>JAMJFZ010001249.1:450000-1130000 GCA_026225945.1 Cricetomys ansorgei
CCAGCAGGAACCTGGGCTGAATATGTAAGCCTTAAAAATAGATTTTTGTGCAAGGAATAATTTTTTATTAAAAAAAAATTTCAACGTCAGCAACTAGTAACAAAAATCTAAACACTGTGCAGGCCAACAGAACCCACTTAGGGGCCTGGTCTGTCCTGAAGAGTTCCAGTTTGGAGCCTGTGTTCTAAACATAAAGGACAAGGGGCAGGGGGAATCTAATTTGATCACAGTTGCTCCTTACTGAGAGGCAGAGGTAGGGGGATCTATGTGAGTTCCAGGACAGCGTGCTCTACATACTGAGTTCCATGACAGGCAGGGTTACACTGAAAGACTCTTCCTCAAAAATAAATGAATGAATGAATGAATGAATGAATAGATGTATGTATGGATGAATGGATGGATGAAAACCTGGGTGTGGTGGCCAAGTTTGCAAGCACTGGGGAGGCAGAGGCAGGAGGATCCCTAGAGTTCATTAGGTAGTCAGCCTAGCTGTGTAGCGAGTTCCAGGCCAGGAAGAAACTCAGAAAAAAGTGGAAAATAATTGAGAAAGGCTACTCAACCGTTGTCCTCTGGCCTACACACACTCCTACAACACACACACACACTCCAACACACACACACTCCAACACACACACATACTCCTACAACACACACACACACTCCTACAACACACACACACAGTCCTACAACACACACACACACACACACTCTCCCACAACACACACACACACACTCCTACAACACACACACACACACACACACACACACACACACTAGGACAAAGATACACACAGCTTCTAACTCTGAATAACTGAAAACTGCCCACATGCCCACTGTAAGAGGAATGGCTGAATAATAATACATTATTAGCATGGTATTATTATATATTAGCATAATTAGTGTTTTATTAGCATGGTCTGCTCTTACTGCTATGATCATTTACAGCTAGCATACAGAGTGCTTACTATGTGGCAGTGGCAGACAAAGTCCCAACAGATTTGCAGGTCTTCCCTGGTCTGCCCACCCCCACCTCCATCAGTCTTACTTTGAAAGGGATGGACCGGGTAAAGCAACAACCACAGCCAGTAAGTGGCCAGAATCTGAACTGGAGGTGAGAATCCAGACACCTCCATCTTTCATTAGAGTGTCATCAAAGGCCCTGGGGGCAAAGAGTGCTTCATAGAAACACACAGAATTTTGTCCAAGACAGAAGAGGCGAGACACACCAACATGTGCAGGTACTCAGACATGAGAAGAAGGGGAAGAAGAGAGGAAGCAAAAGCAGCAGAGGCCTGGCTGTGGGGAGGAGGCCAGCACCCCATCCATCTGCGTTCATTCATCAGTCTACAACCTGGAGCAGCTAGTAAGTACAGGAAGCCCACTCAGGGAGCAGGCTGCAGGTCTGGCTCCTGGCTACTGTACTGATGTCCCTAAGACACCCTCTCAGGACCCAGAGTGGGATACACTGGAGTCTGTCTGTCTGCAGGAGTCTGTCTGTCTAATACACTGATGCAGTCAGTGTCTACGACATGAACAAGTAAACAGCAGGTGAAAAAAAAAACAAAAGAGAGAAAACCAGAGGCCCCATTTTACAAATGAGGAAACTGAGGCACAGGAGACAGTGGTCCGAAGGTCACAGGGGCAGTCAGGGGCAGCCCTGGGGCAAATGTGAACAGAGCCATATTCTCAGTGGAGAGTTTTTATTAAAAGGGTCCCAAATCTCCAAAGTGGGGTTCCAGGGCAGAGCACTCGCCTGGCATGTGTGAAGGCCTGAGCTCCATCCCAGCACTGCAAAGAAAACTTCACCAAAGGGAGAAGAAACAGCACCCTGGGCGATGGACTGGGGTTTCAGGGTGTCCTAGCTTCATCTCTGCTGCTGACAAAAAATTAACTTTCAGGGGAGAAGGGGTTAACTGACTTACAACTCCATCTCTGAGGGAAGTCAAGGCAGGCATGCTGTCAGCATTATCTCCAACCAGGCAGCTCACTTCACAGCAGAAGCAGGGCAGGAACCATGGGGGGTGCTGCCAGCGGGCTGGCAGACAGGCTTATCCTCAGCTAGCTTTCTTACCCAGCTCAGGACCACCCGCCTAGGGCACGATGCTACCCTAGACCACCCCAGTGGGCTGGGCTCTCCTGTATCAATTAACGAACAAGACAATGCCCACAGGCACGCCCATAGACCAATCTGATCTAGGCAATTTCTCAATTGAGAGTCTATTCCCAGATAATTCTAGATGCTTCAGGTTGACAGCGAGAGCTACCAGAATGGGGGGGGGCAAGATGGGCACTGCGGAAAATAGGGGAGTTTGGGGGTCCTGACTCAGTTATACAGATTAAATCTCCTGGCTTTGTGCACCAGGCTGTGACTACCCGGGAACATCCCTGTTTGGTAGACTCAGGCTTATATACTCCAAGTCCACGCTCACTCTCAAAGGGACCCAAGCAGTAACAAAGACGTGCGTGCTTGGGGTGGGGCTAGTGGAAAGAATAGGCGCGTGTCTCTGAAGCTCGACTTGAGACCTGTGTGGAGACCCAGAACACGGCACACGGTGTACCTGGGCTCACAGAGATGGGACATGGGCCACCAGCCGAGCTGTGCAGACGTGGGGAGCAGGCCTCTGATACCCATTCCTCTGCTGGGAAACTCCTTTGTGATTCTGTGAGCTACCCCGACAACAGCCAGCCGACAACAGCCGACCTCAGCTGGTGGCCAGGACTGCACCGAGCTCCTGACCCTCTGCCATCCAGGTGCAGTAAAGTGAGACACCAGGACCAAGGATGAATCCTCCCACACATCGAAGGGCGGGGAGGTGCCTATCACACTGTGTGCTCTCCCCACCCCTTCCTCGGATACCAACAGGGTGCCTGTCATGTGCCAGACACCGGGAATGTGCCAATGAATGTGCCCAGCCAGACAGGATGTGGCTTCAGGGGGCTTGGAGATTCTGGGGAGTAAACAGATGGGGGGGTGTTTGTGTGTGGGGGTGCTCCTGGCTGTGTGGGTCCCTAGGAGTGCAGTGATGTGGAGGAAATGACACACAAGGAGGCATCAGAAGACAAGACCTGGAGCTGGGAGCCAAGGCAGGACACTCTTCGGGCGGAGCAGGTGGCGGTACTCCACACAGAAGTAACAGCAAAAGAAAAAGCAGAGCCAAAGCTAACGGAGCCAGAGCAAGATGAGCGAAGCAAGGGGTGGAGCAGAGGCTAGAGGGTGAGCTAGGGCCAGACCATATAATAATACAATATATTAATATAAGTATATAATGACGTCTTTGCCACGCTGAGGAGCTGAGACTCAGTGATCTTCACTTCCCGTTCCTTCTGCCTCCAGCAGAGTGGGTATGGAGAGGAAGCGAACCCTTTGTAATCGTCAGTACGCCTAGCAGACAAACCAGAGGGATGTGGCAAGACACTGGATCTAAAACCAACCCTGTCAATCATCGAAATAAACGTACGTGAGCTAAACCCTCTAATTAAAAAGCAGAGGCTGTCGGAATGGATTTGAAAAAGCAGGCCCGACCGTAGGATGCCTGTGAGAGATGTACTGGAGATAAAAAGACACAAAGAGGCTGGGCCATGGGGTAGAAAACAAAGAGAAAGAGACAGAATGCCTACAGGCTTCAAAACAAGGAGCGCGGCCAGGAGGGCGAAGATGTGCTCCATGATGACAAAGGGATCATCACTTCCTCCGGAAGACAGACGAAAGTCAGCATCGCACAGAATAAAATGAACACGGTGAAAGCTGAGAGACACACCTCCATCCTCACTGGCAGCCCCGGCCTTCACCACGATCAACGAAGCAGGTGAGACGGAAACCAGAAAGCTGCAGAAGCCCAGAACGCCGCCTCAGTCTCATGACCTCCTCAGACCATCGGAGAAACAAGGCAGGCCATGTGTCCTTTTCCGACGCGTTTGGAAGGATTGGTCAGTCAGCCAGACCCTATTCTGGGTCACAGCCCAAGTTTCAATCCAGCTCAAAGGGCTGGGAGTCCCCAGCGCTTTCTCTGAGCACTGCAGAATTCAGTCAGAAGTCACTGCAGGGTAAGGTACCTGGAAAAACCCCAATATTGAGAAACCAATGCAACCAGAATGGCTTCCTCAGCCCCTGCCAACCCACAGAAGATCAGATGGCATCTGGGGGTGAAAGGACAGTCAGGCAGCCATCCCACTACCCTCAGATCTGAGCCTAAAGTCCCCAATGAAAGGGTACCAAAGGCAGGCACCAGGTACATCCCAAGAAGCTAATCGGCTATTTCAGAATATCCTGACTACTCTGCACCGTGTTAGAGAGACTGGGCTGTGCGGGGGAAGAAAGTCCGACAATGATCATTGCAGCCAGCAGGAAAAGGGGAACCTCAGTTCCATAAAACAGGAACACAAATTCTGCCCACAGTCTACCGCAGAGCGCAGACTGGGGGCATGGATTAGCAGTGTAGAGCTAGCCTGAAACCCTCCCAGTAATAGCCTAGGGGTACAGCTCAGCAGTAGAGCACTCAGTGAGAGGCTGGGGATTGGCTCAGTGGTAGGTCACTTGCCAAAATTCTGCCAGGAAGGGTGTGGCCAAGCTCAGTGGTAGAACGCTTACCTGCAGGGCATGCATAACCCTGGAATGCACTGCCATCTCCATTCACAGTAAAGTAACCATGAAGCCAAGCCCCTCCCTCCCCACCCTCAGAGGGCATCCCAGCCCTGGCTGACACCTGTACTGTGGCTTCAGTATGCTGTACCCGACCTCTGACCCACAGAAACCCTAGGAAATACACAGGGGCTGTTTGAAGCCACTGAACTTACTGGAACTCATTAACAACAGCCAACACAAAATCTCTGTGGGACCAGACCAGTGACCTCAGCAGCAAGGAGCAGCGCACCGGCCCCGTCCTCAACAGCAGCCTCCGCACCCCCTTTCACCTTTGGGTGGCAAGCATGTGCTGTGTGTTTGAGAAACTGACCCTTTTTCAGTCTTGGGGTTCCCTTGCAGTAGCAATGAGGAACAGCGTCTCATTCCATTGGCAGCCATGCCAGCCCGGTACCTGTTCTCCGCGTCCAGAGTGCAGAGCCAAGCGCCAAGGGCCAGAGGTCCAGCTTAGGAGAGGTCCTGCTGCTCGACTCAGGCCTCTGTCCTTGTACAAAGAGGGAAACAGAAGGAGCAAAGACAGACCAGAGAGAAGAACCTCCGCCAGGCACAGAACAAAGCATCCCATACATTTTACAGGCAAGGAAATCAAGGCCCAGAGAGGGTAGCTCTTTGCCCAGGCCATACAACCCCAGAGGCAGAGATAAGCATTTACCCTGACAGGCTATGAAGGACTGCCCCAGGCCCTGGGATCTTCAGCAAGATGCCATAGAGTAGAGAGAGCATTTTCCTGCACCGAATCCCCTCAGCCCACACCCACCCACATGACTTTGGCTACATTAGAAAACACCAGGCTATCTTAATATCAAGTTCCCAGAGTCTACACAAAAATACTAGCAGTTACATAAGTCAATCCCATCCTCTTATGTAACAAAGCAGCCAAGTGTTCAGAGGCACGGCTTTCCATTCAACAGATCTTTAATGTGCACCTACTCTGCGCCAGGTGGTGTTCTTGAAAGCCAGAGAGAGGAGTGAATGAAACGAGGGAAAAACTCCCGCCCTGGTCCGGCTGACATTGTGGGGAAAGGGAAAGACATCACTCATTAGTGTCAGCTACTGGGAAAGGGGTTGTCCTAGGAGGAGAGTGTTCCCCACATTGGAAAGGCCTTGAGGGTAGGGCCCACTCGGGAGGGTAGGGCACACTCCGTGCATGGGACATGACGGGGGGATGATGAGATGTGAGACGGGACTGCACAACTTCACCAATAAACTGAAGACCACAAGGATGCAGGCTTGGGAAGGGTGAGGGTTATGGCGCAGGAATCATATCTTAATCAAAAAGAACTTCTTGAGATAGAGAGGAGGGAGGGCTGAGGCCATGCAGCAGCCCTTGCAGGTGCCTAGGAAGCCAGCCAAGGCCCTAGCCAATCCTCCTGCCCCCAGAGTCCCACCCCCTAAAGTGGGTCCGTACATCAGCCCAGGCAGGGGTGTTCTCAGGACACAAAGGACCAGCTATGACTTTAAAATGGCTGAGCACAGGGTGGGGCCCAAGGTGCCACTAGCCCGTTTTTCAATCAGACCACAAACTTCCTGAGCAGAAAACAAGACCGTCTTCCTCTGTGTCCTGCCTTAGAGGCTCAAAAGGCAGCCCCGGCACACCTCACCTACATGCTGGCTACAAACAACCCAAACTCCTCCCCTGGGTGTTAGACCCTGTGCCTCTTTCATGATCCTGTGACCTGGCCAGACCCACAGGAGAACCACCCTGGGGCACAAAGCAGACTGCAGGCAGCAAGGGTCTGCCTGGAAGAGGTGCTGTATGTAGCCTGCCTCCTAGACAGACACCCACAGAGGAGGCAGGAGCTCCAGAGAACTCCGCACAAGCTGACTCCCACTACCTGCTAGCTGAACGCCATCACTGGCTCTCCACAACCCCAATGAGCCCAAAGTGCTTAACACATGCACACATGCGCACGCGCGCGGGACGCCTGGCACCAACCAACCACAGCAACCCCAGCCCACCTTCTCTCCTCTGACTACTCTAGCTTCTGACTGTTCAAGCAGCCAGGCACCCAGGGCCTTTGCACAGGCACCTCCCCCGCTGCCTGTAACACAGGGCCTTGCTTGGCCACTCCACTTGAGCAGCTGTCACCATACCTGTCACGTACATTTTCTTTCAAGTGTCAGCTCATCCCCGCTGCAGACTCCAATGCGTTCCCAAACCTCTCTGGGCCTTGCCTTCCCCATACGCAAAATAGGTGTGGCGGTACCTACAGAATTGTGCGCAAAGGATCAGAGATAATCCTGTAGTGCCCTCCATACAGTGTGCCTGGCACATAGTAAGTCCAGACTCTTGTCATTATTCGAACAACTGGTCATTTTCTGCGAGGTAGGGACCTGTCCGTAATATCCCAGCCACACACCAAGACACAGCATAATACCCGGAACCTAGTAGGTACTTTGTGTTCACTGACCAAATGGAAAGTGAATCCATAAATAAAAGCTCTTAGTGGAAACCTCCTGCTCTGTCGTCCATACTGTTCCTCCGAACCAACAGAAGACAACCCAGGCCCCAGGGGACAACGCACTAGCCTACTACAGCCTCGCCTCCCCTGGCCCAGAGTCAAGGATCACTGTCTGTCCCACATGAGGGAAGGAACCAGGCCATGGACAGACACAGATTGAAAGACCAGCCACAAGACAAAGGTGGAGCCCTGCCGCCCCTGAGAGAGTAGAAAAACCGCACTTTGACTTCCCATGCTCAGGCACAGGGAGGCTGAAAGTCCCCCCTCAACAACAGTGAGCCTGCAGCCACTGTAAAACCCAGAGTGCTGAGCACCTTCCACAGAACAGGGCACTGCATGCACTGCAAGAAGTGATCCAGGATGCTTCCAAGCAGCCGCACTTCCCAGATGGGCAGACAGAGGTGAAGGGTGAGGACCAAGGTCACTGGAGCAGAGCCAAAATACCAACCCAGACCCTGAGCCAGCACTCCTCCCTGAAAGGAGAGAACACAGGGGCCACACCGCTGTGTGAGAAGCACAATCCACTGGGTCCTCACCTAGACGCACACATATACATGTGCATCTGAGTTCCCATACTGCTACCAGTGCGTGTGAACACCCAAAGGTTGGAACCCTAAGCTGGAAGCCAGAGAGAGGACCCAGCCCCATGGTTCTTATCTGGAAGTTCTCCTCGCAATGCCCCCTTTACGGGACATCTGGCAACTTCTGAGAATTTTCTGGTAGTTAGTCCCACGGGGCAGAGGCTGTTGCTGGCACCTAGCTGGTGACAGACAACAACACTGACAACTGTCCCACAATGCACAGGGTAACCAGAACTCCAGCCCAGAATGCCCTGTCAACAGTTGGCTTCTACAGGACCCCTTTCTGGAACCTTGAGTTCTAGGATCGACAGTCCTCATAGCTGTGGGGATAGGACCCAGGCTAACTGCAGGGCTACTGCCCCTCACAGGATCTCACCTGTGAGCTTCTCACCTCTAAACAGAAGACTTAGCCCATGATCCACAGCTTGCTCTCTAGCGGGCAGAGACTTCTGAAGACCAAGGTGAGGGCCCATTCTGACATGGCTCAGAGACTAAGGTAGTGAGGCCAGGGACACCCCACACTGGATTAAGGTAAGTCCCCTCTGTCAGCATTCTACCACAAAGGCTGTCTTCCAGCAAAACAAGAAGCAATCAACAAATGTTCTCTGACTCTGGCTGGGCCCCATTAATCTAAAGACATCCTTTTGAGGGAAGAGCCTGAGAGAGACACCCCAGCGGGGCCTGGCTCCTTGGCCCAATCAAGGGAGTACTCTCTCAAAAGGGGTGCCCTGAGGTCCCCCAGGCCAGGAACACCAGCACCATCCATCTCTCCTGAAATGACAGGATCCATGGCTACCACGACCAGTGTGAGGACAATGGTGAATGGGCTTCCTGTGTCTGAGAAAAAGTCGCTCATTCACAGGCACAGCCGTCCTCTGAAGGACAAGAACCACATGCGCCCTGCGGGCGGCTACGTTACCAGGCCTGGCTCATGGTCTGGAAGGGGCAGCAGGTGTCTCTTAAATACCTGCACACTGAGAAACAGAGTCAGCGCGTGCATTTTTACCTGTCCAGGGCTCTGCTTGCTGCAAGCAGGAAAATGGAGACACCGAACCCTGACATCTGAGATGCTATCACCAGAGGGTTCTTCTCACTGGGGCCAGGGATGTAGTTCAGCGGTAGAACGCTTGCTGAGCATGCGCAAGGCCTTGAGTTCCATCCCCAACACCACAAACAAATAGCTCAGTTGGTAGAGTACTTGCCTAGCATGCAAGAAATCCAGAGTTCAATCCCCACCAAAATACAAATGGGTCATGGTAGCACATACCTGCAATCTCAGCACTAAGAAGAGGAGATAAGAGGACCAGAAATTGTGTGACAGTCTCCTCCAAGATTAAAACATTCCATCCTGCAGGGAAGCTCCTTAAACAGAAGGTAAACAACAAAAAAAGTAGCTCCAAGAACTTCCTGAAACTGAGCAGATTCACTAGACCCCTCCCTGCCAGACCAGCTGCCTGGAGGAAGCAGAAACCTGCTGCCTGAAGAGATTTGGACCAACTGAGGCACCTGGAAAGGACACATTCTCCAGCCTGCTAGGCAGTGTGCTCCAGGTTCCCAGCTTTGGGAGCTGTCACTCATGCTGGGGCGGGTGGGCTTTGGGGATGCAGCTGTCTGTGCGTCATTTCTGCTCCTATAAGGAAGCCCTCCCTCATATTCCTGTAAGGAACCCCAATAAAACTCGTTGTTTCACCAAGTTAGACTTTGATATATCCGTACTTTGGTCTGTCTTGGGCTCCCTATTTTGGGTGAGCCGATGAATGTGTTTCATCTCCCAGGAAAAATCCTGTCACACAATATAATTGCTGCCGGAACAGGGTCACGACGGAACCAAAGATGAGCTGGGAGGAGCGAGGGTGTGATCCCGGCTATGCGTAGCAAGGCGTGTAACTGAGGCCGAGTAGCCCGAGGCCAAGAATCCTCGGAGGAAATTCTGATACGGTTGTCCTTTCCTTTCCTCTGCGTGTCTCAGTGTGCCTCTGTGCAAGGACAGCCATTGCAGGCTTCCTGGTAGTGAGACACGCAACTAAAGCGGAGCCGTCAGGATTAGGAATGTCTACGAGAGGAAGCCCAGGATGGCAGTCTTCCTCTACGAGGCATGAAGTGGCACGCAGGCTTGATGAGCGGGGTCCACCATGTGAATGTAGAGATGACCTGAACACGGTCAAAGGTTTAGAGGAAATCATGCGGTCTTTGGGATTGGCGCTCAGGAGTTGGGATTGTCAGCAAGCAGTGGCCCGGAGGTTGCCTGTTCTCTGTAATTAGAAGTGCATCTGATGGCAGCCAATCAGGAGCGTGTGTGTGTGAAGGAGCGATTGCAACAAGAAAGGGAGATGTGGCTGGCTGTGTTAGCCTCTGATTTGGCAACTTAATTAGATAAACAAGAGGACTGGGGGATGGGGAGTATAAAAGCAGTAAAATATACCTCTCGAGTCCAACCTTTAGTAGAAAAAGAGGGAAAATCTGCAATCCAGCATGCAGCATGCACGGTCCAATACAGGAAACTAGTGCGATCAGAAAATATTCAGCACTTAAGCTGCTGGGGAAGACTTTTAAACAAGCAGTGAAAGAGCCTCCACAGCCTGGCTTGTGAGACTGTGGGGCATGGAAGCAGATGGAACAGTCTGACTGCTGTCATGTAACGTAACTTGCCATCCCTCCTTAAGGCAGAGGCTGCATAACCTGAGACGGTATGAGGGAATCGGTCCCTGGTGGACTGGGTATCGCAGTCATTAGGAACACTTGGTTATCTCCATCTGAGGTCCCCACAAATACCAGGAACTGGAGGGCCATAGAGGAGGGGCAGACACTATCGAAGGAACAAAACTCACTAGGCCAGATAGAACTGTGTTCACTGAGGAGCTAAAGAAAAGGCTAGTCGAGCAGGGACCTTGAGGCTGGCATGGATCTACTGTCCTTGCTGGGTCCTTTGGTGAGGTGCGATCTTTATAAAGTAAGAAAGACTTGGGAGACTCAGTGACTTAGACCAGCATGTAAATAGAGTTTGTAAAGTAAGAGAGCACCCTTGAAGAGGTGGTAAAGGTAAAGCAGAGGAAGAGGTAGGTCTATGTGGGTTACTGGGAGAAAAATGTGGCAAGGTTTGTGCCGTGTCAGAGTTCTAAGGAAAACTTGATGGCGAGCCAAACGGTGTGCTAAGGAGCTCTGGAAGGCTTTAAAGCGGAGGGAAAGTTCACAGAAGACACCCATGATAGAACAAGACAAATGAAGTCATCCTCCCAGACTAAGGAGGGTACATTTCAAGGAGCTCTGGAAGGCTTTAAAGCCGGAGGGAAAGTTCACAGAAGACACCCATGATAGAACAAGACAAATGAAGTCATCCTCCCAGACTAAGGAGGGTACATTTACCTCCAGCAAGAGGCTATGCTACAGGTAGAGGTGGTTTTCCCAGTCAGGAACTCCCCCAACCACCAGGTATGGTGGATGGAGTAGCAACAGATACAGCTACACCCACAGTGCCAAGCCAGAACAACTCTGACCCAGAGAGCCAGCGGGTGCAGCTGGGGAGAGCAGAGCCTCACTGCCTCTGGTCTTGAGTAGGTCTGCGCAAATTAAGTCAGGTCCACTGAGTGTACCAGGTGTGGAGCAACGGAGGGAGGCTCCATGGACGAACTCCAGGATACGGAAATGTGAAGACCCCGAGAGAATGACTTAAGAATTACAGGGAGCTGATTAAGTTATGCCTCCTCCCCATGCCTTGTACCCTACCTTGATCTGTGGAGGAAGCAACCGATACAAACTAATGGAACTTCCCATACTGTACTGAACCTCGCTTATGTCAGGCCTTAGTGTCTTCTTCATTGTGAACCTCTGGGATCACTTCACAGTGAGAACAGATGACAGAAGACGTTCGGAGTGCTCCCGCAAGGCTATCTTTGTAACCTCGCCGTTTGCTATGGGATGGTAGCTTGGGCTGTTGCCGTGTCCTGTCCATCCTCTGGGAAAGGTCTGTGATATATAGATGACATAATGCTGACCTGAATGTTTTGCAGATTCAGAAAGCCAATGGTACTTCCGCCTTCTCTGCAACCCTCCTGAGGCTGAGTTCATTTTGAAAGGAAAAAAAAAAAAAATCCAAAGGGACACTTCCAGAGGCCGCAAGGTTGCTAAATGAAAACTCTAGTGCCAGGCGTGGGCTACCTCCCCTTGTGAGTTGTTGGCCAGGGAAGCCCCAGAGGCTTCACAAACCATAAAGCGATTACTACTGCAGTTTGCTGTACGCCACAACTAGACAGTAAGACCCTATTGCTGAAGACACCACATGTGCATGCTGTGACTTAGGACACGGAGAAATCAAACTGTGAAACTGCAAACTCCCACCCTGCTGGCTGGCCGTTAGGACGCCAGAGGTGACCCTGCAGACTGCTGCTGGAGGCAGCACTCACGCTTAGCTACGGGCCCTCCGTGCTGAGATGCTGACATGCGCCGCCTTGTGCAATAGTGGCTCGGCTATCATGAGTAAGACCATTCCGACTGGATTTAAGGTCCGCTCCTCTAGAGAGATAGTTTGCATTGGTACTGAAAGCCAGAACAAAATCCTGTGGTTGAGGAGATCATAAACCCCAGTGTGGGAGCAACTTCTTTAGTTTCACTAATAGATGGATGTCCCTGTTAAATTGCCTTCCAAACACGTGTGTTTGTGCCCATAGATCACTTGTCATTGGCCTCAACTCCTAACCACTGGTGAGGCTCCTGAGATCAAGTGAGTGTTACAGTGGCCAATTTCTTAGTTGTAGGTGGACATCTATAGTTACTTCTTCCAAAGCTCAGGGATCACTAGGGGAGAAGGGGCAGGAAGGATGTAAGAGGAGGAGGAAGGGGTGAAATCTCCTCCCAGATTAAAACATTCCATCCTGCAGGGAAGCTCCTTAAGCAGGAAGGTAAACAACAAAAAAAGTACCTCCAAGAACTTCCTGAAACTGAGCAGATTCACTAGACCGCTCCCTGCCAGACCAGCTAGCCGCCTGGAGGAAGCAGAAACCAGTCAAGCTGCCTGAAGAGATTTGGACCAACTGAGGCACCTGGAAAGGACACATTCTCCAGCCTGCTAGGCAGTGTGCTCCAGGTTCCCAGCTTTGGGAGCTGTCACTCATGCTGAGGTGGGCTTTGCGATGCAGCTGTCTGTACGTCATTTCTGCTCCGGTGAATGACCTCAGTAAAACTCATTTCACCAAGTTGGACTTCATTCTTTGGTCAATTGTTGACTCCTGATGCGGGGTGTGCAGAAGAGTGGGTTTCATCCTCCAGGAGAAGTTCTGTCACACAACACAAGGTCATCTTCAGCTACATGTGAGGTCCACTGTCAACTTGGGCTACCTGAGATTTGGTCTCCTAAATAAATAAATTAATTAATAAAACCGGGGGAGGGGGGGGCTGGCAAGATGGTTCAGTGGGCAAAGACAGAAAGGCAGGCTTCCAGGACTGATGACCGAAGTTTGATCCCTGGGACTCACATGGTAGGGGGAGAAAACTGATTGCCTCCCACTGTCTTCTGACCTTCACACATGTACCGTGACATATATGTATGTACACACACACACACACAAATGTAATAAATTTCCAACCAAATTTTAAGGTTTTCATTGGCTTCTGCCCCAGGCCCCTGTTCCGTGCACGTACATATGCATGTTCACATGTGTGCAGGTGCACATACATGTGCGCCTGTACATACACGTGTGTGCGCATGAATATGGAGACCCAAAGTTGATGCCAACTATCTTCTTTGATCACGCTCCCACCTCCCCAGTGCTGAGATTACAGGCAGACAGCCACACCCGCCTAGCTTTTATGCAGGGTCTAGAGACCTGAACTCTGGTCCTCACACTTGCAAGGCAAGTGTTTTATCCATTGAGCTGTCTCCCCAGCCCCATGATTACTGTTTATATCCCCAAAGCTCTGCCCACACTTCTCAGCACCCTACTTTTCCAAACACAGACAGATGAAGATGCCCAAAGCCACTAGGTACTCATTCTGCCTGGGTGACCGCAGAATCCAAAGTGGCTCTGCTCTGCCAACCCCAGCCCCCTCCCTAGGGCAGGGCAAGAAACGCAGAAGCTTTTTAAAAAAAAAACAAAACAAGGAGTGACTATGCAAACCACAATTTCTTGTTTTGGTGAGCAGGCTCCAGAAAGAAAGAAAATCTTTGGTCTCCTCCCCCAAAAAGCAGAACAACTCACTAGATGCATTCTGGGAACTTTGTACCTACAATCTTTGCTCCTTTCAAGATTCTGAGAAGATGCTCCGGGTGCCTGGGAATGACACGTCTCTGTCCTCAGCCAAGGGGAGTGCTCAGGGCAAGGCCAATGGGCCCCACCAGGGCTCTCTGCCCAACGTGCAGTCCCTGTCATCTTGCCAGGACTTCAACCAACCCAGCCAAGGAACAGGGGGTTAAAGATGCACTCAGCCTTTTCCTTTAGGGAAGAGACTCTAAGCCTTAAGGGGACAGCACATCTACCGCAACCCTTGCCCCCAAACACCATCGTCCATCAGGCAGTAGGTGTTAACTTCAGGCTCATTCAAGTTTCAGACATCCCTGCCAGATAGGTGCTCCCTACACCCACAGTATAGCTGTGGGAACCGAGGCACGGCACTCGTTGGTCTATGAGGAAAAGCCTGTGTCTGCCTCGCTCTGGAGCCCCACCCTAACCCTTGCACCATCAACAGACCCAGAGCACAGAGGTCACCGGGAGCTCACTCTAACCTGCTGCCTCAGTTTACTCATTTGTTAGTAGGGTACCAATAGCACCCTTCTCAGAATGGGTTAAGTGGCTGCCACATGCAAAATGCTGGACATTAAACAGCAAGGGTCAGCTTGTACATGATGACACCTGTCATGTGGCTGTCCCCGTTGGCTGGCACTGACCAAGACAGCCCAGGATCTCAAAGTTGAGACCCAATGAGTCAAGACCCCCACCCCACCTCACCCCATCCCTGCCTGGTCACTCAACCTCTACAGTAGCCTAAGACTGCTCCAAAATCTCCATAAAACATCCTTGCCTCTGCCTGATTCTCTAAACAGAGCTCCTAAGACCCCTGGAAGACCAGGAAGGGTACAACCCCAACCCTGGGTGCAGCCCAAATCCAGTGTGGACACACTGAAGGAAACCCAAAGCTCCGGGATGGGAACAGAACAGACCTAATGGCTTCCGTGGCTGGAGTTTAGAGGTCAAAAGGAAACTCACTGCAAGTCCCCAGGCTTTCTCTCAGCGCAGACTCAGAGCTCACTTCCTCCAGGCAGCCCCCTGTGATCACCCTGCCCTCTGGAAACTGAGCCTACTACCCTACCCACCTGTAAGATTAATTATCACGTAACTCATAATTCCAGTTGATATCTGCATAGCGACCTGCCTGCAGGCACTGCTCCAAGGGATCTAGAAAAGCTGCACAACTTACCTATCTTAAAAAACACACAGAATAAGATCTACTGCCCGCTCCCGTTTTACAGGAGAATAAAGGCCCAAAGATGTCAAGCCAGCTTGCCTAAAGTCACAGATCCGAAGACCTCACACCAAGCAGTCTGGCTCTGAGTTTGGAGCTCTGGGTCTTTCTGCATTACATTGTCTATTTATTCACTTATTTATGGGGGGGGGGGGTGTTGCCACAGCGTGGTCTCAGGGATCAAACCCAGGCCCCCAAGCTTAGGGGCAAGTGCCTTTAACTCATTGAGCCATCTCACCAGCCCTAGCTCTAGACTTTTTAAAGCACCCATTTTGCCACCTAGACTAGACTGGTTCCTCCCAGAGAGCCAGGAGACCAGGGAACCCCTCAGTCAGTATGTATGAAAACTGACAAGTTGGGGCGGGGAGAACCCCAGGAGAGCTGCCATCCCTCCAGGCTGCATGCAGGAAGGCAGGTCATTGATGAGATGAGTGAGCAGCTCTAACTCCAGGCTTCCAGGACTAAATAGCCTTGGGTTGCCTGAGGGCCATTCCCCAGAGGCCAGAGGCCCCCTGGGCTCACAGGGCAGGGCAGGCTACTCAGGTTACACAATCAGTCCCCCTTCCTGGCACTAGCTTCAGGGAGGCAAGTAAGGGCAAGGCAGAAAAGCAGTCTAGGGTCCACAACTCTTGTACAGATGGGGAAACCGAGGCCAGCATAGGCGACAGGAATGCTCCAAGAGACATCAAAGTCAGCCTGAATGCCCCAGTCATCCCCAAGAATGGCCATCCACAAACAGCAGGTGTCCTGGGCTGACAATGAAAGCCAGAGAAAACTTTTTTTCTGTTTCTTTAATTCTAAGAATGTGGACTCCAATCAATTTCCATTATCCCAGGCTCCTCAGATTCTCTGTGTGGACAATTTGAAACCACAGTTAACCCAGTAGAACAGCCAGGGGTGCACATGGGGGGGTATATTTTTTTCCCATTAATATAAAAAACTGGTTTACATTTCCTGTTTCTTTTTAAGGCTGAAGTGCTCAGCCACTGCGAGAGGGAAGTGAGGAGTTCCCTTGAATCTGTCACAGCTCAGCAATGCCAGAGTGACTATCTTTCATTTAGAAACTGCCAGCTTCAAGCCATGCTTCTCTTCTGGCTCTTTTTTTTTTTTTTAACTGTGAGAGAGGAAGAGATGGGAAAGAAAGCCAACCCTGTCTTATTCTCACAGGCCTTTCCAGAAGGGTCCTTGGGCCAAATGGCTTTCAATGCCTCTACACAGCTCCTCCCACCCTCTTCGTACTCCCTCCTCTCTCAGTGGGAACCCCCGACCTCACACACACTCCCCTGCACCAAGCCACTGAGAACCCCAGAATGCCCCTTTCTCCCAGAAGTAGAGAGCTGCAGCGTTGTTCAGGGGGTCTCTGAACCATACACACACACACACACACACACACACACACACACACACACAGAGCCCTTCCTGAAGCAGGGTTAAGACTTCCTGCAGCCCAAAAGGGGACTTAAAGCAGCCCCAGCAGGAGGCACGAAGATTAAAGCCCTCAGGTCTCCAAGACCAGCCCTAGCCCGTCCCACTCCCTCCAGTTTTCTCACTTCCTAGGAAGGTAGGGAAGTGGCCCCTTCCTCATTCTCACTAAAGACACCAGGGCAGCTACGCACCGGAGTTTAAAGCACCCGCGGGGCTGCCCTGGGTCACCGCCCTGAATCCAACCCCACGTAGCCGGCTGTGCAATCCAGAGCAAGGGACTCAATCTCTCCGGAGCCGAACGAACTCTTCTCCCCAATCTTAAGGATCGAAAATATAAGCGCGGTACTGATGAGCCGGGTAACGGCTCAGCCTGCTGAGACCCGTGTAAGGTGCGTGGCACCCGGGCGCACTCGGATGCTGTTTTGCAGACTGAAGCTGTGGCTGTGCAACTCGAGTTAGGGTCACGGCTGCGGAACCCAGAAGTCCCCGATGCGGCCGAGGGTGCGCGGGGCCCCAGTCCCGGCTTCTCCCCACACCGGGCCCCAGCGGGGCCCCGGCGGCCGCGCGGATGTAACCATTTCAAACTATGCGCAAGGCGGGGAGCCACAGACAAAAGCGCAGCGCGGGCCGGCCGGCCACAGGTGGCGGGAGCTCACCGACTGCAGGAAGCGCAAGGTGCCCACGTAGTCGCGCTCGGTGCCCAGGATCTCGTTGAGCACGCACAGACGGAGGCGCAGCTGGCGCTCAGACTCGCGGGCGGCCGCACACGGCCCGGAGCCGGGGCCGCGGGCGTCGGGCTGCGCACTGTCCCCGCCTGGGTCCCCGCCGCTGTCGCCGCCTCCGCTGCCGGGCTCCTCCATCGCCGCACGGCGACCGAACTTCCCGCGCCGAGGTAGAGCCGAGGCTCAGGCGTCCGGGCTCCGCATCCCGGACAGGCGCCGCTCAGCGGGCCCGGGGCAGGAGGAGCGGGGGCGGGACCTGGGCGGAGCCCTGGCCGAGTGGGGCGGGGCCTTGGTGAAGAGGGCGGAGAGTTAGGCAAGGAAAGAGGGCGGAGTCGGTCAGGGAGTGGGCGGGGCCTGGTAGAAAACGGACGGGGCGGAGGTGGGACCTTGTTGGGGGAACTGGGCGGAAACTAACGGAGAATGGCTGTAGCTGGGGCGGAGGCTTATGAGGAGCCTGGGCGGAGCCTAGAGGGGACTGGGCGGGGATGGTCGGGGCCTCCACCTCGCGGCTCGGGAGTGTCGGCCAAAAGCAGGTCGGCCAAAAGCGCAGCACAGCCAGAGTTCGGGGCTGTAGATGCATCGCCCTGGCCGCCCGGAGTCATGGCTCTGCTGAGTCTTGAGGCCAAGGCCCACTCAGCAGCTCCACGCGAGGACCTGCTTGCGCCACGCACGCGAAGGGAATGCCTCGCTGAGCCGGGTCAGCGACCACCGCACGCTTCGCGGTCCTCCCGGAATGGCCATTAGACACCCCACCTGGCCCCGGCCGCTAGTATCCCGGGCCTGCGGCGACCTTGGAAGAAGGACTCGGACTGCATCTTTTTCCGTCCTTCTGTTTTTCTGTCGAAGCTCTGCGCCTGCTCTCCTGGCGCTCGCCATCACCAGCTAAGGTGTCCACCCGGATGACCAGTGCAGAGAGCAACTCACGTCCCTACCCAAGACGAGAGGCCATGGGAACCCTGCCTCTAGCAGGCCACTTCGTGTGACCTTGATCTTGAAAACACTCACCTAACGAGCTCACTCCACTTACAAGAAAGTATGGACCCTCGAGGGACATGGAGACCCGGAGTCAGCTACTGAGGCTCTGCCCCTCACAATGACCTTAGTTGGCATCCCTGCCTACAGCTCCTCAGTTTACCTCAATACAATGGAAAGAACAATAGCGCCCTGCTCTTAGGGCACAAGGCTGGCCCATAATCCCTGGGAAGTGATCCCAACAGCCTAGAAAGTCTATGTCTGTTCCTAATTATTCTTGCATGTGTCAACTGCCCTCTTGACCTCGCTGGCCCCTGTCTAAACCGCAGCTCCAGTCCTTAACTGGCCAGCCACAGATCTGTTGTCTCCTGAGGAGTCAGTCCCTTGTTTCACATAATAGTCCCTCTGGGCTGTCATCATCTCTGAGGCAGGAACATTATTGCTTACTTACTTCCCTTTAGGATGCCTAGAATCTGAGGCCTTGGAGTAAAACTGCTGTTTGCCCAAGGATAGGGGAGAGTACAGTGGCTGCCGCTACCTGTGGCCCTGTTCCTTCAAGGGCCTCGAGCACCGTCACATGTGATGTGGGCCTTGGCATGAAGAAAGGTATCCTGGGTATACAGATGTGAATTGGTGAGCACTTCTGTCCTTAGAGATACCCAGCACCTCTCTGAGTTTTAGTAGCCCCTGTCTTGAAATTACTCCCTCGCTGGTGGCAGCATCCTGTGCCAGCCAAATCCAGCAGACAGGGTGACCTTGGCCAAGACATTTCACTTCTCTGAAGCTCCGTTTTTTTGGTTTTTTTTTTTCATCTGTAAGATGAGAGTCTGAGGGAGCAAACCCAGGGTTAGTGACGTGTGGGGTCAGGTTAGTTCTCTATTGTAGGGTATAGCAGCCCCACCCGCACCCTGCACCCCCCCACCCCCCACCCCGTGTTGGTGCCAGGAGCACTCCATCTGCAATTGTGAGCCTCCAGTGTCACCTAATGTAGCCAGAGAACTGATACACACAGCACATCGAGTTGGTATCCAGTAGGTGCTCAGTGAGTGCCAGTCTCCTCAACCTGTGGCCGAGGCTAAAGATCAGCTTCACATTCACATACAGGTTCCACCCTCCACTCAAGAAGTGACCTACTCTGTCAGAAAGACTGGGCTTCCGCGTTTGTGGATGGCCCTTCTCTCACAACCTCTTCCTTCCTCTCAGTCTTCTGGGAGAAGTCTCTGTGTCTTCCACCCTGGGACAGTGACCCTGGTGAGCATGCATGTCTGGATTTCTTGTGGGTTTGTTGTTGTTCTGTTGGATTTTTGAGACAGGGTCTCAGAGCCCTGAACTCCTGATCTCCCTGCTCCATTCTCTACGGCGCTAGGTTTACAGGAGTGTATCGCCACACCTCGCTCCGTGCCAGCTTTCCCTCTGTGAATACCAGTACTCTTTCGTCAGTTGGCTGTTGTGAGATGTCTGAGTTAATACACAGAAGTTGCTTTGCGCATGCACTCAGTAAGGGCAGAGTTTTACTGATTCAACTCACAGGCTGATCACTGCATCTATTAGGATTGGTTTGGCATAAGGAGACGGAAACGTGGGCTGCCAAGGGCTTAAAAACTAAAGACATTGTTTTCTCAGTAAGAGACCCAGAGGAGATAGGTTCCTAAGGCTTCAGCATGGCGATATTGTCAAAGCACCTCTGGCCGTGCTATCTCCTTCACGGTGCTTGGCCCCAGAGTCACAAGATGGCTGCTGAAAGGACAGCATCACCTCCTCTCACACAACTATCCTGTGGCAGAAAGAGGACAAAGGGGACCCTATCTCTCATAGGCCTCTCTTAGCCAAAGGATAAAAGTTAAGACCCAGCAGGTCAGAGCTGGGTCACGGGGCCACCCACCAGTAGTCCTGACCAAGTCTAAGGATCACAGTGTGGACTTACGAGAGACCTGTTCCGTATCCTGGGACGCTGCAGCCTGAACAGCGTGGGGTTATGTTATCAAGCAGCAAGGGGAACAAGTGTAGGGGCCCCTAAAGGTATCTTCAGTAAGCACCTACTAAGCACTGGGACTTGGGGTGTGGGGAGGTCAGTGCTGAGCCTGCGAAAGGTGGAGGAGAGTGAATGAGAGTGACAGCAAGTTTCTGCCCTCATTCAACAGGGCCTGCTGTCCACCCACTGGGGTCAGCAGAGGACAAGACAGATGGTGTCCAGAGCAAGGAGCGGGACACAAATGAACAATAATCATCGTGCTTTCTGCTCCCCAGAGTCAAGCAAAGCAAAATCTAGCAATGCATGGCTGAGGGAGCCTGCAGACCCCAAACAACTCCAAACCTCTTGACTAACAAGGTTGCCTGTGGTTGGTGGGATCAACGGGAACACCCTCTGTACCAGCTCAACGGCCTAACTGGCCTCTCAGATTAGCTCACACTGGCCGATAGTGACTTGCTGAGACAAAATGTTGTGTAACAGTCTCCTCTGAGATCAAAAGATTCCATCCTGCAGGGGAGCATCTTAAGCAGGGAGGCAAACAACAAAAAAAGTAGCTCTAGGAACTCCCTGAAGCTAAGCAGAATCACTAGGCCACAGTAAACAAAAGCTGAGAGTCTCTTTCAAAGGAAGAAAAGCTGGACTGCCAAGAAGCATCTCCAAAAAGAAAAGCTGCCTGGAAGAAACAGAAACCAGCCAAGCTGCTGGAAGAGGTTTAGACCAACTGAGGCACCTGAAAAGGATACTCTCTAACCTGTTAAGCAGCCTGTAGGCTAGGCAGTGTGCCCCGGGTTCCCAGCTTCCTGAGCTGTCACCCAGGCTGGAGTGTGCTTTGGTGATGCAGTTATCTGTGAGACAGTTCTGCTCCTGTAAGCGACCCCTCACCCATTTTCCTATAAGTAACCCCAATAAAACTCATTGTTTCTCCAAGATGGACTCTGTTGGTATCTGCACTTTGGTCTGTCACGGTCTATCTGGGGCGAGCAGATGAGTGTGTTTCATCTCCCTGGAAAAGTTTTGTCACAATCACTGAGGAGATGTCGGCCTGGTTCAACCTTGACCCCTTCCCCCTCCCCTCCAGGATTCCTAAAGAGGCACAACCTACAGCAGGCTGTGACTGGGAGCATTCTTAAAGGTAGAACGGGGGAGGAGGGTGCAAGCTCTCCCTGCTCAGGGTGAGGGGAAGTGTTGTTCTGACAGGGAAATTCTTTTTTCTCAGGGACAATTTTAGACTCTGTTGCCATGCGCCTCACCAGGGCTGAGGGTGGGGGGTTAGCACTGGGTGCTTGTCACACAAGTGTCACTTATGCAGAGGGAGACGCTGATGCTTGAAGACACAGCAGGCAACTCATTCCCTTACCAGGCACTACAGTTCTCCAAGCCCTCACCCACAGCTCTGAAAGACCATTTCCTTTAGAGCAAGCAAAGAAAATATCAGGAGTTGGGGAGACAGCTCAGGAGGTAAAGGTGCTTGCTACCAAGCATGACTACCTGGGTTCGATTCCCAGAACCCACATGAAGGTGGAAGAAAGAGAACCAAAAGCCACACTGGCCTGGCCTCCACAGGTATGTGTTCTCTCCCTGTCTCTCTGCCTCCCTCCTTCTATCTTCCTCTACCCTCCTCCCTCATCTTCTCTCTCTTTCTCTCTCTCTCTCTCTCTCTCTCTCTCACACACACACACACACACACATGATGATGATGATGATGATGATGATGATGATGATTGTTATGCATATGAAGAACCACCCAAGCTGGGTGGTGGCCTGAGCCTTTAATCCCAGCACTCAGGAGGTAGAGGCAGAAGGTTCTTGGTGAGTTCCAGGCCAGCCTGGTCTACAGAGTGAGTTCTAGGACAGCCAGAGTTACAACAGAGAAACCCTGTCTTGAAAAGAAAGAAAGAGACAAACAAACAAACAAAAAGGGAAGAGAGGGAAGGAGGGAGGAGGGAGAGGGGAAAGGAAGGAAGGAGGGAGGAAGAAAGAAAGAGATGGAGAAAGAAAGGAAGGAAGGAAGGAAGGAAAGAAGGAAGGAAGACCCACCCTTGTTTGGCCACATTCCAGAACCGTGTTCCTCAGAGCTCCCCACCCTCATACTCCCCGCCACCTCCAGTGGCTTTGCTATCACTGAGCAAGGCTTTCTCACCTTCTATGACCAGTATTCCCCCTATGCGCATGCTCCATACCCCCACCCCCCTACAATAAGGCCTGGCAGACTGCTGGCTCCCTCTCTCTTCTTCCCCCACCCCCGCTGGGAGGAGGCAGACACTTTGTGTCTCACTCCACCCCAATAAAGCCTCTCCCATGAGCCCCTGTTGCGTGTGTCCTGACCTTCCACCACAAAGACCAGAACAGTGATGCTGTGAAGGGGTGGGTGGGATGTCTCTGATCGCCTCCAGGTTCTGAGCCACACTGGGTACTTAGCTGTCCATCCCACCTGCGGGGAGAGACTCGCCTTTCATTTGACTGACCACTGGATCCTTCATCCGTCACTGGCAATTTAGAAAGTTTCCCCTCTAGGTCAGTGTACCTAGGTCAGAGTCCAAGGAAGTGCCTGTTGAGCATCCGGCACCCCTCTGGTACTCTTGGAGGCTGAGGTAACCCCACCCATGGCCTTTAAGACTATGGCTGGCCCTTCTCACCAACCCTACTCTCCCCAATCATTCCTTCGTGGAACTCCTCCCTCAGCCTGGCTTTTTGCCCTTTGGCTCATTCAAAAGACCCAGAAGCCTGGGTCTTCCCAGGGGGCTATCTGCCCTGTCCTCCTGCCTATCACAGTGACGACTTACTAAGCAGCCTGGTTTCCTCTTGGTCCTCTCTGATTCTGGAGGATGCCTCTGAATACACACCAAGGAACTTCCTCCTTTTCCCACCCATGGGAACGACTCTGTCCATACCTTCTGACTTCCCCTCTGGATGTCTCTTGGAAAACCTCTGGCCCCTCCACTTAGCAGGTGGGTTTGGGAACAGGATAGAGCAAGTGCAGAGGAAATCAATCCACCAAACTAATGGTACACACCCAACTGGGGCTGAGATGGTCCCCGACTAGGATCCCAGATGGGACCCCACCACCCCGGAGGGCATCATAACTAGACACTCATTTACAACCTGCCTCCTGGTTGGTCTCTGTAAGGTTGCCCTTAACCCAGTAAATTATGAAAAACTCCAAGAGGTTATCCAGGACAAATACAAAAACCCATCTCAATTCCTGGAACGCCTTACAGAGCCCTCTTACAGCATGTCAACCTAGACCCAGAAAACCCAGATGGAAAACAACTCCTCATGACCTATTGCTCTTCCCAGAGTTTCCCTGACCTCGGCGCCAAGTTCAAGCACTTGGAGAGAAGACCCCTAACTCCATGTGTGGAAGTCCTGGCGCTGGCCTTTAAGATATATCATAGGAGAGATGAAAAGGCCCAAAAACAAAAATACCAAATTCTGGCCCAGACCATCCAACCAGCTTCAGCCACTGCCTGGACTCCCTTGCCTTCTAAAGCCAGAGAACCACAGGGTCCCTGCTCTAAATGTGGTCATGAGGATCACTGGGCCCCAGGCCTGCCCTAATCCCCCCACAGGCCTCCCTGACCATGTCCAAAGTGCCATCAAGAGGGATATTGAGTTGTTAACTGCCCCTGGCTCCTTTGTGGCGCACAGACATCAAGCTCAGATTGCCCTCCAGCCGTCCTCCTAGGCCTGGCTGAAGGGGCCCGGTGACCTTGGCCCAGTGACTGTCATCTTCAAACGGGAGCCCCAGGGAAGCTATTATGGTATCTTCGTGGCCCATCTCCTTCCTCCTGGACACAGGGGCAACTTAATCCTTCCTGATGGGAGTTTTGGGGACCCGCCTCTCTTTGTTTTCCTATTATTGGGGTATGGGGACAGCCTTACCATCCTAGCCAAACCCCACCATTCAGTTGCATTTTTAAGGGTGTTCCTCTCACTCATTCCTTCCTGGTGGTGTCAACTTGTCGGAAGGGATCTTCTAGCCAAAGTGGAAGCCTCCATTTCTTTTGATCCCCCCATTTAGCTGATCCCAAGCTCGCCAGCCTCTCCTTCTTCTCTTAGCTACCCAACTCATTGGCTTCAACACACCATTTCCTTTGCCAGCCTCCCAGGACCTCTCTATTGCTTAACATATTCCTCCTCATCATCTACTTACAGGATCCTACCGGTACATCACCCAAACAGGGTACCCATTCTCCCTTCAGAGCCTCAAGGGACTTCAACCTATCATCTCTGACCTCCTAAGAAAACGGCTACTTCACCCCACATTTTCCCCTTTTAATACCCCTATACTTGTAGTTAAAAAGCCCAATGGAGCTTACTGCCTGATTCAAGATCTCCAGCTAGTTAACTCCGCAATGGTCCCCTCCACCCTGTTGTGCCTAACCTTTATACCCTACTTTCCATTATCCCCTCAGGGACCTCCCATTTTTCAGTCCTGGACCTGAAAGACAACTTCTTCTCTATCCCCCTCAAGACTCAGCGACAAAATACCTTTGTCTTTACTGGACTGACCCTGATACCCACCTCTCTACCCAACTCACCTGGACTGCCCTACCCCAGGGGTTCTGGAACAGCCCACGCCTATTTGGCCAGGCCCCGGCCTCTGATCTGCTTTCTTTGTCTTCTCCCTGCCCCAAAACTAAACTTATACAATTTGTAGATGGCCTTCTCCTCTGCAGCCCATCCCCACAAATTAGCCAGACAGACACCTCTGCTCTCTTAAACTTCTTGTCCAGCTGGGGCTATAGAGCCTCGCCTGCTAAGATCCAACTGTCTACCCCTCAGGTCTCCTACTTGAGACTAACCATCACCCCAACTCGCAAGGGCATTACCATAAATAGAAAACATCTAATCCGGGACTAGAGAGATGGCTCAGCAGTTAAGACCACTGGCCGCTCTTCCAGAGGATGTGGGGTCAATTCCCAAGACCCACATGGCAGCTCACAACTGTCTGTAACTCCGGTTCCAGATCTGACACCCCCATACATGCATACATGCAGACAAAACACCTAATCCAGTCTCTCCTGGTCCCCTCTACCAAAGAAGAGATTTTATCATTCCTAGGAATAGCTGGTTTCTTACACTCCTGGATTCCCTCCTTTTCCCTCCTTGCCCACACGCTATATGAGGTGGCCCTCATCCCCCAACATGAGCCCCTGCTCACACCCATTTCCAAGCCCTTCAGAAGCTCCAACAGGCCCTCCTTCAGGCCCCATCACTACACCTCCCACTAACTCTTCCCTTCTTCCTCTGTGTAACAGAAAAAGAGGGATATGTCCTCAGGGCCTTAGGCCACATACTAGGACTTTCCTTTGTACCCATGGCATACCTGTCAAAAAAATTAGACCTTATTACCCAGGGATTGGCACCCCGCGTACACACTTTAGTGGCTGCTGAGCTCCTTATTCGTGAATCAAAAAAAACTTTCCGGTCACCCACCACGGTCTTCTCCCACAGCCTGTCTCACTTCCTAACATATAAAGGCTTAGAAACTCTACCTCCCTCCCGGGTTCTTTCTCTCAGGTGGCACTAGTAGAAGACGCCACACTTATTTTCCAATCATGTCCACCCTCCAATTCATCAACCCCTCATCTCAAATCTTCTTCCCCAACCTAATAGAAACCACTCTCCATCTCATTCTTGCATTGAAACCCTAAAGGAACTTCTGCCCAACCCCTCACGCATACAGGAGGGCACACTGTCTCAAGCTATCGACACCCGGCACGCAGACAGCAGCTCCTTTTTACATGAGGGGGGGCTGAAAAGCAGGCTATGCTGTAGAGTCAGATGCTGATGTGGTTAAGGCACAAGGCCCTTCCCACCCATGCCACTAATGGGCAGGCTGAACTAAAAGCTCCTACCCGAGTCTTTCAATTGGCACAAGGACAATCTTAAATGTCTACACAGACTCTAAACATGTCTTCTACATCCTCCTGTCCCACGCTGCCTTTTGGAGGGAGTGTGGACTACCACTTACAATTACCAACTCAGAACAAACCATGGCCATGCTGAAGGCCTCACATCCCCCCACAGCTATAGGAACTGTCCACTGCTGGACTCACCAGACTGTTAATTCTGTCATCTCTAAAGGATGAGGCAGCTAGACCCCAGGCCCTTGGAGGCCCAGATCCATCTCACCCACCATAGGACATCCTCGCCTTACAACCGACATCTTCATTGTCACCCCCTGATACTCTACAAATTCTGTCCTATCTACACCATCTTCTAGATAGATACACCTATCTAGTTCTTTCACCCTAATAGTCAAGCCTGTCTGGCTTCGTTAAGGCCCACCTGCAGCTCACCCCTGAGGATTTGTCTTTCTTAAAAGCTATTACTACCTCTTGTAAAATCTTTCAAACGTCAAACCCCAACTTCAGTTATCATAGCCCCCCCTTTCCCTACTCGCCGGCCAATAGGCTCTCTCCCCAGAACCGATTGACAGCTTGACTTTACCCACATGCCCACAGCCAAATGCATCAGGTAACTCTTGGTCTTAGTGGACACCTTTTCTGGGTGGGCAGAAGCATTTCCTACCACCAATGAAAGGGCTCTGACAATCTTGGATCTCCTCCTCCAGGAGATCATTCCTCGCTGTAGAATCCCTGCCTCCCTCTAGTCAGATAACAGTCCTGAACTCACCTCCCAGATTTCCCAAACCTTATCGGAAGCCCTCAACATCTCTCGGCATGTCCATATTCTACATTATCCCCACTGCTCTGGAAGGTTGAGGGAACAATTCCTTAAAACACAGCCTTGTCAGACTTTTACCAGAACTTCACCTAGAGTGGCTGAAGGTGTTAGCACTCGCCCATCTCAGGCTACAGGCCCTCCTCAGGCCGCCTCTTTCCATTCCAGTGTTCGCGCTCATGCACGGACAAACCGGTTCTGACCACCTGCTCACTCCCCAGCTCTGTCCCTCCTGTGGAACTTTACCGACCACCACCTACCCCAACCTTATGCCAACTCCTGTCCACCCCAATCAACATCAGGGATTTGGTTCTTCTCTCCCCTCCAGACCAACGCCCCTCAACCTTCTTCCCTAAATGGAAGGGTCCCTTCAAGGTAATTCTTGTAACTTACACAGTGGCTAAGCTTACAGGTCTCCCTCACTGGATTGACCTACCTCACCTCAAGCCCTTTAGTCTGCCTCAAGATAACTTCCCTTCCTACAAACCGAGGTCAACAGGACCCTGCTCCCGTAGGCTTCAGAGGACACCAAGATCAACTACCCTGTTCCCAGTTCCAGAAGAATGAAGCTCCACCTAGCAGCCCTTCCCTAACTTGCTGGATTGGACACAGACTTCTTCTCTTTTCCCTCCTATCCGCTTTTGTCCAGGGCAGCCCTTACATGTAGAGACCTGAGGTCCAAGAAACCCGCACTTCTAGCAAACAAGCCTTCCAGATAGGACTGGGGAATTGTTCCCTAACAGGCTGTCAAGAGCCAATTACAATTCCCATCACTTCTGAATCTGCCCCTCCTCCTTTGATCCAAGTTTTTTTTTTTTTTTTTTTTTTTTTTTTTGCCTGCTCCCTCTATGATCAGACAGAAGGCCATTGTAAAGAATGGCCAGATACACATGGAGGCTGCCCATGCTGGTCCTGCTCACTCCATATGCCAAAACTTGCCCCAACTCTCTCCTTTTTCAACTAAAGAAGCCCTTCACTTCTGTATCAGGGACCCACGGGATCCCAGGTGGGAAATGGGCATTACCAGTAAGTTCTACCAATTCCACAGCCCCTGGTACCCGGCGAGCATGATTAGAACCCAAAGTTAACACATCTCATTTACTCAACCCCGGGGGGTAGAAAAGATAATGGAGACAATCCAACATTACTCTCTAAGATCACAACCTCTTTAACATGCCCCTCCTAAATAATACAGACCTGACATTTCGTCTCCTATTTCAGACTTTGACCGCAGCCTTCCAGCTCCGCGGGGTCACCCAGCCTGGGCACTTTGGGGAATGTTGGCTGTGTGCCCCCCCCATCCTGCCCTGAGAACTAGCTCACAACTGACGCTTACAGCTTCTCCTGTTACCTTATCATATAACCTTACCTCGCCATTCATCAGTCACCCCGAGTCCAGCACTGCCACCACTCCCGACCTCTCTCATGTCACCCTCTTTGGCATGGCGAGCTGCTGCAAGGCATCCAGGACATACTTTGTAGAGGAGTTAGTATCCTTAGACTGCAACAGAACCCTAAATCTTGACACGTCCCCTCAACCCCAGTGTCCTAACGTCCACAGCGCCTGATTCCCCGCGGCACTCACGTCTACCATTGCCTACCTGTCAGGAGTTTGTACATTATTTCTTTCCCCAAGTTGGGGTGATTCATGAGGAAGAGCATCTATCAATTTCGCTTTTGGACTCAAAAGCTGCCCGACATAATAAAAGGGCAGTTCAAGTCCTGACCCTCCTGGCTGTCACAGGGATAATTTCGAGAATGGCCACAGGAATGCCAAGGCTAACCACCTCTGCAACCATGTATCATCAGCCGTCTTCCCAGTTCATCCAGGATCTCCAACAGGGGGCCCAAACCTTCCTCACACTCCAAGGACAAATCAACTCTTTGGCACAGGAGGTACTCCAAAATCTTTACAGTTGAAAAGGGTGGTCTTTACCTCTTCCTCTGACAGGAACGGTGCTTCTACGTCAACCAATCAGGTCTAGTGAAAAATAACAATCCAAAATCCAAATCCAACAACTTCAGACCTTTGAAAACGTAAGGAACAGCTTGCTGCCTCCAGACCCTGGGCCTTTAGAATCCCATGTGGCGCTGGGCACTGCCCTTCCTGACCCCTGTTCTTCTCGTTTTCCAGATTTTACTAATCGTACCCTGCTTTGTTAATTTCTTTTCCATGTTTCTTCAACAACGGATTTGAAAAATCTCTAATCAAACCACTAATCAGTTATTGTTACAGGACTACCAACCCCTAGCCACAGAACCAGAAGCTTATGACTTCTGAATATACCCTGCTGGTGAGGATCAACAGTACCCTGAAGATGATAACAACCCCAGACAGCAGGAAGTAACCTGAAGAGCAAAACATCGCCCCAACTCCTACCTCACCTACCTCACCGGTCACCCTCACCTATTTTCTTGTCTTTTATAATAAAAGGGAGGGATGTTATGAATACTAAGAACCACCCAAAGCCCCTTGGCCACATTCAAGAACCTTGATCCTCGGAGCTCCCCCTCTTCCCACACTCTACCCCATCTCCAGTGGCTTCACAGTCACTGGGCCGCACGTTTTCACCTTCTGTCACCAGTATTCTCCGTATGTGCATGCTCCATACCACCCCACCCCCTATAATCAGGCTTGGCAGACTGCTTTCCCTCTCTCTATTTCCTCCACCTCCCCCCTCCACCTTGCTTGGAGGCACTTTGTGTCTCACCTCACCCCAATAAAACCTTTCACGTAAGACCCTGTTTTCCTCTTTCATTGCAAAAGTCCTAACGATTTTAAGGAAAACAAACAAACAAAAACAGGGCCTTTTATACCATCCCAAACGGGCCAAGAGTGAAGAACTGGCATCTGAACTATGGTGGGTCATTTCCTAAGTATGACCTTGTTCGGGGTTAGTGGGGGCTCTTCCCACTCATCACTGAACAGTTTGCTGAAGAGGGGAGAGCCCTCTCCGCCCTGGAAACTGGACAGACACCGGCACCACTCAGTCCATGCTCCACACACAGGCTCAGCTTCACTGCTTCAGGCTACAGCTTGATTCTGTCCCGGAGTCCTAGCTGGACCACTCCCAATGTCTCCATAGAACCCGCTCCAAAGGAGCTCACCTGATGGACACAGGTCCCGGTGGGAAGTTTCTTCCACGATCTAATGGGAACATCAACATCAGTTTCCTCAAAATTGAAACATTCCATCCTGATGAGAAGCTCTTTAAACATCTAGGGGAAAAAAAAAAAAAAAACCTCAAAATAGCTTCAGGAAGTCCCTGAAACTGACCAGATTCACTTGGCCCCTCCCCGCCACAGTGACCGATAAAAGCTGAAGGTCCCTCAGAGAGAAAGTGAAGCTGAGGGATAAAGAAGACTCTCACAGGAGGAAAGCTGCAGAGACTCAGAGACCAAAACAGCAGCCTGGAAGGAGCAGAAACCAGCTGTCTGGTTGTCTGGAAGAGGTTTAAACCAGCTGGGGCACCTGGAAAGGACACTCTCTGACCTGTTGAGCTGCCTGCAGGCTGTGCAGTGTGCTCTGGGTTCCCAGCTTTCGTGAGCTGACACTCATGCTGGGGTGGGCTTTGGTGATGCAGCTGTCTGTGAATCATTTCTGCTCCTGTAAGTAACCTTCCCTTATCCATATTCCTGTAAGCAACCCGATAAAACTTGTTTCACCAAGTTGGATTGTGTTGGTGTCCGTACTTTGATCTGCCGTGGCTCCCCGTTAAGGTTTTTGACTCATCTCGAACAGGATGGAAAGTGGCCTGGCATTCGGGAGTCCAGGAACCCCACAGCTCTAACAGGAAGGTGCCCTCACAGTAGGAAGCCCAGGGACCACATGGATCTGAGGTGGGGAAGGCGTCCCCAGTGGGAAGTGTTTACAGCTCTGAGAGGAAAGTGCCCTGGCAGTCAGGAGTCCAGAGACCATACAGCTCTGAGGTGGGGAAGGCTCTGAGAGGAAGGTGCCCAGGGAGTCGGGAGCCCAGGGACCTGAAGTGGGGAAGGTGTCCTCAATGGGAAAGGTATCCTGACATTCTGGAAGACAGGAACCACAAAGCTCTTGACAGGAAGGTGCCCTGGCAGTCATGAGCCCAGGAACCATACAGCTCTGAGGTGGGGAAGGTCTTCCCAATGAAAGTGTTTACAGATCTGAGAGGAAGGTGTCCTGGCAGTCAGGAGCTCAGAGACCACAGGGAAAGGTATCCTGACATTTGGGAAGCCAGGAACCACACAGCTCTCACAGCTCTGAGGCAGGGAAGGCTTCCCCAGCTGATCTGAGTGTTAACAATGTAACAACTCCCCTCAGCTCAGCTCAGCTCTGCTCAGCTCTGCTCTGAGGGGAGAAGCTTCCCCAGTGTTGCAGCTCTGAAGGGAAATATCCCTGGCTGAGCTGAGGTGTTCTTCATGCTTCTTCTCTTTCTTCTTTCTGTGGCTGCCTCCACTTGGGGTCACTTCTGTGCTGTTCTGCCTGGTTGAGGGACCCCACAGCTGACTGGGAGAAGGGTCCCTGATAGTCCCAGGGGGGAGCTTTCTTATGGGGGCTCTCAAGTCCCAGAGCTCCTCAGCCTCGCAGAGCCAGACTCCTCTAAAGGGGAAATATGCTGGCTACCTAGTAGTCCTTGACACCATTTGGGGCTCATGGTGGGCACAGGGGGTGGTAGCCAGGGCCCCCGGGGTCCCCAGCAGGGTAGCAAGGGAGCCAAGCAGCATCCCTGAAAGGCAGTTGGCAGCAGGAGGAGCCCAGGCTGCTGGGAAAAGTCAGATTTGCTCCATGGCAGAAACACAGATGGCAGTGCAGTTGGAGCAGGGGAGGGGCATCAGGCATTGAGGCAAAGACCCCTGGAGCACACCCACTGCCGGAGGAGAGAGCGGGTGGGGGCCTGCGCTCCCTGTACGGAGCAAGTAGATGAGTGTGTTACATCTCCCTAGGAAAAGTTTGTCACACAACAACCATACACATCAGATTAAGGGAGGTCTTCATGCTCTATCAAATCCTATTGGTTCCAACACAGGTTAGGGAAAAATAAATAGCTGGCGCCTCCTTTCTTTTCTAGCTTTGGAGATGCCTGATCTAGAGACCAGCTGCTCGGGTTCAAATCCTAATACCACCATTTCCTAACTGTGTGACTTTGTGCAAAGAACTTACTGTCTTTGGACTTCACGGTTCTGCTCTGGGCCAATACGTTTCTTACAGCACAGAGCTGTTGCACAGATTAAAACGCTTGGCGTAGCCAAAGTGCTTAGACTACAACCCCATCCTCCCTTGACTATAAGCTATTCTAACTGTGTGAGGTCATAACGCCTGGAGGAATGGCAGCCCCCTGGAGACCATGAGGAAGGATGTTGCTAAGTATACAATGGCCAGATGCAAAATGACAGATGGGAAAGAGCCTCCTGTCACCGATGTCGATGTCGCTGACTTCCTGAACTAACTACAGGAGTGTCGTCTCTGAACCTCTTGTGTTATAAAGCTTTTTTAAATGTCTGTGTGATTTAAGCTAATCGTGCAGTACCCTTGATCTGTAGCTACAGCACTCTGACATGCTTTCTCTTCCCCAATTGCTCCCCACTTAGATGAGCTGGTTCCTCTGTTTTAGGATGACCGCAAGCAAGGGTTTGAAGGAGTCAACTCCAGGTCAGGCTGCTGTATCAGCACAGTTATTAATAATGACACCAGTCTGGACCATATGGGCACCCTCATCTTCTAAATAAGCACCCTCAGGGGAACGGAGAGGTGGCTCAGAGGTTAAGAGCACTGACTGCTCTTTCAAAGGACCCAGGTTCAATTCCCAGCCCCCACATGGCAGCTCACAACTGTAACTCCAATTCCAGGGGATCTGACACCTTCATACCAGTGCATTAATAAGTTTAAAAAATTAAATGAAGCACTCCCATCATCCATCTACCTTCTTTTTGTTTTCGAAACAAGATCTCATATACCCCAGGCTAGCCTCAAACTCACTATGTACACAAGGATAACCTTCAACTTCTGATCCTCCCACCTGCACTTTCTGGGTGCTGGGATTATAGGTGTGCACCACCACCCGATTTCCACAGTGCTGGAGATAGGGCCTGAGGCTTTGTGAATGCTAGGCAAGCACTCTGCTACCGAGCCACACCTCTCCTTTTTAAAAACACAGATGCCCCAGTGGAGTGTTGATTCCAGCGCCCCCTTTGCCAGGGAGCAAAGATGAGAATAAGGCTGACCTGTGTGCATCTTGAGTTCCACGATGAGCCTGCCAGATGGCTTCAGCAGATGCAGGGACACACGTTTACAAGTCTGGCTCCCCCCACCCAAGTTTGTTTCCTGGATCTAAAGCTCTAAAATAGGGCTGCCAAGTCCAAACCCAGATTCCCAGCAGTGCCCCGTGGCAACTCTGACAAGGGCCAACAGTTTTCTCCACACAGACAGCCACATCCTCTCGAAATGCTTGTGCTGCAGCTGGCTCCCAAATTTCACAGGCAAACCCCGTTCCTGAAGCCTTTGTTGAAAAGGGAATGGTTTAAGGACAGTCCTTACCTTTTCCTCTCCTTTGTGGCTGTGCCAGGACTGTCCCCAGCCCCTTCATGCTGGGCCCTCAGCCCATGGCCAGTGTTACTGGCACAGTGGGGATATCCATCACATTGGCCCCACGGCCTTCCTGCGGTTATTGTCACTGACATCCCTGTTTCACAGGTGAGAAAAAAGGCGCTGAAGAAACCTGAGCTGTGTCACTGTGTCAGTTGGGACATAAGCTTGCTAATGTGCAAAGTCATAAACAGCAACCAATTTTTTTTTCCCAAATAGGATCTTATGCGGGGCATGATGGCACATGCCTTTGATCCCAGGACTCAGGATGCTTCGGCAAGGGAATTTCCATGAGTTCAAGGCCATCTGGGCTACTTATCTAAAAAAACCAAAACAAAAATATAAAATAAAGGGGGGGGGCAGCAGGCCTGGAGGTGGGGGAGTGGGGGCACGGCTGCTTAGGAGCCGTCCTCTACTACACAGCAAGTTCAAGGCAAAGTGAGACCCTGTCTCGAAAAATAAAACTACACAGAAGCTTATGTTTCCGCCATGCCATGAGCAGTCTAAGGCAGGCATAGGAGACCCAGATGTGGGGACCCTAGCTTCCGGTAGCCAAGTGTATCAAGATGGCCAACAGAATACCTCAAACCAACCAGCGAGAAAAGAAAATTCTGGAAGAAAAAAATGGTCTAGTCCTCAAAGAAGAAAAACAAAAGCTGCTCGTGTGCCGAACTTTATGCCCAGAACTTGGCCACCTTGACGTCTGAACCCAAGTCCATAACACTCCACTTCTCAGCTCCGAGATGCTGCCAGTGGCCTGTGGGAAGCTTGTAACCTCTGTGCAGAAACAATACCAGTGAGTGAATGTTAGCCAGAGATGGATGGATGGATGGATGGATGGATGGATGTGTGGATACAGTACCTACTTTGGATTCTAATGAGAGAAACCTCTCCCTGAATACTTGGTGTGTTCTGGGCAGAATGCAGAGAACAGTGAACGTCAGAGGAAAGATGCCAGCCAGCACCAGCGTTGTTATGTATGAAAAGAAGTCCAGTAAAGCAAGAGCAGGTGCTGCCTGTGGTCCCTGCAGGGGGAGCAGCAAGTGTGGAGCCTGGAGGCTGAGCCCTGTGTTCAGAAAACTGCAAGATGGATCACAGAAGGAAGAGCTATGAAAGGGAGGAGAGCTGGGTGTGGGCACTGCATGATCATAAAGACTCGGACGTCTGGGGCTGGGGAGATGCCTCAGTCGGTGAAGCGCTTGCTAAGCAAATATGAGGACCTAGCATCCATGTAAAATCCAGACATGGCCGTGCACACCTGTAACCCTAGTGTTGGGAGGCAGAGACAGGTGGATCCCAGGGACTGGCTGGCCAGGCCAACTAGCTGAAATGGCATCTCCAGGTTCAATGAAAGACCCTTTCCCAAAAGATAAGGTGGAGAAGAGTAGAGAAAGACATCCATGTATCCATCTTTAGCCTCCATTCATGCCCAAATGGACACTGTACCCTCAGACAAGCATACATCATAGAGGGGGAGAGACTTCGACTTCTCTAAGAGAGGTGGAAGTTCTCAACAGAGGAGCATTATGATGTGACCTAAGTCCACAGGCTCCATGGCTATAAAGTGCTGGGAGCTGAGATCACAAGAGGGTGACCTGGGAGGTAGGGCACTGCAATAGTCCGGTAGTGGCCGGACTAAGAGGCAGTAGTGGGCCAGAGTGACACCAGAGGAGATGGAGAGAAATGCTTGATTCTGGGAGTGCTCTTAAGGATGGAGCAGACAGGATTTGCTGAGAACCTGGGCATGAAAGTTAGTGTTAATAAGGTTTGGGGCTGAACTCCTGGAAGAGTAACAAGAAAAGAGATTACAGTAGGGGCAGCTTAGGTGGAGAGGATGCTGGGGAATTCAGCTTTGGACACCTTAGATGTTGTAATAGTTTCTTTCCTCATTGCTGCAACCAAATGGCTGACCTAAGGGAGGGACAGTTTATTTTTTTTTTGGCTTACAGTTTAGAGAGCCACAGTTCATCATGGTGGAGGTGGGGAGAAAACAGGTGGCAGAACATGAGTTTACTTGCTCACATCTGGGAAGATTAGGAAGCAGAGGAGAAGAGCACTCCCGCTCAGCCGGCTTTCTCTTTTTCCCCTTTTTCTTCAGTCCAGAATCACAACTCATTGGATGCTAGAGTGTCTCTGAAAGCATCCTTAAAAATACCTCACTGATGCTCTAGACATCATTGATCTTAAAATGATCGGGTTGACAGTGAAGATCAACCTTCTCAAGTCTACCCCTTGAAATGCACATTATTTTTGTTATTCATAGTGTGTGTGTGTGGTGTGAGCACAAGTTTGCCATGGTACACATGTGGAAGTCAAAGGTCAACTTTCAGGCGTCAGCTCTTTTCTCCCACTACGGGTTCCAGCTATTTTAAATGTAGGTGTCCAGACTTAGACACCAAGTCTTTTTACCCACTGAGTCATCTCATCAGACCACCATATAATTTTTAAACCATCATGTTCCACCTCTGATCCCCACAGGGTTATGGCCCTAATACAAAAGATGTTCAGTTCAACTTCAAAAAGTTCCCATGGTCTTCAACAGTCACAACCTTCTGAGGCTCAAGACACACTCTTAGCTGTGAGCCGCTGTAAAGTCAAAAGGCAAGTTACATATATCCTGTATACAAATGTAAATACAGGGTAAACATTCCCAACGTGAAACAGAGGGATAGGGGCACAGCCAGGAAATATCAGGTCAAACAAAACTGAAGTCCAGCTACAACTATCCTGTAGCTCCATGTCTAGCACCTGGGGCTCATGGAGGAATCATCTGGGCTCCAGTGGGTTTGAGAAGCTTGCCTTCCCAGCTTTACCACCTACAGAACACATAGCCTTTCTCATGCCTACAGCTTTCCTCAGTGTCAAACATCCTTCAACTTAGGTTTCAACTTCATGGCTTCATCCAAAGGTCTCTCCAGCCCCCTTGCAGGAATTCTGGCCCTGCCACCGTGTATTGCCTGGCCTTGGTGGCTTTCCAGAACCTCGAGGCAAGCCTCCCTGACCTTGTCACTCTTGCATTTTGCATGTCTGCATGACCAGCATCACAAGGATGCTGCTGCCATGTCTGCTGTCTGTCATCTGAAGTTGTAGGGTGACCCCCGTGGACACAGCTGCAGTGACTTTTGCAGTAGAGAACTTGGGAAAGCACTTCCCTAAAATCTGTTCTCCCTTGGAATGCCCTGAAGGCTGTATCCTCTCCAGGACTCTCCTTTCAAATGAATTTTGCATTGTTGTGCCTTGGAATTTCCAATGGGCAAAGTCTCACCCTCACGGCACCTTTCCCTGTTTGAGGTTCCCCCAGAAATGCGCTACTCTCTTTTAACAATTATAGCTGAGTTCCTGGTTCTGTTTTCCCAATTTGTTACTGTTTTGGTTTTTTTTTTTTAATCTCCTTTTGCTTCACCTTCTACTCTTTTTACATTATAAATCTGACTAAAAGCCATAAGCAGTAACCACACCACAGCCTGGCTGCTTTGCTGTCTTGACATGTCCTTGTGTTGGTCTGTTACTTTTCAACTCAACGTTACTCAGATTTTAAGGATGTGGGAAGGGCATAGCCAGATTCTTTGTCAGACACGTGTGGCCTCTAGCCAGATTCCTGCTGAACCTGTTTCCCTTTGACACCACATGAGCACTATCTGCACTGTCTTCATTCCTATCAGAACTCTGTCTTCTGCATGCAGGCCAGAAAGGCCCCTTAAGCTGCTTGCAGGACTCCAGGGTTTCTCTAGCCCACAGTTCTGGATTTTTCCACATTCTTCTCCAAATTAGTTCTGAAGGCCTGTGAACTAGTTGGTCAGGTTATTCTGCAACAGGCCTACATCTTGATACCAAATTTCTGCATTAGCTACTTGTGTGTTGCTTTGACACAATGCCTGATAAATACACATTTAGGGGAGGGAGGATTTATATGGCTCTGGGTTGGAGGAGATTTGGACCTCCACAGTAGGGGAGGCGTGGCATCTGAAGCATGAAGCTGTTGGCTCACATAGGGGTGGGTTGGGAAGCAGAGACTGGATTGCTGGTGCAGAGCGGACTTTCTCCTTTTCTGCTCTGTACGTGGCCCGTTATCTCACCCCTTGTACTTGGTCCAGTTTCTCAGCCCATGAGATAGTAACACTCAAATTGAGGGCAGATGTCTCCCTCAATTAACCCTCTCTGGAAACATCCTGACAGACACATCCAACAATGTACCTTTCTAGTACACTGGGCACGTTTTAATCCAATCGTGTTGACACTGAAGTTTGACTGTTATAGATGTCAATCTAAAACTCCACAGGGAGATACTCCGTGGAGGGTAAGATGTACAATTCTGATGTCCAGAGGAGATACTGTCAGGGTGAGTGATGGTCAAAGCTATTGAATGGGGAAGGGAAGCCCAGAGAAAGTGTGTGTGTGAGCCAGGCAGTGGTAGTGCATGCCTTTAATCCCAGCACTCGGGAGGCAGAGGCAGGCGGATCTCTGTGAGTTCAAGGCCAGCCTGGTCTACAGAATGAGTTCCAGGAAAGCCAGAGTTACAACAGAGAAATCCTGTTTGAAAAAACAGAAGGAGGGGGAAGGGGAGGGAGAAGGGGAGGAGGAAGAGAGGAAGAGGAAGAAGAAGAGGAAGAAGATTTGACAGGGAGCCGTGTGAAGATCAGACGATTTGTGGATGTTGGTTCTCTCCTTCCTGCTGTTTAGGTAGGCAGAATGAAAATAATTTGTTCAAAGAGCACGGATCCAAGTATGTACGTATTTATTTTAAGGCTTTGGGGGCATTTTTAAATTGGGAAAGAGAGAACCCTTTATTTAAGGAAAAATGCTTAAAGAATAAATGTGGGCTGGCAAGATGGCTCCGTGGGTAAAGGAGCTTGTTGCTAAGCCTGGCCGCCTGTGTCTGATCCCCGGGGTCCATGTGTGGAAGGGAAAAGAAGTGACTCTCCAAGTTGTCCTCTGACCTTTCCACATGCTGTACTGTCACCCTCCCCCAAATAAATGTAAAAAAAGAAAACAAAAACCCTAAATGTAACAGACTGTTAGAAAGTGGATTCACGTGAAGCACACAAGCACGTCTGCACCCTGTATTGAGTCCCAGACGCTTCCGGACCTGAGAGGAAGCCCGTGCTCAATTTGCATGCTTTTACACCTCAGATTGACGGTGCTGCCGTCCGCCTTAGGCCCTTACCTGTTGCTGCGATAGAAAGCCCTGACGACGGGTCGCATTGGGTCCACGATCTGGATACGGGGGTGCTTAGCTGGCTCTCTCCATTTGTGCAGTTCAGGATCCCTGCCCTGGGAATGGTCCCACTTATGATTAAGATAAGCCTTCCAAAATCAGTTGATATTATCAAAATAACCCCCACAGTCATGCCCAGAGGCCCACCAAGTTCACAGTTAGCACGGACTGTCACACCATGATTCTGTGCCCTTGACAACCAGTCCTGCCATATGCTTCTGAAGCATATGGGACCCAATCATGGAGAGTCACTCCTTTTCCCTTCCATACACGGACCCCGGGGATCAGACACAGGCGGCCAGGCTTAGCAACAAGCTCCTTTACCCACGGAGCCATCTTGCCAGCCCACATTTATTCTTTAAGCATTTTTCCTTAAAGAAAGGGTTCTCTCTTTCCCAATTTAAAAATGCCCCCAAAGTCTTAAAAATAAATACGTACATACTTGGATCTGTGCTCTTTGAACAAATTATTTTCATTCTGCCTACCTAAACTGCAGGAATAACCAGCCAGCCAGGCGAGCTGCTACCCAGAGATGCCCGCACGGTGTCACCTATGCTAACCCGCACCAGAAAGAACCTGCGTTCCAACAAGTCAGCAAACGGTTAAACATGGCATAGTAAATCTCAGCATGGAAGTTATTCAGCCGCTGGACCATCTGCTCAGAGAATACGTAGTGGAATGGTGAAAACGGTTGTGAGAAGTGGAAAATGGGAAGAAAAGAGAATGAAAGTATGTGTAATAACTAAATTATACGTAGACCGGTCTGTGTGTACTATGTATCCAGGCAGAAAAGACATTAAGAAACTCTAAAAATAGCAAGAGGGCAAATGAGATGCTTCAGCCAGGAAAGACGCGTGCTGCCAAACCGGAAGTCTGAGTTTCGCCCCCAGGCTTCACCTGGTAGAAGGAAAGAACTGACTCCTGTAAGTGGTCCTCCGACCTCTACATGTGTGTCGGGGCACATGGAGCGTGAACACACACACACACACACAGAGAGACTAAAATGTTAAAAAAAAAAAAAGAAGAGCAGTCACATCTGTAGAGTGGATTACGGCTCTTGGCTTCTTATTTATAAATTTCCCACGATGGATTTGAGTAACTTTTATTCTTCATCTCATTGCGTTTTCTCCTCCCCTGACATCTCTATTGAACCTAGGACTTCCTATATTCTAGGCAAGCCCCCGACCGCTGCATTACACCTAGCCCTCTACCCCATCTTTGACTGGGCATCAGCTGACCCCCAGTGCCCCGCCCCAGCCCACCACTCCAGCGTGGACTGTAGCCTTGATTTGGTTTGATTTTCACATCTTATTTCTGCCTCCTTCCATCTCCACGCCTCATAGTCCCGTCTCCCCCACAGACACCCACTCGGGAGTATTTAAAGTGTGTTCCTTCTGCCCATCTGCCATACATTTGTTTAGATCCATGTGTATCCAAACAGACATGCGGGGAAAGACAAAAGCGAGGAGGACCCAGTGCTGTGCTGTTCGGTGCTTCTGTTTTTACGTCAAAGGTTCGGCGATCGCAGCCTCTTCCTTTTTCTCCCTCAGTATCTTCTGTCTTCTGTGTCTGTCACTTCCGTTCATGTCTGTATCATTTAGGGTTCCATCCTGGGCCTGGACCACCTGGTACAGACCGCCAGTCATTCTCTCTTCTAGCACACCTAAGGACTACGTTTCCCAGTGTCCCTTGCAGATAGGCAGAGCTGCAGAACTGGCTTTTCAGCTCCTGGAAGCCTGTGGTGACCTATGTGCCTGGCCCTCTAGGCCAAGGCCCTGAAGCCTTCCCAACATACTCTACATCTTGCCTCTTTGGTGACCTCCAGAATGACCTTGGGAGCTGTGGGTGGAGCCACAGCAGCCTGGCCTGAAAGGGCTTCACTATGGGGAACGAGCCATCTACCAACCAGTTGAGCACTTTACATTGGTCACAGAGGGTCAGGTCAGGTTAGCCTCAACCAGAGAGCTGTGCTCTGCACTACTACTTCCCAGTGCTGGGAGCAATGTCTCTTCTTCTTTTAGTTCAGCCTCCCCCTCTGGATCAGTCCCGTGTGTCTGTTTCTCTGCACATTGTTGAGCAAGTACCTTCATTCTGTGTGTTTAGATTACGCCCACCTGACCAGAGCCTGGCATACTAGGGAGCTCTGGGGACAAAGACAGGAGAGATTCTGGCTTTCAGGTTGTCTTGTGTGAACCTGTAGCTGCTGAGACAGCTTGCTGAAGCCATTTCCAAGAGCATTCATTGCTCTTGATGGCAAGCATTCTTACCCACAAAGCCATGGTCTCCTTTTATGCTGGATTGGGGGTCACAACGGACAATTCTCGTTTCATGGATCTGCAGTCTCTGCTCCACAACTTAGCTCTGTAGTGTCAAGGGCGATTGGGAATAATGGACATGGACAGCTTCCAATAAAGCTTTATTCACAAAAACAATGTCCCAGAACCTGTGGTTGCTAAGCTCTGAGATAGATAGAGAGAGAGAGAGAGAGAAAGAGAGAGAGAGGGCTAGCACAAGCTTTGTGGAGACATTTTCCTGGTCTTAGCTGCCTAATAAGTTGCTTCGCTTTCCAAATCCCCCAAACTAATTGAAGAAGGACAACCACAGGGGGGCTGAGCTCTCAAAAGCGAACTGCTCCAAGTGACATTTTCATTTGTCCCAGCAGAAATAAGCGTGAGTCACAGCTCTTGTCAGAGAGTGTTTTCAAACGCATCCTGTGTGTCTCTCTTGCCTGAAGACCTGGAGGTCCCGGTGCTGCTGGCGGGGGGCTAATAATTCCAACTGCAACGATAAAAGCTGTCAAGTCCTGCTAAGCAGACTTCCCTCCCTACACCACCAGCATCCAATAAATAAAGAAGTTGAAGCAGAGGGTGTGGGACGAGAAGAGACTCGGGGAGCCACGCTACACTCTTCGTCCCCGGCTCTCCCTTACTTTAAATGCCTTCTGCAGACCCCCTCCTTTAATCTGATCCCGAAGCCCCGCTCAGAAGCTATTATGATCTGTGAATCAGATCTCACCTCTGCCAACCACACAGCTAACCCGGTGTGTGTTTCTGGAGCCTCTCTGCAGACACAGTCTAAGCTGACTCCTCTCAATCAGCTCCGAGCTGGCTTTGTGGAGGAGCAGGAGGAGCGTGAGGTCATTTCCACGTGGCCGTGTTTTCTCTTTCCAGCCTGGTGCGGCAGGCACAGCTGACTTGGAAATTATGAAATCAGAAGTCAGGTCGGCACTTGGCCTCTGGCTGGCTGTGTGACTTCATGTCTGGGGCCTGTGTTCCTCCTCCATGTGTAGATGAGGACGGCGATCGTCCTGGTAATAGAACAGATGCTGGTTGTGCCTCCTGGACAGTCCACTGACTCGGTGCATCAGGGAGTTCTGTCCACTGCTGTATCTCAGCTCCAGCACAGAACCCGGCCTGAAGGGACCTATTGCCTTTGTGTGTGTCCCCAAAGGCTTTGTGCTGGAATCTCTATCCCTAAGGCAATGGTGGGGTCTGTAAGAGGAGGCAAGTTCCAGAGACTCTGCTCCTGAGTGGACTGATGATGTTCTTATGGGAGGGGATTAGACCATAGACTGGATCTGTCAGAAAAGTTCAATGGACTGTGATAGAGCAGGCTTGTAGCCACAGAACCCAGGAAGTAGAGACAGGAGAATCCAGATCCAAGGTCATCCTCAGCTACATAGGAATCTCAAAGCCACCTTGTCTCAATAAATAAACAAACAAAACAGGGGCTGGGGAGATGGGTTGAGGTAACATGCTTGCCTGAGGGTCTGACTTGGGATCCCTGACACCCATGTAAATAGCCATGTACATTTACAACCTCATAGATATGTGAGTAGGGACAGAAGGACCCCTGGAGCTTTCTGACCAGTTAATCTGGCTAAATCAGTGAGCTCCAGGTTCAAAGAAAGATGCTCTCTCAAAAGATATGCTGTAAGGCCCCGAGAGATGACTCAGCAGTTAAGAGACCTTGCTGTTCTTGCAGAAGACCGGAGCTCAGTTCCCAGCATCCAAGTCAGGCAGATCACAACCACCTGTGATGGTGCCAGCTCCAGAGGATCTATAGTCCTCTTCTGGGCATCCACCCACGTGTGGCAGACACACACACACACACACACACACACACACACACACACATACACAGACACACACACATACACACACACACATACACACATACACAGACACACACACATACACACACACACATACACACACACACACACACATACACAGACACACACACATACACACACACACATACACACACACATACACAGACACACACACACAAACACATACACAGAAACACGCACATGCACACACAGACACACACACATACACAGACACACATATACATGCACACACACACAAACACACACAAACATACACACACACATACACATATAAACAAAAAATATAAATAAATAAGGTGGAAGACCATGTCGACCTTGGGCATCCACATAACACCCCCACCCCCACACTTACCCCCTACAAACACAACATAATACACATTCAGTCCTTTCTTGCTCTTCTGTCCTGGGATGACACATCAGAGAGGTCCTTTCTAGATGACAGCACCGTCTGTTGTTTAAAAAGTGCCCTATCTCTGGTATTTTGTTACAGGAGCAGAATACCAACCAACACTGTGCTCTACAAATATGTGTTGGATAAATGAATGGACATTTGCCTCCCATACCTGCCTGAACTTAAGACCCATCATCCACTGGGAAGGCACTTCCAAGGTCAATCCTGATTCCTTGGTAGTCCATATCCAGAACCCTCGCCCCTCTTATTGATTAGCCTCTGTAATAGTCTAGGAGCCTTACCATGAGGCAGCAGAAACGCACCTCAAGGCAGGACAAGCAAAAGAGGGCACATATGGCCAACCAGGTAGATCCAAGCGTCCACAGAACTGCCTCTTTCCCAAAGGAGGGCTAGCCAGGGTTGTTGCATGTGCAGGTCATTGTGACTGAGTGGGTAACACCTGGAGGGGAGGGACTGAGAGCCTCCAGGACTAATGGCAACACTAGATGAAGTAGGTATTGAAGTCTCCTCCAGCCACCTTGCAACCTCATGCTCTGCACAGGCACCCTACAAAGGGGAGCTGGGACCCCATTGTGTCCTTGTTGATTCCCTGCTGCAGATAGAAGCTGTTGCTGTTCAATGTGACACCCAACTCTCTAACCTGGAGGCAAGCTGGGGTGGGGGGGCAGTCAAGGTGGCATGTGCCTGTGACCCTAGCAACCAGGAGGAGATTGAAGCAGGGGAATTTCCGGTGCCAGACCAAGCTGTGCAAGGCAGTGCATGTCTCTAATCCAAGCACTGGGAAAGCAGAGGCAAGCATATCACAGTGAGCTTGAGGCTAACCTGGTCTACAGTGCGAGTTCCAGGATAGCCTGGGCTATATAGAGAGACCCTGATATATAAATTAATTCTCATATATATTAATATATATTAATTTAACAAGCCCTGGCAACCAGGGCTGCACAGTGAGAGTCTGCCTCAAATATAAATACATAGATAGAAAGGAACAGTGCAGGGAGGGATGGTATTTTGTCTCTTCTGATTCCTTCTTCTGGGTTGGGGAGGATCCCCAAGTGGCTTCTGGGCCTCCTTGCCCAGCTTACGTACGGGGGGTAGGTGGGGGGATGGGGGTGTCTCTGCTGCCCCCATCCTGCAGCACATCCACTGTTCATGTCAGATGAACCCCTCCTGTTCCTTAGTATGACCTCGCACTGTGCCAACAGTTGGGACCTGGGTCCAGCACTGGGCTGCTCCCCGCCTGTGCCATTCTGTACCCACATTTCCATACACTTCTGTGCAGTGGGCCAAAGGTTGCCACACTGTGCCGGGCAGCTGCAGGGGGATCCCCATAGCCCTGTAGAAAACCAATGCGCCTGACCTTTGTTCAGGGTGGCGGGAGTTTCTGAAAACTCCCCCTGGGTACCTTCCTGCCCCACAGGGGCTTTGAGGTCACCTTTCAGTTCCTCATCAGCCCAGGAGATCTGGCAGTGGCATAACAGCCAGGCACCCAAGGAAAGTGCCCTGTCCTCCAGGGCTAGGGATGAGGCTGGCAGAATGCAGGTCTCAGGGAGAAACCAGGGAGGGCTTCATGAAGGAGTCGGCTTTGCCCAGTGGTGGAAAGGGCTGGGCTGCAGCTTAGGGGTGGGGCACTGGCCCAACTAGCACAGGGCCCTGGGCTTGATCACCAGCACTGCAGACTACAAGCAAACAAAAGGCTGAAAGGGCCCTTCCTTCACCTGCCCTCCCTCTTCTGTGTGTGTGTGTGTGTGTACGTGTGTCTGTATGTGTGTGTATATGTGTGTGTGTGCATGTGTGTATATAGGTGTGTGTATGTATGTGTGTGTTTGTGTGTATGTATGTGTGTACGTGTGTATGTATATGTGTGTGTATGTGTCTGTGTGTGTGCATGTGTGTATGTATATGTGTGTATATGTGTCTGTGTGTATGTATATGTGTGTATGTGTGTGTGTATGTATGTGTGTACATATATGTGTATGTATATGTGTGTATGTGTGTGTATGTGTATATGTATGCATGTGTGTGTACATGTGTGTACGTGTATTGGGGATGAAAATCAATGTTAGTGTTCCACTGCTAAGCTAAATCCCAAGCACTCTTCCTCTTCCTTCTGATGTTTTTTGAGATTTGCTTTATATTTGTGTGTGTGTGTATGTGTATGTATGTGTTCACATGTGGGCAGTGTCCACAAAGTCCAGAAGAACTGGAGTGTCCCCAGAACTGGAGTCACAGGCAGTAGTGAGCCACTGTGGGTAGTGGGAACTGAACTTGGATCCTCAGGCTCTTAGCCACTGAGCCATCTCTCCAGCCCTGTAGTTTCCTCCACCCCCACCTCTCTCTTTTAATTTTAAAGATAATCTCCCTCTGTATCCCAACCCATTCTAGAGCTCACTATGTGGCTTGAACTCATGGCAATCCTGCTTCAGCCTCTCAAGGGCTGTGGTTACAGGCATGAACCAACCATGCCTGGCTTTCTTGCCTTCATTAAAGATTTATTTTATTTTACTTTTATTTGTATGTGTGTGCACGTATGTCTGTGTATTTGCCACATGTGCAAGTGCCCTCTGGGGCCAGAGGAGGGTTTGAAATCCCTGGAGCTGGAGTTATGAGAGGTTTCCATGCTGCCCAACACGGGTGCTAGAGCCAAATCCAGGTCCTCTGGAAGAGCAGCCAGTGCGCCCAACCACGGCAACATCTTTCCAGCCCATCCCTTGCTTTTGTTAAAAGGAAGGAAGGAAGGAGGAAGAGGAGGAGAAGATGGGGAGGGGAAAAAAAAGCCATTTCTACAAAGACTAAACAAAAGATACAGAAAAAGAAGCCTCAGGTTCTTTTCCAAAAACACTCCAGCCACGTGACTGCAGAAGCTTTCTTCCTGGACTCTGGAGGCACAAGAGCACATGATTTCCGTATTCTTCCAAAACCCAGAGGGGCAGAGGGAAGAAAATGAAAATCACCTGTTTTCTGGTCCGAGCCGGCAGCACGCACAGCCTGCCCGGGCTGCCTCTGCCAGTTCTGCAGGGTTTCTCTGGTTTATTACTAAGGTAGGCTTACTTGAAGTGAAATGGGCAGATCTGAAGTGTGTGGTTAGAGAATGTTGACTGATTCCCGAGACCTGTGTGTATGCTCCTTCAAGCAAGATCTAGACTATTGCCACTGCCCCAGAAATACCCCTGGGGTTCCCTTCCAACCCTGGCCTAAATCCCCACAAGCATCCATCCTTCTGATATCTGTCACCGTAAATTAGTCCTGCCTGTCACATAATTAGAATCACATGGCCCAGTGTGCACTTTCTGCCATCTGGAATCTTTCACTCGGCATAGCGATCAACGTGTGCATTCTGCAGCTCTGGGGCTCAGTCATTTTTCCTGCTGAGTTGTATTCCCCCGTGTGAATGTGTTACCCATTCACCCTGGAGTGAACTTTTAGCTTGTCCACACTGTGGGCTGCAATAAAGGTACTTGTAAAGTATTCAGGGTTTTTGCTGTTGCTGTTGTTTTTGTTTCTGAAACAGGGTTTCACCGTGTAGCATTTGCCTAGAACTCACTATGTAGACTGGGTTGGCCTTGAACTCACAGAGATCCACTTACCTCTGCTTCCCAAATGCTGGGATTACAGGTGAGGGCCAACACAGCTGGCTAGGCTTTCATTTCCCTCTAGCAAATGCTTAGAGTTGGGGTTGCTGGGCCACGTGACTAACTCTCATAGGAAACTAACAACCAGAATCGAAGGGCCTGTCTCACTTTATCTTCCCACCAGCACCGTAAGGGTTCTAGGTACCATTCTGGGTATCAGTTTTCACTTACAGAAGTGAGGCAAGCAGGTTCTCCTGAGGGCTAAGAGCCCTTTGCATAACCACCCAGTACCCAGGATACCCAGCCCACAGGAACACATTGGGATTGAGAGAGTGCATCCATGCAGAGGGAAACTGCTTCCTGTTATATTCTCTCCAGCTGTGACGTACAGTTCCATCACCTACATCTGATGTTAGCATGTCTAGGAAGGGAACTCATGTGTTCCAGTCACTGTGACAACCCTGGTGCTGGGAAGTGTCCCACCCAGAGTGAGCCATCCCATAAACACTTGGGAGAGCATATTAGGCATGCTGCCCCGCAGCTAACTGTGTGTGCAGATGTGTGTTAGTGTATGTGGGCATGTGTTACTGTGCGCACCTGGGTTAGTGTGTGCATATGCATGTTAGTGTATGTGTTAGTGTGCCCATGTGTGTTTGTGTCTGCGCAGATGTGTGTTAGTGTGCATAATTGTGTGTTCACGTGAGTGCTGTTGTATATGTACATGTGTGCTTGTGTGAGTGTTGGTGCGTGTGCACATTGTATTATGTGTGCACACTTGCATTTGGAGGCCAGAGGTCAAGTATCTTCCTTAATCACCCTCCAGGGATTGAACTCAGATCATCGGGCTTGGCCACAAGTACCTTTACCTACAGAGCCATCTTGCAGGTCTGTTACCTCTTTTTTTTGTTTGTTTGTTTTTTGTTTTTTGAAACAGACTCTCACTGACCTGGAGCTGGATTTGGCTAGACTAGCTGGCCACCAAGCCCCATGAGTTTGTCTCTGGTGCACAGTGAACCTCCATTTCTGGGGGTTCCGGGGATCACACTCAGGTGCTCATGACCACTTGGCAAGCACTTGACTGACAGTGCCATCCCCCCGCCCTAATGTTCTGTGCTAGGGATAAAAAGCTCTGCCCAGAGTAGAGGTAAATCTTATTTCAAGAGAGACATCTCCAGGTAGGCAGGAACTGGAGTAAGGCTGGAATGGAGGCCGAGAAGCTGGCATTTTGATCCCACCTTCTGCCTTAAACCTTCCCGCCTTACCCTTCCAGCTGCGCTTCCTGACATGGCCCTGTCTGCTTCCCACACCCTCTACTTCTGGGGTCCCAAACTCTGGCCACCAGCCAAATCCAGGCCAACCACCAGTGTTTGTGCAGCTTGTGAGCTAAGAATGGTTTCTACATTTTCAGATGGCTGAGAGGAAAATTCAGAAGCATTGTATGACAAGAGAACACAATATGAAATTCAAATTTCAGTGTCCATAAATAAAGTTTTATTGGCACTCGGCCCCTTGTTTACCTACCATCTGGGGCTGTTCTTGTGCTGAAAGGGCTCAAGTGAGCATTTAAAGCAGAGACCATGTGGCCTGCAGCATACAAAATATTTGATGCATGGCTCCTCACGTGAAATGTGTGCTGATCCCAGGTCTAAACTGCTGCTTGAACAGAACCAAACCAAAACCAGCATCTCTCTTGGCCCCGTGTCCACTGTGACCTTCCCTTGGCTCCCTGAACCACATTAGACTAGTAACCAACTCATTGTCCCATGGTATAAATTGACTGTCACTTTGCCTGCCACATGTTTGTCCTCGTCTCCTTCAGGGGCCCAGGCCTCAGTGCGCTGGTTGCCTCCTAGTCATGAATCTGATTGTTTTAAATACCTAAATACCGGAGGCCACCTGTTGTCTACTCTGAGCACAATTTTCCCATCTGTGAACTGGAGCCTCAATCCCTAAGATCTCTGATACTGTGTAGACCTCACCAGGCTGCATGGGATTGCCCTCCTGAATATTACAAAGATCTTTGGAGAACAGATAAGTCTCAGGCTCCGCACTACAGGCCTGACCTCAGGCCAGTTGTTGGCTGGCCCCACCCACAGGGCCAGAGTGTCACGGCAGCGGGAATGCCTGCATGAAGAGGAGGCCTTACATGGTGAAGGCCAGGAAGTAAAGAAAGGGGGGAGAAGGTGGGAGAGAGAGGGGGAGAGAGAGAGGGATTGAGCCTGCAAGCTTGGTAGTCTCCCTTCCAAGTAACTCATGGCCTACTTCCTGCCTGGGCTAAGTCCTGCCCCTGAAGCCTCTCCGCTTTCCTGGAGACAATGCAACCAACTGGGACCAAACTGGATATGAAGGTTTTAAAAGGTTGTGTGTGTGTGTGGCGGGGGGGTGGATCCTAGCTCTCAGGAGGCAGAGGCAGGTGGATCTCTCTGAGTTCAAGACCAGCCTGGTCTACAGAGTGAGTTCCAGAACAGCCCGAGTTACTTACAACAGGGAAACCCTGTCTCGAAAAAAACAGATAAATAAATAAATAAAGGGTTCTCTCAAAATGAGACCAGAGTGTGTACTGACTCATATGCTCTGGCAGCCATGTGCCTGTGCCTGTCAAAATTATGTATACGCCTAGCTCTCAACTCAGCATCCCACTTTAGGGATTTGTCTTCCTGACAGCCGCTTCTTCAACTTCAGTGTGCATACGAGTCCCTGATATCATTTTAATATTTAGATTCCAGGGGCCAAAAATGTCATGGGGCTGGTAGAGGGCACTGGCCTGACATGCACGAAGCCCTGGGCTCCATCCCCAACACTACATAAACTGGGCATGCCGGTGGGCACATGTCATCCTAGACAGGAGGATCAGGAGCTCAAGGTCATCCTCAGCTACCTAGTAAATTGAAAGCCAGCCCGGGCTACATAAGATCCTGTCTTGGAAAAAAAAAAAACAAAGATAAAAAGGTCCCAACCCAGCAGATCTGGGGAAAGAGGTTGAGCCAATGACAGTGCGGTTCTAATAACTCACCTAGACGCTAGTTCTGGAATATTCTGAGCAGCAAAGCTTTAGACCTCACCCCCACCACAACACCCAATGATTCACTGTACCATAGCCTGTAACTTCAAGTATTGGAAATAACCTAAGTGTCCATCCATAGGGCAACCAGTTGAAATGTGACACGTATCTTTGCAAGTTCAGAGAATTACAAAGCCTTGAGAACGTCCAGGCAGCTGTTTATGTACCGGGATGGAATGATCTCCAGACATATTGTTAAGTGGAAAACAAAACAACAACAATCAAAAAAAAAAAAAAACCGACAACAAGGAACAGGACAGTAAGTGGTAAAGGTCACATGGACTCGGAGAACAGAGTAACAGAGTCACCCGGCAGAAGACAGAGGCCACTGAGCACGGGGGAGAAGAATGGAGTGGCCAGGAAAGAGGGAGACACTGTACTTATTTGGATTTTGAATTCCGTGGCTCTAACACACCTATTCAAAACTAAATGAGGGGTCAGGGATGTAGCTCGTTTTGCCTAGCCAGTCACAAAGCCCTGGGTTTGATCCCCAGCACAGCAAAAATTAGGCATGGCATGCCTGTTACTCCAAGACTCTGGACGCTCATTCTCTCTCTCTCTCTTTTTCTCCCTCTGTCTCTCTCTTTCTTTCTCTCTCTCTCTCTCTCTTACACACACACACATCCCTACATATGTATAAAAATGAATCATTATGAAGTCAAATAAAGTCATACCACGTGTAGCCCAGCTGACCTCCAACTGGCTACATGGCCAAGGCTGGCCTTGAATTTCCAGTCCTCCTGCCTCCACCTCCCAGGTGTTGGTATCCTGCACCATGTCACCAAATTCCACATCACATCTTCCAATGGTCAGGTGATAACTAACCATCAGTACAGCTGAATTGTCATGTCACAGGGAAGGTCACTGCCTGTGGCCACACCCCCAGTGCACACTCCATGCATGCAGATCTGAGGACAGACTGCCCGTGTTTGGGAAGCACACAGGCCTGAGCTCTGCAAACTCTCCCTGGATCCTTGCCCATCAGCAGAGTGAGACATTCAGCAAGCCCTACTTCAACCCAGTAGTGCTAGTGCCTGCAGCTCAGAGTGACAGAAAACATCACCATCTGCCTGGGGCATAAGGTAAGAGCTCTACAGGGGTGAGTAGGGGGTGGGGTGGCCCAATCCCGGGCTCCCAGATCCCTGCACACCCTCAGGATAAGGGCGGAAGGTGGAAACCCAACACCTTGACCTTTGCTTGAGGCAGCTGCTTGGAGAAGCATAGCAATGCCAGACTTCACCGCTCTCCCATCTGCTCAGCTGTCAGGCTGAGTCACTAGGAGAGGGAAGGCACGTGACCTGGGTGTAGGTGGGGCTGAAGTGAGCAGGGTGTAGGAGGTGGGGAGGAAAGGCCACCAGATGCAATCACACCTCCTCCTCCAGGAAGTCCACAGGATATATTCAGTCTTATGTGTAAGGAGTAGTGGAGAGAAACACTCAACATGTGCAAAAGGGTGTCACTAAAATAGCTAGTTTATGCTGATACCGCACTTGCTGACCGACACCCTCAGAACCACAGAGTCACAACCTTTTCCCCACCTGACATCATGCAGGTGGGAGCTGCAATGTCTGAAAATCCCAAATCTAGGTTGAGAATAAGACCACGATTCAGCCAAATTTGAAGCAAGCTAGTTTTAATTAAATTAATTAAATACTGGTCAGGAAGATGGACTCTGACCAGGTCCATTCTGAGGTTCCTACGGAGTGAACCTACCACCTCCAGAGTTCCCACAGAATGGCCCCAATCACATGGCACAGGTGCTTAAAAAGGCAGAACCTATATGGCTACATACTTCCCACCAGGTCCAATCAGTGGCAAACATCTATCCTGATGCACTTCCTGTCTGGGATATTCCCCCACCTACAAGGGACCAAGTACATCTGGTGCAGTAGGGTCAACTAAATGGGATCTAGACACTCCCTACCCAACATTCCAAGAGGTTATGTCCTCGGGCGAGGGATATTGAGGACGATCTTACCTGAGCAGCCCCTCCCCACACTCCGGGAAGTTACATCCTTGTTCCGTAGGTCTCTTAGGCCGAGTGAGTAGAATTTAAAACGTAACTTTTGCTCCTACAGTCCCTTCACCTGAGGTCACAGTTCAGGATTAGACAAAATCTACCCCCAAACCCCTTCCCACCTCTCAGCCCCAGGGGTTTCATCCCTTGAAAGAACAACACGGAAGTCCTCCCAGACCTTCCCTGAGATGAACAGCATCCATTGCTTATCAGTTCAGTTAAATGACGTCAATAGTGGGACCTCTGGACTTGATAGGATTAAAAATCCCTCCTGCTCCCCCGACCCCCGCTCCCCAGCTCCTTTTGTGTCTTACTGTGTGAATACTGGAGTGGGGGCTAGAAGTTGACACCAGGTATCTTTCTCTATTGCTCTCCACCTTGTTTTTTGAGACAGGGTCTCTACTGATCTGGAGCTCGCTGATTCTGCTAGACTGGCTGGACCAGGGAGCCCCGGACGCCTCCTGTCTCCGCTCAGATTTATAGGTGTGCACTGCTGTGCCTGGCTTTACACAGGTGCTGGGGTGCAAACCCAGACCCTCAGACTCGCACAGCAGGCACTCTGAGTGCCCACCGAGCTGTCTCCCAACCTCAGAAAGTCTCTTCCCAGTGGTCAGCTTCTGCCATCCATTTTGGGCCGTTTCCGTGTGAGAACGCAGGCAGCCCTCCGGACAGTGCTCAGCTGTTCATCCCAAGGAAGCCACCTCGTTCTGCTCTAAGCAGGTCCTGCTGAGGGGCTCACAGAGGAGACCCACCTTGGGCGTGGGCTCACCCAGTGGCCGGAGAGACAAAGGAAATGCATCTTTCAAAGCTGCTTCCACCTCTTGCACCCCTTGGGCACTGCTAGGTGCCTGCTGGGGACTGGGAACAGCATGGACAACAAGACAGAGGCAAGTCTTCACCCTACAGGGCATGGTAGGGAAGAGCTTCGTGAAGCAGGAAGCTTGGGAAGATGGATCTCTGAGTAAGAGCACTTGCTACCGAAGTGCCACAGAGAAAAGTCTAACACTAAGGGGCCAGGATGGTGGTCCATGTCTGCGATCTCAGAACGCAGGAGATGGAAGCCGGAGGATCAGGAGTTCAAGGCCATGCTCAGCTATATAGCAAGTTAAGGCCAGCCTGGGCTACAGGAGACTCTGTCCCAAATAAAATCTCTTAAAAAAAATAATAATAATGGGGCAGAAGTAGGATCAGCAGAGTGCTCGCCTAGCATGCTCGAAGCCCTGGCTTCGATCCTCAGTACAGTACAAACCAGGTGTGGCGGTGCCTGTGTACTGCCTGTAGTTCCTGCATTAGGGATGATCAGGTAGTTACTCTGGGCCATCCTTGGCTACAGAGTGAATTTGAGTTGACCCTGGGCTACATGAAACCCTGTTTGAAAATATAGGGGCTGGCTGAGATGGCTCAGTGGTTAAGAGCACTGGTTGCTCTTCCTCCAAAGGCCTCAGGTTCAATTCCCACCACCGAAAGGACCAGTCACAACCATCTGTGACTCCAATTCCAAAGGATCTGATGCCTTCTCTGACCTCTGTGGGCACTGCACCCATGTGGTCACACATGCATACATCCTGGCAGAACACTCATACACATAAAATACAAATAAAAATTAAAAACTAATAAAATTTTTGTAAAAATGTTTAAGAAAATATATATAATACAAATGTTAGAAGTGTGTGTGTGATGGGGAGGAATGCGAGAGGCCTCTCAGAGAGGTTGTGAAGAGAATTTCTGAAGCACAGAGACCCTGGGAAAGAGAATCCTGGGTTGATGGGCAAACGCCCTGACATGGAAACCAGGGTGCTAATTGAGGGTGTGAGCACAGATAGGCAGACAGGCAAGCCTTGCTCCTCCCTTTCCTCTTGGCCATGCTGGAATGAGGAAGGAGGCCTGCTGTCCTGCCCGCCTCCAGAGCTAATGGATGGGAAAGTGCCCGGGAGGCCCGGCTAGCCCCTAGGAGTGTCAATAATGCATGGGCTGGCCAGCATGTGCTAGGGGCACTTTGGGACAGTGTGGTTTCTCCTCCCTTCTGGCCAGTGGGTCCACGTCAGTCTAAGCACTGAGAGGACCTGTGCTGCGGGCATTTTCAACCTCTCATTTGAGGGCTGGAAAAAGCAGAGCCCAGCGCTGGGAGGAGTCCCGCTCCAGGTCACAAAGGGAGTTCTGGCCAGAGCCCGGCTTTCAGAAGCAGAACAAGCTGTCACAATATTGACCCACTCCCTTTCCAGGTGGAAAGAGGTCTCTGTCCTTAAGAACTCTCCGTTTCTCTAGGGCATGAAGCCAGCAGACTTGCCCCTGTGGGCTGTGGGGAAATGTTGCAGGGCAAATTCAACCTGAGCTGTGGTTGGCACTCTGCGCTCTCCAGAGCTATCATAGAACCCAAGGCCTTACAGGAGGCAGGAGACAGGCAAATGAGCTACCCTGGAGCCACACCCCCTCACCCCACCCTCTCCCTCACCCTTACCTTTCTTGAGTCTTCACGGTTCAATTTGGAGACAGAAAAAGCTAGACTCACAGTCCTGGCCCAGAGTAGTGAAAATTCCTGGTTTTATGGAGCTGATATTTCTATCTTCCCCCCCCTTTTTTTTTTGTTTTGGTTTTGGTTTGGTTTTGGTTTTTTTTTTTTTTTTTGGTTGGTTTTTTTGAGACAAGGTTTCTCTGTTGAACTCTGACTGTCCTGGAACTTGCTCTGTAGACCAGGCTGGCCTTGAACTCACAGAGATCCGCCTGCCTCTGCCTCCCAAGTGCTGGGATTAAAGGTGTGCACTGCCACCGCCTGGCTTGATATTTCTTTTTCTAGAAGAAAATGATTATAAGCATAGCTAGCCAGGCATGGTGGCACACACCTGTAACCCCAGCTCTTGGGAGAGACAGACAAGAGAACTGGGAGTTTAAGGCCAGCATTGGTCACATAGCAAGTTGGGGTTTGAGGTTAACCTGGGCTACATGAGACCCAGTCTGAAAAGAAAAGAAAGAGGGAGGGAGGGAGAGAGAGAATATCATAAGCAAGTATGAAGTAATATAACAAACAGAACTGTTTCAGAGCTGTAGAAAGGATAAAACAGAGAGATTTGGAAGAACTAATTTATTAGAGGTCAGAGGACCCTGGGGAGGTGGCAAAAGGGCCTGTAACTTGATGCACACTCAGCGGCCATGCTGAAAGCCAGTGTGAAGGTTCTGTGATGGGCAGGTGCTTGGTGCCAGAGGAACAGAAAGCCAAGAGTTCTGAGCTGGAGCACAGAAGGCCAAGCCGTGGGTCAGGCTATAAGATCTGAGAGGCCAGGCCTTCAGGCCTAGCAGTGGCACGTGTGGCTCCCATCCCAAGGCCAGGGGCCACAGCCTGGCCCTGGGACTGGGGCAGATTGATCTTCAAAGCCCAGTCTTCTTCAGTGCTGAGGCTTGCTCCCCTGACTCCTCCCCCAACTCGACTGCACACCTCGTGGCGTGGCGTGCACACACACAGTACTTCCTCTGCTATCCTTGCAAGTTTCTGCTTCAGCTGGGTGGCTTATGACTCTTCCTACCCCTCTGGGCTGTCATGTGACTCAGCCCTGACCTTCACAAATCCACTGCCCTCCTCTCTCTCTTCACACCCCTGCAGCTCTTCACCTTGGATTTTGGGAGTTCACACTCTTTATGGCATGTCGCCCCAGATAAGTCTGCATCTCCCATGCTCGGAGCAATAGGAATTGAAGGAGGGACCAGAAAGAGGACAGGGGCTGGGGATCACTGGAGGGTGCTCGTCAGGGTGCTTGAAGCCCTGGATCCATCCGCAGTACCACAGGGTGTGGCAGTGTGTGCCTAGAATCTCAGCACTGGGGAAGCAGGCTTCCCCAGTGATCAGAAGCTCAAGGTCATCTTCAGCTGCACAGGGAGTTAGAGGCCAACATAGGCTACATGAGAGAGACCCTGTCTTAAAAACAAGAGAGAGGAAGAGAAAGAGAGCTAGCATTGTGAGTGACTCTGTCTGCACTTGGGATGAAAAGGCAGACAGGCCACACCTGGTGTGTGGATCTCACCAGCCTGTCCCAAGAGCCTGGGCCAGAGTCTTCACAGATTCACTCCTGGTCTCCAAGAAGAGAGGCCGGATCCAGGAGTGAGGCTGAAGGTAGCCTGGCAACAGAGCCAGTGCCTAGGTCACTCTTGGAGGTACCGCCATCCCCCCAATTCCCATTAGACCCCCAACGCTTTCCTTGGTGTACTCTTTCTTGGAATCAGGCAACTGGAGTCTTCCTAATATACACATTATTGAGCACCTACTGTGTGCTCCCTCACGGTACTAGGTTCAGTTGTAACATAATTTTCTATGTCAAGTGAGAACAGAAAGTTTCTTAGAAAATGGGGTAGGTAATTTTTTTAAATCAATTTATTAATTTTCGCAGCCCAATGAAAACACTCACGATGGAAACAAAGGCAAGACCGATGTGTGCTTGTCCAGTGTGAGCCATGTCTCCCACCCCGATCCCTAGGAGCTACTTCCGGAAGAACCCAAAGTTCCTGCCTCCCTCCCACCCATTAGGTTGGCTGCCCCAAAACCCAGAGCAGGGTCGGGGTGGCTCAGGGTCTCACTAGCCTGACGCGTGGGAGGCTCTGGGTAGCTTCTCCAAGAGCACAAGGCAAAAACTACCTCAAGAAACCCCCGGAGTGCAGAGTGGAAGAGCAGGAACCCTCATGCACTGTTGGAGGGGAAGGGTGGGGGAGGGGGAAGGCCATGCAGCTGCAGAGCAAAACAGCAAGAGAAGGCCTCAGAAACATAAAAATAGAGCTGATCCAACACTCACACGCACACCACCCGGGTGCATACCCGTGGGAACTGAAAGTAGCCGTCTGAGCAGAGATCCGGACCCTAGTGCTCAGAGCAGAGGCAAGGGTCCATCAACAAAATGGGTTACTGAACATAGGAGGGAATATTAGTCACCCTTGAAAATGAAAGGAATTCCTCCCACTGGCTATACTATTTGGATACGCCTGGCAGGCACCATGCTCAGTGAAACAAGGCAGTCGCAGGCAGGTAGAAGCCATGCAGACTGGGCGGGAGACAAACAGTGGGAGGGTGGGTAGCTGGGGCAGGGGGACTTGCTGTTAATAAATCGAGTCTGGTTTTGCAAAATGAGGCTTTCGAGAGGTGGAGGGTAGAGGAGAGGGTGCTGCACAACGCTTCCCAACCTTAATGTCATCAGACTAACTCTTAAACATGATAAGACAGTAAAGTGCTGGCCAGGCAAACGTAAGGATGCTAGTTCAGATCCCAGAGCTCACACGGAAGCCTAGTGCAGCAATGTGTGTCTTGATCCCCATGCCGGGAGGCAGACACAAGAGGCTCCCTGTGGCTCAGCGGCCAGAGAGCTCTGGGCTCAGTGAGAGACCCTGTCTCAAGAAGGAAGGTGGATAGGCTGAGGTGTGGCGCATGCCTTTAATCCCAGCACACCGGAGGCAGAGGCAGGTGGGTTCTGGGTTTGAGGCCGGCCTGGTCTACAGAATGAGTCGCAGCCAGGGCTACACAGAGAAACCCTGTTGAGGGGGAGGGGGGAGTAATGTGGAGAGGAATTGAGGAAGACACTCAGTGTAGACCTCTGACCTCCACACGTGTTTATACACACACATACCACATACTATATCCACACACATTCACACACACACCACACACACACATATACACACATATCACATATACGTACACATATACATATACATACACATGCACATATACATGTATACACACACCCACACACACACATTCGCACACATACCACATACACACACCACATTTACACAAATAAAAATAAAGGTAAAAAAGAATGAGATGATAAGTTTGTTTTTTTTAATTAAAAATAAAAGGATTCCTCTTTGAGGGTCTGGAGAACAAATCTCCCTTCCTGACAGGGCCCTGGGTGAGGTCCTGCAGCCACCCCTGGCCCTCTCTCACATTTACACTCACACTCAGAACACTCAGCTTCTGTGAGATTTCAGTAAGGATGCCACCACAGTGGCAGGAGGCGGGGGCTGGGTGTGCGGGGGGGGCAGGGGTTGGAGGTGGAGTTCTTTTTTCCCCCACTATATATCTATGCTTGCTTGCCTGTGTACACACCGTGTGTGTGCGGCGCCCTCGGTACGGCATCCCCTGGAACTGGAGTTACAGGCAGTTGAGAGTCATGTGGGTGCTGGGAACTGAGCCTCTGTGAGAGCAGCCAGCACTCTTAACCGCTAAGCTGCCTCTTAGAGCTAGAAGTCTAACACAGACTTCGGGGGACCTTGCGTGGGTCACTGTCTCCGTAAACCTCACTTCCCCATCTTTCCAAGTGAGGAGAGCAGACCTTAGAAGTTGCCCAGGAGTCAGACTTTTAGCCCCTGGTATGTCTCTGAAATCCTGGGAGCATCCTATTGGAAGGCTTAGCCACTGGTGCTGTGTATCTCAAGGTCTCCTCCATCTGGAAACACAGGGTGAGACTGTTGCCCCGAAGCTGCTGAGCCTTCCCACACACGGGCCTGACCCTTCCCTGACAGGGCCTCATATGGCCGAGTTTTCCTGGATTGGGCAAAATGATGTCACTAACTTCAGTACCAGCTCAGTTAGGGTCTCGTGGGTGGAGATCTCTTTGGAAACACCTGGGGTTTTTTTGATCAGGGCACTGACTTTATAGACTACTAAAAGCAGGGAGATCCCCACTGATACCCCACAATTTGACTTTATTCTGTATGCTTGCTGGAATTCCCGGGGGGAGGGGGAGGGAGTCTCTAATCAACTCCTGTATCTTGCTGTAGGGACTTCCCTCCAATGACCTTTCTCTCAGCCCCATCTCAACACAGAAAATTAAACATCAAAGCCCCAAATGTCCTTACCGGGGCTGGGAAAGTGGCTTAGTCGATAAGGTGCTTGCCACACAAGCACGAGGACGTGAGTTCAGTCCCAGCACCCGTGTGAAAGAGCTAGACGTGGTGGGGCCTGGGGTCCCAGCTCTGGGGAGGTGGACACAAAGGAATCCCTGGAGCTCACTGACCAGCCAGTCTAGCCAATGGATGCGCTCCAGGTTCGGTGAGAGCCCCTGTGTCAAGATATAAGGTGGAATGCAACCAAGGAATGCACCGGACATCGATCCACCTCTGGCCTCTGTGTGCTTGCACAAGGAGACACATGCACACTCATACATACTCAACATTTTTCCGTTTTTAAAAAATTGTCCTTACTAAAAGTCTTATAATTCTTCCTGAAACACGCTGGGCAGTGGTGGTGCTCGCCTTTGATCCCAGCACTTGGTAGGCAGAGGCAGGTGGATCTCTGAGTTCGAGGACACCCGGGTCTACAGAGCGAGTTCCAGAACAGCCAGGGCTACAGAGAGAAACCCTGTCTCGAAAAAAAAAACTTAAAAAAATAAAAACGAATAAAACTTTAAAAATGTCTTCACAAACCCTAAAATAGAAAGACAGAGGCTGGCACTGCACCCTCGTCCCCTCTTGCTGTAGGTGATTTTTAACTAAGCATTTACTACGGGCCAGGCATACTGCCTCGTTTGACCCTCACATCGACCCACCCGGGAGACAGGCGCTGTTGTAAATGCTGTAAACGAAAGCAGAGCCCCCATGGCAGCGTGGAAAGGCGGAGAGCCATCCCCTGCTGACTCCATGAAATCTGCTCACTGTCCCTGGGAGTCGTTATGGCATGCATGGCTCATTCTTCCGAAGAATCAGAGCACACAGGGGAGAAGCTGGAGACCTCACTCTCTGCCCACTCTGTGTTCTAAAAACAGTGCAAGCCTGAAAGTCAAGCCTGTGTCGGCACACTAAGCCGGCGGTTCTCAACCTTCCTGGTGCTGCGACCTTTAACGCAGTTCCTCGTGTTGTGGCGACCCCCCGACCACAAAATGATTTTCATTGCTACTTCGTAACTGTAGCTTTGCTGCTGTTGTGAATGGTAACTTAAACTCCTGATACGCAGATGGCATTAGATGAACCTGTGGAAGGGCCGCCTGACCCTCAAAGGGGTCTCAGCTTGAGAACTGCTGCACTAAGCTAACAGGCCATTTTCAGCATTCATTTGGATTTCCAGAAAAACTGAAAGTGCTTCTCATTCCCCAAGGGAAGCTTCCCGCAGCCACTGGGTCCCTCGTGAGCACCAGGGAGCTGACGTCACACGCTGTCGGCTGTTGCCTCAGTACCCCTTGGTCTTGCCTTGGCTCACACAGCCTGTGGCTGTCATGAGTGAACTGTCATGCAGAACAATTTCCTGCCCTAAACACCCCACCTTTCACCTCCCTGACTTCCAAGGACTTGCTCGATGTCCAGATGTTCAACGGCCTGTCTCCCTAAATCCCACCCCCGCAATCCCACAATAGTTTCTCCCCTCACCCACCTACGGAAGGGCCTATTGGGTGCTTCCAAACCTGCGCCATTAAGAATTCAGGTTTGTCATTTTTGTCGTTGTTTTGTTTCAAAATAAGGTTTCTCTGTGTAGACCTGACTGTCCTCTAACTCAGAGATCCTCCTTCCTCTGCCGCCACAGTGCCGGGGCTAAAGGCGTGCGCCCCCACGCCAGCTAGGGTTTATCATTTTTTTATCACTTTTTCTTCTAGAGGCGGGAATTCGTTACAACAGAGCACTGTAGATCAGGAAAACACAGAGGAACCCAGCAGACAAAATTGAAAACTCCCACTTGTCAAGTGCTTCAGCGGTGGCTGAGGAGGTATGTGGGAGACTCCCTCCCTTCCTGTGACTGCTCACAGAGGGTCCACTATGTTCGTGGACTGTCCAGGGCAGCCAACACTGAGAACTATCTCCTGGGAAAGACTCTGGACAAATGAAAACCTGGCCGTTCAATGAATCCTGTGAAGAATGAAATAACAGCTACTATTTAATGTGGGCTTTTGGCACCAGGCATTCATGTAGGAATTCTGTGTCCAATTAACTCAGAGGCAGTTTAACTCTCTCCAGAGCACTGGGGAGTGAGTCCATCTTTAGACTCTTATAGATGGAGAAATTGAGTTCAGAGAAGGGAAACTTCCCTAAGTGGAAGAGGTGGAAGCAGGATTTGAATCTAGGTCACAGGCCTGCACTGAAGCCCAGCTGTAAAGACAGGAGTGGCCATTTCAGACCGACGGGACGGGGATCCACAGTTTCTTGCCTCTCTGGTGTGTCTGTCCTTTGCTCCACTGTCTTCTTGGTGCCTTCCTGTCTCTCTGCTGAGGTAGGGCTGGAGCTCCTGCTGGCTGGAGCCCTGTCCTCTTTACTTTTAAGCCGTGAAATCTCTGCTGACAATACTCTTTGGAGAAGCAGTCTGGCCCCAGGCAAGAGAATGGCATGGCCAGCCTGGGGAAGCCGTACAGAGGTGACTGGCAATGAGGGAAGCAGGAGGCTCTTGCCTGACTCTGCTTCGAAATCAGCACCAAACAAACAAACAAACAAACTTGCCTTTAATCCCAGCATTCAAGAGGCAGAGGCAGACAGATCTCTGTGAGTTCAAGGTCAGCCTGGTCTACAGAACAGCCAGAGTTACAACAGAGAAACCCTGTCTCGAAAAACCAAACAAACAAACAAACAAAAAACCCTCCAGAAATATCTAAATTGGCCTGGGCAGGGCATGGGGAACTCCAGATTCCTGTGCCCTGCTGGTGAGAGGGCTGCCATTGCTCTTTGTCAAACTGTCACTAGTGCCCAAACTCAACAGGAACAGCCTGTGACAAGCCTTTCTGGGACTCAGATGCATCCTGCAGGTTCTCTGGTGGGTTACGGTGTGTACGACAGCAGCGTGTAACGGGACCAGCTCCTTTCTTCCACTGACGCCCGCACACTCAGGCCCCTGATTTAAGAGACAAGGTCCCCACTCACAAACGAATCCTACATTGCCTGCAGGAAAGGTGTCTCTGTGTCTTACCAGGACCATCATCAGGTCAAACTGCCAAGAGGGAGAAGCAGGAGTCTGAATGCCACGAGCCATCCGGGCTGCAGAGCGAGCAAGGACCCTAGGCCCAGAGTCCCAGCCCTGGTCCTCTGGTGCTGTGTCACCAAGAACCAAATGCTCAGCCTTTCTGGGCTGCAGTTTCCTCAACTGTAGAGCTGGGCTGCTTGTAAGAATTCAATTTAATGGTCTCTGCTAGGGGTTCGGCTCAGTGCCTGGAGCTAGAAAATCGTCAGTAAAAAGTAACCTTGGGGGCCGGTGAGATGGCTCAGTGGACGAAGACGCTTGCTACACATGCGTGAATGTCTGAATTCAGTCCCCAAGATATGTATTTAAGCCATCTTACACTAATATAGTGACAACAGTTGTTCCCTCCTAAGAACCCAAGGACCGTGACTGTCGTGGCTCAGTCCCTGGGCTGGGCGTCTCAGCAGTCCCAGTTTGGAGGGTTGGAGATCTGTTGGTCCTCCGTGGAAGCCTGGAAAAACTGGTTCTGGTATCAGGGAAGAACCAGCAGCAGCAGCAACAGAGAGGCTGAGCCAGGATCCCAGGAGCTCCCTGGCTAGTTGGCCACATCTAGCAAGTAGTCTCTGGTTCAGTGAGAGAAGCTGTCTCAAAAACTAACCCAGAAAACACTAGAGAGAGACACGCAGCCTTGACCTCTGACCTCCACAAGCATGTGCAGATACACACACCATTATACACAACACACACACACTAAATGAAAAATCATTTTTTAAAAAAGGTATTCGGTATGTATCTAAGGAATCAGGGCATAGTCAGAGTGCGAAGTGGCAGGTGAAGGGTTCAGTTGTGTCTTCTGACCTAATGGCGGCTTGGGCCCTGTGTTCAAAGCTGCATTGCTCACGAGAGTCACACACACGGTGCCAGAATGACTCCCAGGTCCACAGAGCCAGAACCCTCACTGACATCAGGTCCAGGAGCACCCCAGGCAAGTGCGTGCCCAGGTGTGAAGTTGCAGCCTTTGTAGGTGCCAGAGCACTGGGCTCTGCCCCTGTGCTGTGCAAGGGATAGATGGGGGGGCCACCTCTCCATGGGGTGGGGCAGAGCGAAACACAAGATTGGAGAACTGCTTGCTCGTTCCACAAGAGGTTGTAACACGTGAGGCCCGAGGCGGTGACTTTTAGCAGCTCCCCACTTTGGGTTTAAAATAACTTCTGGTTAAAAAAAAAAAGTAATAAGAAAAAAGGAAAAAGGAAAATTAAGAAGAAAGAAAAGGGAACTCCCACTGCAGCCCACACAGCCCACCAAGGGTGCAGGGCTCTGCTCCCCACCAGCCTCCCGCCCTCTGCAGCTCTGCCCAGACGATGATGAGAGAACCACTCCATGAGAAAGGAAGAAATGACTTGCAGAGCAGAAGGACCCTGGGGATCTTCCACTTCAAACTGCTCCCTTGAATAGAGACTCAGAGAGTGCAGAATGTTTGTCCAGTACAACCCAGCAACTAAGGACTGCAGCAGTCCAGGAATGGAGGAGGCAGGAGAGTCTCAGACTCCAGCTGACTCCAGCTTCGAAGTTGAGCACACAGAGTATGGTCAGCAGAGCCAAGCTGGGCCTGCGGGAATGAGATCTAGGGCTTTGACTGGTCTGAGCAGTCATCTTTGTCTCTACCCACAGGGGCAGAGCTGAAGTTTTCCTCCCCCCACCGCCCCGAGACAGGGTTTCTCTGTAGTAACTCTGGCTGTCCTGGAACTCACTCTGTAGACCATGATGACTTCAAACTCACAGAGATCCGCCTGCCTCCACCTCCCAAGTGCTGGGATTAAAGGCGTCCACCGCTCGGCAAGCCTGACATTTTCATGAAAAGCTATGGTGCCTCTGTGAATGCTCTGTTGTGCCCCGTTGAGCTATGGAACTTTACACTGCTACACAGAAAGCCACCCCCTGGCTAAGGACATGTGTGGCAGTGTAACCATCCTGACAGGACTGAAGTTACCCTAAAGAGACACTACGCTCTGGGACAAGTGTCTACCTTTGGCTATCAGACGACGGAGACAACAGACCCCAAGAAACTGAAACTCCCCCAGGAATCTGATGCAGGAGGAGGTGCCAGCCAGGAAGCTTGTCTCCTGGAAAGATATTCCACAGAGATCTGACAACTTGTCAGACCTCCTGGCAGGACAGACTGGAAAGGATGATGGTCAGTAAGGGGCGGGGCCAGACCCTGACCAGCTCAGCTTAGCTCTGCAGACTCCTACCCATTTCTTAAACCTAAACCTCATGTTGGGACCCCAGAGGTGGGTCCCGGGGCCTCTTTATTTGTTCCTTTCTCAGTGTGTCACACTGAAGAAGCCGCCCTGCCTTCACTATAACTTGTCTCTTTAACTGGAGGGCAGGTAGCGGCCCAGGCTCTGACCGCCATGACTCTGGTGACAACAGTGCCTTCCTTTTCTCTTAGCCCTGCTCTCAGGAAAGATACGACAAAGCAAACTGATAAGTGGCAACAAACACCAGGTCATGTGAGGCAGGGGACACCAAGGACACTAAGGAATACAGGGAAGTGTGGCAAACTGGAGGGCCTAAACCCACCCACACAGCAGCCACCACCCACCCCATCCCAGGGCCCTCTTACCAGTTCGGGGTGTGCCCTGCTGAAGTTTCCCACACACTGAGCTGCTACCTGGTGAGCTAACGCATACACCCTGACTGGCAAGAATTAATGTCTATTCAATCAATGGTTCTCTCCTGTCACACTTGAGGGACATGTGGTGAAAATACTTGCCGACATCTTTAGTAGTTGAACAGGATTCGAACCCAGACCTTTCCAAAAATGCCTCCAGTTATAACAAGGCTGCCAGTACCACAGAACCTATCACCAGCTTTTATTCATTAATTTCTTCAGTGTGACCAAATAGCTCCAAACACCTCACAGAGGCAACTTGAGGAAGCGACCCATCAGGCTCACAGTCGGGAAGGACGTGGTGGCAGGAATGTGCACCGCTGCTTGTTCACGTGGGGCTGACCAGGAAATGATAAAGGACTGGAGGTGCAGCTGGCCTTTGACCCTCTAGTCCCAACCCTGTGGCTGCCCATCGGCCAGCCAGGCCTCGCCTCCGAAGGGTTCTACAGCTTCCCACATGTGCAAACACAGGAGCCTGTGGGGACACTCCCATTCAAACCACAATATGGCTCTCTACCGTTCTTTAAGACCCTAGACAAGGGGTGTGTGTGATGTGTGCGCATGCACGTGTGTGTGTGTGTGTGAACTGGCATGCATGCAGTAGGATGGGGTGATGCGTGTCTACTGTGGCCAGGTGCTCTGGGAGACCCTCCTCACTCTGTCACTACAGCTATGCCAAAGAAATCAGGAGCCCCCTTGGCACGGTCAGATGACAGGGCAGGATGTGATGGTTAAAAGGAAGGGCAGTGACAGGAAGTGTCATTATCTGTCCATCTAAACCCGGGACCCACGAGAAGCTCAGACAGCACCACGTCCCTGCTCAGGCTCTGGGGTGACGAGAGTGGAGGGAGGAAAAGACGAGCATTGCCGTGCTCACCAGGAGCATGGGGAGGGGTCAGTGCACAACCGGGGCTTTATACAGCCCGGGGGGGGGGGGGGGGGGGGAGAGGGGCTCAGGGAAGGCCTTGTGAGCACAGGACATAACCTGAGGTTGAGTGTGAAGACGATGAAAAATGAGGACCTAGATCAACGGGAACTCTAGATCAACAAAAGGGACAGGTCATGAGAGATCTCTGAGGCTGGGATGGAGAGCTGAGCACCATGGGAAGAGACAGCAGTGGAGGCCAGGGGGAGCATGAGGAAGGAGGAGGGAGGGGGGCAGCTGGCCTGGACTCGAGCTCCAGGGCAGAAGGAAGGGTGGTAAGAGGACAAAGGCAGAATGTTGACTCCAGCTGGTGCCCAGGAGCATGACACTTTCACATGACCACAGGAAGGTGGCTTCATATGTACAGGAAGTGAAGTCACCAGGGTTTGTTTACAGGTACACACCTGTAATCCCAGCACGTGGGAGGAGGATACAGGAGGACCGGGAATTCAGAGTCATCCTCGACTACAACGCACATTTGAGGCTAGCCTGAACTACGTGAGGCTCTATCTAAAACACAGAAAGAAAAGAGAACAAAAACATAAAAGGCCACGTCGTGCCATGGCAGGAGAAAAACTGTCCTAATGAGAGAGACTTATGCTATTGAACTATTAACATAATAGACTCCAAAGACTTGAAATTGCCCCAGGAAGCCATGCTGGGCGAGGTGGGGGCGGGACTAATCCCCCCCCCCCCATGAAGAGAGTCCACACAGATCAGAGCACCTTGCAGAAGGGACAGGACATTGATGGGTCACTGATGGGAGAGGCCCAGCCTTGAGCAGAACTGCGTGGTTTTGAACCCTTCTGCTCTCTGTTTACACCTAAACTTGATGTCAAACCAGAAGACGGGCTCAGGTCCCTGGACCTCTCTATTTGCCCCTCTTCCCAACAAGGCCGCACTGAACACATCTCTCTTTTTTGCTTTCCAGTCTTGTTTGCCTCTTTAAATGACAAGTTGAGGATGGGTGTCGAAGCTGCAAGGGCCAGGCTCTGAAACCAAGCGTAACCGGCTCTGAGGAGGGACCAGGGCAGCCCCGGTGCTGGTCACGTCCGGGGACTCTGGATGCATTGAGTCTGCGCAATGAGGAATTCAAAAGTTGGCAGTTGGACGTGTACGGTGGCTCCCTTCTGTCATCCCAGCCCTTGAGAGGTGTAAAGAATTGATGTTGGAGTCCAGCTGTGCTCCTGGACACACCTCTTGCAGCTGCCCCTCCTCCCACAGGCACCCTGCGGGGGGAGGGGCGCTGCCGGTGAGTCCCGAGCTGACAGACTTCCCAGAGCCAGGACCCCTCTCACCTGGGAAGTGATTTACACCAAAGGGGTATTGGTGGCCACCTGAGCAGGCTCCCATCCCCTTCCCTGCCTCCTGCCTGGGACTCAGGGAGCCTGGCTGCAGCTTGTGCTGTGAAACCTCCCCACCCTCGGAAAAGTACAAGAAGAGACCCCACTTCTGCCCGGCTCTTCAGAGCCTGCTGAACTGTCTCTGGTGCTGGGGCCTGAACAGTCCGACAAGCCCCACCATGCTGTTGCTTCTCAGGCTGTTTGTCTAGGGCACAAACAAATGAGGCAGAGAGGCCAATAGACTCTCAGTACCCCAATACTGCTTTATTGGAGCAGTGAGGGGTACCCTTTCTGCAGGTTGAGGGTGGAGACATTTGGAGGGGCTGGGGGCAGGTATATTATACACAGGAAGCTGCCCGGAAGTTATAGCTACTTTTTTGTGGTTTGACTGGGAAAAGGGTGGGTTGTTTTTGATACCGGAACGTATTGCTTCTGCAGGCGAAGCAGACCGGTAAGCTGGGGGCCAAGCAATTCCTTATGTCTAGGAGCTATTGCCCAGTACAGCCTGACTCAGTTCCTCGTAACTTGAGGCCATTGTTCAGCACATCTCAGTGTCCCTCTTGAACTCCATCCAAAACCTCCAGAAGGCAGACACAGGAGGATTGCTGAAAGTTCCAGGCCAGTCTCAAAACAAACAACAAAAAGCTAGAATTCAAGGTTTGGGCTGCAGATAGAGTTCAGCGCTAAAACACTCGCCTTCCCAGCATCCTCTTCGGGGCTTGCTTTCCCAGCATCCTCAGTGGGGCGAGTAATAACTCGCAGCAAGGAGTCCCACACTGGGATGCAGGGCAGCGCAGGGAGGGGTAAGGCGGGGGTTTGGAAGGTGTCACGCTGTGACAGGTGAACTAGATCATCAAGAAGGGTGTGGGGAGGACAGAAAGGGGGTGCACTGAAGGTGCAGGGGGTGGAGTGGAGGACCAGCACCGAGGAAGTGCTCCTCCTTCTATCAGGGGGCTGAGGAATAGCAAGTTCAGACGGCAGACGCCCTGTCACCTCCTGCGCCTTCTCACCTCAGGGGACTAATGCGAATCATTTGGGACTCTTTACCCTCTTTCTCCACACAAAGACACCTTTGGAGAGGTAGAGATGGCAGATGGGGCAACAGATTCTGTAATCTTAGCCCTCACCCCGAGGCAGGATACCTTTCACTGGTCTGCAGCCCCTGCTGGTTGCTATGGAGATTAGGTTGGAACCTACTTCCTCAGGTGGATAGGATAGATGCAATGGACGCCTCTGGAGACTGTGGCCAGACTGTGGGACCCACCCTGCGGAGGACGGACTGAAAGCCAAGGGGACTTAGAAGATGACTGCCAGCCAGGGGCTTATCTCACCAAGCTGGGTCCTCCTGGGAATCAAGAGGAATACAGCCTGCCTTGTTTTCTCTTCTCTTACTTCCTGGCTGGTTGTCAGCAGGGGTCTGCTCAGTGGAGGTGGTAGATGTAGTGCCCTCTAGGAAGCAGGCAGATCTGCCCAGCCTGGGTCTTTAACATTGTCTTGTTGGAAATTTTGTCCTCAGGCTAAGTGGTGAGCACTGCTTAGGGAGCACTCACCAAACAACTCTGGACACCAACCTCAGTCCTCTGTGCACATTCACATACAAACACACAGATGAAAAGATAAACACCAACACACACACACACACACACATTGCAAAGAACCTGTAATCCAGATAGGGAAGGAAAATAGGCCCAGAATTTACAGTATTTGGTTTCCATGGATTCTTTAGCTCCCTCACTCAGCAGCTGAGAGCTTCCTGGGAACCAGAACCATCTCAGCATCTAACTCCAGAACCAAGCAGGGGCCAAGGGTGAATGAACTATATATACATGGTGGCATACTCCTGTCTTCCCAGTGGAGGCAGGAGGATTGTCAAGAGTATGAGGCCAGCCTGGGCTACACGCTGGGAAGGGGAAGTTTTCAGATCATCGTATTGAGGACTCTCCATTGTTTGAGAAACGAAGTTCAAAATGAATTCATTGAAAAATGAGGGGCACGGGAGACGACACAGCCTGAGTTCAAACCCAGCACCTGTGTGGTGGCATGCCTGGGCGTGGCAGCGCATGCCTGTAATTCCAGCACTGGGGATGGTGGACGCAGGAGGGTCCCTGGGGCTCAGTGACTAACCAGTCTAGCCAACCAGCGAGCTCCGGGTTCAGCAAGAGACCCTGCCGCAAAAAATAAGGTGAAGAGGAATAGAGAAAGACAGGAAGCTTTGATCTCTGGCCTCCACGCTGACACACACACATACATGCATACACACATGTGTGCACGAAAACATGCACATGCATACACTATACACACATATATCATGTGAAATATATTGACTCAAAAAACTGAGAGATGCAGGGCTGGAAGGACTTCAGACATGACTGGATCTGGGGTGCTGAGGTCCAGCCCCGGGAGGAGTTCAGCAACCCGGGAGGGAGAGACAGAGTCTCGGATAATACAAATAAAACCACACCTTTTGTAGACAGGACTAGACTTCTCTCTTTATTCAAGCTTTCTCCTCCTTTTCTCTCCTTCTCTCTCCTTCTCCCCTTCTCTACTGTTTGTTTTTCTATGTATTTTAGACAAAGCCCCTCATGGGGAAAGATCACATTACAATCACATCTTAATCATAAACTAACTTTACATAATGATCACAGGTTTTACATTTCAGTGACGACAAGTTCCATAATTTTTAAAAACAAGTTACCTTAAAACCCACACCTGAACACCTAGTTCCCCGTATATTTTCTCCCCATAATACATCTATGTCCTAGAAGCAATAGTTTTTCTATTATAGATTGACAGAGTTTAAGCTAGCCACATGTTCTCAGAGCCACTTCTATTGTAGCTGACAGGTAGCAGTCTCGCAGTTACTAAGAAACGAGCAGGGTCACAGTATCCAAACCTAACACCATTCTTATTTAGTTAACACAGTGAAACAAGTTTGTTATAGCTAGAAAACTTGGAGTCAAGGATCTTTTTTGCTTTTCTCAGACGAAAGAAAAATCTGCCCAGTCTACATGCCACATAGCTCTTTATGCTCAAAGCACACACAAAAACTTAAAATTATAAAAACTTGGAAAATATCTAATTGTGGTCAAGGAAGTTCAAACTTAACAGTGGGCACTGAAACTCATTTGTTATTTCTTGACCATGGGCCTGCCTGTCTTTCACAGGCAAAACTCATGGGCTCTAGCAATTAAGCTTTCTTTGTTCTTGCTTTCTAACCCTGACCAAAACAAGTCCCCAGCAAAAATATGCTTTCTTATTTTTTTAATGTTATTCCTTGGGTTACTAATGTTTCCTAGGTTACCAATTCCAAGGCAGCTGGTGAAACATCCTGACCTGACCCTGTAACTATATGTGAAAAACATCTAGTTTTTCCTAACTATACATGTTCTTAGTTATTCTTTCTTGAGTTTCAGTTGGATCATTAATTTGGCTGAGTGGCACTGCCTTACCTAAGTGGCGTAGGGAGAATCATCACCATTGTTATGTGTGCCAGCAACACTGCCCAGTGAGGGGTTAGAGACCCCCATAGAACTTTCATACCACAAGAGAGACAGGGAGACCATGGTAGCATCAAGCACGATAAAGCCCAGTAGTGGCAAAAGGCATTCAGGAGACAATTCCCCGTGGCTTTGCCAAACTGGGGCAGACTCGTCTGTAGTTGTGCTAACTGGTGAGCTGTGCTTCTGAAGCTCCAATGCTGTTGCTGTTCCCCTGTACTGCTCCCAGCACTGGGGTCAAGAAAGGGTGCACTGATGATGTTGGCCGCACACCCAGATAGATTCTCTTCCCACATGGCTGTTGGTGACGAGGTCTCACAACAGATGGAGTTTCTTTTCTCCCCATAGTTTGGAGGGCAGGGCTTATGCTGGCCATAGCTGGGGCAGTGTGGGCACAGAACAACCCCTGGTGGAAGAGGCAGCCAATGGGCAGGTCTGTGTCTTCGTTCACGTCTCTCTTGCTACCAGAATGAACACAAAAGCTTAAAGGCAGGAGTTAAGAGTTTCACATTTGAACAACAGGAAGCTAGAATAAACTTCGGGGCTTGTTTTCTTTCTGTCTTATTTTCATGTGTATATGTGCATTTGTATTTGCATGTTCTCATGTGTATAAGTGCGAGTGTGTGTGTGTGTGTGTGTGTGTGTGTGTGTGTTGAGGCCCAAGGTTGATATTGGAAATCATCCTCCATAGCTCTGAGCCTTACTCACTGAGAAAGAGTCTCTTAATCAAGCACAGAACTCACTAATCTGGATAGTCTTGCTGAGGCAGATTACTGGGAAATCATCTGTCTCTGCTTTCCATTTCTGATACTGGAATTATGGGGAAGCCACCGCACCCACCGGTGTTACACAGGCTCTCGGGGTGTGAACTCCAGTCCTCTGGCTCTTTTGGCAAGTGCTTTAACTCCTTGAACTCAGGCCTCGTGTTTTGAGACAGTCTCATGTAGTCTAATCTGGCCTCGAACTCCCGATGTAGCCAATCCAGCTTCAAACTCCTGGCCCTCCTGCCTCTGTTTCCAAGCATGTGAGGCCGTACCTGATCTAGAATGCTCTTTTTGAAGCTCACATTCTTCACTGTTCTGCTCTGCACCCCAGCTCCCTCTCTGAGCCAGTCCTCCCTGAGTCTTTGAGGGTCCTGCCTGGCCTCCCACGTTCTCCTCTCCATTGCTCTCTGGGCCTGTGGTTCTCAGAGACCCACAAAAAGCCAGGCAAAGCCAGAGCCTTGTTTTGTTTCCTAACAAAATGGGAACATCTCATTCCCTGTCTGTCCACATTCCCAGCATTCCCAGGTTTTCTAACCACTGAGCCATACCCTTCCAACCATCTTGTCTCCCAGGAAGTGATAACCCACTTCAGCTCTAGAGATGAACATGTGACCAAGCCTGGCCAATGAGAGCACACAGCAAGAAGCATTCGGAATGGCTTGGCATTTGATTCTGGGGAGGCCTGCGCTGTCTTTGCGGCTATTGGGAGAACAAGAACTCTGAGGCCAGGGGTGTGGTTCAGCGGGTAGAGAGCCTGGGTTCAGTCCCCAGCCACACACTGGGCATGGTGGCACACATATGGCAGTCTCAGCGTGCGGGAAGGAAGAAGTTCAAAGACATCCTTGGCTATATAATGAGTTTGAGGCTAGCTTGGCCTACATGAATCCCGTCTCACTAACAACAATAAACAAATAATCAAAGGCTCTCTGTGCTGAGAGTGCTGAGGGGGATGAAAGCCTTGAGCCATGCGAAGAGAAGCACTCAGGGTGAAGCCAGAGCCCGGACAAAGACTCAGAGCTGTCATGACCGTTTGGAGGCCCTGGGCTCTGTTGTGCATGATTCCCCCTGGACTTTTCTGTTGCCTGTCTTAAAAAAATTATCATGCCAGTCTGTGATGGCACACGCCTTTGATTCCAGCACTCGGGAGGCAGAGACAGGCAGATCTATATGAGTTCGAGGCCAGCCTGATCTATAGAGTGAGTTCCAGGACAGCCTGGTCTACAGAGTGAGTTCCAGGACAGCCTGGTCTACAGAGTGAGTTCCAGGACAGCCAGAGTTACAACAGAGAAGCCCTGTCTTGAAAAACAAGAGCAAAAACAGACTTGCATTCATTTATTTATGTGGGTGCATGTTCGTGCACACACATGCCACAGTGCACATGTAGGAGTCAGAGGACAACTTGTGGGAGTCAGTCTTCTTCCACCTTGTAGGTCCTGGGGATTGAACTCAAGTCATCAGGCTTGGTGGCAAGCTCCTTCACCTACAAAACCATCTCACTGGCCCATTGTTCCCTGTCTTGGCAGGATCCTGTCTTCGCTCAAGCCAATTTGAGACAGGTTTCAGTGTTTTGTAACCAGGAGAACTCTGTCCAGGGCTGCCCAGACCACAGACTACTAAGTGTTTAGCAGGAAGCACCACCCCCAAATGGAAGTCATTATTATTAATATTTTATGATTTCATTTTCCACGCACAGATTCAAATCTGTTTCCACTTTTAAAATGTTTACTTATGGGGGAAAAAATTTGGACATTTGTGTGACTGGGGTTGATGCTCACTTGATGACAGTGTGACCACGCAGGTTATGTAAGTACTGCAATGTTCCTGTGATGGTCTACTACAATCTTGACTCGGCTCTGTTCTAACCACCGTCCACCTCTCTGCGCTTCAAGGTGCGCACAACCAATGAGGGAATGCCTAAGGGGTTAACGCAGAGCCCGGCAGAGGCCTCTTGGACTTCCTGTCCACGCTACCTGGGTGTGTTTGTGTGTACACATTCACGTGTGTGTGCAGATGCGTGTGATGGCCAGCGCACAGTGCTTGTGGGAACCAGAGTCTGATCTCACTTCCTCAACTGTCTCCACCTTATCTTTCGAGGCAGGGTCTCTGAACCTGGAGTTCACTGACACAGCTCGACTGAGTGGTCCAGTGAGCCCCAGGGACGGTCTCTGCCTCCCACACACTGGGATTACAGGCACAAGTCACACACAGCCCACTTTGATTTTATGTGGGTTCTGGGACTGGAACGCTGCTCCAGTGAGGCAGGCAAATGTGTCGCTGACAGAGCTGTCTCCCCAGCCCCGTGTGGAGTATGTTTAATGTGGATCCAGTTCCAGCTCCTCTGCACCGATGTATTTACACAGAAACACTGAACGATCACCAGCTCCTGGGCCCCAGCCCATCGGTCACAAATCCCTGTTCACCGTGTGCCCCGACCCTGGCTGACCCTTGAAGAAGCCAGAGCTCTGATCGAGCACGGTGGTGACCCAGCCAAGTCCTCCCAATGCCCAGGCCGGAGGCCCTCATGTCAGAGTCAGGGTCACTGAGTCGTTGAGTGGTGATCCGATAGTCTCTGTTTTACAGCCGCTGGCTGGCTGCCCTCATCCACGATGAGACATACGGTCTGCCTTTGTTCAGCTTTTTGAATTTTACAAACTCACTCTGTTGCAAATTGAATTCCCATGTGGTGCCCATCTTGGGGTAATAAATGACGGATTTCCTTTCTCCTTCAAACTTGGGTTTTGTGACTCTCGGGGCACGCCGTGACTCTGGGTCTGGAAGTGTTTTCTGCTGTCAGTCTTTGAAATGAGAAGCCAGCGGCTTGATTGTGTAATGTAGTTGTTCGATAAATTATTTATTTTAACTCTAAGTCTATAAAGGGCTTAAATGGGTTATAAAATATATAAAGGCGAAGTCGATGTAAGGGAGAAGTAAAAATAAGGAGCAGGGGAGCCGGGAGTTCAGCCACTGCTGAAAGAGTACAGAAGTAAAAGTGGCCGCAACATCACAGACGTGCATTTTTCTTTTGCATAAATTAAACCTAGAGGGAGGAAGCCCAGTAGTGCAGCAAAATTGAGGACAGAGTCCAGTCCTTCCATACCCTGTCCCGTTAGTCTCGGAAGGTGATATCCACCATTATCTCTACTTCATATTTCAACAGAGCTGCAGATGCTCCAGCAATTGCATCTACTTTTCAGTTAGCAAAAAGAAAAACCCTAACAAAAACCCAGAGCTTGAGAAGCAGAGGCAGGCAGATCTCTGTGAGTTCGAGGCCAGCCTGGTCTACAGAGTGAGTTCCAGGACAGCCAGAGTTACAACAGAGAAACCCTGTCTTGAAAAACCAAAACCAAAACAGCAAAAAGAAAGAGAAAAAGAAAAACTCTTACCATCCCAGTTATTGGGTTTTTTTTCCTTTTTTTTAAGGATTCTCTTGAATGTTTCAGCCCCAAATTTCAATGTATGCGTTTACAAACAATTGCTCAGAATTTAGTCTTAATTAAAAAGCGGTACAACTGAGATGAAGCCAAGGGTCTCCGCGGGTTCGTAAGCCTGTCCGCCTAGGGACCTTCAAGGTGCCGGCTGCCAATGAACGCCCACGCGCGTCTGCGTTACAGGTGACGTCATATTGGGATTTACGTCGGAAGTTCAGCTCCAGGGCATGTGCAGGATTGCAGCTAAGAGCGATGGGCGGTGGCGGCCACCGGACCGGGTGAGGCAGACAGGGCTCACCTTGCCCTTGCCTTCATTTTGCTGTAAATATATATACATATATATATTTTTTCCTACCATAAAATTGAACTATGCAGCAATTCCTTTGCTTTTAAAATGTTTCCTTCCATAAACTCGCTCTGCGTTCACCTGACCAGCGGGCCTGTAGCGGTTATGCCCGTGTATTTCAGGCCTTTAGAAATCCACTCCCCTGATTTACTGGTGTATTCTTACCCTCCATCTCGAGCTGCCACGCATGGCGAAGCATGCTCTTCAAAGCTTCCTCACTGCTGGGTGACCATCCCCACAATCCAGATGTAGAACACGCTGTACACCTGCAACCATTCCAGGAGCTCTCTGCCATCTCTTCCTTCCCCCACACTCAGCTGGAAACACACACACACACACGTGCACACACACACACGTGCACACACACATATACACACACACACATACACACATACACACACACACACACATACACACATACACACACATACACACATACACACACATACACACACATATACACATACACACACATACACACTCATACACACACACACTCACATATACATGCACACATACACACACACATGCACACACACACATACAGACCACACATACACACATACACACACATACACACTCATACACACACATACACATGCCCACATACACACATACACACGCACAAATACACAATCACAAACCCAAATACACATGCACATATGCACGCACATACACACACACCCACATACACACATACACACACATACACACACACCCACATACACACATACACACACACATACACACTCATACACACACATACACACACTCACATATACATGCCCACATACACATGCACATATACACACACATACAGACCACACATACACGCACATACACACATACACACACATACACACACACATATACACGTATACCACACACACAGTTCTAGAATCTCTGCCTTTTGTGCCGCTTCCTTCCTAGACATGATGCCTTCAAGGTTCTGTGCACCAGCCTGGGTCGGTGCTTCCCACCTCTCACAGCTAAGTGGTCCACAGAATCCACATGTCTACTGTTCAGCTGGTGGCTGATGGATAAGCAACGTCACAAGCCTTCATGGGCAAGTTTCATGTGCGTGTGCCCGTGTGTGCCCGTGTGTGTGTGTGTGTGTGTGTGCCTGTGTACATGTGTGTGCTTGTGTGCGTGTGTGCATGTGAGGAGACTGAGGCTGACGGTGTGTGTATTCTTTTATCATTCTCCATCTTATCTTATTTTTTTTTAAATTTTATGTGTATGAGTGTTTTGCTTGCATGTGTGTCTGTGAACTGCATGCGTGCCTAGTGCCCCTGAAGCCCAGGAGAGTGTCAGATCCCCTAGAACTACTGACCATTGTGAGCTGTTGTGGGGGTCTAGGAACTGAACCTGGGTCCTCTGGAAGAGCAGCCAGAGCTCTTAACCCCACAGCCACCTCTCCAGCCCCTCAACCTTATCTTCTGAGACGGGGTTTCTCACGGTACGCAGACCACACTAAGTGTCTAGACTGGCTAGCCAGCAGACGGTAGGGATTCAGCTCAGGTCTTCATGCTTGTGCTGCGGGCTCTTCACCAACGGAGCCACGTTCCTAGCAAGATTCTGCGTGGATGTGTGCTTTCGTTTCTCAGGGGCTTCGTTTCTCTGTGCAGGTGTGGACCAGAATGGTCACCCTATGTGAGCACTCTGAGCCCTTCCCAAGCTCTTCTGGAAAGTGGCTTTTCCAGCACTGTAAGACTTTCACTTCTTCACAGCTGTGTCAACACTTATTATTGTCCACCTTATACTCTTAGCCATGCCAAGGAAGAGGAGGACTGACTGTTCTGGTTTGACCAGCATCTCCCAGTGACAGGGTGGAGATCATCTTACAGGCCTTCTTGGATGTCTGTGGGTCATTGGAGAAATGTCCACTCCACTCCATTCGATTCTCCTGGGATTTATTCTATTGGTGCTCTCCATACTCTCCAGATGTCAGGTCTTCATCGTTTATTAGGTTTTTTTTTTCCGTTCTATGTCTTTTTTCCGTTCTATGACCACCCTTCAGCTCCCTGGATGGTGTCCTACAAAACGTAAATGTTTTAATTTTTTGTTTGCTTTGGTGTTGATTTTAAGACAAAGTATCCTGCACGCCTCCAGGCTGGCCTTGAATTCACTGTATAGTGGAGGCTAGCCTTGAACTCTTGATCCTCCTGCCTCCACCTCCCAATTGTTGGGATGACAGGTCTGCACCACCATGCTTAATTAAAGGTTTTAATTTAGAAGAAGTCAAGTTTACCTGTCCTGTTTAATTTGCTCTGTTGTCTTGGGGCTTCTTGGCCTCATACCTAAACAGGCTTTGTACATTTCACTCCACTGTTTCTTTTAGGAAGTTTCTCGTTTTTTCTTTATTTTTCTTTTGGGGTATTTTTTGGGGAGGGGGTCGGGGCATTTAGAGACAGGGTTTCTCTGTGTAGTTCTCACTATCCTGGAACTTACTCTGTAGACCAGGCTGGCCTTGAACTCAGAGATGTGCCTGCCTCTGCCTCCTGAGTGCTGGGAAGAGAGGAGTGTGCCACTGTCACCCAGCAGAATTCTCCTGTTTCTGTCTGGGGGCCACTCTCATGTTCCTCCTGTATAATTTCCAACCTGCTTGTCGGGTGTCCTGTGTGCACGCTGTGTGCCAGGCATCGGGGTGTGTCTGCAGTTGCTCAGCACGCCCCATGCCTGTCAATCCCACGTCTTCCAGGCTGGCTCTGAATTAAGACCTCCAACTTTTGTTTTATCTGTTCCCAACTTTGCTTCTGTGCAAGGTTGTTTTGGCAATCCTAAGTCCCTTGGATTTCTACATAAACGTTAAGATCAATCAACTGAAAAGAAGCCAGCTGGAGTCTGAGCGCCCTAGGATATGGGTCTGTAGGACTTAACACAGCAACTCCAAGCAATCTACCTCCTACTCTGGCAAGCCTGTAAATATTATCGTCACAGAATGAGTTCAACAGGAGTCGGGAGGCAGCTAAGTTTGTAAGGGCCCTTGCCACCGAGGTGACACCCTGCGTTCAATCTCCATGACCCGTGTAGTTCAATCTCCATGACCCACTGCCTTACACATGCGTGTTGTGGCACATGTTCCCACACAGGTGTCCACAGTCATACACACAAAATAAAGTGGAGTTTAATCCTTTTTTAACAAGAGATGAGTTGAAGCATGTGCTCACAGATGCCCTTGGCCTTCCCTCGTGCACCGTGCACTTCTGTGAGGTTGGTAGTGTTGCCTTCATTCTCATTCCTAATTTTAGCAATCTGAGCCTCCTCTCTTTGTTTCAAGATTAGTTTAGTGAAGACTCTAAAGGAAGTGACCTTTGGCTGCATCAGTTCCTGCCTCCAGGTTCCTGCCCTGCTTGAGTTCCTGTCCTCACTACCTTTGATGATGAACTGTTATACGGAACTGTGAGTGAAATAAACCCTTTCTTCCTCGAGTTGCTTTGGTCATGGAGTTTCATTACAATAATAGTAACCCTGTCTAAGACACACAATAAATCTTTTAATTGTTTTGTTTTGTTTTTCGAGACAGTGTCTCTATTATGTAGCCCTGGCTGTCCTGGAACTCACTATGTAGATCAGGCTGGCCTTGAACTCACAGAGATCCACCTGCCTCTGCCTCTCGGGTGCTGAGATTAAAGGTTAGTAAATGTTTTTATTGTTTTTAAAGTGGACAGCTTCTCTGACCATTTGCTGTGTTTATAAATCCCATGGATCTCTGAGTGGGAGCTGCAGGGTAGAATTTTTCAAATTAATTAATTATTTATTTATAGTTATTTATTTTTATTATAAAGTAGTGGATCTCTAGCTGGACGGTGGTGGTACACACCTTCAATCCCAGTACTCACTCAGAAGGCAGAGGCAGGTGGATCTCTGTGAGTTTAAGGCCAGCCTAGTCTACAGAGAGAGTTTCAGGACAGCCAGGGCTACACAGAGAAACCCTGTCCTGAAAAATCAAAGAAAAAAAAAGTGGTTTTCAACTTTTCTAATGTTGCAACCCTTTAATACAGCCCCTCATGCTGTGGTGACCCCCAACCATAAAATCATTTTCATTGCTACTTCATAATTGTCATTTCGTTACTATTATGAATTGTAATGTAAATACTTGATATGTAGATGGTCTTAGGAGACTCCTGACAAAGGGTCACTCAACCGCACCAAAGGGGTCATGACCCACAGGTTGAGAACCATTGTTAGAAAGCCTCTTTAGATGCTGGGATTTCCTCTAATCCAGCTGTGAGACCTCCTTGTCCCAAAAGGATTTCAAGCAGCCAGATGTGGAATGACCACATCATTTATCACCCAGAGCAGGAGATCTGAGATCTGTGGGAGTTGCTGTTGGTAATTCTGTTGGAACAGCACGTGTGAAGCCAGATGCCCTGCCTTGCACACCCGGGCCGGAGGCCACAGCATGCGGAACTCACCACCTGCGCTGGACTCTAAGGTCTAGCTTCACCAGGTACTCAACCTCTGGCAAACCAATCTCTTTGTGCCTTTGCTGTCTTATCTGTAAAGTGGAGGTGGTGTGGAGAGACGGCCCAGCAGCTCAGAGCACTCAGCTCCCTTACAGAGGATCTGAGCTCTGTTCCCAGCACCAACATAGAGCAGGCAGCTCACAACCGCCCGTAACTCCAGCTCCAAGGACTCTGATGCCCTCTTTTGGCCTCCATAGGCACCCGTACTCGTATGACACTGACAAACACGCAAGAATAAACAAATAAATGGAGTTAATTCGAGTCATATGTCCCGCTAGGATTTGAGTCTAGATTGCATTCACGCAGGCGCAGGTGTTTGAACTCTTGGTCTCCAGCGGGTGGTGCTGTTTTGGGAGGTTGCAGATCCTTTGTGACATGGGGCCCAGCTGGCAGAGTTGGGCTTTAGGGGTAGAAGTTGAGGATTATAGGCTGACCCAGCTTCTGGTCCAGCTCTGCTTCCACGTCCAATCACGATGTACAAACCCACGCAGCATGCTCCTCCAACCATGGGTGGAGCCACCGGGGGTCAAAGTAAGCCTCTCCTTCAGGTTGCTCGGGTCAGGCACTTATTCTGCTACAGTGATGAGAAGGGAGACTGAGGCACCTCCCTTTGGGGTTTCAGGGGCGTGGTTAACACACAGGAAGATGAGTGGGGAGGCTGGGGGGTGCTCAGCAGTGGCATCCTTGTCTAGCATGCACAAGGCCTGGCTCTGGCTCCCTGAAAACAGACTAAAACCCAGACATCACAGCCAGGAACCTGACTTTCTTCATCTTCATCATGGCTGCCGTAGCCCAATTGCATCCTGCGTATACAGCTCTTGGAGGGGCTTGGTGCCATCTCACTGTTGGCTCTCCAAGGCCCTGGAGCGGTGGCCGTGTCTCCTCACACGTGCTTGGTAAATATTTCTAGAATAAATCAATACTTGCCATTTAGTGAGCAGAGAGAAAGCTATGAGCATGGGAAGGATTTTGCTGCGGGGAGCAGGCTGATTCCAGTGAATGCTGCTGAGACCTCGGAGCCCCTGGGATGCTCTTCCCTGCTGGCAGGACACAGAACCCTAAGGCCACTGAGGAAGCCCATTTGGAAGCTTCTTACGAAATGAAGCATCCGGGTTCCATCCCCTTCAGCCAGCAGTTATACTCTGTCTTGATGTTTACCACCCCCCCAAAATGAAAAGGTCAGGTCCAGAGGATGACCTGGACTCAAGGCACATTTTTTTCTTAGCAGCTTTATTCATCGTTACCCCAAACATATACACAACCAAGGTGTCAGTAGAGGAGAAGAAACACAAATGACGACATCCGGTCAATGGGCTGTTAGTCATCAAGAAGATAGCAAAAGGCAAGCGGAGGCAAGAAGCTATGAACTCTCGCAGAGACTAAGCGCCTGTTGCCAAGTGGCAGCCTTCTCCTGAGAGGCTGCACGGTGCACCATCCCAACCACGTGCCCGTCTGGAAACAGGGGAACTCTGGAGGCGGGACCAGTGAGACGGCTCGGCAGGTAAAAGTGCCGGGCACGCAAGCCTGATAACCTAAGTCAGATCCCTGTAGCCTATGCAAAAAGCCAGATGTGGTGGCACACATCTGTAATTCTGGATTCCAGCAAGATGGGAGGCAGAGATGGGAACTGCCTGAAGATAGAGGGACAGCTAACCTGGAGTACTGCACAGTGGCAGAGACAAGATAGACCCACCCTCGGCCAGGCCATCGGAAAGAGAGAACCAACTCCAGGAAGCAGTCTCTGGCCCCCAGGAACACCTGCATTCATGTGCACACTCACACACACACAAAGCATTCACATGCACACACACAAGCATGCACACATACACAGTCACACACACACACAGTCACACACACACAGGCAGTCACACACACAGGCAGGCACAAATACACACACACAGTCACACACACACAAGCATGCATAAATATACCCACACAGTCACACACACACGTGCACACTCATGTAAGCATGCACCACACTTTTTAAACTTAGCAAAAACCATGAAGAATGGGCAGATCAACAGTCGCCAGGGTTCCAGGGTTGAAGGAGGAGAACCCAAGGGATGTGGAGGATTCGGAAGCAAAGAGATAAATATGTGTGGCCACTCACCCTCATGGTGGCTTGCCATTCTACAGTGTTAGACCCTACAGAAGGCACGACTCCAACACCCACTTCAGGAGCACGCACGCTAGAACTGGGACAATTCAGAGAAGATTCGCATGAGCTCTGTGCCGGGATGGCAGGTACACCTAGGAAACTGTCCATATTTTTTATTTTGTTTTATGTGTCTGGGTGTTCTGCCCGCACGCATGTGCATGTCTATACATACACCACATGCATGTAATGCTGTGGAGCCCAGAAGACAGTGTTAGATCCCTGGGAACAGGAGTTACAGAAGGCTGTGAGGCACCACGTAGGAGCTGGGAATTGAACCCAGGTCCTCTGGAAGACCAGCCAGTGCTCTTAAAGGCAGGGCCATCTCTCCACACCCAGCTGCCACATTATAACAAAAGGATGCAGTCCTCAGAGTAAACTTTCACCTATACGCGGACTTTCAGCGACTACATCGTGTCATTGTGGGGTCCTTGTGTTGTCATGAGTCCCACTGAGGCCCAGATTTAAGCAGTGGCGTGGCGGTGCATGTGTGACTTTGAACTGACTGCTCAGTCTTGCTGTGAGCCTAAATCAAGCCAGCTACTGAAAATATGTGTGTTGGAAGACATTCTAGCAGACTCCAGGGTCTGGCCAGGTGCTGGCAGTGTTTGTGCCTAGCTCTGCCTCCAGACACTGGTCATCCCCAGACAGGCCTCTCACTTCCTTCCTCCTGAAACCAAGCCACATGCTCAATACAAGGAAAGAGAAGCCTAGTCCACCCCAGGCTCAGGACCTGCCTTCTGTGAGCCAACAGCCCCCATGCAGCCACTGTTCACCTGGATCTGACCCCCAGAACCACATACTAAAATGGCTGTGTGACCCACAGCCTGTTTCTCCAGGCCTTGCCATGGAACTTCCCAGGGAGCACCCAGAAGCCCATGAAGTAGCTATTAGCAGGTTTGTCTTATAAGTGAGGGAACTAATGCACAGACAGGCTAAATAAGTAGCCCAAAAGTCACTGAGCTAACCGATGTCAGAGCCGGCTCACAGCCCGAGACCCATGCTGCTGGTCAGTGCATCTTTCTGCCTCCCTGTGCAGAGCACCACACAGTTTTCAAAGTCCTTTAGGTGTGGAGCACCTCACAGCAGTCTCCCAGTGGGCCTTTGAAGCCAGACATAGGCACACAGGTATCTCTGAGTAAAGGAGAAATGAGATGGAGCCCAAAGCCCAGCGTCATGACACACATCTGCAGTCAGCACTCGGGAGGAGAGGCAGGAGGACCAGGTGGAGTTCAGTGTCACCCTCATCGACACAGTGAGTTCAGCGCTAGACTGGGCCACGCGAGATTTGACCCTAAAAAAATAAAGCAAAACGAGAAGCGTTGATGACAGGCGCCGAAGGGGTTGCCGTCCCTGAGGAGCAAGGGAGACATAGGAGCTAGAAAGACAAAGAGGGAAGGCAGGTGACTGACCCAAAGTCACACGACAAACAGCATAGACTCCAGGGCACACGTCCTGAGTTCAAGTCTGAGCTCTATTACTGATTGTCTGCGTGACCTTTGAGCTCTTCTGAGAGGCAAGGCGATGCGTGGAAAGCACTCTACGGTCTTGATTTAAAACCCGTTTTCCTCATGGTGTATTGTTGTGTCCATTTTGATGTCTATAGGTATGTATGTATGGCTTCACAAAGATTATTTATTCTGGAGTTTTTGACAGGTCCTCACATTTTGTACCGATCACCTCACCCGAAGTCTGACCCCTTACCCAGGCCTCTGCATGCAGGAGGCTCAACACGCAGTGTCCATGTTGCTGTGGTCCACCGCTGAGCATGTACCAGCAATGGGTGATGAGAATCCAATTAATAGGGTTGGAGAAGTAGTTCAGTTCAGGTGGTAGATTGCTTTGCCTAGCGTGCATGAAGAAGGCCTGTTTTCAATTCCCCACACACCATAAAACCAGGTATGGTGGCATACACGTGGAAATGGGAGCTGGAGGATCAGGAGGTCAAGGCCAACCTTAACTACTTAGTGATACTGAGCCCAGGCTACGTTATATCAGATATTGTCTTGAAAGAGGGGAGGACTTCAAAGTCGAGTGGTGGTGGTGGGGGCACACCTTTAATCCCAGCACTTGAAAGGCAGGGGCAGGCAGATCTCTGAGTTGGAGGCCAGCCTGGTCTACAGAGTAAATTCCAGGACAGCCAGGGCTACACAGAGAAACCCTGTCTCAGAAAGTGTATGTGTGTGGGGGGAGGGAGCGCTTCATAAATAGGACCGAGGAAGTGGCTCAATGGCAGAGAACTTGCCTAACACCGCAGGGTTTCAACCATAGCTGCTTCCCCAAAAATGTTTTATAAATACATTGCATAAGAGAAACAAGAAAACTACGTTGGAAAGTGACAGATCTGGACAAATACTTAGTATCTTATACAGACAAAAGATTAGTGCCCCAAGTCTATAAAGAGCTGCAGACTTTTTGGAGAGGGATAGAGGTGAGGATTGAACAGAGGGCCTGGTGCATTCCGGGCAAGGGTTCTACCGCTGGGTTGAGAGCCCACAGCCGCAGATTCATGTTATAAACAACAAACTGGCCGGTGCAGCAGAATGTGAAGGAGAGGGCCAGGAGCTTGCAGAGAGGAAAAGCAGATGGCTGAGCACACATAAGATGCCTCAGCCTCGAAGGTTGTGAAATCCACACTGTGGAAGTTCACGTTATCACGCGCCGTCGAGAACCAGGAAACGAGCTCAGGAGCTCCAGTAAACTGACACCATCTTTTGGAGGGAAACTTTCGGTTTTATGAAATTAAAATTGCATTTCCCTCAGCTGAGCTGTTCCCTGCCCCCACCTCACTCTCTCTCTCTCTACTTCTTTTTAAATGTTTGAGGTTTGCTTTATGTGTTTTGCATACCTATATGTATATATGTCTTTGCATACCTGGAGCCTGTGGAGGTCAGAAGAGGGTGGCAATCCCTTGGGAATGGAGTTACAGACAGTTGTGAGCTGCCACGTGGGTGCCGGGAACCGAACCCAGGTCTTCCGTAAGAGTAACAAGTGCTCTTAACTACTGAGCCGTCTCTCCAGCCCTGTCTCTTTTTCTTTTTAAAGACGAGGTCTCAGCCAGGTGTGATAGCACATATTTGTAATCCCAGCACTCAGGAGGAAGAGGCAGGCAGATCTCTAGAAGATCTGGTCTGTATGCTAAGTTCCAGGCCAGCCAAAGCTACATAATCAGACCCAGTCTCGATAAATAAATAAGTAAACAAACAAATAAATAAATAGCAAAAAACGACAAACCTAAAAACATGAACAAAACCAAACAAACAGGGTCTCATGTTGCTCAGGGTGGTCTCAAACTTGCAGTGTAGCCAAGACTAGACTTGAACACCTGACTCTCTTGGGGCTATTTCACCTTCTGTCACCCAGGGAAGCATGGACAGGTATGCCCAGCTTACAGTGACTTTGTGTTGGCAGTAAACTGCAGACACTCTGGACACTCCCAAGGAGGGAACTGACAGATAAGCCGAGGTACAGCCAGGAGGATGCTTTTGTGTTCTTATGGTAGATCTGCACGATGAATTTGCACCAGGAGGGGAAAGGCCAGTTGTAATGAGTGTCACTGTGCTGCCATAAACAGGAAAAAGGAACGTTGACGTTGGCCGTCCCTCTGCTCAGCTCCAGGGCACCTTTCCCTGACTCTCCCAGATTCACTTTGAGTGGCACTGTGTCCCAGGACAGAGGAGGAATGACCTTGGGTCTCAGCCAAGCCTTGGGACTGTAGCAGTCCCATTGCTATTAAGAGCCTCGCTTGGCACTGCTCTGCCCAGGCCAACTAGCCATCCCTGGAACCACACATCCCCTGTGGGTGAGACAAACACAGCAGCCTGGGGGCCTGGGCAGAACAGGCTTGCCAAGTAAGCTTTGCTTCTTTCCTATAATCTGTAAGGGCAGGTCACTGTTCTTATCACTCGGGGGATGTTTTCCCACGCTGCCTTTCCCTCCAGGAGAATGTGGGCATCATGCCTGTGGTTGCTGGTATTAGATCCTGCATCCCAGGGTAGGGCTGCCAGACAGCAAAGCCCCTCTCCAGTGCTCCACATGTTGCTCCCGAAGGCACGCACATCGTCCCTTGATGCAGAGACCCCCAAGGGCAGTTCCTGTCAGCTCCAGTCACAACCCTTTAGGCTGTTCCAGCATCCCCAGCTGAGCTAGCTGCTCTAGGATTTGAGTCTTGTTGTTGTCCTATGGCTGGAAAAGGAGATGGCGTGGGCCCTGTCCTTCTCTTCTGCATCTTCTGGAAATGTTTCAGAAATGGGAAGGTTCCTGGCAAGGTAGGACGGCCTGCAGCGGCCTCCTGCAGTGTCACACAGCTCTGGGTTCGAATCCTAACTTCAGCACTTCTCTGCTGTGTGACCCTGGGAATTCGTTCTGCCTCTCTGAGCCTTGACCTATGTCCACCTCTGCAAACCCTTGCAGACTATCCACAGATGGTGGGGTGATGTGAACTTGTGCTAACATCTGCCTGCAGAGGGCTACGCTGGATGAGCCCCCCCCACCCCCACCCCCACCACTTGCCATTCTAAAAACAGAAAGAAAGGCTTCCCAGAAGAAATCAGTGGGGAATTGAAAGGGACTTGAAGGGAAAAGGAAGTACCAAGTGTGGTCACTGGCAGCTGTGACAGAGGAGAGGGACTCTCTCCGGAGAGGGGGCTGCCTGCCGAGGGCCTGCCGGGACCCACTGCCTGGCATGAGCAGGGAGGGGACCTGCCCTGGGAGGAGTGTGGTCTATGACTGTGCATTGTGGGTGCTCACTCTCTTTAAGTTCCCTGGGTTTGGGGCGGGTATCCAAAGTAGTCCCCATACCCATGCCTCTGCAGACATCTCAGAAGCCGGACAAGTCCCCTTCTGGGGCCATCCTGGATTGGAATATTTTAGCCACCACATCCCCGGTTGCTGTAGCTGCCAGCAGAGTCCTGCTCCCACCCTCCACCCCCATCCCCCCTTGCATGACAACCAGAAGTGCCCCTGGAGGGAGGTTCCCTCCCTGGTGAGAACTTGGGCTCTGAATCTAATCAAGCTCCACTGTCAACACGGGACCATCATGGCAGCCTTGGGGACTGGCCTCCTTCACAGCACATTTACTGAGCATGTACTCTGTGCTAATGGCTGTTTATCTTCATGCCTCAGCGGTCCCGTCCCATAGCAACACCAGCACTGACGCTGACGTGGCCATGCTCACCCTCACGAGGAGACTCTCCTCAGATTTGAATTTTACCAGCAGCTGGAGGGCTTGCAGAAGGCTGAGAGGAGGCCCCACATGTAGAAGCTCCCTAGATCTGAGGATAGTCAGTGTGGAAGGAAGTGAGATAAAGGGGGAATGAGGGTGCTTGCCTCCTCTCTGGAGAGATGGTTCAGTGGTTAAGAGCAGTGGCTGCTCTTCCAGAGGACCCGGGTTCAATTCCCAGCACCCACATGGCAGCTCACAACTGTCTGTAACTCCAGTTCCAGGAGATCTGGGACCCTCACACAGTCATACATGCGGGCAAAACACCAATGCCAATAAAAACAAACAAACAACAAACAAATCCTGCCCGCCTCAGGCATGGGTCCCCCCTCACCTTGCTTTCTTTGAGACAGGATGGTGCAATGAACCTGAAGTCAACCTCTGATCTCCACACATGTGCACAGTCTAACACACACACGTGCAACAGTGTACAGGTGCCTATACACCACGCACAGCATATACAAGTCAACAATTCTAGGCTATTTACAGAGTTGTACAATCATCACTCAAACTGATCTTGGAACATCATCATCCCCACCTCCTGAAAGAAAACCTACTCCAGTGACTGCCTCTGCTGACTCCCCTCCACCTCCCCTGACCATGGCGACCACCACCTGCTTTGTGCCTCTGGAGGTTGTGTCTCTGGGCATTTAACACCAATGGAATCAGGCAGTGTATGTTCATCTGTATCCGGCTCCCTTCTCTTGGCAAGGTAATTTCAGGGATGATCTGTTACAGCATGTCATGCTTTATTTCCTTTTTGTTAAGATGCGTTTTATTTTTAAATTATGCGTGTTAGTAGGGGAGGTATGTGTGCACAGGTGAGTGTGGGTGCCTCAAGCTTTCTACAGAGCTGGGGATGACCTTGAACTTCTGATCCTCCTGCTTCCACTTCCCTAGTGCTGGGATGACAGCCCTGGGCCTTTGTGCCTAGTTTTATGTGATGTTGGGGGATCAAGCTCAGGTCTTTCTGCATTCGAGGCAAGGACTCCACCAACTGGGCCACGTCTCCAGACCCTAAAATAGAGTGTTCTGAATAACATCAATATCACTGCTACCAATGGAAAATTAAAATACGAAACAGTGTTTGACATTTGTAAAAGTTTAGCCACATGACTGTGTTTTCCCCAAAGTACTATGAAGTAGGAAAACTAACAAAAAAAATCTTCATGGTCTATTGAGAGTGGGTGTGAGGTGGATGGCACCCCAGTTCTGACAATCTGAGATGCAGGGGGCAGTTATTGCCCTCAGGCCCTGAGCAGGATAAAAAGCCAGGATAGCTGCTTTCATGAAGGCATGGAGAGAACAGGAGACAAGAATCATCAGTTCTGACCTTAGAGAAGTCATGCCAGCAGCAAAGTTCCCTGTGGACCAATGGCAGAGATGAACTCCACACACAGTCTGGGAGATAACTTAGCAGACCAGAGGATCCACAGTCTCTGTACTTCTGGGGCAGAGTCTGTTGCCGATTATCTATTCCATCTGGGGCATTGGTGAAGACAGTAGGGGTTTGGTACCAACACCTCCAGTCCCAGGAGCTCCCTTAGCTTCAATGTAGGCGCCTGCAGTGCAGGTGGAGGAGGGAATTGGTGGGGCTTTGGAGTCACTATAAAGAATCAAAAGGAGGTCATTATGGGATAGCTCACACTCCCAGGGACACATGTCTCCCTCAAGTTCCCAAGTCCCCTTGGGGGACATGAGTTGGGAGGCACCTGAGGCTGACATCAAGGTGACTCAACTTCCTGCTTTCCAGGGACCTCGAGGATTGGGGAGAACAGGTCCTGGGTGATGCTCTGGTATTCTAGGGAAAATACCAATATCAGGATCACACCTCGTGGCTCCTCACCTAAGGCTGCCAGGCGGATGCGCGGTAGGCTCGGGCACCAGGACAGATTTTGTTCTGCTCACCCAAGAAGTCAGTATCAAACCTCTCCTCACTTGTAATGTGATGTCAGATTTCACTCTGGTTCCGAGACGTCTCTTGAGTTGGAGTCTAAGGGAAAAGAAGAAAGCCAGAACCTTCAGCCCTTTTAAGAGTAAAACCAGGATGGGGAGGTGGTGGTGCAGGCCTTTAATCCCAGCACTCTGGAGATAGAGGCAGGAGGATCTCTGGGGGCGAAAAAAAGTAAAACCAGACGCTGAGTCGGTAGGAACTTCTGGGACAGTGACGCCCTCTGGTGGACAAAATGGAAATAGCATTGAGGCAGAGATTCTAGCCCTGACAAAGCTGAGTTGCTGGCAGAGCTTGGCATTGTTTATGGCAGTGTTCATCCGCAAGTGTAATCTTGTACCTGATTCTGGAGCCTCCTTCTGCGGAGTTTCTCCCCTCCACCCCACCCGCAACCCCTGAGACAGAGTTTCTCTATGTAGCACTGGCTGTCTTGAAATTCACTCTGCAGACCAGGCTGGCTTCAAATTCGGAGATCTGCCTGCCCCCCAAGTGCTGGGATTAAAGGCATTTGCCACCACCACCTTGTCCAGAGCTTCTCTTATGTCTCAGTAAACGTTCCTATACTTACCTCTAAAAAAGTTGGACCGATGGGTGGGTGGGTGGATAAACGGATGGATGGATGGATGGACAGATAGATACACACATGGACGGATCATAGAGAACAGATCTATCTTGCCTTGGGGAAAATCCCCAAATCCTTCTTCATGCTCCTAACTGGGACCCATCCTAATGAAGCTTTTGCCTCAAACTGCACTGCACTCTGAGTCCTGAAAGGCACAGAGAAGCTGCATTTGAGGTTTGCATTAAGTACACGTTTTAAAATCACAGTTTCAGAGACCAAAGAGATGGCTCGCGGTTTACAGCATTTGTTCTTGCAGAGAACCTTGTAGTTGTTAGCTGCTGTGACTGCTCAGAAAAGAGACACGGAGGCATTTTCATATGTGAAAGCGCTGCCAGACCTCAGCAGAGGGAACCACCATCCCGGACAGCGTCAGAATGGACAGTGGAACCCTGTGTGTCTGAGCTCAGGTGTTTTTATTGACTCAGAACTCCTCAGGTGCAGATCATAAGCAATCAAACGTCCCCCCACAGAAATCCAACACCTGCAAACAATAAAAATGCCAAGGCCTATGCATCCCTTTTTCCAATGGTGTACAAAAACATTTATTTTAAACACAACTAAAAATAAACTTCCACAACAGGACCTGGGTTTGGTTCCCTGCACCCACATTGCAGCTCACAACCATTTGTAATTCTAGTTCAAGGGGCTCCAGTGTCCTTTTCTGGCCTCTTTAGAACGTGGTACATGCACACCCATGCAGGCAAAACAGTTAAATATATAAAACAAGACTAAAAGAATATATTTTCAAAATCCAGTTTCAAGGTCAGGGGAAGGCAGTTGAACAATAATGCAGGGACAGGTGCCCAGGGAGGCAGGAGGGCTGTCCAGCATGGCAGGAGAATAAGGGAGTCTGTGTGTGCTGGGGAGGGCGCAGACAGGCAGCTGGAAAGTTGGGCGTGCATCCAGACACCAGACCTTCAGGACTGAAGGTCTTGCCACGGGGAGACATTAGTCAGGAAAGCAGGAACCTGGAGATCCTGGGGGCAACTCCACTACTGATCAGCCGCAAGGGGAAGAGAACAAAATAAAAGGTGCTGGATTCTGTCTCATGTGAAAGCATGGATATGCTCCTCAGAATCAGCCTGGCTTTCCAGAATGCCAAAGACGCGAGTGCCTTAGCTGTTGTCTCTGATGGCAGCAACTTGTGTTTCAGTGACAGGACTCATGGGTGCAGTGTCGCTGCTGGACAGAGGTTTCTGGGGACATGACCCAGCTGTATTTTAATTCCAGGCAAACCGCAATTTCTAGAGTAACTACACATCTATTACTTCGTGGGCACAATGTGTTACTTTTATGTGTCTGTGACCAAATGACTGAGAGGAACTTAGGAGAAGAAAGATTTATGTTGGCACATACTTTCAGGTGATAGTCCACCATGATCGGGAAGCACTCAAGTCGGGGGTGGCAGGGGAGCAGCAAGGTAAACCCGTCTGATGTGGCAGAGGCACTTCATATCTTGGTGGATCAGGAAGCAGAGCTTGGCTGCGCTGTGCTGACTTCTGTTGGCTGGCCACAGTCCTAGGAGTACCGCTGTCTCTCAAAACAGCGCCTCCAACTGGGGACCAAGTGTTAGGATACATGAGCCCGTGTATCAAACCATAACACATCCTAGTATTAACAAAGCATATTTGTCATTTATCTGAAATTCTTACTTAGTTTGAGACAGACTCCTAAAGGGAGGGGAGAAGTGGGGGCTGGAGAGATGGCTCAGTAGTTAAGAGTGTGTACTGCTCTTCCAGAGGACCTAAGTTCAATTCCCCATACCCTTGTCGGGCATCTCACAGTCACCTGTAACTCCAGTCCCAGGGGGACCTGACACCTCTGGCCTCCACAGGCACTTGACTACTATACCCATGCAGAGACATATGCACATACAAGTAATTAGAAATAATACTAATAAAATAAAATGAAAAGGGAGGGGAAAGACAGAAGGAATGAAAACACAAGCCTGTATTAATTCTTTTTATCGCTAGGACGAAATACCAGACAAAAGCAACTGGAGGGTTTATTTTCTTCTCACGATTTGAGGGTGCACTCGGTCACAGTGAGCAAGGCCAGGTCGGCTCTGCCTGCGGCAGCTGCAGTGTGAGACGGCTGGTCACAGTGCAGCCACAGACAGGAAGCAACGATGAATGCTGGGACTCAGCCTCAGCTTGATTTTCCCTCAAGACACAGTCTCCAGCTCAAGCAGACCTCAAATATCCTGTGTAGCTGAACCTGAACTCTTTTAAAAGAAAATTTCAGAGACCTCATGGTTTAAAAAAACAAAACAAAACCGTATCTTTATTATTTTAAGTTATGTGTATGTGTAGGTGTGCGCACATGACTGCAGGTGCTGTAGAGTGTAAAGGCATCACGTCCTCTGGATCTGGGGTTACAGGAGGTTGGGAGCAGCACAATGTGGTTGTTAGAAACTCGGGTCCTCTGGAAAAACAGTATGTGTTCTTAACCTCTGAGCCATCTCTCCAGCCCCAAGCTTGCACTTCAAAAAAATATTTTAAATCACATTTATTTATATATTTATTCATTCATTCATTCATTTATTAATGGAGGGGACACAGAAGGACACCTTGCAAGCATCAGTTCTCTTCTTCTGAATCTCTCATCTGAATCTCAGGGATGGAACTCAGGCTTGGGGCAAGTGCCTTTGCCTGCTGAACCTTCTCAAGTCCTGACTTTGAACTTCTGATCCTTCTCTTCCATGACCACTGATGCCTTTTATTTCTTGGGAAGTTTCCAGAGTGCTTGGCATGCCCCGACACAGAACAGGTGTGGTTGTTAGGGTGCCTTTCTGATAGGTTTTCTCACCCAAAGGACAAAAGAGAAAGTTGCCACCAAGCTGCTTAGGAAGTAGCACTGCCTTGCACTTACTTCTCTTACAGGATGTGTGGGCTCCGTTCATTTAAACTATTGCAAACAGAATCAACGAACGAAGCAAAACCGGCTGTTGCGGAATTTAAGTGACCACGGTAAGAGGCGATACCAGAGCGCCCGCCGGGGTTGTGGGACCACAGCGCCCGCACTCACTGCGCGTGGGGGGCAGACTGTGCACCCACCCCGCACGGAGGGCAGACCTGGCACTAATTCCACACAGAATGCAGACTCGCTTCCACCCGGCACATATCTCAAACTGTTCATCCGCAAAGCATCCACCCCACACACGCCGCATACGCCGCACCCCGCACTCACCCCGCACACACGCCACAGACCCTGCACCCACTCCACACACCCCAAAGTCACCCGGCACAGACCACAGACCCAGCATCCATTCGCACAGAGACCTCCCATCAAGCCTACACAAACTGTAGAACTCACATCCATCCCCACACATCTCAGACCCCCGCATCCTCCTGCTGGTCGCCAACTTCCTCAGCGCGGCTCCTGAAGAGGAAACTAGTCGTTCAGTCTCGGCCACCGACACCGACTCGCCACAACCTTCGCGCGGGCGCTCAGACCGGCTAAACTGCTGCGCAGGGACCGCCGGGATTTGTAGTCCCGCGGCCACGCCCTGATCCCAGGGGCCGTGAGAGCGGCAGGGGCGTGGCCACGCATCCTGGGTACCTACTACCCTCCCAGCAGCTGGAGCGCGCGTCCTGGTTAGTTTTCCTGCGTGCTGTCCCCATTCTGAGATTCCAGACATCTATGGAGGGTTCATTGTGGGCCAAGCACGGGTCCTCAAGAACAGCAGCGGTCCTCAACGACAGCGTCATCCTGACTTTTCAAACGAATAAACTGAGGCCCGAGGTCAGGATCCCTGCTAAGTCGCTGGCTGAAAGGGTTTTGGGTCACAAGGTGTTCTGCCCCCAGGTGCGGTCTCCCGATTGTGATTTACCCCAGAGAACAGCTTGCGTTACAGTGGAGAGAACTGGGAGACATCACCTTAATTAAGTGCAGCTCGGACTTAGTGTCACCAGGAGTGGCTCCAACTGTCACCATATGCTTTCTGATAGGATGCCACACAGTGAGCAGAAGGCTACCTCGGTAGTGTTCTTGCCAAAAAAGAATATCTTGGCTGTTATAAAAGAGTCACAGGAGAGCCTGGCAGGAGCAACATGCTACAGGGAGAGTTTGGTGATATCTCAGTAACTACTTTTCCCACCTGTCAAACCTGAAGAGCTGAACGATGAAACCAGAGCCTAAATCTGGAAGAATTTAACAATAGGGCCAAATCCAGTGGGCACACACAGAGAGATTGCAAAGGCTGTTGGTTTGATGTGCAGAAACAATGACACAGACTCGTTTTAACAGAAAGAGGGTTCAAGGGGAGTGGTGAAAGTGCAGCCCAGTGCAGCAGACTGGGGAGACAGTTTGATGGGTACGGCATTTGCTGTCCAGCATGAGAAACTGAGTCCAGAACCCCATACCACATAAAGAATAGGCACAGAGGAGCACTGGGGGATAGGAATGGGCAGAGATAAAGTGATCGCAGGGGCTCACTGGCCAGCCAAAATGGCAAGCTCTAGGCTCAGTGAGAAAGCCTGTCTCAAAAAAGTAAATTGGAGAGGGCTGTAGAGACCGCTCTGTGGTTAAGAGCACTTTGTATTTTTGCAGAAGTCCAGGGTTCGATTCCCAGCACCCATATATTCACTCAGAATGATCCATAGCTCCAGTTTCAGGGAATTCACCATTGTCTTTTTTTTTTTTTTTTTACCTCCATAGGCCCCAGCCATGCATGATGCACACAGTTATACATTTGCCAAACCACTCATACACATAAAAAAATGTAGGGGGGCAGTTTGAGACAGGGTCTTTCTGTGTGGCCCTAGCTGTCCTGGAACTCACTCTGAAAACAAATTGGATCCATCTGCCTCTACAACAATTCTTTTTCTGGATGAGCCAATCAAAAAATTGCTTTATCTCTACAATAAAATTTGACACTACACCAGCAAAGCAATTTATAAGAGGAACAATCGCGAGAGTTGCTAATGTATAGGACCAAATGAAACCAAACATCTATCAAGATTTCAATGCCCAATTATCTGGAATTCACTCACAATCTTTTGGGCTCCTCCAAAGGTCTTGGATCACTTCTCTGGCTCTGACCTGTGCAGCACACACGGCTTGTCCTCCAGGCTCCAGCTGGCTCCACTCCACTGCTGCTGCTCTTGGTGGTTGTCTCACAGTACTGGCATGTCCAGAATGCTGGGGTCTTCTGCTGCAACTGGGCTGCACTCTCTCCATTAGCCTCTCATAAGCTCTCTTCATGGTGCCAAGTCTCAACTTCTTTATATGACCCCCTTCAATCTGAGTCTTCAACTACAACAGAGGCTGCACCTTCACTAATAGTCTCTCCAGGGCTCTTTCATGGTGCCAAGCCTCAACTTCTTTACATGACCCCTTCATCTGGGCCTTCAACTATTACCAAGGCTGCACCTTCACCAACGGCTTCTCCTGGCCTCCCACAGTGCCAAGCCTCCTCAGCTGCTCTCTAATGACCCCTTCACACCTTCAAAACCAGCAGTATTTGGGTGACTCTTACAGTACCAAGGTTGGCTGCCAGCATGAGATACAAACTTGGACAGCTCTGGAAGACAATTCCTGTGCGCTGACCCTGAGGAAACACTTTCCAGATTTTAAGATAGAGTCTGGTTTGCAGGAAAAACAACTAGTCCTTGTCTGCAGGAAAGGTTTCCCTAGTAGGGTAGAGTTCTCATCACCATAGCAGACGTGTCTTGTTAAAATTGCCTCACCGGTATCTGGACAGGTTTGCAGAAAACAAAGGAAAACAAAACATAATGGACTCTAAAGTCTGGAGTTTCTTTTTCATTCTTCCTTGCCTCCATGTTGGATTAGCCGGTGTGATGTCATGCCCCCTGTTGCAGGCACCATTTGTAGTAGTTAGGCTGCTATGGTGGCTTACCAAGGTAGACAAGGAGGCATTTGCATACATACGACACATGCAAACAAACACACACCTTGGTGCTCTGTAATTACATGCATCAATCTCTTTCAGGTTCAATAATGAACAAGAAGACAGTTTCTGAGATCAGACCTGAGGCCCCTAGGCCTCTCACAGCCTAAGCCACCTGGACTAAACCCTGACCAAGTGATCTCCAGGTTATTTTAGTGAGAAAAGGAACCACCCACCAATACAAAGGCCTATTTTGCATTAAAAACAGAAGCCTATAATCCACGTCCCCCAATGCCCAGCTGGTCAACCTTGATGCCACAAGGCAAAGGTCAAACGGAGAGACACGGGTATTCCCACATCGCCTTGTTAGTCGCTGGGGAGGAACCACAGAAATCCTTTTCATTAGCAACAACGTGAGCAAAGGGCAAGATAATACAATTACTGGTTAGACAATTACTGGTTCCTCAAACTAACATTCTTTTTGTATTCTAGAAGGCCACAGACCATCCATACCCTGAAAGCTGTTTCCAAGGTGACCTTTCATCCAGCAGCTCATAGCAAATGTTTTAAAGTTCAGTTTAACTGCACAGAGAGTGTATGTAGCTTTACAATATCTGAGAATAAGATCAAATGTTCCACTACAGTGCCCTTCAGGATATATGCCTATTTCCCAGACTTGGGATTTGTCTCTCACTTGTGTGAAGTTGGGAGCTCTTTTTATCTGTCAATGGCTTTGGCTCACCTATCTGTCATCCTGGGGGTCAAGATGCTATAAATTGCAAGTCACAGACACTTAATCAAAGAAAAACAGGAATATATTGATTCATTTGTGTTGGAAACCTACTTCAGGGACAGCTGTATCCAGTCTCAAATGGAATTGTCAGAACACAGGAATCTTCTCTGCCCCTTCTCAGGCAGGTTCCCAGGGTAGACCAGACTCACATTCTCATAGCTTACTTGCCTAATTATAAAGAATTTCTCTGGGCAAGGGATCGTGGTGTAGACTTTTAATCCCAGCATTCAGAAGGGAGAGGTGGGTCCATCTCTGTGAGTTCAAGGCCAGCCTGGTCTACATAGAGAGTTCCAGGACAGCAGGGCTACATAAAGACCCTGTCTCAAACAAACAAGGACGACGAAGAGGAGGAAGAGGAGGAGGAAGAGGAGGAATTTCTCTTTCCAGAGAGATCTCAACAAAGCATCAGAATCAAGACTTTCCCTGGCCATGTCTGGGATGTTTGTGCATCTATGATCCAACAGGTGAGGCGTGCTGATAAGCAGACCTGATTCACACCAAGAGGGAACGCTTCCTTTATCCATCTCTTCTTAGATTCAGTGATTAATTCAGCCTTAATCTATTGAGTTCCTCCTGAATCCTACGAAGGTTGCCGGGCACTAGAAACCAAAAAGTCAAGGGAACAGAGAGGGTCTCCAGAGCCTCCAGAAAGGGACACGGCACTGTCAGCACCTTTATTTCTCCCCAGGGAGGCTCACTCCACACTTCTCATCTCCAGAACTGTGAGAAGTGGACATCTAAGCCACTAAGTGTTCAGGGACTTTGGGTGGCTGCCGTAGGAAACTGATGTGGGAGGGTCACCCTCTGTGGAGTGTGGGGGACGGGGTACAGATAGCAGGTGCCAGCTCCTCAGGTGACTCCTGAAGGGAGCGAGCTGGCAGGGAGGAGGGAGGATTTGAGAGGCAACTGGATATAAGTTCAGATGGCCCTACACGAGGCCCATGTGGTTGTGTCTAACATAATTTCCCCTGGTGTCTAAGCATGTCTCTTGCTGCCACTGCAGTTGTGAATAATACAAAATGTCCCGACCTGGGCATCACTGTACCAGTAGTATTAGCCCTTGGTCCAGCTCTCTCAGTGCACTGAGTTCAGTGCGGAGACATTCTGTCCCTGCTCTGCAGAGAATAGAAGGTGGTAGTCTGGTGAGGGGAGGACTGTAAGAGAAGCAGGAGTTCCCTGTGAAAGGACAAGACCAAACCAGCCAAACTTTAGTCAGGCTTCTAAGAGCACCAAAACTATGTAGGCCCAAGTCAGGGGCAAGGTGACTCAGAACAGTTTCCGGAACTAGGATAAGAAAGACAGTTTCTGGGCCGAACAAGATATGGACCGCTGACTGACAGCCTTGGGCTGGGAGTTTTCCCTACCCGCGTTGACTAAAACCCTGAGCTTGCCTTTTCTAGGAGCCAGCAACCTTGCTGTGTGCCAGCACCAGTTTGAGGGTTGGTACCTACATGACTGTGTAGCCAATAGAATGCGCCTGGTACTCTGTTGCTGGGCTCTGCCTTTGAAAAGCATATATAAACCATGCTCGGAGTGTGCTGATTGCCACTCCCACCTGCCTCGCTTGAGGAATCTGTGGGAGCGGACCCCAATACGTTGGAAATAAACCTCCTGCTTTTGCATCAATATGGTGATTTCTTGGGGGTCTCCTTCCATCTGCCCCTAACACCTGCAGGGCCTCATGGGCTGAATTAAGGTTCAGGTCTTTATCCTCAGCATGGTAGGAAGTCATTGAAAGGTTTGAAGCGGGTTTAAGAGCCAAACCCAGTCTGACTTAGCCCGCCTGGCACTGGTCGGCGCCTGTGCACAGTAGATTCTAAGGCCAGGGTTCAGATGGGTTTGGTCACCATAGGGATGGCTATGTGGACACAATTATGATAATGAAGCTACAAACTTGAGCACTGCGGGGTTTAAACGGAACCGGTTTCCAGCTTTGCTGGAAAACACATTCTGCACACACAAAGAGTCTGATGTGTGAAAAGGGACCTGTCATGTGAGTGATTGAACCCAGGGGCCACTGAGCCAGGATGCTGGTGCCATAGCAACCCCGGACCAAAGGGCGTCTCTTCTGTAGGGAGGACAGAGAAGAGGGCCCCTGTCCACCGGCGCCGCGTGGTCAGCCTCTTTAATTCTGATAGCCCTGGCCCCAGAAGAACCAGGCACCCTCATTCTGAAGATGAGGAACCCGGAACTCGGAGGACGGTGCTGGCTGCTGACACGCTGATGCCAGGCTTGGCGGCGGGGCCGGGTAGAAAGCTCTGCGTAGCCCCTTCCTCCCTCTCGGCTCACCCGGCATGTTTCCATCGGCTGAAGCGGGAGGATCACGAATTCGAAGCTAACCTGAGCTACGCAGTGAGACCCCTGACTCAAAAAAGAAAAAAAGAAGAGGGAAAGAAGAAAGGAAAAGAAAGAATCCTAGTAGAAGGAGCAGAGCGTCTCCTAAACAGCTTTTCCAAAGGAGCCTCCAACTCAGACGCCGGACCAAAGCCCGAGCCTCACCAACCGGCCTCCGGAGAAAGCCGAAGAGTGAGAAGCTGCTGACCGAAAGTTGCCGAGCGCTCACGGAGATAGACGAAGAGCTGCGGGAAGTAGGCTCGGCCACAGAGGCTGGGCCGAGCGCGGAAAAGTCGCGCGGCGGAACCACTACTGCAGGCAAGTGGGCGGGACGGGGGGGCGGGTCCAGTGGCGGAAGTGGGCGGGGCGGAGGGGGGTCCAGTGGCGGAAGAGCGGAGGCCGAAGCAAGCGGAAGGCATGGCAGACGCGTCCTCCGAGGCCGAGGCCGAGGCGCTGGCCGCGGCGCGCGAGCGGAGCCGCCGCTTCCTGAGCGGCCTGGAGCTGCTGCAGCAGGGCGCCGAGGCGCGCGTCTTCCGCGGCCGCTTTCAGGGCCGCGCGGCCGTGGTGAAGCACCGCTTCCCCAAGGGCTACCGGCACCCGGCGCTGGAGGCGCGGCTCGGCCGGCGGCGGACGGTGCAGGAGGCGCGCGCGCTGCTCCGCTGCCGCCGCGCGGGTGAGACGGGCCGGGCGGGCCGGGGCTCCGAGGCCGGAGACGGGCGGGACGGCGGACGGCGATGCTGAGGACTCCGCCATTGGCCCAGCTCAGTCCTTTGGGCTCGTGGCTCTGCAGCCGGCTCTCAACGTTGAACTTATTTAGCGTCCGGGGCCTCAGTTTCCCCATTTCTGCCGTTTCTGCTTGCCGTCACCCTTTCTCCATTCCGTAGTTTTTAAGTATCAGGTGTCCTGACAGGCGTATTTGGAGTTCTCTGAGTTCGGTTTTTTGGCTGCTCTGCTTCCCGCACGGCCCTTCAGGTTTGCCTCAGTTTCCTCGTCTATAATGGGAAATCCTAGGTCGCATCTCAGAGAAGGCATATAGATCATCACGTTTGTATGTTCACATGACATTCAACAAATGTCAGACTTCTTTAAATCTTTTTTTGTTTTGTTTCGTTTTGTTTTGTTTTCCGAGACGGTGTCATTGTAGCTATTGCTTTCCTGGAACTCACTACTAGACCAGGCTGGTCTTGAACTCTCTGAGATCTGCTTGCCTATGCCTCCCAAGTGCTGGGATTAAAGGTGTGAGCCCCTACTCCAGGCAATTTTTCTTTCTTTTTTCCATTAAAACATAATTTTCTCACCACGAAAAAGCTTTGTCCTCTAGAGAAACTGAGGCACAGAGAGGGAAAATGTCCGAAGTTCCACAGCCACCAGGTTGTCTGGCTTTGTAGCTCAGAACCACCATCCTTTTGCTTTTACATTTTCTCCTTATTGGTTGATAGATGCCACGGAACCTGGGAAAACTCAGCAGTAAACAGGTGGATACTTTCCTGCCCTAGCAGAGGCAATGGAGTTATTTGCGATTCTGCATTTTCTGTTTCACCTTCTTATATAAACTTTGACAAGGATGGTGGCTACCTTGATTCCCATTGACAGATCTCCAGTTTCTAGAAAAGTGTCCTGAATGTGGTTGATAGTCAGGAGAGACTCCTGGAGTTAAATGGGGGTATTGTCACCACATTATAGTAGTGGAAACTGAGGCAGAGAGAAGCTAATGGAACTTGGAGGTCTCACAGTTAATAAGGAGCTGGAATTTGAACCCCATCTGTTCTGGAACAAAGATGAGTCTCTAAGGTGGCACCCTGCTTAGCCTTTTACCTATGTTCCTGTCAGGTAGAAACTGTTCACTAAGACTGGAGGATGCTTTCCCTTCTGGCTTCTTGTTCCGTTTGTTTGTTTAGGAAGTAGCAAAGAATTCCAGTCCTAAGGGGTGGCTTGAGAGAGGAGGAGAGAGCTTTGACACTTCACACTTACCTTGGGCTGGTCTCAGGCCATAGTCCTGCAGGGCTGAGGAGGGCAAGCTTCTGGATAAGTTGCATCATTCCCCACAGTGTTCCTAATCCCTGTTCCAGTAAGTAGATTTAGAATGAAAAACTGGCTCTGCCTGTGCAGGTGACGCCTGCCTCCTTGAAGAGCGCACTCACTAACCACGTGTGTATCCATTGCAGGGATAGCTGCCCCAGTTGTCTTCTTTGTGGACTATGCTTCTAACTGCTTATACATGGAAGAAATCCAAGACTCAGTGACTGTTCGAGATTATATTCAATCCACCATGGAGACTGAAAAAGACCCTCAGGGCCTCTTGGCCTTGGCCAAGAGAGTCGGGCAGATTCTGGCTAGAATGCATGACCAGGACCTCATTCACGGGGACCTCACCACCTCCAACATGCTCCTGAAACAGCCCCTGGAGCAGCTGCACATCGTGCTCATCGACTTCGGGCTGAGTTTTGTTTCAGGACTGCCAGAAGATAAAGGTGTTGACCTCTATGTCCTGGAGAAGGCCTTCCTCAGCACCCACCCCAACACTGAGACTGTGTTTGAAGCCTTTCTGAAGAGCTACGGTGCCTCGTCCAAGAAGTCCGGTCCAGTGCTGAAGAAGTTAGATGAAGTGCGCCTGAGAGGGAGAAAGCGATCCATGGTTGGGTAGCAGAGTACTGTGATGACTGTTTCACAATAAAGAGGCTTCTGACGAGGCTGGACCTCAGCAAAGCTGTGGGGGTCGTTGTTGAGTGGTCTGTGGATGTGCGGTGTCAACATTATCCACAGCTCACTGGGCAGAACTGGGTGTGTAGCCAGGGTTGCCTTGAATTCATGGCAATCTCCCTGCCTCAACTTGCTGGGATTGGAGGTTGTGAGCCACCATACCTGGCACCCCACTGATTCTGTAAGAAATGAAACATCAGCTATGATTGTATTTATTTTCATATCTTATATTTTGTGTGTGTACAAATGTGAGTGTGCGGAGGGGGTCAGAGAACAGGTTTTTGGAGTCAGTTCTCTGGTTTTACAATTAAAACTGGATTCCAGCGATTGAATTCGGGAGATCAGGCTTGGCTGCAAAATCCTTTACACTTTGACCTGTGTCACTGGCTTACAAACCAATTTTTATATTAATGGGCAGGACGGGGGTGGGGGGGGGCATGGCGTGATGGCTGGTGGATTGGATGGGACATGGGAGGGGTTGGTGGGGGTTGAGCTAAATCTGGTTGAAGCAGGAAAGTAGAAGCTGCAGTAGCAGCTCCTGGTATGGTTCAGTCATTTGCCAGATTAGCAAATGCTCTTCACCGCTGAGCCATCTCTCCAGCCTCATAATTTTTTGTTTGTTTTGTTTTTGTTTCTTTGAGACAGGGTTTCTCTGCTGTCACTCTGGCTGTCCTGAAACTCACTCACTCTGTAAACCAGGCTGGCCTTGAACTGACAGAGATCCACCTGCCTTCCGAATGCTGGGATTAAATACGTGTGCCTCCACTGCCGGGCAAGAAATATTTTGTTAATATTTACTTTTGCATGTATGTATGTTAGCCCTGATACTTTTGGAGCAGAGTCTGTTGCCAATTATCTATTCTTCTTGCAGAGGACCTTAGTTCCCAGCTCCCACATTGGGTAGCTCACAACCACCCGTGATCCCCAACTCTAGGGGTCCAACACCCTTGGATCCCACTGACACCTGCACTCGTGTACAGACCAACACACACAAATGCACATAATTTTAAAATCTTAAAAAAAAAAAAAAAAAAACTTTGAAGGTATGGGAAATACAGCTGAGCAGTGACGCAGGGACAGGTGCCCAGGGAGGCAGGAGGGCTGTCCAGCATGGCAGGAGAATAAGGAGAGTCCGTGTGCTGGGGAGGGCACAGACAGGCTGCTGGAAAGTCGGGCATGTGCCCAGACACCAGACCTTCAGGACTGGCTGCCTTGCTATGGAGAGACATTACTCAGGAAAGCATGGGCCCGGAAATCCTGGGGGCAACACCACTACAGATCAGCCGCAAGAAGGGAACAAAATAAAAGGTGCTATAGCAGTACCCTACAATCTTCTACCCGCTATTTAGGGAAGGAAACGAAAGATAGAAATCTTCACCGCTTTTACAAGCGGCCTTGATATAGAATGAGAAAAAGATAGAAATCTTCACAGCCTCATTTAGGCTGTCCTGAGCTTGAGAACTAGCTGACAGACTAGCGTCTCAGCACACAGTCTGTAAACTCAATCTCCAACCTTCGTTCGTTTAGGAATTATCACACTAACGACAGCAACCCAACTAACGAACCACCAACCAATGCCCACCCTGCCTCTCAGGGCTTCAGACCTTTTATGCCCTAAGCCAAATGTTCCCATATACCCATGTGGCACACAGTCGCAAAAACAAGCTACAGATGCCAGAACAACTGCACCAACCAAATCATAGCCACCTGCTTCAAGGATTCCAAATTCAGCTCAAAATATCTAACACACCTGGGATGGAAACAAACAATCCATATGCCGTTTTGCATTTCTAAAGAAACCAAAATAAAAACTTCTTCCAAGTGTTCCTCTACATTTAATACCCCTTCTTTCTTAAGTTATAAATTATGAGATATTGATTACTTTTCTCTGGACTCTACGAGTTTTATTAAATAAATTCTTCTGACTCATAAAATGGTCTAATCAACTTTTTTTCATAGTCACGCTTTCCTGGTTCAGCTGTCAGGGCATGCAGGAGATCTTTCTGGCTCATATCTTACCATTTTTGATGGTACCCACAACTTCTCATTTCCATTGGAAATTTGGACATACCTCCTGCCCCAGTACAAAACTTGTTCTATTTTCCATTTAGATGTTAATACATCTTTATAATACATGGATTGATATATTTCTACAGATTTTACTATGGTCCAATGTCTTTCAGCCACTATTGTTCCTGTCTCATTAACATTCAGAAAATTTAAAGTTAGTAGTGCACTCTGCAGTCTATCTCGGGGGGGTCCTTGTTCCTTTTTGTCTTTCAAGCATTTCCTTAAACATCTGATTTGATCTTTCTATAACTGCTTGTCCTGTAGGGTTGTGTGTTATACCAGTAATATGCTTTATGTCATAATATGCGAATTTTTTTTCATTTTACTGGAGACATATGCAGGGGCATTGTCCAGTCTTGATTTGTAAAGGTATTCCCATAACAACCATTACTTCTAGTAAAAGTCAGCCTTTTCAGAACTCAAGGCAGAAGAAGCCCATTGAAATCCTGAATAGGTATCGAGGTGACAGTATCGTGTACAAATTTTAGTTTTTCAAATTCTGCTGCATGAAATATGTCCATCTGCCAGATTTCTTTTCATACCCTTAGGGTTACTTCCAGCAAGCAGTGGGGCTTTGTTATACAAGGAACACGTGGGGCCATTTTTTACGATTTCCTTAGCTTGTCTCCAAGTAACGGAGAAGTTCTTTTTTAACCCTTTGCTATTTACATGATACTTTTCATGAAACTTTGAACTTTCTAACATTTCCAATTAGTAGCTGATCAATTTCATCATTACCTTGTGCCATTGGGCCTGGTAACCCAGTGTGAGATCGGATATGAATAATATATAGCGGACAACTTCTGCCTTGAATTACTTGTAATTGTGTAAATAAAGATGTTAATTCCAAATTATCCAGAATGAATTTGGCAGTGTTGATATGCAAAACAACTCTTTCAACATACTAAGAATCGGTGATGATGTTAAGAGATTCAGGCAAGTCTGACAATATCATAGGATGGCATACAACTTGATTTCTGAACTGAATCATATGGGCTTAGACTGACTTTGCTTCCTTTTTCTGATTTGTAGCCTGCCATTCCTGATTTATTGGTGTCAGTATAAAATGTAGGTACTCAGAAAATAGGTGATTCTCTCACAATACGGGGCGGGGGAGGGGGTGGGCGGATAGTATCCAACTAGTCTTTTTGATAAACTGAATTTGTTTGCTTTTAGGATATTTGTTATTAATTTCTCACAAATAATTGCTACAAGCCCTTTGCCAGTCTTCACTGATTGCCCTTAATGACATAATCTCAGCATTTGTATCAGGCAGCACTATTTCTGCTGGATCTGTTCCTGACAGCTGACAAAGTCTTATCCTTCCTTTTTTGATTAAATCAGCAACTTTCTCTATATATGTCTTTAATTTTTTACTCTGCCTATGTGGCATAAATGTCCATTCTAAGATGCTATGCTCTTGCTGCATAAGAATCCCAGTAGGAGAATGTTTGGAATGAATAATAACCAAAATACAATTCAGGTGTGGATCTATGGGATCCACATATGCGTCTTGTAGTTTCTTTTCTACTAGAGTTAACTCTTGCTCTGCTGCAGCGGTTAAGTGCCTTGGACCACCTAGGTTGGAGTCTCCTTGTGACATTTGAAATAAATTGTTTAACTCCTATGTAGTTAATCCAATTGTGGGTCTTATCCAGTTGATATCTCCCAACAATTTTTGGAAATCATTAAGAGTTTGTAACTGATCTCTTCTGATTTGTACCTTTTGTGGCTGAATTTTTTGTTAACTTATTTTATAACCTAGTTAATAGGATCTCCTCTTTGTATTTTTTTGAGAAGCTGTTTGTAACCCTCAACAGAGTAAGATTCTTTTTGTTTCCGCAAATAATTTTCTCTAAAGTATCTTCATCAGAATCAGCTAACAAAATATCATCCATATATTGATAGATTATACATTGGAGAATTGTTTTAAAATTATTTCCAAGGGTTTGTTCACAAAATAAATTCCCCCAGGGAATGTTAAGGACCCTCCACTGATATCTTTTGACAGGTTGTGCATTATTATAGCTGGGTACCATAAATGCAAACTTTTCCTTGTCCTGCTTTTGCAAGAGTATTGTAAAAAAAAAAAACAACTTCAAATCAATTACTATCAGGACTTTGGTAATAATGAGGGCAAAGGAATTCCAGACTGGAACAGATCCATTGGCTGAATCAATTTATTTACTGCTCTCAAATCAGTTAGCTTTCTTCATTTCCCAGATTTTTTCTTTATCACAAATACAAGTAAGTTCCACAGGCTGGTAATTCTTCTATATGCTGAGCTTTTAATTGCTTTTCTACCAGTTGTTCTAAAGCCTCCAACTTCTGTTTAATTAAGGGCCACTCTTCCAACCAAAGAGGCTTATTTGTTAACCCTTATTTGTTAAGGGTAGGGCAGTTGGTATAGATTCAGCAGTGGCCCCCTTTATAAATTCAATACCTGTTGTGCCTGGCTTTTGAACAACTTGTACAGCCTGTGAATCTCCTTCATTAAGAGCTTCTTCCCTTTGAGGCTTTATTTTATTTCTGGGATAGAAGGGATATTAATCTGAGTTCTCCATTGGTACAGTAAATCTCTCCCCCACAAATTTAGAGTTATATCAGCCACATAAGGCCTTATCTTTCCTATTTGGCCCTCAGGTCCCACACATGTAATCAATTTTTTGCTTTGCTTGACATGGGATAATTTCCCAATTCCTATAAACTGCGTGGACACCCCCTGAAAGGTCCACCTCAAATCCCGTGACTCTTGGGAAATTACTGTTACATTGTTACACTGTTACCAACCCTTCTATTTGGATGCCCTTGATTTCCATTTTTAGTTTTGGCCTTTTGTCATTAATGGCAGCTCGCCAGAACACTTATTTCCCTGTGCTCCTGAATCCACCTGATCTCTCTACAGGGGCAGCTTTCCCTTTGATGTAGGGAAACAGTAGCAGCTGCACAATCCTATCCCCTGCTTTAAATTTCAGGTATCTGGTTATACATGCCATGATTTTCATTTCTCCTTTGTAATCTCTGTCAACAATTCTGGGGTATACGTTAAACCCCTTTAATGTTAAACTGCCCCTACCCAAAATCATTCCTACTGTCTTTATGAACAGTGGACCATAAACTCCAGTTGATATCTGGAACCATTCAACATTTGGGGATAGGAGAAGTTGTCTGTCTATAGCCAGATCTAATGCAGCACTGCCCTTAGTAGCACGAGTCAGATCTCCAATACCGAGTTTTGGTTTCTCAGTCTACATGCTACTTCAGTTCTAGCATGAATTGACTTGCTCACTTTTTGTGCTTTTTGTCCCAGAGACAGAGTTCAGCTCCCTGTGGCGTTTCCTGACAGCAAGAGCAAAAAATTCCCATTTATATCTCTCTGGGATCAATACTCATTCGTCCAGTGCCTACCCTTTCTACACCTTCTGCAAACCCCAGGCAATCTCCTTTTTTCTGACGAATATTTAAAGAAACCATAGTCTTTGGAAGTATCTTTACAATCTTTTTGTAAAGGGTCTTTACAATCCCTTTGCAAGTGGCCATCTCTGCCACAATTAAAACAGTGGGTATTGTGCTATTTCAGCCCCTTAACTACTGCTTCTCCTATCACAACAGCTGTATGAGCATTGCACCGATATCTGCAGTAGCTCAAATCCACTGCTCCATGGATGCAGCGTTTGCCTTTAGAGGTCTCGATCAGCACCTGTCGTGTGCTTCAGGGTCTGAGATGGCTCTCTTTATGGCTGCAGTTAGTTTCTGCAGAAAATCTGTAAAGGCTCCATTAGACCCTTGAAGGATCTTGGTAAACGAGGTAAACTTTTTGCCTGACTCTTCTACCTTTTCCCAAGTCCTTAAAGCTGCCAAACAACATTGGTTTATGGTCATGTCATCAAACCGAACCTGCTCTTGTAGTTCCACATAGTGACCCTCACCAAGGAGTTGATCTCTGGTTATATTTATTCCCCTTACCCTCTTATGCTGTTCCATATTTGTTGCCTCTTCTCTCCACCAAGTAAACCACTGTAACTGAGGCCCCGCCTCTAATATGGCAGTGATTAACCCTTTCCAAGTGTATGGGATCGTTCGGTGCTGGAGTGTCCAAACCTGCTGGACATCAGGCGAATGCATGCCGTATGCTACCACAGCTTCTTTTAATCTCTTTAAGTCACTCATTTCTATAGGTTGCCATCTCATTTCGTTATGTCTTTGGGGGTTATCTCTATCTGCTGGAATTTGCTGAATTTCCACAGGATATACTAACGACATTTTTGTGACCCTAGGCTGTGTTTCTTCCAGCTCAGGTGGTGCTGAGGGCTCACAACTAGACACCTCGCTTGGGGAGGGGTACTGTATCTGCTCATTTTCCCTTACATATGCCCCCTTTTCCTTAACAGGACCCCTCATCCTGTACCTGGAGCTGCAGCTTTTCTAAATTCCCCCGTATTTCCTCTCATAGTAACGCCAATTGCTTAACCTTTTCCAAAGAGGAAGAAAAAAATTGGGCTTTTTCGTTCTCCCTTTGGCTCCAGTTTTCCTCTCTCAGCATGCCTCCCCCCCCCCCCCCCCCATTTTCTCCTGCAACTCTTCTAGTTGACTAGCCATTTCTTTTTTGAGAAGAAATACAGACAAAATAGAAAGTGGAAAAAGAATACACTGGGAACAAATAAGGATTTGTCCCAGTAGTCACAGCCACCATAAACAGCTTTCTAGCTTCTTGAACCAAGGTGTCGGTACCTTCATCTTCCACCTTTCCCTTCATGATATTTGAATTCAAATTTCCCATTTTTTCTTTTCTATCCCTTTTTCCCAGGCCTCAAGTTGATATGCCACTTGTAGCAAGCAGTACACTACAATCTTTTACCCTCTATTTAGGGAAGAAGAAACAAAAGATAGAAATCTTCACCACTTTTACAAGCAGCCTTGATAGAGAAATAGAGAAAGGTAGAAATCTTCACGGTCTCTTGTTAGGCTGTCCTGAGCTTGAAGAGGACTGACAGCGAGTCAGACTAGCGTCTCAGCCCACGGTCTAGCAACTCAATCTCTCCAACCTTTGTTCTTTTAGGAACTGTCACACTAACGACAGCAACCCAACTAACGAACCCCATCCAATGTCCACCCTTCCTCTCAGGGCTTCAGACTTTTTATAACCTAAGCCAAAAGTTCCCATATACCCATGCGGTACCCAATCTCCAAAACTAGCTACAGATGCCAGAACGACTGCACCCAACCAAATTATAGCCACCTGCACTAAGCATTCCAAACCCAACTCATAAACAACTCTACCACAGCTGGAGTGGGAACACAGACCTAATCCAAACACCATTTTGCATTTCTAAAGAAACCAAAATAACAAAAGCTTCTTCCAACTGTTCCTCTCCAGCTCTGGATTCTGTCTCCTGTGAAAGCTGAGATATGCTCCTCAGAATCAGTTTCTGATCTGGCTTTCCAGTCTGCCAGGGACCTGGGTACAGGACATTCCTCATTCACACCATAACCTATGTTAACAAAATGTACTTGTTTATCTGAACTTCACGTTTGCATATTTAGTCACCTCAGGAAGAGAGAGAGGGACAAAGACTGCTCGGATTACTTGTTGCTTTAACAAAATATCTGACAAGCAGATTAAGGTAGGAAGTTCATTTTGGCTCAAAGGTTTACAGGATGCGATGCATGGTGGGAAGGAGTACCAGCGAGCTCTAGCTGAGGCGACAAGGCTTCTGTAGACGGAAGCAGAGAGAGATGGATTCTGGTCTCCGCTTGCTTTCTCCTTTACATATAATCAGGATGGTTGCACCAACACTTAGATGGGTCTTCCTCCTCAGTTAAACCTTCCTAGAAATGTTCCCACAGACACTGAGAGATGTGTTTCTGAGGTGATTCCAAACCCAGGCAACTTGGCAATGAATAATGACTGTCAGGGACAAAAACAGAACAAGGCACACAGCAACATGATCACAGATGTGTGCAGTAGGAAGAGGTGGACTGTGGAGGATAGCCAGTGACCACTAACCTGGACTGGGAGAGAGGTAAAGAATGCTGGCAGAAAAGCAGTCTATCGGTCACAAGGGAAGCTCAGCCACAGTTCTCCCCAAGTCTACCAAGAGCAAAGAGGCCATAAAGTCCCCATCCAGGCTAAAGGAAAGTGTTCAATAAAAACTTGCTGGAGAGCCAGTGAGATGGCTTCAGCAGGCAAAGCCGCCCAGCCTGGTGACCCGAGTCATCAGAGATAACTGGGATCACGATGCTAGGAAAACCAACACCTTTGAGTTGTTGATGTGGGAGGCCCAGCCCCACTGTGGTGGTACCATCCTGGGCTGGTGGTTCTGGATTCTATAAAAAAGCAGACTGAGCAAGCCATGGGGAGCAAGCCAGTAAGCAGCACCCCTCAGTGGCCTCTGCTTCAGTTCCTGCCTCCAGGTTCCTGCCTTGTATGAGTTCCTGTCCTGACTTCCTTTGATGATGAACAGTGATGTGGACATAAAATTGAAATAAACCCTGTCCTCCCCAAGTTGTTTTGGTCATGGTGATTCATCACAGCAATAGTGACCCTGAGAAAGACAGTATAAATGTGTGAAATTGCCAATAGTAAATTTTAAAATATTCTTTTAAAAAATTGCTGCTGGAGCTGGAGCAATGTCAGTGCTTAAGAATGTATACTGCTCTTCTGGAGTCTCCAAGTTCAGTTCCCAGCACCCACACTCGGGAGCACACAACTGCCTGTAACTCCAGCTCCAGAGGACTTCACACCACCTTCTGGATTCCATGGGCGTTTTCACTCTCATACTCATGCACAGACACAGAATTAAAAATAAATCTTCTAAAGAATTGTTGCTGAAAGCCGGGCAGTGGTGGCACATGCCCTTGATCCCAGCACTTGGTAGGCAGAGGCAAGTAGATCTCGAAGTTTGAGGACAGTCTGGTCTACAGAGGGAGTACCAGGATAGCCAAGGCTACACAGAGAGACCCTGTTCTGGGGCGGGGGTGGGGGGGGGGGAATTTACGTCTGCATTCCAGTCATTGGAACAGAAGCATGTAAGGCACCTACAAATGCCCAGTCAAGCAGAAAACTGGAGTTTCTATCTTTCAGGAAGAACAAGAGAACAGACCCCAACACTTCAACATTCTTAATTGCAATAATGCCGTCTGCCTGGGCTGTGGCATGTTTGGAGCTGTGATGGTTAATGTTTTTTTTTTTTTGGGAGGGGGAGGGTAGAGACAGGGTTTCTTTGTGTAGACCTGGATGTCCTGGAACTTGCTTTGTAGACCAGGCTGGCTTCAAACTCACAGAGATCCACCTACCTCTGCTTCCTAGGGGATGGGATTAAAGGCACGCGCCACCACTACCCTGCTATTTTTTCTTGTTTTTGTTTGAGACAGAATCTATTTCTATTATGTAGCTCTGGCTGTCCTGGAAATCACTAGAGGTTGGCCTTGACCTCATAGAGATCAATCTGTCTCTGCCTCCAAAATGCTGAGATAAAAGTGTCTGGTGGTTGACTAAATCTTAAGTTTCAAAGGCCTTGGTGAAGTCACCTGAAGCATTCCCTCTATAGAGTCCTGACTGGGTGTCCTGGGCAAAAACATGGAAAGTCACATGACCTGGGAAGTCAGCAAACCCACTGACGAAAGACTACTTTGAAGTTGGCACCTGATCATCCCCAAGTGTGTCAGGACCGGTCTATAGTTGATAGCTACTGGGTGGCTCATCAAGGGTGACACAGGCATTTTCATAGACGTAAACCCTGCCATAGGGAACCACTATCATGGCAAGCGCCCTCCTGGACACGCAGACCATGAGCAATCAAACGTCTTTTACCTAAAGCCAACACTTGCAGACCATATCAAATGCCAAGGCCTAGGCAGCCCTTCACCCAACAATGCACAAAAATACCACAATGCGATCTGACACTCGAACACCCGAGGAGCTTAGGCATTAATAGAATCCCCTGAGATGAGATGCTCCGGGTTCCACTGTCCAGGATACCGCTTGCCATGATACCTTCTACTGAGGTCTGGCAGGGTTTGCACCTATGAACATGCCTCCGTGTCTTCTTGGCTGAGCCACCACAGTAGATATACTACTATTCTGGTCACTCACTCTAATGTAATTGAGTGTACACCAGGGCAACACTGTATTGTGCTTGGAATTTTAGCAGGTATTGCTCACTATTGAAAGGCATAGCACCAACACCCACACCTACCTTGCTGTGTGAGTTGTCAGAATACCCCAGTCAGTGTGCACAGTGAGTCTCCTTGAGGGCTATTGTAAAATTCACGTCTGTTCCCCTCCCCACTCTCTTTCTCTCTCCCTCCCTCCCTCCCTCCCTCCTTCCCTCTCTATTGCATATGCCAACAGCTTCATGCACAAAAGAGAGACTGAGACCTCCCACCAAGCCATGGCAGGGGCCTCTGGGAATTCACCGTCCCCAGAGGAGTTCCCACAATGCCTCAAATTCCCAACCCATAGGAACTGTGAGGTGATAAATGCCTTTTTTTTTAAAAAAAAAAACTTATTATTTTATTTATTTATTTATTTATTTTCATTTGGATTTTGTTTTTTTGAGTCAGTGTCTTGTTACGTAGTCTGGGCTGGCCTCAAACTTGTAGTATCCTCCTGCCTCAGCCTCCCAGAGTGTCAGAGTTACAGGTGTGTGCTACCATATCTGGTTTCTTTTAGTTATTCCATTTGTTTGTTTGTTTGTTTGTTTTGAGACAGGGTCTCTCTATGTGGCTCTGGCTGTCCTGGAACTTTCTATGTAGATCATATTGAGCTCAAATTCACAGAGCTCCGCCCCTCGGCCTCCCGAATGCTAGGATTCAAGGCCGTGCACCACCATATCCAGATATCATTGTTATTAATTTTTAGTCTCACCAAACTAGCCTTGAACCAGCTCTCCTTCTGCCTGGTCTGTGAACAGCTGGCATCACAGACGTGCACCACCATCCCAGCTCTAATGCATACTTTTAAACTATTAGGTAGTCAGATCATTTGTTATATGGCAATAGATAATACACAGCAGACGGACACCATCCTTTCAAATTAAGCTCATTGCAAGTAAGACAGTGGTCAGGATGATGTGGAAGCAGGCGGTGAGGGAGGGGCTTCAGGTAGGGGATTGGTTCGGGTTCTGTTTGTGACACTGAGCTGAGAACAGAATGGCAGGAAGGGCCAGTGACATGCTTTCCACTCTCAGTAGACACTACACATCTCCTTTTATGACCAAAGGCCTCCAGTAACTATTTTGAAAAGACACTCACACTTTGCTTTGTTTTGTTTTGGTTTTGTTTTTGTTTTTTTGAGACAGGGTTTCTCTCTGTTGTAACTCTGGCTGTCCTGGAACTCACTATGTAGAACAGGCTGGCCTCCAACTCACAGAGATCTGCCTGCCTCTGCTTTCTAGGGGCTAGAATTAAAGTCATGTGCTACCACTGCCCGGCACTCACACTTTTAATAAATGATAATGACCCTAAAAAGATGAGCCGAAAGAAAGCAGTGTATAATTTACTCATTTTATTTCACTAGATAAACAGGCACAATTACACTAGAAGATAGGATGAAGCTGCCACCCACAGGCAGAGGTTGATGGCTCCACCTGCTGCAGCTGCAGCTACAGACCCACAAGCACTGCACCAGTCACTAGCAGGAGTGACGATGCCCAGGTTCTCAGGCGATGGTTAGTTACTCTTCTCTACACCATGATAAGAAGCAACTTAAAGAAGGAAGGAGTGGTTTCAGCTCACAGTGTGAGAAGGGCCACAGTCCACCATGCTGGGGAAGGCTGAGCAGCATGGGCATTTGGCAGCTGGTCACGTCACATCGGTGGTCCACAGGCAGAGAGCAGACAGGAAGTGAGACCAGTCCACAAAACCTCAAGGCCCGCCCCCAGTAACCCACTTCCTTCAGCAAGGCTCCATCTTGTAAAGATGGCACAACCTGTTGAAAGAAATGGCACCGTTTGAAACATATGATCATGTGGGGGACATTGTTCTTTCAAACCACAACAGGTGGTGAGCATTGGCTGAGAATTCAGACAAAATGTACATTCCCTTGCGAGATCTGTATTTCTGGGTTTCTCTGTGTAGCCCTGGCTGTCCTGGAACTGACTCTGTAGATCAGGCTAGCCTCAAACTCACAGATCTGCCTGCTTCTGCCTCTGGAGAACTGGGACTAAAGGTGTGTGCCACCACTACCTGGTTCATAAGCCAAACTATTAAAGGGACACCAGGGAGCCTAGAGCAGCCCGCCACCCTGAAAAGGAGAAGATGGGAGATGAGGCCTGTGCCAGCTTGTCACCTAGAACAATATGAGTCAACTCCACAGCTAACGGGGACTTGTCTCTGTGTTTTAAGTAGAGGAATGGCATAATCTTCATACTGGATGGCAGATTTTATGATGTGGAAATAGAAGAAAGAAACCAAGGCACGAGACAGGTGAGTTTTCTTTACTGTGACGTCAGCTGGAGCCCACTGACTAATGTGGAAGTTTATTTTTAGTTACGTTGGAAAATGTTTTTACACACTGTTGGGTGAGGGACTACCCTAGGTCTTGGCGTTTTGTATTGTCTGCAGGTGTGGGGGTTGTTTGTTTGCTAATGATCTGCATGTGCTATCAGTAGAACACCTGAGGAGTTCTGAAAGCATAAACACACCTGAGCTCGGGGTTCCGCTGTGAGTATGGCACTGACCATGATGGTGGTTCCCTCTGCTGAAGTCTGGCAGGGCTTCCACCTATGAAAAATGTCTCCTTGTCTCCTTGGTGAGCCTACACAACAGTGTATTACTACAGACTAAGGCTGAGGAAAACCAGAGGTGCCCAGCCACCTGCCTGACGAAGGGAACTGTGGGTTTTTATTGATTTTCTTGAGTGGAGCAGGGTTAAAGTTTAGTAATTATCGATCCATTATTCATGTTTTTTGGGGACTGGGGATGTGGCTCAACTGGTAGAGTACTTGCCTAGCATGCATATGAAACTCTGGACTTGAGCTCCAGAGCCACGTAGACAGGGCACAAATAGCATATACCTGTAATTCCAGCATTGGAGAGGAAGAGGCAAGAGGATCAGACGTTTCAGGCCAACTTGAGGTACGTGAGACCCTGTCTCAAGAATAAAGAAAGAGAGAGATGTTCTTGTCCACAAACATCTTGGCTTTGTTCTTGGTGAGCTAGGAGTGCTCAGCTCAGCTCAAGAACTACTGAGTTTCTCCTATAGATGTCATCTTACAGGTCTTGGCCTCATAGTTGAGTCTGAGCCTTACAGTAAGGCTGCAGGAGTTGCCAAGGGTCAGAAGAAAACCAAGGAATTTGTTGACTCCAGTGGACAATAGGTCAAGTCTGCCCTGTTTTGCTGTCTTGGATAAATCATTTTTCAACCTATCAGCAAGTCTTCGTGCAGGCTGAGTAGAGTCTGGCTCAAAGGTTGAGGCAGTATCAGGGGCAGGTGTGGTTTGAAGAAGGAGCTCTCCAAGGTTTTGTTGCATCTCAGTCATTTGCCAGGTCCTGCAGCTCTAGTGAGGAGTCACCGCTGTAGCAAAAGTGGCCTTTGAGTGTTTGCAAAAGTAACCAGGCAACTGTTATCATAACACAGACATCAGCAGTGCCACCTGCAAGGAAGCTAAAGAGAAGCTCATAATGTATAGCTAGCTCACTGTGTGGACTCTGAAATTAATGACATTAGGTCAACCAACATGATTTTTGCTTCATAGGTTTGTCTCTGGGCATGCTCTCTGGACTGATCTGGGGGCTTCGAAAGACATTGTACGCAACAAGGTTTCCCCTTGTTAACAATCCTTCCTTGACTGACTTTGCTTGTTGATTGCATACCCATTTTAAGTCTCAGTAATTTCAGCTTGGTTTAGTCATGGGGGATCCTACTTTGTAAAGTGCCTGTGACCCTCCCTGGTGTCTTACGACACAATTGTAGAAAGCATCCTTCTGACAAGACAGCAGTTAAGGATGTAGAGCTTGTTTGCCTTTAGTGTCCTTGCAGTGATCCCTAAATTTCTCAGCCTGACCTCCCTGCAGGATATATGGTTCAAACTATTACTTGGCCGACTGCACTGTACTTTGAGAATTTCACACATTCATTCATTCATTCAATGCATAAGGATCAAGATTCCAGTGATTGATGCTGTGTAACAAGCCCCACCACCACCACCACCATGCTATAGTGACTTAAGGGTTTGTTGTTTCCCCTCTGGTGTATGGGTTTTCTAAGCAACTCTGCTGGTCTCACTGGAGTGTCTCATGCTGTTTTCACCTGGTGTGTTGGCTGAGAACTGGCTATGGCTGGGAGAAATGGATTCTATGTCCTCTTTGTTCCGGGACTCTTCTGAGAATCATGCAGCACCCCTAGAGAACAAAGGAAGGTATGGGTCAGGCCTCCCTGTGCCCAGTCTCACACCCTGCCGCTCTGTTAGACAGGACAGTCATGAGGGTAGCCCAGACTCAGGGGCATGGAGACACAGACTATCTCTTGCTATCAGGAGCTTCAAAGTCACATTGTAATCAATGGAATTTGCAGTCTTGAAATATTCTACCTGGCTCTGGGCCAGGCCCCCAGGGACAGAGGCCAGCAAACTGACAAATACAGAAGAAGGCCCTCAAATGCTATTGGAAACATCATCTACGGAGACACAGGTAACAAGGGGTGCTTGAAATCTGAGCATGAGACATTCCCAGAACCTCCGGGAGGAACAACGGTCTGCTTGTGAGTCCTAGCATCAAGGCTGTCCTTTGGGGAGGCAGGGGGAGGGACATCAGTACTGCTGTGCCATGGAGTGGAGCTGTCCTGGGGTCTCTGTCTCCACTCATACAGGCCGTGGCACACTGGCCACCTGAGTCAGTTTCTTCTCCTGTCAGATGCTCCAAAGACCCCTATCTTGCCCTCCATACTGTGAGAACTTGAAGTTGATGAAAACCAACCAGGAAAAGGGGGAGTCAGCCCTTTTGGGGAGCACCATGACATACTGGCACTTAGCAAGCAGACGTTCAGGTGTGGTGGCATAACCTACAATCCCAGCACTCAGGAAGCTGAGAAGGGAATACTGAGTTCAAGGTCAAGGCTAGCCTGGGGTATATAGTAAGGTCTTGTCAAAAAACCAAAACCAAGCAAGCAAGGAAACAAACTCTATAACCAAGGTGGTTGTGGTGGTGTATGCCTATAATCCTAGCACTTGGGAGAAAGCGATAGAAGGACTACTGCAAATTCAAAGCCAATCTGCTCTCTATAATGAGTTTTAGGCCAGTCAAGACTACAGAGAAAGTCCCCGTGAAAAAACAAAAACAACAACCAGACAAATAAACCACCACCACCACCACCACCACCATCACCACCACCACCACCAAAAACCAAACTGAAACTCTTGAATTGGCCACCCAGGAGCTGTCTCCCCTGTGGCAGCAGGACTGTGCGGATGTCCTAATGGTCCAGGGCTGGTGTGGCTTGCTGACATGGTTACAATCCTGAAGTGTTGGACACTCTCAATATACCCGTGGCCTTTCCTTCACCTCCCCTCTCCCCACACCCTTTCTTTTCCTCTTCTCTGCCAGCATGTTCTTTTCCAGATTTCCTCACCTCCTCCCCCTCACCTCCTCCAGTACCATCTTTCTCCGCTTTCTCGCTCTGTCCCTTTTCTGATGCCCTCTGCTCTGCCCCAACCCTCTCTTCCTGCCTCCTCTCTACCCTTACCTCCTGGCTTCAACATCAGCCCTGGTTCTCATTTCCCCGAGACTTCTCTTTTCTCTCATGTTTTCTCTGCCCTCCCTGCCTCCCCCTGCTGACCACCTTCCTAGCCCTAATCTCCTGGCTTTTTTCTCTCTTCACCGCCTCTACTCTCTGTCACCTCTCTCCTTTCTCTCCCCTTTGCCTTCTCCTCTTGCCTATTACCACCGTCACTCATTCTTTTGACAACTTTGTCTTTCTTCTGAACTCCTTCCCTCTCCCTCTTTTCTCAGCTTGCCTGTCCGTGTTCCTCCTCGGCTCTCTTCCTGCCTCTGGTCCCCTGCACTGTCCTTCCTCTCCCCTCCAGGGCTGCCCACTAAGCCAGCCTTTCACCTCCTTTTTCTTCTCCCGTACTGTCTTCTCCTGTGACCGTCACTCCTATCCCGCCCGGTTAACCCACTTATACGCGCCCCATCTCCAGGCAGGCCCTTCATCAACCCAGCCCCTCTTGTAGACCCCGCCCCAACCACACAGACCACGCCCCTCAGCCCCGCCCCCACAGGATGAGGGGCCACTCACTCTGGCTCCGCCCCCGGGCTGGACCACGCCCTTGGGGTCACAGGGTCGCCCGACACACAGCAGACGTAGCGACACCACCAGTCACGTGGTCACGTGACGCGCTCCAACATGGCGGCGCCGTGGGGCCGGGGCGTCTCTTCCTGACAGGGCGGCGCGCACGGACGCGGCCGGTGCCGGCCGGGACGCCGGGCCCTCACTCTCGCTCTCCTGCTCGCTCGCGCCGCCGGCTCGCGGGGCTGCCGCCCCCGCCGGCCGGGGCCATGCAGGAAAGCCAGACCAAGAGCATGTTCGTGTCCCGGGCCCTGGAGAAGATCCTTGCCGACAAGGAGGTGAAGCGGCCCCAGCACTCCCAGCTGCGTAGGGCCTGCCAGGTGGCGCTCGGTGAGTGAGCCGCCCCGGCCTGGCCCGCGCCGGCCTCCCCACGCCGGCCGTTACCCTCCGGGCCTGCTGGCCTCCGCTTCCCCCAGCCTGAATCCCACCCTTCCGGCCGCCTCCGCCTCCTGCTCCCGGGGGGCTGGTGTTGGGGCGGCCGAGACTGGCCCAAGGTCACCCAGCAAGTTGGTGACAGCTAGGGCTGGTTCTCCAGCCTCCCTGGCTGGGGCCCTTGCCACGACTTCTTGTCCTGTTTCCTGGTTCCTCCCTCACCATCTCCAAGTCCTCAGTAACGGGAGTCCTTGCTCTTAAGTTTTTCCTTTACCTGGACGGTGCTGGTTGGGGTACGTGAGCGAGCAGAGCAGGTGAGAGCTGCCCAGCTGGTGTTGAGGAACCCTGGAGGCTTGTTTTGGAAATGTCCTACTGGAGAACATTTGGGCTCCAAAGCTCTTCACCTCGAAGGCATGTAGGGTGATCTATGTTCGAGGTATTGGACAGTGTGTAAGACATCTCATTTTAGGGCGGGGCCCTCAAATAAAGGTTCTGCAGAGCAAATATACTTGTCTGATTTATTCAGTGCGGTATCCTATGACAGTGGCACACAGTAGTTGCTCAGTAGATATTTGCTGGCTGACTGGACCTATGGATTATGAAAAGAGAGGTCTCTCGCTCCTAATTAGGTAAAAGCTTGGTAGTTGACACCAACATCAGTCGCTTCTCTTTTAGTTACTTAGCAAGTGCCTGTGTATCAGGCGCTGAGTATATGACCATGCAGGAGAGAGGGAGCCCTTGCTTGCCCCTGTGGCTCCGATTGTATTCTGGTAGAGCGGACAAAACAATACTAATAACTACAGCTGTGAGAATAAAGGAGGAAGAAGTGATAAAAAGGACCTGTAGATTGGATGGTCAGGAAAACAGCCCTTCCTGAAGAATGTGACATTCGAGCCCAGTTCTGAAAGGCAAGAAGTGTCCACCAAGTGGAGTTTCAAGAGGAAAAAAGTTGTGGGCGGGGAGCACCAGGACATTTGACCAGAGCTGTCATCCTGATAATTCACCACTGTAATGTCTATGCAATTCCATGTTGGGATCTTGTTTAAAGTCTTGCTTGCCTAACAAATTGAGTAAATAGAAAAGCTGCTTTTCCTCTCCATTTGGTGCAAGGAGAGGGTTCACTTGAAACCTAAGAATGGACTTGTGATCTTTGCCTCTCCCTGTGGGAAGCATTTGAGAGTCCTTTATGGTCAAAAACGGTTGTTGATGGGGAGTTGCTTGCTTCCTGTGTAATCCAGAAGCTACTAATCTTGTGAAATTCGGGGTCTGTGAAAGGGATTTATTGAAAACTAATTTTTTAAAGCTTTTCTGTTTTGAAAACTAGGGCTTAGAGTTGGGTTTTGTTTTATCAGGAATACAGAGTAAACATTGCAAAAGCAGCTTGTGAATTAGGCCTGAGCCTCAGGTTGAAACCCGCCTGGATCTTATTCTTGCCATAAGACTTTAAGTTTTAATTTCTTGTTCAGAAAGTTTAACATGAAGTATCACATTGCTGGAACCTACTTATAAAATTGATCTGTGGGCCATTCTGGGCCATAACATTGATACATGACTTGACCTAGGTTATGTGAAACTGGAGGGATAGCTTGTTCCCAGCGATTAGGGAAGTCATACAGGGCTGGTTTAAGGGAGCCATGATTTAAGAGAGTAACTTGTGCCGTAGTTAAAAGACTCATTTTTATTTCTGAACAGTAGAAACAACCGCAGAGTACCTGGTGCTCCTTTACTCTGTATCTTAAGGCTTGTCTTGGGTCTAAGTAATCCCGATTAGGAAGAGAAATGTGCGGGGCTGGGAAGATAACTCAGGGGATAAATCGTTTGTGGCATAAGTGTGAGGACCAGAGTTCCACTCCCCAGAACCCACGCATATATAAGCCAAACAAATATCATGGCTGCCTACAGCACAAACACTTGGGAGGCAGAGATGGGGGGTCCTTGGGGGACGCTAGCTAGCTAACTAGCTAGCTGAATTAGCAAAGCTCCTGTTTGGTAGAAGACAGTGTTTGGATGAGTGGAGAGCAATCAAGAGAGACATCCAACATCAACTTTGGGCCTCCATGCGCTCGTGTGTATACACACATACACATACACACATGACTACACACTTCCTCACATGAGCCTATATACCATGCATGTGTACCACATACATGCACAAAACAGAGGAAGAAATAAGGAAAAATGGCTGAAATGAGAGAGTGGGTAAGAAGTATATGTTTTATTTTTATTATTTGTTCTTTTATTTATTTTTGCTTTTTGTGACAGGGTTTCTCTGTTGTTGCCCTGGCCATCCTGGAACTTACTCTGTAGACCAGGCTGACCTGGAACTCACAGAGATCCACCTGCCTCTACCTCCCTAGGGCTGGTGTTAAAGGCTTGTGCTACCACGGCCTGGCAATTTTTTTTTTTTTAAGCAGGATTTTTTTCTCTTTGCTTTTTAAAAATGATTTATTTATTTTTATTTTATGTGCATTGATGTTTTGCTTGAATGTCTGTGTGAGGGTGTCGTCAGATCCCTTAGAACAGGAGTTAACAGACAGTTGTACTCTGTCATGGAAATGTGGGGGATTGGACCTGGGTTCTCTGGAAGAGCACCAGTGCTCTTAACCCCTGAGCCATCCTCCAACACCAAGAAGTATGTGTTTTAAAGATAATGTAGATTGTCGTTAATTTTGATAAGATCTGTAAGTGACCACTGAAAGGTGAAGTGCTTGGATGATAAAGAATTCTTCCTGGAAACTGTTCTGTGACAGGTTTCTGCCAGTTACAGCCTGTCAGGGGAAGGGTCAGGTCTTCAGGGCTACATACAGCTCATGTCTGAACCTCTGGGATTCAAGACTTACTCTGTTCAAGTTACCTGCTTTTACTTGTGGTGTTTGCACTTAATCTTGCACATTTGTCAGAGTTACCATTAAGATGAAGTTAGTTGGCATGTACAAAGTCATTGGAGTGTAGTGGGAGCTTAGCAGATGTTTGCTGCCATGATTATTACCGCAGAATCTGTAAATGCTCTGATTTGGTGTTTTTAACCTTGTTTAGGTCTTTCAGGAGTCGCTGATTTGCTTGGTTTGTAGAGACAATAAATGAGAGTGTAATGATGGGGCTGGAGAGCTGGCTGATCAGTTAAGAGTGTTAGGAGTACTGACTGCCCTTGCAGAAGACCTGGATTCTATTCCTAGCACCTACATCGTGGTGTCTCATAGCAGTCTGTAACTCCAGTGCCAGGGCATCTAACACCTCTTCTGGCCTCTGTGGGCACCAGGCACACACATGGTATATGTATGTACATGTAGACAAACACTCATACAAATAAATTAAAAACAAGTAAGTCTTTTCTAAAAGGGGATGTGATTACATGACGGAAAGGCTGTGATTGTTGCCACGCTAACTTGTTAAGTGCAGGGAAGGCAGGAGCTGTCTCTTGTAAAGCAGTGATCAGGGTGGAACAGGACTGGAGTGACCTCAATGAGTCATCTCTCTATGTATCAAATGCATACATAGATGACTGTCCACACTGGGGTTGTACCTTCTAACTCAATCAGGAGAAATCAAGAGCCTGTGAGTGTATTCTTCACCCCAAGGACATTGTTGCTCTTGTCTCTCTAGTGAAGTCTGGGCATGCATTAATAATCTCCAACCTTTCAGCCCTCTGTTGGGGAATTTAATTCCATTCTTAAAACCTTCCTTTTATAATTGTCTTACTTAAGGCCCATCTTTCTCCATGATGTCTCTTTATATTTCTGTTCTTAAATTGTATGGAGTTTGGAAGCTTGACCAAAGAAGTGTGTGTGTGTGTGTGTGTGTGTAGGGGGGTGACTTAAGTGTTTTTAAATTGATTATGGAAAGATTTGTCTACAGTTAACTGAATCATCCTAATGATACTGTGTGTGTGTGTGTGTGTGTGTGTGTGTGTGTGTGTGTGTGTGTTAGAGTATTTAATAATTTAGTATGCACAAAGTGCAATGAATGGGTCAAAGTGTTCTGTAATTGTTAGCTGTCATGCGCAGTCATCATGAGAATATCCAAATATATGAAGCTGACTCTAGCTACATGTCATATAGCATCTATAAAATATCTATTGTATACTAAGTTTCTGAAGTCCAGGCACAGTGCCACTGTGAGCTTTAGCTTAGGCCTTACTATTATTATCATCTCCATTAAGATCTAAGAGTTGAGCAAGCTGGCCAGGGGTAACTTAGCCAGCAATGATTGAGCCAGCATCTCTGTGGAGTCCCAGAGTAAGGACTCCATGAAGTTTTTTGGCAGTCCTTGTACTCTGGTGATGTTTCAGTGAAGAGACTTTTCTGTAGTTGAATTCTGAAATACATTTGAAAGCGTTTGGTTAAAAGGATCTTTTCTACAGCGTTTTACTCTGTTGTACTGGGAGGTGGTTTCATATGAGCTTCACCGACCTAGGTTTTTCTGAGATGTCTGCATCATCAGCATTGAGTTCTGTCCCACAGATTCTGGAGTGATGACTGTTTTGGGGTACCCATGTAGTGGGAAACAAAGAGTGGTTTGCCTACAGCTGCACAGTGGGTGGGCAAACAGGCTGCACCTCCCATTTATCTAACCTGTGGGGTTGAAGTCCAGTCTCAGGCTTGCTGCTTTTTCTGTTTGATATCAGAGTTTAGAGACTTGTGGGTCATGGGTGACCACCCATTGAGCTATTTGCATGGCACCCTGAAGGTGAAAGCCAGACTAGTGTGGTAGGAGGTGTGGGTGGGAGGTGGGGTCATAGTGAGCACAGGCAGGGCTTTCTCCAGGTTTAGCTGTGCTGTGAAGAGGACGAAGGAGAGGTAGCTCTTAGGTGGTATTTGTTGGTTTGTTGGTTGTGCTTGTTTAAATGTCATTCAGAAGAGAGATAGTTATGGGATGTATTTACAAGTCCTATTTGTGTACAAATAGTCAGCATTTAGGTTTAGAGATGTCACTCAGTGCAGAGTGTTTGTCTAGCATGTGTGAAGTCCTGTTCACAGCACAAAAAAAAATCTCTCAAAATAAAAACCTTGTCACTGTTAGGAAGAATCTTAAGTGTGAAATTTGAAAAATATTAAAAATATTGCTTTTTGTCTAATGTGTTGCATACCTGTAATCACAGCATTCTGAAAGCTCAGGCAGGAGAATCATGAGTTGGAAGCCATGATCTGCTACCCATTGAGATTCTGTCTCAGAAATGGCACCTGTGATCAGGCATCAGGGTGCATACCTGTAATCCCAACACTTGAGGGCCACAGACAGGAGGTTGCTGTAGTTTGAGGCCAGCTTGATTTACAGAGTGAGTTCTGGACCATCCAAGATTCTATGGCAAAACTCTTATTTCAAGATCGAAAAACAGAGTAATTAATTGAAATACTTCCCAGAATAAAGCCTTCAATTTTAGCAAATTCTGGTGTGTGGATTAGGAATTTGTCTGCAGGAGATATGCTTCATAAAAACTGAACTGTAAGGCCCATGACCTCTGCAGGCTTTTTATAAAGAACCAAGACAGGCAGTGGTGGTGCACTCCCTTAACCACAGCACTCAGGAGGCAGAGGTAGGCAAATCTCTGTGAGTTTGAGGCCAGCCTGGTTACAGAGCAAGTTCAAGGACAGCCAGGGCTTACCAGAGAAACCCTGTCTTAAAAAAAACCAAAAACAAACAACAACAAAAATAGAGAGGACCTGACCAGTGGCTCAGCAGTTAAGACCACAGGCTGCTCTTCCAGAGGACCTGGGTTTGACCCCTTGCACCCACATAATATCTCACAGCCATTTGTATGTAACTCCAGTCCCAGGGATTTAACATGCTCTACTGGCTTCTCAGTATCTTGCACACACATGGTCCACAGACATGCAGGCCAAACACCCAAACCACAAAATAATAAAATAACTTAAAGAATACAATTCTTCATTTTTAAAAAATAGATTTATTTTGTTTTCAGTGTGTGTGTGCACATGCACATGTGTAAGTATCCATGAAAGTCAGAAGTGGGCACAGATCCCCAGGAAGAAGAGTTACAGGTGCCTGTCATGGGTGTTAGGAACCAGACTCAGATCCTGTGTAGGAGTGGTACCTGCTCTTAACTCTGAGCTGTCTCTCCAGCTCCCTGCAGATTGCTCCTTGTTGAAAAGTTTTGTAGTGTTTCCAGAAGGGAACTCACCTAATAGCAACAGCAGTTAAACATTGTGTCGTGTTGATAATTGAAACATATATTGCGATTGGTGGGAAAGTTTGACCCTTTGCTTATGTGGCCCTGAGTTACTAACCTAGCTTCTTGGTGCCTTGTTTCTGAGACGATAATGGTGAGAATGCCCACTGACTAGGCTTAGGTGAGCTAATGCCGTGAGGAAGGGGCCCAGACTGAGCAGGCCAAGGAGGAGGACCTGAGTGTTCACCCTCCCTGCCTCAAAAGTTGGTCTGTAGAGCTGCATCCATGACTGACTGGCTGGGCAAATGAATCCAGACCTGTGTTCTTTAGTTGTAAGTCTCAGGGGACTCTGAAAGCAGCGCCAGGGCAAACAGCAAGCCTGCTCTTATGGAGAAGAGCAGATCTGTGAAAATGTGTGCTTCATCACAGAACACCAGGTCTTTGTATAAATAGCTCAGAGCTGGGTTTCCTTCTCACCGCCCTCTGCAGGCGCAAGGGCCCCACCAGGAGACTGCTTGGCTTTCTTTCCAGTGAGGTTATCTTATAACATAGTTTTACGTTTGCTGATTCATTCTTGGACTCTTCCTGCAAAGCTAGTTTTAGTTAGCTTGATGTTTTACCGTTTGTTGGGAGAACAGGCCTTCTTTGGTGGGATTTAAAGGCGTTGACTTCCCCTTGGTGCTGGGGAGTTGTCTGTGCATGTCTGTTGCTGTAAATTTTGTTTTTGTCTGTTGTTCAGACCAATCTGATGGTTCAGAGGGATGTACTTGGGTGTCACAGCTGGGGTCATGATGCCAGAGGAGCAAAACAAATAAGGACTGTGCTCAGATGCAACCACAGTCACACCCTCTGGGCTATGCCACAAGAAGCCTGCCCTTGTAAGAGCAATGGACGCTGACCTGAGTGGTGTCCTTAAGGAGGAGAGAAATCTGAATGATGAATGCAGACCCAGAGGTTGAGGTTTCAGCAGAGGGGCCAGCCTCAGCAAAGACTTAGGACAGAGCAACCTGTGACGGAAGCATAGTTTGCTCAGGAGTGAGGTAGGGGGGTGGGTCAGAGCCCCTCAGGGTCATGATCAGAAACAGTGGAGCACACTGAAGAGTTTGAAACATGCTGGCACAGTCAGCCTTGTGTTTTGAAAAGGTCTTGGGCTACTGTGTGTACATCTTACAGGAAGACCACAGGGATTGCTTGGAATCAAGTAAGAGGCAGTTAGCATCATGCTGGTGAGGGGTGGGTGGCTTGGAGTGACGGCAATACAAATAGAGCTAAGTGAATGGATTGCTGGCCTGGCTGAAAAGTGGAGCGAAGGGAACCTGGGATGTGCTGAGCAAGAGCATAAGAATTGGAGTTGTTCAATCAGCTCCAGATTCTTGACTCAGTGATCCAAACTGTTAGGTGAGAAGAGAGAAGACCATATGGGGAGGGGGAGGGAGCAGGCTTATCTGAGCTGGAACTCTGATCTGCCTTTGGACTTCCATTAGTGTTTCATTGCTGTGGCAAATATCTTAGAGGAATAATTTAAAGAAGGAAAATGGTTTCAGAGGTTTCGTTGGGTCTGAGATGAGGCGCAGATCATCAGGGTGGAAGGATGTGGTAGATTAGAGCTGACCACTTCATGGCCAGGAGGAAGAGAGAAAGAAACGGAGACACCAGGAACAAGCCAACCTTCAGAGGCACAGCCCTAAGTGATCTGCTCACTCAGCCAGGTCCACTTTTGGTAGCTGCTCAGTATGAACTCTCCAGTGGATTAACCTATTGGTGCAGCACCCTCATGAACTTATCACCTCCCAGTGACTGGCTCCACCAACGAGGGACCAGGTCTTTAAAACTTGGATCTTTTGGAGGGCATTCTATATACAAACCATATCAAGCACCATCCAGTTAGACACATGAACTAGGAAGTGACTGCATAGATATCCTGAGATTCCTAAGAGGCCTGGGCTAGAGACTGGAATCTGGGTGAGGACCTGGTATGAAGACCTCCAGCTTTCTGCCTGGGCAGAGGAGATGGAGTGTGCAGAGGGAGCTAGAGCAGAGACAGGTGAAAAGCACAGGTCAAATGCAGAGAAAAATTCTGGGATTGTGGAGTTGGTAAGTCAGGTGCTGAGGAGGCAGTCAGATGGAGACTGGGAGCGTGCCTGTCAGGTTAGAGATGTGGACACTGATGGCCTCTCCTGTTTGAGGGGTGCTGCAGGTGAAACCCAGACTGGTGTGTGCAGAAGTGAGAGTGGGCGGTGAGAAAACAGTGAGTGCAGGCTGTGTCTGGTGTCCTGTCAGGAGAGGTGAGTGAGGCCCGTGGAAGAATTCTCTTTTTCTTGGTTTTGAGGTAGAGTCTTGCTGTATACTGGTGGTTGGCCTGGTACTTGTGACTGTTCTGCTTCAGCCTCTGAATGCTGGGATTACAGGTGTGTGTGTCACCATACACAGTTTTAGTTTTCTTTCTTCAAGGTGGAAGACATTTGGAATTTTCTAAATGTCATTGAAAAGGGATCCACTTGAGGGAGAGAGTATTCCTGTAAATACTACAGGAAAGGAAAAGGAGGGTTTATGCAGGTGTTCAACACACACTGAGTGTCCGCTTCTCTCTGCTGACACATTCTAGTGGACATCACGGACAGGCTTGCTGGGAAAGAAGACGTAAAGGTGCTAACATAGAGTATGTCGTGATCACTCAGTACTGTGAAGAAAGATGAGAAGAGTAAACCAGAGTAAAATGTAAAAGGTGTTAGGGAGATGTAGAACAGTGTGGTACCAGGTGGCATTTGTCAGTGATGCTGAAAGGCCTCTCTAGAGTGGTGACTGAAGGAGAACCATGGTTCTATGGTGGGGGGTGGGGATTAGCATCCAGAGTTGTGGATGGAGAAACTAGAGGGGTTACTGGAGTCAGATCATAGAGGCTTGGCAGCCATAAGGATTCCATACTTACTTTGTGCTGTTGGAGAGAGCCGAGCAAATGAGGGCCATTGGCTCCACTCTGCCTTCACTCCCCATGTTGCTTATCTCCTTGCTGCAGCAAGCAGGTTCTAGAAGGGAGAGTTTGTTTTGGTTCACCGTTTGAGGGTACAGTGCGTTGTGGCAGGGAAGTCATGGCGGCAGGAGCTTGAGGCACCTGGTCACATGTCCACAGTCAGAAAGCAGAAAGCAGTAGAGGCTGATGCTCGGCTTTCTCTCTCTTTTCCTTTTTGCCCATGACTCCAGTCCATAGAATGATGCTGCCCACAGTTAAAGTGGGTCCTCCTACCTCAGCTAGCCTATTCTAGGCAATCTCTCAAAAGCATGCCTAGAGGCTTGTCTACTAAGTGATTCTACTTATTCTACTTATCTATAAGATTCTACTTGTCTACTAAGTGATTCTAGATCCTGTCAAGTTGGCAATATTAACTGCCACACACTATAGGACGGTTCCTCTGGCTAGTCTGTGGAGAGAGAGAAGGGAAAAGCCAGAAGCAGAACAGTAAGGCAGGTAAGTGTGACAGTAGCCTTATGATGAGAGGTGCCCAGAGAGGCTAGTCCTGAGAGCATGAAGTCCCCAAGCAAACAGGTAGGGAGAACATGGCGGGGGATTCCTCCACACAACAAGGGGATCAGAGGGTAGGCACAGATCTGTTTGTAGGCTTGAGACTCCTTGTGATAGCTTCTAACTTCTCTGTGAAGGGAAGGCTGCTATATCAGCTGTGAGGGAAGGGTGTGATGATACCAGTTGGTGAGGGAAACTGAGGAAAGCGATACATGGTACACATGGTACAGAAATAGAGCAGAGGGGCAGACTGACAGTATTCAGGCTCCCTTTGAGGCTGGTGATGTTCATCATAGACCTGTCTGTTGTTGAGACCTAAGATGTCTGCTTAGGTGGTGACAGGTCACCAGAGGGTGGAATTGTTATCTTAGGATGGAATTTTGCCAGAAGTTGAGGCCAGAGATCAGAAGTCATGGCTGTTTATTGCCTCTCCTGATAGCATGTGGGTTCTCTCTGCCTGTGGGGTTCTGCTTCCCTCCCTGGCAGGTGGCTAAGCTATCAGCTATCAGGGCTAACTTAGCTCCTGGAAGGGAAAGCGCACTGTGTGGGTCGATGTGTCCAGGCAGGTCCAGATTAGAGGACCCAGAGACAGAAGCCATTGGTTAAGACAGGGATACTGGAATGGCCCCATTTGCATTCTGGAGTGCTTTGGGCATTTTCTGGGTAACAGGGGTTTAGATGCAACTCTAGGTAACCAACTCTGTCAAATTGTGGGCATGCCCACCTTTGGAACGGGGCGGAGTTTTGCTGTGGCTTGTGGTCTGTAAACCACTGCAGAGGGGAGGGGCCAGATTCCTGCCAGTTCCTCAGAATGAGAGTCTGGGGTCACAAGCACCCTCCACCCACTTAGCTGCCTGACTGTTCCACAGTGGCACCACAACAGCAGTCCTGCTGAAGGACTCCACCTGGAAAATACAGGAAGAGGAAAGCTGATGAGTCAGTCAGGGGAAGATCTGGCAGGCTAAGTAAGGTCCTCTGGGAGCATTTGAGTAGGTGGACCAGCTGGATGGAGAGGCAGCCATGTATAGAGGCTAGCAAGGATCTGGAAGTGCCCAGTTTCACACAGGGCCAAGATTCAGAGTGTGACTGGCCACTGTAGGTGGAGTTGGGGGGGAGGCACAGGTAGTTGAGAGAGACTTGAAGGGGGAGAGGGCTGATTTGGAGAGTAAGGATATGTGGCCTGCTAGAGGGATGCTGTGGGGTCTGAGGGCAATGCTGATGATAGGATTGTTGGGCAGGGTTGGCTGTGAGGATTGTGATGGCCATTGTTGGGAAGGAGAGGGTGCGCTGGTGCTAGGTTGCTGGCGAATGGGGGTGCTATTCCCACAGGTAATGGCAGCACCCAGAAACTATCTCTGGGGAAATGTGTGGCTTTCTAGCTGCAGCTGCCCTAGCCCAGGCCTATCTTCCCGCTTTGCAGCCTGTTCATTTATTGCTGCTGGCTGCCAACTTGGCAGCTGGACGTGAGGTGCCGTTAGCATGTGGTGCTGTGAATACAGGGGTGAATCCCACCAGCTGCTCCTCTCCAGCCGCCCTCCCTGTCCTCCTCTTGAGTGAGTGGGATGTGTGCCCTGGAGTAGGTGGCCTGCTAGGAGATCCTCACTGAGAGGACTGTGGGCTTCCCATCTGTGTAACACTGGCTGATGAGTATATCTTGTTCTGCCTTCCTGGGTTGCAGAGGACACAATGAGCACTGTCGCTAGGGCCAGGTAAGTGCAGCCAGCAGCTGTCTGAATGTTCCCTTCCTTCAGGGCACTAGAGACTACATTCCCACTGGCTTTTGGTTTAAAATAAGAACTAAAGAGGTAGCACTGGCCACCTGCTGTGTGCCTACTCTGGCCCTGTCAGATTATTGCAAGACCTCTTTCCTGGGGTTGTTCATACAGTTATCCACACCCAAGTCCTTTTACAGTCTCTGGGGCCTGGGGCTGCTTTTTTATCATCAAAGGTTTTTACAGTAGGAAGTCAAGATTCAGGAAGTTTGATGACCCACCTGGCATTAGTCAGCTGACAGGTGTCCATGCCTGGCTTGGAACCTGGCTCTGTTTGAATCTCATACTAACAGGTTGTCAGTAAGGTTCTACCTCACACTTGTTCTGGTTCCCTCTTTCCTAGAGGGAAGACAGTTGTGTTCTCTAAATATACCCAGAGCCCATCTCAGCCAGAACCATGGTATATCCAGGGCCCATCTGTCATCTGGAACCCACCAATCAGCTAAAGCCATAGACACCAAGCTGTTCCTTGGGCATTTCCAGCCTGTGAAAATGACTCTGGCTGCCTATTTGTTGATGGTTCTCTACCTGGATGATTTGTACGTGGTCCCAGTGCACTGACTGGCCTGTGTGATTAGCTCTTGGGTAATCTTGACTTTTATCCTGTTCTCTTTGTACTCACAACCAGTGTAAGCTGCCGCATGGTAGGCAGATCCAGGAGCATCCAGTTTCTCCAAAGGTGTTGCACTGCCTGTCTGTGCCACTGCTGTGCCCAGTGGACAGGATTTCAGGGTGGTTTTTTTTTCTTCTTCTTCAACAAAAGTAGTTAGGAAGTCCAACAATTCCTAATTCTTAACACTTAAGGATAAATTAAGTCTGTGATTGTGGGATGTGCATCTGAGATTTGCTTTTTTTTTGTTTGTTTTTTGAGACAAGGTCTTTGTACATAGCCTTGGCTGTCCTAGAATTCTCTGTGTAGGCCAGGCTGGCCACAAACTCACAGAGATCCACTTGCCTCTGCTGGATTAAAGGCATGGACCACCATGCCTGGTCCTCTTAGACTTCTTGAATCTGTAGCAGTAGCTCATGGGAGAGGCCTGTTTCACCATGCTGTTGCTGCTGCCAGCCCTTCTTCATGTCCATTTAAAGACTGGGAGTGTATGCCAGCAGTACAGTGCTTGCTAGCATGTGGAAGGCTGCAGGTTCTGTCCTCAGCACCCTAGACAGACCAGAGTGTACTTCTTCCGTTGTCCTGATAGAAAAAGTGGGTGGGAGATTCCATAGCTGGGTTGTGAACCAGCTTCCCGGCTGAAGGGCTGCCAGACTGAGAAAGACACCCGTGTTTTGACCTCTGTCAGTTGCAGCATTGTGGTCCATGTTAGTGGAAAAGAACCACATTTATGTTTACAGTTTACAGATTAATTCCGTGTGCATGCTTTGAGAGGGACACACAAACTTGTGAACATGGGCTCTCTAGACTATTTCCTGGGTTCATCCCAGCTCTACCTGGAAAGCACTCTGGCTCTCGTTTCCTAATCTGTAAGATTTGTAGGAGTCTGGCCTGAGATTCTGGCCTGCTTCACTTGCTGCTCGGCTGCACCACAGTGAACGTGTACAGAGCCTACTCTTTATCTTCAGCCGCTGGCTGTGCTCTTTGAAACCACCTTTCCCACCTGCAGGTATTCAGCCAGTCGAGTACTGTCCTGAGCTCTTCCCTATTCCTTAGAGAAAGTAAACCAGCAGACTCATGGCCAGAGCAGCCAGTAGGTCAGTCTTATCTGGGCATCATATTTATAGAAGAGTTGAAGTTGCTTTGAGTTGCAATCTGAACTTTCCTGTAAAATCTGGATTTTGACCACAGGGATAATCATAGCAACTGACACCCCTGGGTCAGGGTCTCTAGAGGCACCAGTGCCAGCCACTGGGGGATGAGAGGCTACTGCTCTCCTGATACTCAGAGCTCATTCCCACCATGCCTCCCTTGACATTTCCTGCCTGGCTTGCATAGGCTTTCAAGTGTGTAGCCCTGCATATAGTCTTATTGCTCTTGGTGCCTCTCGTGGACAATAAGATTTGTGATCACCAGGTTGGCACCAGTGGCATTCAGAAACAGATGAGTGGACAGCTCGGAGACTACCTGCCTCTAGCACAGGCCTGCTGCATCAGATGCTTCTGACTGAGCTCTGAGAATAATGTTCATGACCAGAAGGACACTGTATATTTGAGTTAGCAGCAGAGTGCTCCTGGTGTGTCATACAAACTTGTCATCTAAGCAAAGCCATCGTGTTAGTGTAGGCTGATGGAAGCTAGATCCTATAGGCCAGCCTTGTAGCCTTCTGTCAGAGGCGGGGCCCCACTCTCAGGAGATCCAGGCCTTCTGATGATAGAGTCCATGTTGCTTACTTCCTTTCACATAGCCAAGTGGCACGGGCCTTGGGCTTGCTATTAGCCATAAGTTCTCTGCTGTTTTCTTAGGCACGCAGCAAGGATCATAGACCAGCCAGAAGGTTAGACATTACCATCTCTAGCCACCTCAGTTCCTTAATTTTTCCAAGTTCTTGGTGCTGTTAGGCTGGTTAGTGCCCTCGTCCAGGCTGCTGACTCTCAAGAGGCTTTGGTGTGTTTTCTTCCTTCCTTCCTTCCTTCCTTCCTTCCTTCCTTCCTTCCTTCCTTCCTTCCTTCACTTCCTCCGTCCCTCCCTTCTTCCCTTTTAACTACCCCCCTCCCACTGCCAACTTTGACACTACCTGGGCCCAGGAGCCTAACATACAGGAGTACATGGAATAGATTGGTGGGTGGAGTCAGGAGTATTTACATAGGATATTCTGTTGTTTCAATGCTACCAACCTTAAAAGAGTTTAGATCATAGAAAATGTGAAAGAAAATGTGGGGGGGAGAGGAGGCCAGAAAGATGGCTCAGCAGCTTAGAGCTCTTAGAGGACCTGGATTTGATTCCCAACACCCACATCAGGTGGCTACAGCTGTCGGTAACTCCAGGTGCAGGAGTTCTGAGGCCCTATTCTGGCCTCTTTGAGCATCAAACACAGATGTGCAGACAAAACACCAGTACACATAAAAGAAAAAGAAAAAAATACATGAAAAAAATAGAACAGGGGTTAGTGTGATGATTCCACAGGTGAAGGTGCTTGCTGCCAAGCCTGATGATCTAAGTTCAATCCCTGGGACCCATTTGGTAGAGGGTAGTGAACAGACAAGTAATAGTTGTTCTCTGATCTTCACATATACACTGTTGCCCTTCCCCCAACCAACCAAATAAATGAAATTTGAAAAGACAAATGTCACCACTCCACTATTTAGGTAACTTCCAATATTTGCCTTACCCTTACTTGTTTGAGTATTTTCTTATGCTATTTCCAGTCTCCTGTGTATGGTTTTTGCATAGTTAAATGTTTTATGTTAACTATTTTAACCTACACATGATATGCAGATAAGGTAGTACATAAATCACAGAGCCAAAACCTGGGTCCAAATTCTGTCTCCCTCAGTTCTTAATTCCCATTCAACGAGGGTTTCCTTGTTGAAATCACTGTTCTCATTGGAGGGAGTTTGCTCAGGGAACACTTGGTGTTCAAAACTGCAGAGGGGCATGCTGCTACCTGTCAGTAGTACTCACCAGGCTGAGGCAGGAGGATCATGAGTTCTCAGTTAACCTTGACTACACAGAGAGACCTCATCACAAACCACAACACAACACTGCAGGAAATGGAAGTGCTGCTGTCTTTTAGTGGGGAGAACGTGCACAGGATGGCTGCAGTGTCAGTACTGCTCCTCTAAACAAGAGCGGCGACAGTGGTGCCTACATACAGCAGGGTCCTGTGGGTGTAAAATGAACTAAAACATGAACTTACTCTATTGCCTAGCACAAATAACTCCCATGGGCCAGCAGTTAATGCTATGACAAGTTCTTGTTTCACTTTATATCAAAACTTGAGTATTCCATAATCTCATATTCTTTTCGATGGTTTCCAGATACTTGTAGCAAAACTTTCTTTTCTGAAAGTGTTGCATGCTCCTAATATGCTTTTGCCTATTCCTTTTCTTCTTCCACCAGATGAGATTAAAGCAGAAATAGAAAAGCAGAGGTAAGCAGTAGTGCTTCCTTCTTTTGGGGGTACAGTAGGTGGCAGCTGTGGGAATCCCTTTCCATCCATGTCTACTCATATTTAAAGGGCCAGCATATACCCTGTTAGCAAAATGCTCACACAGCAGAACTCCTGGTCTGGACAGGTGACTGGCCCAGTGCTTGTGTTAAAGAAGGCCGAGTTGGTGCCATTATATCTTCTCTCGAAAAGCGGGCAGAAGCCTTGTCTTGTGTGGCAAGGAACAGCTTGCTCTGGCAGTGCCTGCTCCTTATCTTCATGGTGGGAGCCAGCCAGTCACAGCTTAGAAACATGGCTCTGGCATGTCTGTAATGGATTCAGTCCAGGTGACATTCTGGTTGTTTTTCTCAAGTTACATGTGCTCAACTTGTAACCACATCGCCCCACGGTAGAGCTTGCAGCACTTTTAACTAAGAACTTATAAGCCAAATGGGAAAATAGAGTAAGCTGGAGGGAAGCAAGCTTTTTTTTTTCTTTCCATTCTGCCTCTCATTCCTTTTCTGCTTTTCTCTAGGCTTGGTGCTGCGGCTCCACCAAAAGCAAACTTCATTGAAGCTGACAAGTATTTCCTTCCATTCGAGCTGGCCTGCCAATCCAAGTCCCCCCGGGTGGTCAGCACATCCCTGGACTGTTTGCAGGTACCATGTTTAAATTTGGTGTGAGGGGTCCTTCAGAGCCACAGGACCTCCTTCACCACCGACACGCTGCTCTGGCCCGGAGAATGCTTTTGGAGGTGGTGGTGCAAGAGCAGTTGAATCTTACTTTGTGAAGATCTCCTGCTGGTGGGAAAGGGCAGGACTGGACTCTTTAGCTACAGTCCCACGTTTCCCCAGAGGTGCATTATTTGTAGGTTGATTGTGCTTGATATACGTGTGTGCATGATGTGCTCCCAGCCTCATTGTTGATGGCATTCATGTGCACTCTCAAGTGTAGAAACAGGTACAGCACACCTGATTATTTGTGGTAATTCTGATCTACAGTCACTATGAACATGAAACTAGCCAGCCCTAAGAAATGCAGCCTCGGGTTCCCCAGCTCTCCAGTTTAGGCCAGCTGGTCAGTGTATAACTCAATTCTCTATGTGTTTCTATTTAAAGACACCTCTTACTATGCATCGTTGGCTCATTAACATTGAATTCAGAGACTGCACACAGCATTAATAACATGCCCTTGAACCAAGTTTATCTAACACTTGGCGGATTCTTGTAAGGCAGTCCCAGCCTTCTTGCTCCTGACCACTAGGAAGCACTTTCTCACACACACACTAGGGGGCATTTTAAAGCGCGTACGGGACAAAACTGTGAAAGCTGAGCAGTAAAAACACCACAGAAGAGACACTTGGATACTGAGAAAAACCTGAGAGCACAGTGGCGCCTTGCTCCACCTCAGCTGCGATTTGGGGTCTCACTGCTCTGTGCATTTCTACAAAGAACTACAGAGGTTCCACAGTTCTGAACGTGAGTGAGTGAGTGAGCACGCTTGAAACCAACAGTCTGCAGATGATGAGGACTGACCACAGTATAGCGTCAGTGATTTTCTCATAGATGATCTCCAGCTGCTGAAGACACAGGGCTGCAGAAGTGGGGAGTCTGTCCAGCAATGTCAGGAGACTCAGGGCAGCTCGGGCTCCTTAGTTCCCCAGCCATCAGTTTTGTTTTTTTCTCAAAGTAGCTCCAAGTTTCTGATCACCTCTTGTTTTGTTTTGTTTTGGTTTTGGTTTTTCGAGGCAGGGTGTCTCTACTGTAACTCTGGCTGTCCTGGAACTCACTCTGTAGACCAGGCTGGCCTTGAACTCACAGAGATCCACCTGTCTCTGCCTCCAGAGTCCTGGGATCAAAGGTGTGCACCACCACTGCCTGCCATATATGCATGATTTTAAACATCCTGGCATTCTGTTTCACTTCAGCCCACTGGGAGTCTTGAGGCTTAAAGTACATGGTTCTTTTGAATGGAATTCTGGAAGTTAACAGGTACACTAGGGTCTCTTTGTTTAGTATACAGGTCATTAGGAAGTGGATGGGCACCTGGAAGACTGGATGGAAAAGGAGCTTACCCTCTACTGCCTTGCTAAGCCTGCTTGACTGGAATTTCCTGGCAGTTGAGGAAACTCATGCCTTGGAAACCAAAGGCCAGAATCTAGGGGAAGTGGAGCCAGCTGAAGTCGCCTACACTGTGCCTTGTCATGAATTTATCTTGGTGATGATAAAGAGGCGATGGTGATAAAGGTGCTTTAGGGTTTACTTTGTGATGAGCACAGTCGGCACAGATTCTCCTCTCTGCTGGGAGAAGCCTAGAGACTTCCCTGCTGCACCTTCTGCAATACTGAGAAGCCTGTGCTCCTCTTATTACTACTTGCTGGCTTACACTGCCCTGGGATAGGGCCTTCATTCCTAAGCTAATGGTTTTTTTTTCTGGTTGCATATTAATATTTTTGGAATATTATTTCAGTATATTTTAATTTAACATTATATATATTATTACTAAACTTTGTTCATTACAAAAATATAATTTTTAAAAGGTCAAGATAAAAATTAAATGCAAGTCATGTGTAAAGGCAGAGTTAGGTGGAGTTCTGTGAGATAGAGGCCAGCCAGAGCCATACAATGAGACCCTATCTCAAAAACAACAACAATGGGGCAGGAGCGATGTCTCAGCGGTTAAGAGCACTGGCTGTTCTTCCAGAGAACCCGAGTTCAATTCCCAGCACCCACATGGCGGCTCATAACCATCTGTAACTCCAGTTCCAGGGCATCTGATGCCCATTTCTGCCCTCCACAGGCCCAGGCATAGTATATGGTATACAGATGTACATATAGGCAAAATACTCATATTCATAAAAAATAATAATTTTTAAAAAATTAGATACAAAAGTCGGGTGGTGGCAGAGCACACTTTTAATCCCAGCACTCGGGAGGCAGAGACAGGTGGATCTCTGTGAGTTAAAGGCCAGCCTGGTCTGTAGAGTGAGTTCTAGGACAGCCAGAGTTATAACAGAGAAACCCTGTCTCCAAAAAAAATAAATAAAATAGAGCTAGGGATAGAGTGGGTGTGGTGATGCATACCTTTAACCTCACTCTCAGGAGGCAGACGCCAGAGGATCTAGTTCAGGGTCTAGTGTACATGTCTCTGTCTCATAAGAAAAACAAGATAAATAGAATGCCATTTTCTTTTTATATCCCAATGAAGCCTTTAGGAAACAGTTGGCCCGGGTTGTCCTGTTTATATTGCAAATGTTGTTTTAGTTCTTTCTGTTGGTTGGTTTTTTGTGGGGGTGGGGGTTTTGTGTGTGTGCGTAGTGGGGTGTGTACATTTATGTTGGTACATGTTGACCCCAGAGATGATCCTTGGGTTCTCCAGGAGCTGTCCACCTTGATTTTTGAGAGAGGGTCTCTCACTGACAACTAGGGGCTCAGTGATAAGTCTGGGCAGTCAGACCAGCCGGCCTCAGGGATCTCCCTGACCCTACCTCCTGGGCATTGGAATTACAAGGGCATGTCACCCACTATATCTAGCTTTTTGCGTTGGTGCTGGGGATCAAATTCAGATCTGAACTATTTCCCCGGCCCTTAATTAAAGTTAATTACTTAATATTTTTGAGTCAGGATCTCATTATATATTCCTGGTTGGCATGGAAATTGCTATGTAGACCAAAGATCTCCCTGCCTCTGCCTTCCAGGTGCTGGGATTCAAAGGTGAACCACCATACCTGGCCTGTTTTTATTTTTTGGTACAAGCTCTTGCTATATAGCTGAGGCTGGCATCAAATTCATAATCTTTCTGGCTCAACCTCCCGAGTGCTGGGATTGCAGGCCGTGTAACTGTGTCCAACTGGAAGCCTGTTTTCTCTTTCTTGGTGGTCCAGATGGAACCCAGGTGTGATTGTGAAGCAGCTTGCTGCTTCCTGGTCCCAGGAAACCTCCTTCAACATTGATATTTTGGGAATAGTGACTCATCCACTCATATCCCAGTGCTCCTGGCAGAATTGGAATCTTAATGTTAGGAGGGAGAAGCAGCATCAGAACTTGGTGCTTGTCCACCCAAAGCCAGCTCCACCCTCTCAGTAGCCTGCACAGCAGCAGCAGGTTGGGGTGGGATGGACAGCTCTGTATTGTCCTCCATTCTACCCACGTCCTTCTGGGTCCCAGACTTGGACTTGAAGCAGAGGGGGCAGGCAGTGGGCTCCTTCTGTCACTCCATTGTGTACTGTGTTTCTGCTTTAAGCCATTGTCTTAATCTTTCTGCTTACTGAATGAAGGTGCTTTGTAGCTAGGGATCTGGAGAAAGCCACTCAGAAATGTTGCAAGCTTCTTCGGCATAGCCACCTTCCTAGTATGGTGGCTCTGTGGGCAACCTTAGGAATGCTTGTCTGCCTCTGTAGGTAGAGACAGGCGTATGAGCAGCCAGAAGCACAACTACATATAGAATAGCAGCCTATTTACATCCTTACCAGCTCCCTGGAAGCAGAATGTACCTTAGAAGTCTGGGCCTTATGTCAGGCTGGCCTTTAGAATAACCTGGACAGTTGAGAGAAAAAAGGGATTCCTGGGAATCTGCCCCATAACTTCTAGTTCAGTAGGTCTGTAGTGGAGTCCAGGAGACTGAATTTTTATGAGCTCCTCTGGATGATTCTGAATCTCAGCCAGGTGTAGAACTCATCCTGACCTTTGTCTCTCAGATCTCTCTCTGTGCCAAGGCATAGGTTGAAGATAAGGTGACACAGGCTAATGGCCTCTGAAGGCAGCCCCTCAACTGGGAGATGGTTGTACTGTAAGCATCTGTGCCTGCCTGGCTCCTCGGAGCAACTGCTACATTGGAACCAGAAGTTCAACGCCATCCTCCCTCCTGTCTTGTTGTCTAGCCAAGCAGAAACTTGTAACCTTTGCTCTTTCTGTGTGCAGAAACTCATCGCATATGGGCACATTACTGGCAACGCCCCTGACAGTGGAGCTCCTGGGAAGCGGCTGATCGACAGGATTGTTGAAACCATTTGCAATTGTTTTCAGGGCCCTCAGACAGATGAAGGAGTTCAGCTACAAATAATTAAGGTATTTCTGTTCACCTGGTCTGAGTTTGGCAATGTGGGTTTTTAATTTACCATGTGTAAGTGGAATGGTGCTGAACTGGAACAGAAGAGTTTAAGTGTTACTTAGATCTTCTGTTAGTTTCATGATTTATGAGCATGCAACAAGTCCAGAAGAAATGAGTGTGTCCTAAGTAAACACTAACAATGCTGTGATCACTGTGAATGCATGTGTGTGAGATTCTCTGGTATATCCCCTGGAGATTCCGGGGTCCAGCCTATCGTTGCTCTCTACTACTCTTTTGTTTTGTTTTTGTTTGTTTTGTTTTTTGTTTTTCAGAACAGGGTTTCTCTGCTGTAACTCTGGCTGTCCTGGAACTCACTCTGTAGACCAGCTTGGCCTGGAACTCACAGAGATCCTCCTGCCTCTGCCTCTCAAGTGCTGGGATTAAAGGGTACACACTACCACCCAACTCGTTGGTGCTCTTAACGGCTGAACCCATCCCTGTCTCTTATCTTTCCTGTTTTATGTCTACTGCCAGGAAGGACTTGGCATGGGCTGGTACCACCAGTGTGTCAGGGAATGAGTGGGATGGCTAAAGGCTGCCAGCTGCACTTTTCTTAAAGCTTTTTGAACCCACCAGGGAACTGAAAGCCATCAGTGCATTGGTATCGTGATTCCCGTGGGTGTGGGTGTGTGGGCAGCGTATTTTGTGAGGAAAGGGTCTAGTTTTCATTTTAGGTTTTTTCAATCAGTTTTAACATTCAGAATTTTCAGGGTTTTTGTTTCTTTGTTTTTTAACGAGCCATTATAATACCTACTTCAACACAACTTAATTACTTTAAATGATGTGAACTTTAGGAAATTAACAATTGCTTTTTTAAACTCCGAACAATAGGAAGTTGGCTCTGGGTACTAATCGTCCAGTTAGTTTGCTGGAACATCTGAGAATTTAGAAAAATCAAGCTGTGTGTGTGCATACATGTAATCTTAGCACTTGGGAGACAGAGGCAGGGGGATTGCTGAAAGTTTGAGGCCAGCCTATATATAACAAGTTTCAATATAGCCAGGACTACTGAGTAAGACTTGCTTCTTTAAAAAAAAAGGAAGAAAAAAAAGAGCAGAAGACCTCAACTATTCTAGAAAAGTTTGGCCAAGAGGGATGTGGGCATTCTGGAAGGTGACCGTTTCTCAATTGTGTTTCAGGCTCTTTTGACTGCAGTGACTTCCCCACACATTGAAATCCATGAGGGAACTATCCTGCAGACAGTAAGGACATGCTACAATATCTATCTAGCCAGCAAAAACCTCATCAATCAAACCACCGCCAAGGCCACACTTACCCAAATGCTGAACGTCATCTTCACCCGCATGGAAAACCAAGTGGTGAGTGACAGCTGGGCTTGCCACTGAGTGGATGTCCTGCTGAGATCAGCTCATGCATGTGCAGGGCCACTGGCACTTGGAAGTTTAGCCTTTCCTGATCTTCTGATTTTAAAACTAGAGAGCAACTCTAGCATGGGTTTTGAAGTTTGGTCATCCCATTCTAGGATTGCTCTGGATTTACTTCCTTTTAAAAACTTTATACTGGGCTGGGAATATAGCTTAATGGTAGAGTCCTCACCTAATATACACAAGGCCCTGGATTTAACCTCAGTACCCAGGAGAATAGAAAAATTTAAAACAATAGTCTGGTGTAATTTTTGTTTCTTTTTAAAATGCTAGAACTATTTAGATGGAATCCCTTCTCTATTGTATTTTAGTTACAAGAGGCCAGAGAATTGGAAAAAACAATCCAGTCAAAACCTCAGTCCCCTGTGATCCAGGCCACAGTGGGATCCCCCAAATTCAGCCGATTGAAGCAGAGCCAGGCCCAGAGCAAACCAACGACTCCTGAGAAAACAGAATTGTCCAATGGTGATCACACCAGGAGCAGCCTAGGAAGAGTGAGCTCAGAAAATGGAGAGGCTCCCCGAGAAAGAGGCTCATCATTCTCTGAGTCTTCCAGGGGTGAGTGGGCATCTTCTTGGGGTTGTGGGACATACTGGGAACTTTTGGCTAGCAGTGAAGGAAACCCTTGGGAGCAGCTTGTTTATTCTGGGCCTTTCCTTGGCTTCCCCTTTTACTGCACGGGGCACAGCCAGGGAGGCCTGATGGAAGTCCTGGAGTGGAGCCAGCTGCTGCTGCTTCCTGTTAGCCTCAGCACAGTAGCTGCAGTTTGGGGCACTTGGTCTCCACAGGGAGTTAACTAGGTGATTGATCATTTAGTACTAGACAGTCTGGGACCATGCAGACCCCTGTGAGGCGCCAGAACACCAGATGGGCAGGCATGTAAACGAATAGGTAGATGCCATAGAGACAGCTTTGTTTTCTTCTAGTCATCAAACATAACTCACTTGATATTTTGTTAGCTTAAGAATTTTGAAAAATTTGTGTGTGTGTGAACATACATGTATGAGTATGGCTATACATGTGTCACAGGGCACCTAGAGAGGTTAGACTACAGCTTGTGGGAGTCAGTTTGTTGCTGAGGATAGAACTCATGAAGTCAGCCTTGGCAGTAAGGACCCTTACTTGGTGAGCCATCTTACTGGCTCTTTGTTTCCATTTTTAAACAAGTCCTGGCTACAATCAGACAGTGAATGATTTATTAAGTATAAAATTGTGATGACCTAGGAATATTCGCATCTCCTCCTGAACCATTGGTATAAACCAGACCAAAAAATCTTAGGTTTTCAGGACTGTCTTTCCTGGGTGGTTCTAATCCTTCACTCACATTCTTTGCTCTACACAGTGTATCTGACCCGTCTTTCCAGCTGATGTCATCTCTGCTTTAGTTACGTGACTCATGTCACTGAGATTTATGTGTGTCTTAAAGTGGCCACTTCTCAACACCGCTGTGGATGTCTTGAGGAAGAGACTTCACAGCTGTCATTCTCTGCCTTCATACTCTTGGGGCGGGGCCAGGTTTTACCATAATTCTTACCAAGCTTGGCCCATCGATAAGCATTAATATCAAAGTGCAGTAGTAATTGTGGCTGTGCAAACAGAAGAGCAGTCCTCGGAGCTGCACCAAAGTACTTTCTTTGTGGCATGTTCTGGGCTGCAGCCAGAGTGGTCTTTTAAAAGCATGAGTGAGATCCCAAAATCCTCTGGTAATTTCCCATTCTCCCATTCTCTACCAATCAGAGTAAAAGCCATGCCCTCCATGCCCTGACTGCTGCAGAGCCTTGTGAGACCGGGCCTGCCCACCTCTCTGTCCTCTTCTTTAAATTTTCCCATTAGTCCCTTCCTTCCTCCCTCTCTCCCTCCCTCCCTCCCTCCTTCCTTCCTTCCTTCCTTCCTGGTATGTATGCATGCATTTGGGGTTGTATACCTGCAAAGGCCAGAGGACAGCATCAGGTATCATCCTCTACCAGTCCCCATTAGTTTGCACCAGCAGTCCCAGAAAGTCCAAGCAGTCATCCAATCTTCTGCATCTACCTCTGGAGTGCTAGGATTACAGGCTTGGAGCATCATGACTGGTTTATATGATGCTTGGGCTCAGAACCAGGGCTTAATGCATGCTAGGCAAGCATTCTACCATATCAACACATCCTGAGCTTTTCTCTGTCTTATTTGTTTGTTGGTTGATTTTGATTTTTTGAGGTGGGGTCTCTGCATACAGAGCCCTGGCTGTCATGGACTCCCACATGTAGATCAGACTGGCCTCCAACTTACAGAGATCCTGTTGCATACATTCAGAAGCTAGGTGTGGTGCATACTTGTAATCTTGGTGCTTGAGAGCCTGAGGCAGGAGGATCACTATAAGTTCAAGGTCAGCCTGATCTACAGAGATTCTTTCTCAAAAATAAAAACAATAGCTGGCTTTGGTAACAAATGCATTTAGTCCCAGAACATGAGAGGAAGAGTCAGTTGGATCTTTGTGAGTTCAGGGCCAGCCTGGTCTATATAGTGAGTTCTAGGACAGCCAGGACTGCATAGTAAGACTCTGTTCAGAAAAGAGGAAGGAAGGGAGGGAGGGAGGGAAAAAAGAAACTTAAGCCACATCCAGACCTGAGCACAGTCGGGAGCCAGCTGAGTAGGAGAAGGAGCATCAGGCTGGAGCCCTGCCTCAAGGAGGTTGGACTTTTCCTTAGCAGCTCCCTCCAAGGGAGCCCTTGGTCAGGATTAGGCCTTCCTGGCCTGAGAACATGGTATTTGTAGGAACTCCCAAAGACACCAAATCCTTCCGTGGCTGAGCCATGGTTTAGAATGGCTTAGTGGAGCCAGTGAGATGGCTCAGTGGATAAAGGCTCTAACCTCCAGGGCTGGAGGCCGGAGTTTGAGGCCAGGACCCACATGGTGGAAGGAGAGAGCCAGTCTCCAAAAGCTGTCCTCTGACCTCCACGGCATATGTTGTGCTCACACATAAACACACACCACATATACCACAAAAGAATAAAGTGAAGTATCATGGCATTTACATAGAACTACTTACATCTTCTCATTACTTTATTTACTGACTTATTTATTCATTTTGAGCAGAGGGAACGTTATTAAGGAAAAGTGAGAACTCTAGCAAGCAGAAGGGAGTCCAAAGGAGGAATACTCCTATTCTTATTTCTTGGCCTTCTTGCTTTCTATCATGGAGATATGGAGCATCGTGTGGCATACCTTCTGTATGTTAGCTCAACCCTCCTCTGGTGGATAGGCTCCCTGTCCAAGGCAGTGTGTGCAGAAGGTGAGCGGTATTGTTTTGGGAATGATGATGGTGTGTTTAGTACAAATGTGTTTCTCCGAGTATTCCCAGTCTGCATTTGCTTGGATCTGTGGGTGTGCAGCGTATGGATACAGAGCCAACCATTGTGTTTGCTCAGGTGCAGTTACCTGTCCAACCTCTACCTTTGCCAGACTACAGTGAGAAGGAATGGTGCATCAGAAAAGGGCAGCCCTGCTGCTATTTAAATGGAAAATTTGCATCAAGGAAGGGAGGTCTATGTTGATGTGGAAATTTTATTTTTCTTTTTGGAAATGAAAGGTAGTGAAGGCTTCAGCTAATTGAAAGTGCTTTCTATATGGTTGCTTGGAAATTTTCATTATGGACTCAGTCTCTGGGGCCAGAGAGGCGACAGGAGTGCACAGTCCTCCTTAGGAGTGCTCAGATGCCTTCTCCCAGCATACTCACTCACATCTGAAGCACAGGCCTTGGGGATCACCATGGGGTGACTTTTAGGGACCAGCCACAGTGTTTATAATGAGGGAATGGAGGCTTGGGAGCTTGGGAGAACCAGGCCCTACAGTCCTCTCTGGTATTTTTTTTAAAAGAGCCTTTTTCTCCTCCCCTCCTCTCTTCTCCCCTCCCCTCCCCTCCCCTCCTCTCTTCTCCCCTCCCCTCCCCTCCGCTCCCGTCTCTTCTCTTCTTTTTCTGCCACCATTGCTTCCTCCTCTTCCTCCTCCTCTTTCTTTTTCTCCTCCTCCTTTTTTTGGACAGAGCATTATTTTTTAGCTCTGGCTGGTCTGGCACCTCTTATGTAGACCAGGCTGGCCTGGAACCCGTATAAATCCATTTGCTTCTGCCCCTCGCGTGCTGGAATTAAGGTTCTTTAACTTGTGATCTTCCTGTTTAAACTTTAAACTTTGCAGTGGCGAGTGCTGCAGTCTGCCCTGCCAGGCCTGGCTTCAGAGGGGTTTTGCTGTTGTTTATTTTGAGACAGGGTCTCTCTTTTTTTCTTTTTCTTTCTTTTTTTTTTTCTGAGATTCGGGGGGTGGGGCAGGGGGCCTTGAACTTAGATCAACTACCTCTGCCTACTTCTTACTAGGATTAAAGATATGAGTCACCATGCCCTGCCTGGCTGCAGGTTTTTTAATAGGAGCCAGATGTGTTACTTACTGAGTAATCTCTCAGTTAGAAATTATCAGTCGCTGCTTTAGTTCATAGGTAAGCAACACACACCTGCAAGCCTGCACTTACCAGCCACCACTTATGGCCTTTGGTCACACTGAGCTCCTGGAGCCTCTGATAACATGTCTCCATGTCTCTTGGGTGTTGAATGTGAGCAAGGTACTGTGTAGCAGACAGTACAGACTGGAAATGGTCAACATAATTTTACGAAGTCATAGCATCAGTGTGTTGGAACTCAACAGGAGCTGAGGAATGGCCTGGAGTGGAGCTCCATGGTAGAGCATTTGTCCAATATGTGTGAGGCCTAGTTCCGTCCCTAGTATTAGAAGGGAGAAAAGCCAGTTCTGAAATATCTAGCCTTAATGTTAATAAATCATGGTGTAGATGATTATATGGGTGGTAAGTGAGCAATTTTTATTTTAATAGTTACACATTTAACATGTATTGCTACTGTATAATTAGCACCTCTTAAGTTGATATTTGTGGATTTCATTGTTTAAGGAGAGTCGAATGCCATTGCATGTGTGATGATGTAAGTGGGGCATAAATAGGACAAACGTCATGAAGGTGGTGTGACAGACCAAGTGGAGGTTTGGATAACTGTGATCCAGCCTACACTATCACTGACGCAAGCACACTCACACTCTTCGGTGTTGCTCACTCAGGAGCTTTGCTCAGTGTGTGGTTTCCTAACGTCACTTCCACACATCTAGTCAGAGCCTGTTCACTCTGTAAGCTCTTCTCCGGGACTAATTTTCTAAAAGACAAGCAGTTAATAATCAGAGATGTTGGACTTTTTTCCCACTTAACATTTACCATTTGGCAAAATAATTTCATCTGAAATGTAGTTAGTCCTCAAGTCGGGAGCCCAGCGTGACACACAACAGTCCCAGGTCGGGAGCCTGGTGAAAGCACAGAGAGTTCTGCTCTGGGTGGGAGGGTGGGGGTGGCCTGGGCTGAGCAGCTGGGACTTAGGAAGGAAGAGAGGATTTCAGAGTTTTGGTGCTCCTGAGAGTGAGACTTGAGAGCCAAGGGATCCTTCCTGTGGGTTCAGCATCTGAGGGGGTCCTCTCTGCTGCCAGAGTTCGGTGGTAGAGGGAACGGATTTGCACCTCTGCCCTCTAGAGCAAAACTCTACAAGGCATTGCCATAATCTCCTCCTCCTTCCTTTCTTTTCCCTGGAAACACCCTGTGTGTGTCCGTGTGTTTGGGGGTGTGTGTAGGCACTGACGACAGAGCCCAGGAGGTGGTGAAGGACATCTTGGAGGATGTGGTCACGTCTGCTGTAAAAGGTAAGTGCTGAGGACAACCCCGCCTTTCCTCATGCTTCTTCCTGCATGAAAACACCCCCCCCCCCCCCCCCCCGCAGCATCTGGGTGGGAGTTCTGCTCCTTGGTGAACTGTGAAGCTCCTGGAAACCAAGCTGCTGCTGCCTCCTAGCTTGTACTCAGTGAATAGCTATCATCTGGTTGCTCCATATGTCTACATCAGAGCTGATAAAATTTAAGGCTAGACATTACGACGTGTGGCAGTCCATACACAGTAGGTGTTAGGTATACAGGAAGGTTGTACTCACTGTGAGCCTCCAGCCCCACCTCTCATGGTGTGGTTCATTCAATGCCAGTCAGTTCATAGAGCTAGCTGTGATGATATTTCCTTTGTCTTTGTTCCAAGCTCAGGTCAGTGGTTGCATGTTGAACACTGTTCCAGTGCCAACAAAACATTAATTGGACAAGAAATTTTTAAGAAATGGTAGTAGGTTGCAGTCAGCATTTTTAAAGTGAAAGACATAAAATGTAGTAGAACACAGATGATCATGTAGTTGAATGTGCGGGCATGAAAATGTTCATCCTTTTCATAAAGTGTTGCAGTTCTTTATATTCATGCGTCTACACTGAGACACGGTTACATTCATTTCTAAATGAGTGTGTGGGCCATGCCTGTAATCCACACTTGGGAGACTGACTTCCAAGCTGGACCTTGAATCCATGGCCTCACACACGCCAGAGTGCCACTGAGTTACATCCCAGGTCTAGTTGGAGAGCCACAGCTCTGAGCTTTTTGTTTGTTAACTACGGTGCCACCAAGCTCTCTCAGAGAGCCTAGCACTTATAGCTAGGCCTTTAAAAGAGCAGCACTTACAGCACTTGTAGCAAGGCCTTTAAAAGAGCAGCAGTAGCTCCTGTCATCCATTACAGTCAGCACTGCCTCACCACCTCATCCTGTCATGCAGCAGCACTGGGTAATTAATGTGTCGAGTAAGTATATGCTTTGTAAAACTGTAGCTGGCCACTGAGATCACTAGCAGGGAATGGTGTGTCTGCCACCAAGCCTGAGGACTTGAGTTCAATCCCCAAGACATGGTAGAAGAAGGCACTGACTCCACTCACACACACACACACACACACACACACACACACACACACACACACAAAATAACTATAATTTGAAAATATTTTCTAATTAGAAAAACATTCAAAGACTGCTTATTAAGTTCCTCAGTGTCCTGTGTACATATGAAGAGACATGTAACAGATTTCCCACGTTCATTGTTCTGCTCAGTGTCAGATGTGCTCCCCTTAGTTACATGACGGAATTTGGGTAATTCTGGGTTTTACCTGATTGCCAGGAATCTCGGGACTAAGAGTTTTGCTTTTTTTTCTTTTTTTTTTTTTAACTGTCTTTTAATTCTTATTACTAACCCTTTAAATAAGATCTTTGTTTCATGTTTTGCTACTTCCAATCTTTTTAGCAGTGGATGGGTAGGCAGGGCTGCTGCCTTTCTCGGCATTGCGGGAGATGTGAGTGCAGCTCTGCAGGGAGTTAGGCATTGCTGTGGCCCTGGCTGGGAGGCTGTGGGTGAGAGTCACACAGGAAGTCTACACAGCACCTAAGCCAAGCTTGTCGTGGTGGGCTAGGGGAAGAGGGGCATGCAGTACTGAGTCTGAGTGAGTTCTGTCTGGTTTAGGTAGCTCTTGGGATGCACTGACTGGGCAATGACTTTGCACTTATGTCTTAAGAAGCAGCAGAAAAGCATGGTCTGACGGAGCATGACCGAGTCCTGGGTGCCCTAGAGTGCCAGGAGTATGCTGTTCCTCCAGGAGTTGATGAAAACTCACAGACCAATGGCATAGCAGATGACAGGCAGTCGCTGTCCTCGGCGGATAATCTGGTATGTCATTGTGCATCCCGTATCCCGTATTCCATATCCCATGTGGACACCCTTCCATTTGCACATTTTTAGAAGATGCAGAATTAGATCTCTATCAAAGAAGTGAGCTACACAAGAGAACTCCTCAGGTATCAGTCGCACAGTCCTGGTTTCATACCCTGTAAAGCAAGTCCGTGTTTCTAATGGCATTGGTCATATACATCAGCACTACTGACTTTTTTTTTAAGACCAGGTCTCACTGTGTAGCTTAGCTTGACTAGCCCCATGTTCACAGGCTCTGCCTCTTATTTGCATATTTCTGTGATACCATGTTCACAGCAACTCTTATAAAGGATAATGTTCAGAAGTTTATATTGTCATCATGGCAGGAAGCCTGGTGACATGCAGCCAGACATGGTGCTGGGGAGGTAGCTGAGAGTTCTGCATCTGGATTAGCAAGCAGCAGCAGGAGACTGAGCCACTGGGCCTGCCCTGAGCTTTTGAAATCTCCAAGCCCACCCCCAGTACACACTTCCTCAACAAGGCCACATGTCCTTATCCTTTCAAATAAAGCCTTTGGGGGCATTTTAATTCGGACCACCACACATAAATATCCCTAATCCTCTGTGTATGTTTGTGTGTGGCATATGTGTGTATGCATGTGTACTTCCTACACTTATGCCAGAGCTCAATGCCAGGTCATTCTCTGTTATTCTCCACCTAATCTTTTTGAGAAAAAGTCTCTAACTGAATCTGGAGCTCAGTGGTTGGCTGAGCTAGTGAGCCCAAGGCCTGCCTGCCTGTACCTCCCAGCACTGGAGTTACAGATGCATGCTACTCTACCTGACTTTCATGTGAGTGCTGGGGCTCTGAGCTCAGGTTTTCATGCTTATGTGGCATTTGCTTTACCCAGTGAGCCATCTCCCCAGCCCTTGATTCTTTTAAAGGAAAAAATTTCTCTAAGCAGTGTCACTGTGGGTTGGGACCTCTGGGCTGGGCATTTAGCTCAGAGGCAGAGTGCTTGTCTAGCATGAATTAGGCTCTGAGTGCAAAGTAAAATATAACTGAATTTAATTTTTAAAAAGTGAATATACACATACATGCAGCATGAGAGGGAATGTTTTAAACTGAGCATGATGACACGTGCCTGACAGGCTAGCACTCTGGAGGCTGAAGCAGGGCCAAGTTCAAGGCTACCCTGGGCTTTACATAGCAAGACTGTCACAAACAAATGATTTGGAAGCTGTAAGCCTTTGATCCACTGGGAAGGTACTACCCTGATCCCGCCCTCCCTCCCTTAGTCTATTGAGAGCCATTTTCTCTTCCTGTGTTAAAATTGGCAACATTCATTTGAATCTTTATAGTCTGACAAGAGGACAATCCCACCCTAATGACTAGTAGTAACATTATTTAGGTTTAGTTTTCATTTGGGTTTCTTAGTGATTACTTATTCATGTTTTTTGCCCAATTTTCATTTGAAAGGAGGATTTCTATATTTCCTTAATAGATTCTAAGAATCTTGTGTGTTAGGATATTGATCATTGTTATACGTTGTAAATATTTATTGTGCTAAAATATAATTTTTAAAATATATTTTTATGTGTATAAGTGTTTTTATGAATGTTTATATACCATGTGCATGGCTGGTGCCTGGGGAGGGCAGAAGAGGGCATGAGATTTCCTGGGATTAGAGTTACAGATGTTTGTGAGCCTCCATGTTGGTGCTGGGAATTGAACCCTGGTTCTCTGGAAGAGTACCAAATTCTCTTAACCAGTGAGCCAACTCTACCCCCAAAATGTAATTATGTATTTACTTATTTACTTTCTGAGGCAGAGTCTGTATCCCTGGCTGCTGTGGAACTTTCTAAGCAAACCAGGCTGGCGTCAAAGTCACAAGATCTGCCTGTATCTGCCTTTGAATGCTGGGATTAAAGGTGTGTACCGCCACACCTGGCTAAATGTAATATTTTAAAATATTTAAATATTTTTAATATTTTGAAATGTCTGTCATTTTTTTCCCAATCACGCTGCCTCATAATGTTTAAAAAAAATTTTTTTGGTTTTGGTTTTGGTTTTTGAGACAAGAGTTTCTCTGTAGCATTTGCTGTCCTGGGACACATTATGTAGATCAGGCTGGCCTCAAACTCAGAGGCTTGCCTCTGCCTCCCAAGAGTTAGTATTAAAGATGTAGTGCCACAGCACTCAGCACAAACACCTTTCTTACCAAGCAGATAGAATTACCTACAATTAACTTTTGGTCTTTGGTCATTTTAAACTATGTATACCAACCTTTTCTGTGTTATCTCGTTTTTAGAAATTTTAGTTATCTTCCTTTATATTTTTTTTCTTTCTTGAGAGTGTTGCATAATGTATATATTTTTGGAATCAGGTGCTACTGCACACATAGAGAGATCAGAGGACAACTCTGGAGTTGGCTATCTTTCTACCTTTATTTGGGTTCCAGGGATTAAACTCAATTTGTCAGGCTGGCGTGGCAAGCACTGTTACCCATTGAACCATCTTGCTGGCCTCTGTTTTGGTCTTTTTTTTTTTTTTGGAGACAGTTTCTATAGCCCATGGTGACCTCGAGCTCACTGTGTAGCACCGCTGACCCTCAGCCTCCACCTTCCAGGTGCTGGAATGACAAGGCCTGTGCCTATACCTGGCCTCACACAGACTTTAAAGAGTAAATGACAAAGGTTCACAATTGCTCTGGTGACACAACTGTGACACCTGTTTTGTGTCTTCTCACCCTATTTCTCATCGAATAAATACAGAAATTTAGGTTTCCATGTTGTAATTCTTTTCTTCTTAGGTTTTCCCTTTGTTTCTAATTCTAGGAACCAGATGTTCAAGGACATCAAGTGGCTGCTAGGTTCTCTCACATTCTACAGAAGGATGCCTTCCTGGTGTTTCGCTCCCTGTGCAAGCTGTCCATGAAACCCCTTGGGGAGGGGCCCCCAGATCCAAAGTAAGCTCACAGCAGCCATGGCCATCTGCTACCCCGTGAACTGGGAACTCATGTTCTGTGCGTTGTCCTCCCCTGGTTCCCATAATGTTGGTGTGGGATGGTTTCACAGCTTCTCAGACTCAAGCAGTCCCCACAACCCCTCCATATCTCTGCTCTCCAGAGTCTGGCTTGGGTTTGTGTGTTGAAAACAGTCAGCATATGGAATTTGTGCTGTCTTTTTGACTTAGTCTCCTCGTGGGGCTGTGGAGGGATGAAACAGACACCTGCAGGCTCCATTCCCTGCCCTGGGTAGACACCTCTGCTTCTTGAACTAAGATTCAGCTGCAGAGCTTAGTATCTGAGTCTGTTGTTTCTCCACAGTGAAGCAGCTGTCCCACAGTGTCTGTGCCGTGGGCTTGGGGGGGGCGAGGGTAAGGCTTTATGTGAGCCAGATTTCAGAGCTGATTTCAGATCTGTGTCCTTTATAGTAAGGGACTGTTAATGGAGTTTTGTGATCTTGGTTTCTCTAAGAACACAGAATGGCTTTTGGACGTTTTTGTCTCCATCCCAGGTGTAGTGGATGGTGAGTTTGGTTTAGGTTGTTTGTTACTGGTGGCTATGATTTGGTTACTCGCCACATGCAGCTTATCCTTGCGCTTGGGTGTTGCTTAGACTTCTGGAAACTTTGCTCAGAGTATATATTAGTTGAGACCCAGAGAGCCAGGGTTGGTTGGTTGGTTGAGTTGGTTATTGGTTAGTTATTTGTTAGTTGCTTGGTTGTTGCATAGAGGGACTTCAGTTTAAAGAATTAGTTTGGGGATATCATTGAGATGTTAGCTCACAAAGCTCCTGCTTTCCAAGCTTCAGACAGCCAATAAGGGCTGTGAATACTTACTTTCTCCCCCCCCCGCCCCCCGGCCTCTTTTTCCAGGCCACCAACAAGGGTAGTGAAGATTTCTTTCTATTGTTCCTATTGTTCTTTTTTCTTCCTTGAGCTATAGGGTAAAAAAGTATGGTAGCAACCTGCTACATCCTTTACTCCAGGGCTGCCTGGAACTTCATTTGAAAACGGACTGAGTAAACGAGATGGGTGCTATCCTAGGTACAGGGCTGTGTACTTTCTAGGCCCTGCTGTTACTGTCCTGACTGCTCATAATTATGACCCTCAGCTCTTCCCTTGAGCATTGTGACAACAATTTGGAAAATGGCTTGTGAATGTTTACTTTTTCTTTTTCTTTTCAAACTTTATTGTGATTGTATTTGAGTGTGATGTGGTGTGCATGAGCCACAGCACTCGTGGAGATCATTGTACAACTCTGTGAGTCAGTTCTCTCCTTCTACCTTTACATGGGTTCTGGGGATCGAACTCAGTTCGTCAGGCTTACTTGGTCAGGCAGCAAGTGCTGAGCGACGTCCACCACCCACATCCCTCCACTCCAGCCACCTTTTTGAGACAGCTTCTCACTATGTAACTTAGTCTGACCTGCTTCATCTCAGCATCCTCCTGCCTCAACTTCCTGAGTACTAAGATTACAGGAATTTACTACAATACTCAGGTAGAAAAATTTTTTTATTTCTCTTCATTGTTATTTAAGCTTTATTTTATTTCGTATGATGAATGTTTTGCTTGGGTACATGTTTGTGCACCATGTGCCTGCCTTGTGGATCCTGTGGAATTAGGGTTATTGATAGTTGGGAGTCACCATATGGTTGCTGAGAATTGAACCTGGTTTCCCTGTGAGATCAAAAGTGCTCCTAATTTCTGAGCCATCTCTAGCCCTGAAAATTTATTTATTTATTTTATGTTGTGTGTATAAGCGTATGTACATGTTTAATGTGTGTGCCTCGTAACCTTGGAGATCAGAAGTGAGTGTTGGATTCCCTGGAACTGGAGTTATAGATGGTTGTGAGCCGCCGTGTAGGTGCTGGGAATGGAGCCTGAGTCTTCAAGCAGTCAGTGCTCGTAACCACAGAGCCATCTCTCCAGCCATTCATCTTGTTGTTGTGTGGTTGGTTGGTTTTTGAGACAGGGTCTCTGTATCCCTGACTAGCCTTGAATTTTCTGTGTAGACCAGGCCGGCCTTTTATCTCACAGAGATCCAAATACCTCTGCTCTCCAAGTGCTGGGGTTAAAAAAGATGTGTGCCACTGTACCTGGTCAATTTTTGGTTTCCTAACATCCCTGACTTGGGATGAGGCTGGGAGAGTCCCTGAGGCTGGTGGATAAAGAGCCCTGGATCGGGTACTTTTCTATTGCTATGACAAAATTCCTGGCAGAAGATACGAATGGGTTTATTCTGGCTCACAGTTTGTATGTCCAATCCATCATGGTGGGGTGGCATGGCAGCTGGAGCTTTAGGCGGCTTTAGGCGGCTGGTCACTTTGTATCCACAATCGGGAAGTAGAGAATGATGAGTTCTGGTGTTTAGTTTCTTCCTCCTTTCTATGCTGTCTGGGACTCTCGCCCATGGAATGGTACCACCCACATTAAGGATCAGTCTTCCCCTTAATTAACTTAATCTAAATCTCTCACAGTCATGCTCAGAGGCTTATCTCCTAGGAGATTCTAGATCCTGTAAGGTTGACAGAATTAACCGTCGCAAGCCTTGTCCTCATGCCAGACGAGGAGTGAAGAGTGTGGAGCTGGATCTCCAGGATAATGTGGAGTAATTGCGTGGATCCAGCTAGTGCTGGCTCTCCAGACTCAGCTCTCACCTTGTTCTTGCCCATCATCCACTTTGTGTTGGGGAGAGACAGAAAGTGTAGGAGTTGGCCACTCTTATTCTCAGAGGGCTTGCAGGTTCTGAGGGACCCATCTCATTGTTCTCTGCCTTCATCCTGTTGGCATGTAGGTGCTGTTTTATTGCTTAAATCATTGACCTCAGGAGGCTCTGCTTGGCTGAGCATGATGTGCATTCCTGTAATACCAGTCCTTGAGGCAGAGGAAGGAAGACAGGAGTTCAAGGTCATCTTTGGTCACATAGTAGGTGATAAAAGATCAAAGGCTTTTCAAGAAGCATACTGTTTAGTTTATGCCCAATAGATAGACTAAGGCAGAGGCAAGGTCTCGAGTTCCAGGTCAGTTGTACAGAGTGAGACCCTGTGTCAAAACCAAAACAAAAAGCAGCCTCCTTTCTAACATTCCACCTGCTAGCACCATCACTGTCTTTCATTGCCTTTGCAGGTCCCATGAGCTTCGTTCCAAGGTGGTTTCCCTGCAGCTGCTGCTCTCTGTGCTGCAGAACGCTGGTCCAGTCTTCAGGAGTCACGAGATGTTCGTCACTGCCATCAAGCAGTACCTGTGTGTGGCCCTATCCAAGAATGGCGTGTCCTCAGTGCCTGATGTCTTTGAGCTCTCGCTTGCTATTTTTCTTACTCTTCTTTCAAACTTCAAGATGCACTTGAAAATGCAGATAGAGGTACATACTTCAGTCAGTGTTTTTATCTGGAAACATTAATGCCAGATGAGAAGCCTGCTGATGCCCGTAATCCCAGCACTCATGAGCCAGAAACAGGGCAATCAGGAGGTCAAGGCCAGCCTAGGCTATGTAGTTCACTTCGGACTAGCCTGGGCTACATGAGACCTGTTTCCAAAAAGACTAGCAAGTAAGCTGCTGCTGGCCTAGCCACTACATCGAGGGATCCCTTGTATTCACTAGCCCTCCTAGTGGGTCTTCTGAATGAGTGGGAAAGGCACTGTCATAAACGTTCTGTTCACCAAAGATTTAAGGTCATGGTTTGTGCTCTCGGCTCAGTCTCCCCCCATCCCTCCCAGTGTCTGAGTGAGCTCAAATTGCTTGAAATAATGTGTATTTGTTGCCAAATTGAGAAATTATATTGCACAAATACAAATTTCTGGTTTCTCTTAAATCACAGCACATGTCAGCCTTGCACTAGCTCCTTAGCTCAGGGTGGGGCCCCTGATAGCTGTCCACCAACCAGGCCTGGCTCCAGTGTTCCTCAACAAGTGTGCACTCCACTTTGCCCTCTGCCTAGGCTGCCTCCCTTAGTAAAGACCTGCCTGGTCTCTAAGGTGTCAGCATCTTGAGTCCTAAATGGAGACTGCTCATTGCTCCTCCCTTGTTTTCATGGACACAGGTCTTTTTCAAGGAGATTTTCCTGAACATTTTAGAAACATCCACAAGTTCTTTCGAGCATCGCTGGATGGTCATTCAGACACTGACAAGGATTTGCGCAGGTCTGTTCACCTGGGGCACTTAGAACCGCTCTGAAGTTTTGTCTGCCAAATGAAAATTTAGGTCCTAGGTCCTCCGTGTAGTAGTTTAAATGAATGATTGAGAAAAATCCTTCCGTTAGAGGGTCCATTCACAGGGCTGGAGTAATGAATGGCTCAGCTGATAAAGAGACCTTCCTGCTCTTAAAGAGTTTGGTTCCCAGCACCCATATCAGGTGGTTCCAGGGGATTTTGATGACCTCTTCTGGCCTCTTTAGGCACTGCACCCCTGTGCACAAACCTTCACACCAGCATGCACACATCTTTTTCTCTGTTTGAGACACTCTCACTATGTAACCCTGTCTGACCTGAAACTCACAGAGATCCCCCTGCCTCTGCCTCCCAAATGCTGGGGTTAAAAATGTGTACCACCACACTCAACTAACATATACTTTTTTTTATCCTTTAAGACATTCATTCACACTGACTGAGAAAGCCCCATCTCGCCTTTCCTGTAGAGGATGACTGGCTCAGGCTGGTGTGCTGGGACTTTGGTGTTAGCATCAAATTTTGCACATTCCAAAAACTTACTACTCATGACAAATTGGGACCACTTGTCTGGGCAGCTTATTTGCAAGCTGAACACTGTCAATCACAGGGTCCAAGGTTTTGGTGCTGCTGTTCTCCTCTGGGCCTGAGGTAAATTTAAATGTATCCCAGGGCTCTGCAGATAGGCAAACAGTGGCTCCTCATCCCCTTTAGACCCTTTTCTGATGAGGAAACTGAGTTTTTGCAAGGTGAAATGGAGTGCCTGGGATCAGGTAGTACAGAGGTGGGAGAGCCTAAGAACAGTGGACCGCCCCGCCCCACCCCGGCCCGCCCCTGTACTTCATACTGTATTTCATACTGAAGCTGTGGCCACTTGGACAAAGTTCAGTGGATATATTTTTGGCAAGGAAAAGGAGAAAATGTCTTTGATCCAAATTTCTAATATGTGTGTGTTGTTTTCCAAGATGCCCAGTGTGTTGTGGATATTTATGTCAACTACGACTGCGACTTAAATGCTGCTAACATTTTTGAGCGTCTAGTAAATGATTTGTCCAAAATCGCTCAGGGAAGAAGTGGACATGAGCTGGGAATGACACCTCTACAGGTAAACACAAAGGTTGTGATTGTCCTTAAAATGTACTCACTCCAATAAACACCGTGGAGTGTCACCATATGGCCATCACTGTGTCTGCAGCTACTCTAGGGAACAGAGGACACACTCAGCTTCTGCCCTCATGAAATGCAGTAAAAAAGAGAGTTGTCAGGCGCTGTGCTGCCGAGAGATCGCCCGTGTGAGGGCTCCCTGCATTAGAGTGCCTCAGGGAAAGGTGCTTCCCAGTCCCTGAGTGGCATGTGCAGAATTGTGGCATCTGGGCTTTTTCCCAGAGGAAGACCAGAGTTGTCATTAGGGCCATGGGAAGATTTGTACTGCATGAAGTGTTGTGACTTTAAAAAGTGACTTTCTTTTCTTTCTCTTTTTTTTTTAAAGATCATCTACAACTTGTATTTATTTTTAAATGTAAGAAATTCTTCTTATGTGGAGGTGTGGTGTAATCTCAACACTCCGGATGCTGAGGCAGGAGATTCACAATTTCCAGGAAGGCTTGGCCTATATATTGAGACCCTACCTCAAAAAACAAAAACTGTATTTAAGTAAAATTAGTATTCTTATTTATCTTAGTGTACCTTAAAATACATTTGTTGGTATTTAGAGTATATATTTCATCCAGAAGCATTCATGTGTTAAATAATTAATCCTTTTTTTTTTTTTCAGGATCACAGGCCAAGTCTTTGTTATTTAAAATGTTATCAGATTTTGTTTTACTTGCTAGCATTTTATTCCATGAGCAGTGAATGAAGCAGTCCTTTCTTCCTTTTCCTTTTTTCTTTCTGATGTCCTTCTATATCACACTGTCTATTCCTTTGAGACAGAGTCTGTCCCTGAACCTGGCGCTCCTGTTTTCTTGGCTAGACAGGAAGCCAGCATCTCCAGTGAGCCTCTTGTCTTGCCCCTCTCAAAGCAGGGTTACAGGTATGAACTGGCCACCCAGCTTGTTAATGGGTGTTGAGGTCCAAGCTCTGGTTCTCATGATTGTACAGCAAGTACTCTTAACTACTGTGCCATCTCTCCACAGAGAGAACTTTCTTTTGAAAATTCAAGTAATGGGGTTGCTGACATGGCTCAGTTGGTAAAGTGCTTGCTTGAAAGCATGAAGACCGGAGCTTGATCCCCAGAGCCCATGTACAAAGCTGAGCATAATGCCATGTAGTTACAGCCCCAGTGTGTTAGGGAAGTGGGGACAGACAGGTCCCTGGAGCTAGCCAACCAGCTAGTCTAGCCTAATTAGTGAGCTTCAGGCCAATGGAGGTGGATGACATTTCTGAGAATGATACTCGAATTGTCCTCTGGCATCCACAGATGTGCACATATGTACCTGTTCATGCATGCACACAGAGGCAATTAAAAAAACAAAAACAGATAACTCTTTGCACTTAGGAAGTCACACAGGTCATACTTGGACGGTTACAGTGAATGATACCATTAGGGACATCTAAAGTTTTTAATGTGCTATAAAGACACATCAGCTGCTAACAGTTCCCTGGGTTTTGTCCATACTAGTACTGAATGTTAGTGATTACCTGGAAGCCTCGCAGGACTGCCCAAGCTCCAGTGCCCATTGTAAAGTGTGTTAAGGCTCTGTACTTTTCACTTTGGGAGTACCTGATGGTAAGTGTGTTACAGCTCTGTATATTTCATCTAGGAACTCAGTCTGAGGAAGAAAGGCCTGGAGTGTCTCGTGTCCATTCTCAAGTGCATGGTGGAATGGAGCAAGGACCTTTATGTGAATCCCAACCACCAGGCCAGCCTGGGTGAGTGAGCAGTGTGATCAACTCCTCCCTTCAGATGCAGCTTACCGCTGTGGGGAAATGGAGCTCTGGAATCGTGCCAAATAGTTGTCGTGTTTCCTAAATACCTGCAGTTGCTGTAATGCTGTTTAATACATGTGGAATGTAGGGGGTGTTAACTTATTTTCCTGTAGCTGTGAATATATATCTGGCAAAAGTACTTAAAGGAGAAAGGTTTTTCTATTTTTATTTTTTGTAGTACTGAAGATTGAACCTAGAGCCTCATGTATGCTAGTAAAGTGATTTACCACTGTATTGCTCAGCCAAAAGATTGATTTTATTTTATTTTTATTTTTTTCTTTCTTTTTTTATTTTTATTTTATTTTATTTTTTTTTTGAGACAAGGTTTCTCTGTGTAGCCCTGGCTGCCCTAGAACTCACTTTGTAGACCAGGCTTGCCTCTGCCTCTCCAGTGCTGGGATTAAAGGCATGTACCACCACTGCCTGGCCCATTTATTTATTTATTTGTTTGTTTGTTTGTTTGTTTGTTTATTTATGTGTTTGCTTGCTTGCTTGCTTACTTTTTGTTTCTCTCTTTCTAATAATTTATTTATGTGCATTGGTGTGAGGCTGTCAGACCTCCTGGAACTGGAGTTACAGTTATAAGAAGCCATGTGGGTGCTGGGATTTGAACCCAAGACCTCTGGAAGAGCACCCAGTACTCTTAACTTCTGAGCAATCTCTCTAGCCCCCTCATTTGTTTATTTTTAAGGATTTATTTTTGTTTTCTATGTGTACGTATGCCATATGTGTGTGGGTGCCCAAGGAGGCCAGATCCCCTGGAACTGGAGTGAGAGACTTGATGTGGGACTCCAACTTGGGTCCCCTGGAAAAGCAGTCAATGCTCTTACTGCCGAGCCATTTCTCCAGGCCCCCCTTATTTTTAAGATTAAAAAAAATATATATATATATGTTTATGTGTGTCTGTGTATAAATAAGTTTGCATAAGTGCAGTGCACAGAAGAAGGCATCAGAGCCCTGAGACTGGGGTTTCACGAAGAAAGACGTTGGAGGCTTCCCCTTCTGTGCTGTGACCTGGCCCTGCCTGGGCCTCCACTCCTGATCTCATTCCTGCCACCACCCTGAGTCAGGCCTGTTTCAGGAGAATTTCACTGAATCTTCCTGTTCTCTTCCATTCGTTTGTCCATGTTTGCATAAACACCATATTCCTTGAATTATGTAGGGTTTTGGTAAGGCAAGTCTTTCTGCTTATTATTATCCTATTTTTGCTTTTTTTGTTGTTGTTTTGTTTTTGCTTGTGAGTTTAGAGTAAGTTTGAGTTCTATGTAAAATAAATTTCTCAGTTATACTGGGGAAAGGAGCTAAGCAATAGGCTTGGCACCTGTTCTCCTTTGAGTGCAGTCCTGCTGCTCGGGTAGATCTGAGGAAGGGTTCACCAAAGCCAGAGCTTGCTCAGCCACATCTATTCCATTTGTTTAGTTGGTTTTGTTTGCTTTTATGTCACTGCAGGTCAGGAGAGGCTACCAGACCAGGAAATGGGGGATGGAAAAGGCCTTGACATGGCAAGACGGTGCAGTGTGACATCAGTGGAGTCCACGGTGTCCTCAGGGACCCAGACAACTATTCAGGATGACCCAGAGCAGTTTGAGGTCATCAAACAACAGAAGGAAATCATTGAGCATGGCATCGAGCTGTGAGTGTGGCTGCTGGGCTGCGCCATCTCTCAGGGCCTTTGGCAAAGCTACATCTTCACTAGAAGCTGGAGGCTGATTCCTGCAGGGGAAGTACCTGTGACAGGGGCCCTGCAGGCCACCAGGCAGGGGGAGAGCATGAGAACATGCTCTGTGTAGAGAAGCCTTTGTGTAGTTCAGGAAGCCTGGATCTCCTTTCCTAATTAAAACAAGACAAAAACAAACAAAAAAACCAAAAACAGAAACAAAAAAATACTTTAGAGATCATCCAGGCATAGTGGCTTAGGCCTGTAATCCTAGCCCTTGGGAAGCTGAGGCAGGAAGATTGCCTTGAATTCAAGGCTAGATTGGGCTACATGGTAAACTCAGAGAAAATAAAGCCATCAAAAAACAAAACCTGGGCTGGAGAGATGGCTTAGCAGTTAGGAGCACTGACTGCTCTTCCAGGGTCCTGAGTTCAATTCCCAGCAACCACATGGTGGCTCACAACTGTCTATAATGGGATCAGATGCCCTTTTCTGGCATGCAGGTGTACATGCAGATAGAGTGCTCATAAATAAAATAAATAAATCCTTAAAGAAACAAAACAGGGGCTGGAGAGATGGCTTAGTGTTTAAGAACACTGGCTGCTCTTCCAGAGGACCCAAGTTCAGTGTTCAGCACTTACATGGCTTACAATATCTGTAATTCCCATCCCAGAGGGTCCGATGCCCTTTCTGGCTTCTGAGGGACACTACATGCATGTGACTTGCAGATATACATGCAGACAAAACATCCATACACATAAAATAACAGTAAATAAAATCTAAAAAAAAATTACAAAATAAAACAAACAAAAAGCACCTGCTACATGGGAGAAACCATTGTCTGTTCTCTGAACAGAAAGCTCAATGTTCACCACGCTTGCTTTACCCCTCGGTAGGTTTTTCTAAACCATTTGTGTTTGTAGCCGTCACCATACTTCAGCGCACATGTAGGAAACTTAAGAACATTCCCCACGTCACCATGACACCGTCATCGTGGTAATTGCTCAGTCTTTGTTTCTTCCTAATCTTTTGTGCACTTTAGCATGTTGTCCTCTATGCTGTTTACTTTTGAATAATGACCAAGCTCCCTTACTTTAACAGTTGAAATGAAGCCCTCAGGCTTTGAATGGAAGTGCTAAGCTCCTTGTTCTTGTTTCCCCACCTCCCTGGGGTGCTCTCTCCTCCCCATAGCAACTAAAGTAACAGTTTTTATTGAGACCACTGCAGAGAGAACAGTGAGTGTGACAGTTGAACTTGAAAATACAAACTAAGCTTCGCCCTTCCCTGCCCAAAGTCACTGCAGGCTTCCTGCTCTGTGCCACAAGCTAATCTTGCTTGGGCCTCACGCCTCTCCTAACAGCACGCTGGCCTACATGACTTGTTTTTAGTCACCTGGTCACCATGGTAAAGAGCTCTCCTCTTTTCTCTCAGTGCTCTTTGTTCATTTTAATCTCTCAGACATGGGACACTATTTCTTCCTCAAAGAGGCCTCACATAGTCACGCTGACTAAACAAGTCCAATTTTCCCTGTCCCTACCCATTTGTGTCTTCATGTTCCTTGACTGTGTTTGTACAAAAGTATCCCTTCCCCACGCAGGACCTGTCAAAGTGGTGAATTTACCCATTATTTAGCTTTGCCTCTCCTTACTGGGGAGCATAAGATAAATATCTAGCACCTAAACTGTATATTTATCAAAGAATAGAAATGGCAAAATGATCATTTGGGGCTGTTATAATGGGTCTTCTGGACTCCTGTGACCCATCCGTGGTGTCCGATGACTGCCGCATCGTCAGCCATGACACATATATACTAGAAGAAGGGGGGTAGGGCGGGAAGATCACACCCCTGTTTGAGTCGGAAGTCTCCATACCTGCTGTTCCCTACCAGTGGCTTGAACTTTGTGTTAATACTGTCCCATATTCCAGGTGGCTTTGTGCCCAGCTCAGTGGCCAGGGTTCTGTTACTATTAAAGTTGGAGAGAGTGCACATGCGTGACAGGCAGCTAAGTTTGCAGTTGCAGGGTCAGAAATGAAAAACTGACAAGGTGTAGTGGTTCACTGTGGTGTCCATATTGGGGTGGCTTAGATAGAAGGGTTTCCATGGGTTCAAGGCCAACTCGCGTCATATAGTGAGGACCGTTTCTCATAAAGCAAAATACAAGGCCAAGTATAGTGACACACACCTTTAATCCCAGCACTCCAAAAGCAGAGGCAAGTGGATTTCTGTACATTTAAACTCAGCCCAGGATGCAAAGTGGGACCCTGTTCAAAAAAAAAAAAACTAAAACTAAACCAGACTAGAGTTGGTGAAATGGCTCAGCGAGTAAAAGTGCTTGCCTTCAAGCTTGATGATGGAAGGTTCTAGAGAGCCAAACCTGCAGGTTGTCCTCTAACCTGCATACTTGATCATATGTGTGCGCACATGTAAATAAATAAAAAATAAATGTAAAAGAATTTGGGAAAGCTACTTGGCTTATTGCTAGCTAATGTGATGACTATTCACAGTGCCATTTGCCTCAACTGTTAGCTTTCTCTCTGCCCCAGATTTTTAAGTAAGCCACCTGTATTCTGTCTCCTCTTGATACAGCTTCAACAAGAAGCCCAAGCGGGGAATCCAGTTTCTTCAAGAGCAAGGCATGCTGGGAGCAGACGTAGAGGACATTGCCCAGTTTCTGCACCAGGAGGAGCGGCTGGATTCTGTAAGTAGGGCTCGACAGGGCCCTCTGAGCTGACATTACATCTAACTGGCTTGCACCTCTAGCTTGACTGGCCCTGAGTGCAGACTGTTTGCACCCTGGCTCTTGCAGCCTTGCTGTCCCCGGCACTGTACAACATTCCTTGATGAGAATGAGCCTGGCCTTTGACCCGCAGTTGCTTGTTTGGGGGACAGTGTCAGTCCAAAGTGACCCTCAACTACTAGAAGCTATTCTCTGGCTGAGTGTGTCTATTGCCCCTCCATATTTAAGCCTCATGTTTCCCCTCCTCTTCCTCTCTCCCTGACAGGCTGTTCTGCATATGGAAGCAAGGGCAGTCTTCCCCTGCTTCCCAGTGGTCAGCTGCTGTGGCACTTAGGGCCTTTGTGTCCCAGTGACCACTGCCACCGCCATCAGCCCCCATCAGTGCTTTTTGCTGTGGGCCATATCTGGCAGTTTCTTGATGTGAGTGCATGTACATGTTTCAGACCCAGGTTGGAGAATTTCTGGGAGATAGCACAAGGTTCAACAAGGAGGTGATGTATGCCTATGTGGACCAACTGGACTTCTGTGAGAAAGAGTTCGTCTCAGCCCTGAGGACATTCCTGGAAGGCTTCCGCCTACCTGGGGAAGCGCAGAAGATCGACCGGTTAATGGAGAAGTTTGCTGCACGATACATAGAGTGTAACCAAGGGTGAGCGCTATGGCAACTACTTCTTCCTTTTTGCAGACACTTATCTTGAATTGAGGTTTGGGTTTAATTGTTGTAATCCTGCTAAGCCACTAATGTGTCTGTTCACTATGTGCTGGGTTCTGCTAGGCAGTATCCCACATAAGACTTTACAGTAACCTTACTTGTGTCCTTATACTAAAGACAAGGAGATTGGAGACCAGAGAAGTTAAGTAACTTGCCTAAGATCTTGTGGCTAGCTAAGCATGGTGACACTGAAGAGGTAGACAAGAGAAGTGAGAGGTGGAAGAAAGCCTGAGCTACCCTGTCTTAAACAAAAACAAGGGTCGGGAATGTAGCCCAGTGGTAGATAGAGTACTTGCCTTGGATGCATAAAGCCTTGGGTTCAACCTCCAGTGTTGAGGGAGCTGGTCACACAGCTGTGAGTAGAGCCCGTGTTTCCACTGCAGAAGAAGCAGTGTTGTGAGTGGTACCTCGTCTCCAACTGTAACAGGTTATGGAACACACGGTTTTCTTTGGTTACATGTGATAAATAAACTGTTGAAATGTCTGCGTAACTTAATAAGATCTCCCAATAAGTTCTTGGTTTTATCTTGGGTTTTAAATTTTATTTTGCTTACTATTGTGAGTGATGATGCTTGAGGAGGGGCACATGTGCCGCAGTTTGCATGCAGAGGTTAGAGGGCAACTTTGGAACCAGTTTGTTTCTGTCACTTTTGTGATTTCTGGGGATTAAACTCAGGTCATCAGACTTTCAAAACAAGAACCTCTGCCATCTTACCAGCCTGATTTGGTTGCTTAATAGTTGGTTTCTGTTTTTATAGGAAATGAGGACGTTTTGATGCTAACTGAGGCGAAGAGTAGACAGAGTGATGGAATGCAAGTGACATAGAGCAGAAGTGACAACTAACTGGGGAGGCAGAGGGCCAGCTGCAGGGAGGCAGGCTGCATGGGGCACGTGAGAACAAAATACAATCGCGTATATGTACAAAGAAGCTTGGTGAAGCCCATTGCTTTGTGTGCTGACTCAAGAATTAACTTAAAAAGAAAGGGGCTAAGTGTCATTAAGCCCTGCTGTATGTTCACCATGCTAAATCAGTAGCAGGCTTGTGCTACAGGTGGGAAACTGAGGTTCTGAAAAGTTGAGTATCTAATCCAAACTTAGTCAATTAAGTAGCCAGGCTGAGATGTATGGATTTATCTAAGAAGTCACTGGCCTCCCTCCGCATGTGCAGCTGTGAGTGTCTGAATGCACTGCGAGCGTGCTATGGAGACTGCTCAGGGAAACATTTTGCTGGCAGTTTTGTCCCAGGTCAATTCCATTTTCCTATTAATCAGTCCTAATCCCGCCAGTGTGTGTCCAGGAGATGGTCTGGTCATTTGAACCTAACATGGCCACTTGATGTGATGTAATGATATGTTGCTAACTTTAAGTATGCCCTCTGTGCATCTGGAGACCTTGCTCCATTGCCCTGGTCAGTCGATTCAGGCCCTTCCAGCTCTCCTTTTGCTGGTTTTCTTGGGCAGTTTGTACAGACCAGTTTTTCCAGCATCAGTTCACACATATGGCTTAGTATCTACATGGTTTTGTCTTTCTTTCCTTGCCTAAGGCAAAAATGTCAGTGCTCAAGCATATGCTTTTAAAACAATGTAAATATTTTTGCTTCATATTTCTGCTGTTATGTACTACAATGAATAATGGAAATAGTAAATAACTAATGACCAAAAAAGAATTTATGTGGTGCCTCTGTGCCCGAGTTGACGCTCTCAAGTGGAGGCCCAAGAGTCCCCTAATGTGCAAAGGGTAAGGGGCCATCCATGCCCAGGATGGTCCAGAGCAGGCTTGGTACCTGAGAGTGTCTCCTGATACCCTGAGCTCGTTCACGTGTACTCTTGTCCCAGGATATTCCTTAAGTCTTTTAAAAAATTTATTTGAAGCTGCTTGACTCAGAGAAGCTAAAGCTCTGATGCCTGGGCTCAGTTAGCTCCCTTTGTATGCTGGACTGTTAACTCTTGTTTGGTGATAACTCTTGTTCAGAGGACTCTTCCCTGGCTCCTCATCATACAGTACAGTTCATCGCCTTCTGGTGATCTGTGTCCACACTAGTGATGTTCCCCCTAGCTGTCAACACTGTGACCATGCTTTATATCTGGATTCTTTTCTTCCAGGCAAACCCTTTTTGCTAGTGCTGACACTGCGTATGTCCTGGCATATTCCATTATTATGCTAACTACAGATTTGCACAGCCCTCAGGTAAAATGCCCCATGATTCATGTATTGTAGCCACAGACATGACTGAATTTGTTTGGGGATTTCAGTGTTTTAAAAATGTGTTTCTTCTTTTTAATTTCAGGTAAAGAATAAAATGACAAAAGAGCAATATATTAAAATGAATCGGGGTATCAACGATAGTAAAGACCTACCAGAGGAATATCTGTCCAGCATCTATGAAGAGATAGAAGGCAAGAAGATTGCAATGAAGGAGACAAAAGAGCACACGATTGCAACAAAATCTACCAAGCAGAGTAAGGCCTGCCTTCTGCAGATTTGCCCGTCAGCACTAACTTTTCTTTCATTAAAAATAGAATGACATAATTTTCCCCTTCTCTTTCTTCCTTCCATTCCCTCCTGTGGCTTCCCCTTCACTCTCTCTCAGATTTATGGCCTCGGTTTTCTGTGTTATTGTTACATATACACATGCATATAAACACACAAATATACAAATCAACCTGCTGAGGCCGTTTAGTGTTGCTTATAAGTATATGATTTCAGAGCTGACCCCTCAGCCCTGGGGAGACTAAGTCTTTCCAGAGCAGTCCTTAGTTGCTTGTAGTTTTGTCTACAGGTGGGACTCAGCTCTTCCTTTTGAGAACATAGGAAAGTATGATTAAGTATGCTGCTGGTGGTAAATTTAATTTGCACATCTAGACACCTGAATAGTAATGTGGTTAAATTAATTATTATGATTATGTGGTTCTTTCATAATATGAGTCTTGCTAGATTTGTAATTAGGAACAAGAAGTAATTTAAAATGTATAATTTAAGAGCTAAATTGTCCTCCCCCAAATGCTCCACAAAACTTAACTCATTATGATTGTGTCAGTTGTGGCTGGAACTCTTCAATTAGCCCCTGTGGTGCTGTCAGTCCCTTTGTTTTAGAAGCTAAGGTGCAGTGCCTTAGAGCACTTCTCAACCTGTGGGTCACGACCCCTTTGGGAGCCGAATGACCCTTTCATAGAGATTGCCTGTAATGTATTTACATTACAATTTATAACAATAGAAAAATTACAGTTATAAAGTAGCAACAAAGATAATTTTATGGTTGGGGTCACCACAACATGAGGAGCTATATTAAAGGGTGGCAGCATTAGGAAGGTTGCCACTGCTCTAAAGCCTCACTTCTTGGGCCAAGCACAGCCCTGTGACCCTGGGCAGACGTAAGGAGGCATTCACATCCAGCACTGTCTAGAGCAGGCTTGGTACCTAGGAGAGATCATCATCTGACACCTTGCACTTGCCTGCTTCCCCTAACCATTCTACCTCATCATCCCCATCTGTAAAATGGTAGTTTTTGTAACAGGTTCACAAGCTGATTGGGAGATTTGTGAGTTAATCATCTAAGGCTTTTGAGGCAGTTCCTGGCACATGGCAAACACTCTGTGTGTGGTCTCACTTCTTTGCAGATGTAGCTAGTGAAAAGCAGCGGCGGCTGCTGTACAATATGGAGATGGAACAGATGGCTAAGACGGCCAAAGCTCTGATGGAGGCTGTGAGCCATGCCAAAGCTCCATTTACCAGTGCCACACACTTGGACCATGTCCGGCCCATGTTCAAAGTGAGTATCCTAGGGAGTTGGTGCATTGTCAAGCCTAATTCTGCAATTGACCTGCTAAAAAGTAGTTGGCAAGACTGCAGTGGGGGAGAATGGACAGGAAAAACCAGGGTGCTTCAACGGGGAGTCACTTCTGCAGGTGCCAGCACAGTCAGGCTTCTACTGTCCCACTGTCTGGGTTTGAGTCTTGCCTTTGCTACTTGTGTGACCTTTGCTAGCCATGTGACCTTGCTCAGTCATTCACTCTCTGTTCATTTTCTATCAAGTGGAGATGAGGACAGAACTGCTTTGATTGTTTGATAGAGATGGAATGAAGTAATAATTGTTCAGGCAAATGGCACTGTGAAAGGACAGTTTTGTTTTTAAAATGACTTTATTGTGGGCATACACACCACAGAGTGTAGGGAGGTGAGAAGACAAGCCACAGGAGAGAGTGCTTTTCCTTTACCATATGTGTTCCAGGGTTGAAGCAAGCTTGGTAGCAGTGCCCTTACTCACTGATCCCTCTCACCAGCCCTAAAAGACCAGTTTTAGTATGACATCTCACCTTACTGGCTTCAGGGTTAGTTTATCAGATGAGATTAGGTGGAAGAAAAAAAGATAGTAGTTGATCTCTATTTTAAAATGCTTTAAAAAGACACACACATATAAATAAATAATGTAATTGTTAAAATGGTGTGTGTGTTTGCATTTGCCCCGGCCTGCCTGTGGAGGTCAGAGCACAACTTGCAGGAGTCATTTCTCTGCTTCCACAGTGTGAATTACCTGGATTGAATTTGTGTGGTCTGACTTGGCAGAAGCATCTTTACCCACTGAGCTACCTTTCTCTTAAGTGTTTTTATTTTATTTTGTTTTTTGAGACAGAGCGTTACTATGTAGGCTTGACTGGCCTGGAACTTGTTATGTAGACCAGGCTGGCTTCGGACTCATAGTGACCCACTGGTTTAACTGGGATTAAAGGCAGGTACTAAGGTACTATCAGTCCCAGCTCACTTAGATGCTTTATTCTGCATGCCAACTTCTGATAGATAATGGCTCTGTAGGACTGGTGAAATGGCAGTTAAGTGCACTGGCTGCTCTTGCTAAGGGCCAGGGTTCCAGTCCTAGGAACCATTTATAATTCCAGATCCAGAGGAATCTGACACTCTCTTCTGGTTCAGTGGGCACCAGGCACAAATAGGGCACAGACTTATGTAGACAATACACTCATACATACAATGAAATAAATCTTAAAAAAAAACAAAAACGTGATTCTCAATTCCCATATACATTCGGCAGAGAAAGAGAGTATCTTTAAGTTATTAGTGATGTCTGCTATAGGCACAAATGTATGTTGACTGCCCGTTTAATAAATAGTACATTTATAGTTTCTATAGATTATAAGCAACTGTTTATAGTGTGAACAGAGTAGATTGAAGTGAAAGTTACAGTGAACATGGTATCTTAACTATTCCTCTGATACTGTACACTCTTAAGTGCTCTTGCCATGCTGAAATTCTGGATGTTATTGAAACTTGCTTTCTTGGCAGCTGGTGTGGACGCCGCTGCTGGCAGCCTATAGCATTGGCCTACAGAACTGTGATGACACGGAGGTGGCCTCGCTGTGTTTGGAAGGCATCAGGTGTGCAGTCCGCATCGCCTGTATCTTTGGGATGCAGGTGGGTAGAAGTGAGCAGGGTTCCAGAGGTGTAAAGGTGTGTTTTTAAGCTTTGAAACTCCAGGAGTTTCCAGTTAACCAAGTGTTTCAGCAAAGTACTTCTTCATTCCCACTGATGAACAACCCATGACTTTGTGCTAACAGTGGCTCCAACATGGAAAATACTTGGGTGTCCAGATTAAAACTAGCTACTTGAACTGGGCAGTGGTGGTGTATGCCTTTAATCCCAACACTCGGAATGCAGAGGCAGTTGGATCTCTGTGAATTCGAGGCCAGCCTGGTCTATAAAGTGAGTTCCAGTACAGCCAGGGTTACAACAGAGAAACCCTGTCTTGAAAAACCAAAATCAACAACAACAAAAACTAACTACTTGACGCTGGGCATGGTGGCACTATGGAGGCAGAGGCAGGCAGAAGGCAGATCCCTGTGAGTTTGAGGCCAGCCTGGTCTACAGAACAAGTTTCAGGAGAGTCAGGGCTGTTATACAGACTAGGTATGCCAAACAGCCTCTTTGTCCACCTGCCACATTTACCTGACCTGATGCTTAAGTGTCTGGAAAGGGCATAGCTCCCTAATGGAGTATGTGGTGTGATCAGCTGGCCAGAAGCCCTTAGTGTTATCACCAATGTTCCCCTAGCAGCTGCTGTTTTTTATAATCCATTTTTACTATGTTTTCCTTTCTCACATCCTGCTCTGGGGAAGCAGATGGTTGGAGACAGCATTGATGTGTTTATAAACCTTGTTTGAATCCTGAAACATTGAACAAATCAATGCAGTCTTCAAGCTGCTGTGCAGTCACGAGGTTGGTGTCCATCCCATACCTTGCTTCTGGGTCAGTAAGAATCTGCCCATTAGTTTGTTCTGAAAGCTTCACTTTCTGTTCCCAACCATCTTTCTAGGCATTTTCATTTTTGTCAAGACCTGAGGTTCTGAAGCTAGAAGCCAGAGTTTCAAAGCCCACTCTGGTGCATCTTTAGCCTGGTGATGTTGTCCCCCTAAACTCACAGACACATTTATGCCCATCTTGCAGGATTGCTGTAAATGTTAGCATTTATTTGACAGTCTCGGCATCCAGCAGAGAGATTAGAATACAGTATGGATCATGTGTGATTAAGGTCACTGGAAAGAGCTAGTTCTCAAATGTGGTTATTCCCAGAGCCTCAGGTGGTCCAGTGGTGGAAGCATGCCAGCATGGGATGGCTGGAGTGCTGGCGAACCAAAAGCTGCTGTGTGCATTTGGAAATAGCAGAGCTCAGTGTACCAGTGTGCTGTGTGGCGTGGCCACACTGGGTGAAGTCACAGTGCCTCTCGGGCTTCTCTTTCAGCTGGAACGAGATGCCTATGTTCAGGCCCTTGCTCGCTTCTCCCTGCTGACAGCCAGCTCCAGTATCACAGAAATGAAGCAGAAAAACATCGATACCATAAAGACGCTCATCACCGTAGCTCACACTGATGGCAACTACCTTGGCAACTCTTGGCATGAGGTATGTGTTTCTGCCTTTTCTCAGAGTGACTCTCAGCTTCTTACTCTTTTTCTCTCCTGCTTGGTTTTGTTGTTGGTAAAATCAAGCCTTCCTTTACCATATGAACCTGAAAGTTGCCATGAAGACAGAGTTCATGCCCTCTTGAGAAGAAATCATTAAATACGTGGCATAATGACAGGCAGCGGTGAGTGCAACCTGGGCTTGTATTGGAGAGTGTGATCAGGAGAGCTTTAAGAACGTTTTATTGGTAAGGGGCACACATCTGGTCACAGCTGAAGGAATGAGCTGGGGGAAGTAACATTCCAGACATAGAGAACAGAAATGCAAAGACCCCAGGGGAAGACCAGAGATGGCAAGGTAAAGGAATGGCGTGGAAGCCAGGGAAACTCTGTGCTGTGCCTTAGGGAAGCATGGACAGGGAGGTTGGGGAGCAGGAACAGGGTCCAGCCACATGGGTTGAGGGGCTTGGGAAGTAGAGCCCTGCTCCAGTCAGAGTTTTTCTCTTTGTTTAGCACTCAATGAAGTTTGCAAATACACACATACACGTGTATTTCCTTATGTACATATAACCCCACTGTACCAATCCTGTTTATTGTTCACTTTTTAATAGTTTGGAAACAATGGTATATAGTAGTATGTCCTTAAGCCCACAATCAGAGTTGTGTAGACAGGACTCGTGCTACTGCCTACCAGCCATTCTGACTTTCAGGAAAGCCACCTGAAGGGCCTGTTTTATTCTTGGTGTGAAAAACTGCATGTTCCAGAAAACACAGTGACTGACTGAAGCGGCAGCATCCTCTTTCTGCTGTAAAGCAAGGCTTCACTTCTCACACCTTATTTTTCTTAGATCTTGAAATGCATCAGCCAGCTGGAACTTGCTCAGCTGATAGGAACTGGGGTGAAGACTCGCTACCTGTCTGGCTCCGGGCGGGAAAGAGAAGGGAGCCTGAAGGGCCACACGTTGGCAGGAGAAGAATTCATGGGTCTTGGCTTCGGTAAGACACCAGGCCCAGCGGGCCAGCTCAGATTCACAAGTTAACAGTGATGAAGCTCCTGTCACAGCAGGACTGTCCTGTATCCGTTCTCTTAGCTTCTTGTGCAGCTGATGGCAATTCTGTGGATTCTGTGGGCATGCTGCTCCAGCTGCTTTGTTGTGATTGAGTTGTCAAGTAAAGCGTCTATGTTTCCAGCACAAGCAGGGTGGTTTCCTGTGGCTTCTCGACCTGGGGCGATGCTGGGGTCTCCCTGCAGCAGGGGCTTCACTGTCCTGTCTGTGTCTACTTGTGAAAGGCTGGATCCTGCCCACATTTCAGCCATGTTCATAGAGTAAATAGTTGTCCCCATCTCTGCTGTGGGTTGAAGGACTCTGGTCAGTGACATAATGATAGTAGTTAGAATGGCAAGCAAATGTGCCTTGGCACATTCTGAGCACCCAGTTTCTATATTTTATCATTTGATCTTCATAGTGATGTAATGACACGAGGGCTGCTGCCTGCCCATTGTGTGTAACTGAAGAAAGTGAAGCAGAGGGAAGTGACGTGAGCAGAATCACATGGCAAGGAGGTAGCCGAGGCTGCTGGGCCCAAGGACAGTAGAGCAGCACAGTGCAGTCCAAGGTCTGGGGAGCAGCAGTGTCAGCGCCTACTTCTTGTGTGCTCTGGAGGATGACTGCGGTGGGATCCTGCACAGCCCACCAGTGTTCAGCAGGAGAGCCGCTGTGTGTTCTTGGAGCCCTGGGCTACTCACCTCTAGTTTGTTTTCCTAAGCATTGGGAGATGGATGGTCTACAAGAGAGATGTAAGGATGTATTTTACACCCAGAGCATCAGCTTGTCACTGTCAGCAGTGGGCTGTGTTCTTGGATTTATTTAACTGGCATCCCTCTTCTCCTTTATGTCCTTTGTATTTGCCGGAGGCAGTGGGTGCTTCCTGTTGTTTCCGTGCTTTGCTCTTTTTGAAGCAGTTTCCTAGAGCCCATCCACACCGGCCTGAAACTTACTACATAGCAGAGGCTGGCCCTTAACTTCTGATCCTTATGCCTCTGTCTCCTGAGTGCTAGGGCTATAGGTGTGCACTACTAGTACTTTATTCTAAATACTGGACAGTGTTTGGAGTCCTGATGACTTTGTACATTGTGTTTTAGGTAATTTGGTGAGTGGTGGCGTGGATAAAAGACAGATGGCCAGCTTCCAGGAGTCTGTGGGTGAAACCAGCTCACAGAGTGTGGTTGTTGCAGTGGACAGGTAATGATTTTGTTCTCTAATGAGACTCCACCACCTGGGTGTGTTGTCATCTTTGCTTCTGGGTGTGATGATCCCTAATCTATCTGACTGCTAATGTCTTCTCTTTGCCTTTTCGGAGTACTTAAGAAATTTCAATTCCCTCCCTAGAATTTTTACTGGCTCTACCAGACTGGATGGAAATGCAATAGGTATGTATCTGACTTGTGACAACCGTAGAAACCCCCCGATGTGATTGTGTGAATTCACTAACTGGGCTTCCTGTGTGTTGCTGGCTGGGTCCTGTAGTTGACTTTGTCCGATGGCTGTGTGCTGTGTCCATGGATGAGCTGGCTTCTCCCCACCATCCTCGCATGTTCAGCCTCCAGAAGATTGTGGAAATATCATACTATAACATGAACCGGATCCGGCTGCAGTGGTCTCGGATATGGCATGTCATTGGAGATCACTTCAATAAGGTAACTGCTCACATGTAAAGACCACTTTAGTGGGAACTGAAAGAAAGCAGGCGGTTACATTCAAGAAGGAAGTAATGAGAGAGTTGACCCTATTTGGGGGTTTGCCATTAAATTGTTTTTTTCCATGAAATCAAGGACAGCTTGATAGGAATAATGTTATTCTTATGTTTGGATAGGATTGTTGTAGAATGGATTAAAAATTTGGTGGTATTGAAAATACTTGATTATCCTATATCCATGGCTGAGGCAGTAGCTCAGTTGGTAAAATGCTTACGTACCATGCACAAACCTTGGGTTCAGTCCCCAGAACTTGGAGGCAGGAAGATCGGAGTTGATTGTCATCTTTGGCTACATAGCAAGCTCTAAGCCAGCCTGGATACATGACCCTTTCTTCTTCTTCCTCCTCTTCCTCCTCTTTCTCCTCCTCCTTCTTCTTTTCCTCCTCCTCCTCCTTCTTCTCCTGCTCTCCTCCTCTTCTCCCCCCTCCCCTTCCCCCTCCTCCTTGTCCTTCTCTTTTTTGTCTCACAGGGTCTCACTATTTAGCTCTGGCTGTCCTGGAACTCATAGACCAGGCTAGCCTTAAACTCACAGAGATCTGCTCACCTCTCCCTCCTGAGTGCCAGGATTAAAGCCATGTACCACCATGTCCAGCTAACCTGGGCATGTTATTGGTACTCTGTTTCAAAAATAACCCCAAATCCAAGACAGGCTAATACCGCAGATGTCATTATAGTTGCTGGACAAGCCTGCTGGAACTTGGAGGCGTGGGAAATCCGACAAACCCCTCTTTGTGGCCCATTGTCAAGCTGTGCTCACATATTGTTCAGTGTCAGGAGTTCTTATACACAGGCCCCCATTGCCCCTCCTTCCAAAACCTTGTTGGAAAATTATCATTTGTTTGTAAGTCAGAAACAAGCCAAAGACATGCAGAACAAATAACTGTTCTAGAACAGACAGCTCCTGGAGTAAACTAGCCATAGCTTCATTTTCTCCACTGTTTAGAGGGCTGGGATATGACTCAGTCTCCAAAGTGCCTGCCATGCAAGTGTGAGGACCTGAGTTTGATCCCTAGCACCTACATAAAAGCTGAGCTAGGCAGTACTCATCTGTAACCCCAGGTAGGTGGCAGAGACAAGCTCCTTAGAGCTCATTGGCCAGCCATTCTTGGCAATTGGTGGGCTCAGGATTGGTGAGAGACCTTATCTCAAATATAAGGTAGAAAACAGTAGAGGAAGATACACAATACTAACATCTTGCCTCCACATGCACTGCACAGGACCCTATACACATATGTATACACATATCACATACAATAGATAAATACTTAAAAGGAAAGAAAACACAAGCACCTGCCAGTATGTGGTGCACACCCATAACCAGCCCGGGAAGGCACCGGAGGCTTTCGGTCTTTCATTGTGACACTTGCACAACACTGGACAGGTTTCAGCCAAGAAGTAGCACTTTCCGTCTCTCTGGATGTGCCTCCCAGAGTGTCTGCAGATAGGCTGCCTGCCTTCAATGTAGAGCCCCGTGTCCACAATTGTTCTACTCGACCTGTCTCTCACCCCTCATTCTGCTAGGTTGGCTGTAACCCCAATGAAGATGTGGCCATCTTTGCTGTTGACTCACTGAGACAACTCTCCATGAAATTTCTGGAGAAGGGAGAATTAGCCAACTTCCGATTTCAGAAGGATTTTCTGAGGCCATTTGAGCATATTATGAAGAAAAACAGGTAATGCACATTATTGTGAAGACCCTTGGTCACATTCCCCATTGATGTCTAAAAGTCTCCTACCACTAACCACATGATGAACGTTTTCTCTCTTCTTGGTGGTAGGTTGAACAACTAGGTAAAAATTCCTTTAATCAATACATAGTCCTAGGGCTTGAGATTAGCTTAACCCCTGCTTAAAATGTCTGCAGTCCTGGTTCAGTCCCCAGCATACATTCCCCCAACATACACACACAGATATACGTATGTGTTTTTGTATGCATATATATATATATATATATATATATATATACACACACACACACATAGACATCTCCAAAAAGTTTAACAATTCTGTGTGGAAAACAACCAGGAATTCTGTTTGATGTGGTTTTGAAATTAGCTAGGTAAGTAGTCAGCCTTTCTTTGCTTCAGGTTGTATCTTTGTGGGCTTTCTCTAAATGGCTAGCATGTGGTCAGTGAACACGGGCCTGTGCAGCCTGCTTCTTCCCACTTGTGAGAGAACAGAGCTCCTCCATGATTGTGTGGCTTCCTACTTTTGCCGACCTGTATGCACGTCTGTCAGAAGTATTCAGGTGATATTGTGTTTAACCTTGCTGCTCTGGCAGGGCTTTGGCCATTTATCCTATCACTACATATAATTAAATTTGAAATATTACATCTTAAATTACGTATGTATTCTCCAATTCATGGTTGTGTGTTTAGCATTAGCTAGACACACCCTGCCTCAAAGAGGATTGATTGAGCTAAGGATTTGGTGACTGACTTGGTAGATTTGTGGTGCATTAACTGAAATGAGGGCAGGCTGTGCCTTGTTACTGAGCAAGAAGTTAGAGATAGGCAGTCCCAATTCTAGTTCCACAGCCCAAATCCTGATAAACCCAGACTCGCCCATTCCTTGGTTCTGCTAGACACTGGGTAGCACCTTCTCCTTGACTGTATGGTTCCGTGATTGCAGGGTCGTCACTCTAATTCCAGAGTGGGATAGGAGGAGACTACTATGTGCTTTGAAGCGTGGTTTTCTAGTGTGCTGCCTGGAAGGCCAGAGTGTGTCTATCTTCCCACCCTTCTATCTCTTGCCCAGGTCCCCAACCATCCGGGACATGGTGATCCGCTGCATTGCCCAGATGGTGAGCTCCCAGGCGGCCAACATCCGCTCCGGCTGGAAGAACATCTTTGCTGTGTTCCACCAGGCGGCCTCTGACCACGATGGGAACATCGTGGAGCTGGCCTTCCAAACCACCGGCCACATCGTCTGTAAGTGTCTCAGTTTCCCCTGTCTGACATCCCACTTGAAGTCTAGGAGGTGACCCTTTCCTAGGTGTCCATTTTACCACGCAGTTGTGTGCGTCTTTACAGCAGCCCTGGGAAGGAGGTACAGTCAGTTCCCAACCCTGGCAAGTCCTGGGTCTGAAGCTGCTGGCTTACTTCAGTGCAGGCCTAACCTCCCAGCCCCTCTCTCGCTGTTTCTGTGGTCTTTTGCTAGCACATGGGTATGGGAGCAGCAGAAAACCCAAGTCACCAGACACTTTGAGCTGAGGCAGAACAAGGTGGCGCTCCCATCACAGCAACCGGGGTCCTTTCTGCGGTCTGCCAGGCGCCCCAGTTCTTACCTTTTCATGCTTTCTGTTGGTGACTTCATTTTGAAAATGGCTCAGAGAGTGGTGCTGAGTCCTGAGTTTGTACTGATGTGTCCTGTACAGAAAGACAAGTTTGCTGCAGGCAGGAGCTGCGGTACTGTTGGCTGTTGTTCTAGTGCTGATGCCTTAACAGTGCCTATAATACAAGGCATCGAGAACACATCTGATGAGAATGAGAAGGCTCACAGGAAGCTCCTATTTCCCCTGGGAAGCAGATGTTTAGGGTTTCACATTTGTGTTCATGGACGTTGTAAACAAAACTTCCGTGCATAACCTTTGTTTCCTCCATTTTGCCAAAGAGGAAATTGAGGCACTGAAGAAGTAGAACAACTATGAAAAGCCTTCTTCCAGAGGCCCTGTCATGGTTAGTCATGAAGGTAGTTGTCACTGACCTCCATTTCCAAACCCTGCTGCCTTATGTCTCCCCAGCAACCATCTTCCAGCACCACTTCCCTGCAGCCATCGACTCCTTCCAGGATGCCGTGAAGTGCTTGTCGGAGTTTGCCTGCAACGCCGCTTTCCCTGACACCAGCATGGAAGCTATTCGACTCATCCGATTCTGTGGGAAATACGTCTCAGAGAGGCCTCGGGTGTGTCTCCCATCCTTGCTTCTGTGAGCAGGGCCGGAAAGTAGTGGGGCCAAAATCTTGCTACCAGCAAAGCCCTTCCCACTGGTGTGTGAGCAGAGTGTGTCTAGCACTGGGTGACGGCACGTACTTTTAATCCCAGCACTCGGGAGGCAGAGGCAGTGGAGCACTTGAGTTCAAGGCCAGCCTGGTCTACAGAGTGAGGTCCAGGACAGCCAGGGCTACACAGAGAAACCCTGTCTAAAAAAAAAAAGAAAAAGGAAAAACAGAAATATGTGTCCATTTCAGATGCTGCCACCACAGAGTTACTTTTCCTTATTGTGTATACATGAGAGTACTGGCATTATTTTATTCATATTGAAGGTTTTTTGTTTTAATAATAATAGCTAACATATCTTTGTTTTAAATTAGGTTCTGTTTACTTTTTGTGAGTGTGTGTTTGTGTGTGTGTTTGGGGGTAGGTGTCACAGGGTGTGTGTGGAGGTCAGAGGACACCTTACAGGAGTCTGTTCTCTCCTTCCACCATCTAAGTCCTGGAGGTTGAACTCAAATCATTAGACTTGGTCACATGTGCTTTAACACTGAGCCGTCTTGCCAGCCCACTCCCTTTTTGTCTTTTTGAAGACTGCATCTTGGGACTGGAGAGAGGGCTCAGCAGTTGAATTTAAGAGCACTGGCTGCTCTTCCAGAAGTCCTGTGTTCAATCCCCAGCACCCACGTGGCAGCTCACAACTGCCAACTTCAGTTCTGTAACTTCAGTTCTAGGAGACTTGACACCTTCACATAGGCATTTGTACAGGCAAAATACTAATGCACATTAAATAAAAATAAATCATTAAAAAAAAAATAACATCTCACTAAGTAGTTCAGCCAGGCCTTTCTTGCACTTAAGATAATCCTCCTGCCTCTGTCTTCTGAGCATTGTGATTACAGACATAAGCCAGATAAGCAAATTTTTCTGTTTTTTTTTTAAATATAGTACCTTGCTGTCCCCAAGCTAACGCAGAACTCACTATGAAGCCCAGGCGGGCCTCAAACTTAAGGCAAGCCTCCCCTGCTGAATGCTGGGACTCTAGGCATTCACTATCACATCCGGCAGTTTTTCATGCTGCGCTTCCTCCCGCAGATGGTCTTCCTGAAGTGTAACAGTGCTGGCTGTCGTTGTTTCTAGCTGTTGTGCTTGGCCAGAAAGGTCAAGAAACTAGGTGCTTCTTATGAAAGAAAGCAAACATGTGGGCTGGGGAGATGACTTAGTGGTGAAGAGCATCTGCTGCCCTTCAGAGGACCTGGGTTTGGTCCCAGCAAATATTATACAGCTCACAACTTCCTGTAACCCCAACTCCAGGTTCCTGTAACTCAGATACCTCTGACCTATGTAAGCCTGTACTCATGTGCACAGTACCATGTGGTACTGTGGTACCACATTAAGTGTATGTCACTTTAACATTAAGTGTATGTCATACTGTGTGTATGACATACACTTAAGGTTAAAAAAAATAGATCTTTCAAAAAGAAAAAGAAACTAGGTGTGGTGCACATCTTTAATCCCAGCATGCAGGAGGCAGGGACAGGCAGATCTCTGTGAGTTTAAGGCCAGCCTGGTCAACAGAGTGAGTTCCAAACCAGCTAGAGCTACATAGTAAGATCTTTTCTCAAAAAGAAAGGAGAGAGGGAGGGAGGGAGGGAGGGAGCAAAGGAAGGAAGAAGGAAGGAATAGAGAAAGGAAGGAAGGAAGAAATGACATTTTAAATCAGGCGGTGGTGGCGCTCACCTTTAGTCCCAGTACTAAGGAGGCAGAGGCAGGTGGATCTCTGTGAATTTGAGGCCAGCCTGGTCTACAGAGTGAGTTCCAGGACAGCCAGAGTTACAACAAAGAAACCCTGTCTCAAAAAAAAAAAAAAAAACAAAACAAAAGAAAAGAAATGACATTTTGCCACTGTGACACAACTTTGAGAAATCACAGTTCCAAATTGCTTCTTTGGATTGGGGTAGAACTTGATGGTAGAGCTTTGCACTCACAGGGCCTGCCCCTACCCACCACCCTCTCCAAAAAAAAAAAAAAAAAAAAAAACAAAGAGAGAGAGAGAGAGAGAAAAGACTCACCTTCTGTTTGCTTCTGAAAGTGCTTGGGCTTTTCTGATACATCTCACCTCTCTGAATGAGACTTGTAAACCACTTAAGGGACAGTCCTAAAACATTGAAATGAGGGGAACATGCCCAGTTAGCTATAACGGTCTATACAAGGCCTTTAGTATTCTTCATAGACTTGAGAAGAGTCTAATCTGTTGAGGTGGCTGGCCCTATAACAGCTCCTTGGGATGTGATGACAGTGAGACCCAGTGTTGCCTGAACACTAAGATCATGTGTTCACTCATTCCTCATAACAAACCTCCCATTTTAAAAATTGACATTGTAGCCAGGCAGTGGAGGCTCACGCCTTTAATCCTAGTACTCGGGAGGCAGAGGCAGGTGGATCTCTGTGAGTTTAAGGCCAGCCTGGTCTACAGAGCAAGTTCCAGGACAGCCAGGGCTACATAGAGAAACCCTGTCTCAAAAACGAAAACTAAATCAGACAGACAGACAGATAGACAGATGGATGGATGAATAGAAGGACTGGCATTGCTATATGACACAGCTCAGAATCACTGGTGAGGTCGAGAATGGAGCTCCGTGGTAGGGTATGTCTTATTGTGTACCAGGCTCTGGGTTCCATTTGTACCGCATACATACCTGCCCTAAAGGGAAGTCAGATGGGCATTTATGTCCTTCAGTGAAGTGCAGAGAGAAATTGCCTCTTGTTTCATAGCCAGACTTGATAAGGAAACTCCAACCCCACTTTAGGAGTGGTTGCTAACCTCCAGGTTGAAGTACAGCTTTACACCAGGCTATGGAAAGCCTGCCTGGGCCCCAGCTACATGACCTTAGGTAGCCATTTAGGTGTCAGTGCTTGTGCCCCAAGCAGCTGTCAGTAAAATGGGTGCATAGCAAGCACTCAGTAATCAATAGCTGCTGCTATTAGGTACTATGCATTACAGCAATGTTCTGGAAACACAAGGTATTCTGGGTATTTGGTTAGCACCCTTTGATCTTTAGCATTCTTCTTAATGTAACACTTTCCGTCTCAGGGCTATTGTGAGCTGCCTCAATGAGGTCCATAGGTTTGTGGGCATAACACCTGCAGTGGCCAAGTGAACATCTGTCCCAACCCTGGGATTCCCCTTCTATGCTGCAGGACAGGGAATTTGGGGAGAAGAGATTGTCTGGAGCCTCATTCTTTGTGTGGTTGCCTTTCTGAGTCCTACTGCTTGATTAGGCTGCATCTGAGAAGTGATTTTCATTGCAGGTACTACAAGAATACACCAGCGATGACATGAATGTGGCTCCCGGTGACAGAGTCTGGGTCAGAGGCTGGTTTCCCATCCTGTTTGAGCTCTCCTGCATCATTAACAGATGCAAGTTAGATGTGCGCACAAGGTGAGTGGATCTCCAGGGTGGCTGGACCTTGACATCATTGGTGTTCTCTTCCCCACCTGCTCTCCTTTTCTTTTCCTTCAGAGGACTCACGGTCATGTTTGAGATTATGAAGAGCTATGGACACACCTTTGCCAAGCACTGGTGGCAGGACCTGTTCAGAATCGTGTTTCGAATTTTTGACAACATGAAACTCCCAGAGCAACAGTCAGAGGTGGGTGATGGCTACAGCATTGCCTGTGAGTGGATGTGACAGGGCCCGTGGCCTAGCTGACCTTCCTGGGGTTGTGTTGTCAAATAATAGAGATTGAAAACACTGAACTGCTTAAGGTGCTTTTACAAGTGGACAGGCAGACTTGACCCTCTTAGACTAGTGTCAGCTAGTCCTAGGAGATCCCTTTCTAGAGAAAAAGGAAAGGAAGTAACTCAGGATTTGCCCACCTGGCCCTGGACACTGCCTGCCAGTTCTGCAGGCTCCTGGCTGCTCCTCTTTGTTGTTTTATCCTGTCACCTGGTCCCTCAGGACTCACAGGAGAGTGGTAGGTGGGGGGCAACATGGACAGACCAGCCCCTTTGTAAAAGTAGTGTTTCAGGAACACATACACACACATACACACCCCAGCATAAAAATAGCATGTGCTTAGTGTGGAATATTCTGAATACACAGAATTCACACCTCTATCACAGAGAAACTGGATTTACTACTGTGCTGTGTTTCCCTACTTAAACATAGTTTATGTGGTTGAGGTCATAGCGTAGAATTTTGTCATGTTCTTTAATGCTAGAATAAAGGTTTTGTCATCATAAAATAGGTACATATTCACTACAGAAAAATGCTTAGCTAGCATGTAAGAACCATGTGGCACACACATGTAACCCCAGCTTCAGGGATCTGTGTTCCTGCAGTACCCAACTGGCTTTTTACATAGATCCTAGGGATTGAACTCAGGTCCTCGTGCTTGCATGCATGGCAAGGACTTCCCCAGCTTAGCCACCTCCTGAGCCCTGAAGTGACTTGGGGTTCTCGTTTTTTGTTTTTTGTTTTTTGTTTTTCCCTTGAGGATGAGAAGCCTAGAGGCCATTCTTGTAAACTCACGACCATACACCTAGCTACGTGCGTGACTGTCAGCAGGGCGTGAGAATCTGTGCTGCCCCACAGCACTCCAGCTCTGTGCATTTTCATTTGTTTCGTTGCTGTGCACATGCCAGGCTGTGACACATGGCAGAGGTTTTTGCTGGCTAGCGAGGCTGCGTGTTCCTGCCACCACTGGTCACTGGCTTCTGTGTCCTTGTGGTACTCCCCTTTTCACCTGTTTGTTTGTTGAGGGGTTTGGATTTGGTTGGTGGGTTTTTTGTTTGTGTTGGTTTTGAGACAGGTCTCATTCTCTAGCCTAGACTGGACTGGAACTCGCTCAGTCATTGCTTTTTCATTGTTACCTTTATTTTCATTGTACTTACTTTTTTTTAATCTTTTTTTTCTCTTAAGATTTATTTATTTATGTTTGAGAATCTATGTCTGAGTGTTCTGTCTGCACATACACCTGCATGCCAGAAGAGAGCATCAGATGTCATTTAGATTGTTGTGAGCCACCATGTGGTTGCTGGGAATTGAACTCAGGGCCTCTGGAGAGCAGTCACACACACACACACACACACACACACACACACACACACATATATATATATATCCAGCCCAGCTTAAGATTTTTTTCATACAGTATATTTTGATTGTGTTCTTTCCCTTCCCTCCCATATCCTCCCCACCTCCTTGCACACTCAACTTTATTATATCCTTTTTGTCTTAAAAACAAACAAACAAACACAAAAACAAGATCAAAACAAGCAAGCAAAAGTCAAACAAGACAAAAAAAAAAAAAAGCCACCACAAAACAACACACAAAGTCCACCAAAAGAAAGCAAGGAGTTTACTCTGTATTGGCCTGCACTGAAGTGCAGCTCCCATACCCAGTGTCACTCCATCAAGGAAAGTGGATTTCCCCTTTCCCAGCAGCTAGAAATTGCAAATGACTTCTTGGTCAGGGTGGGGCCATGTTCACCCACATTGTGTAGGTCTTTACTTAGCTCTTAAGTTACCAGATCTACCAGTTTTGTGTCTTTCTGGCTTATACTTTGAGAACCCTGCTTAGTGACACTTCCCCTTTCCATGACTTTGAAAATATTTTTGTATATTTCTCTGGTACTTTTATGCAATTGTTTTTTTAAATTTGTGTGTGTGTGTGTGTATGAGTGTGTGTGTGTGTGTGTGTGTGTATGAGTGTGTGTGTGTGTGAGAGACTCCAGGAGAGGGCATTGAGTGACCTCTTTCACAGTCCACCTATCACTCTGTTGAAAGTTTATTATAGAAGTTTATTTTTCATTATGTTTAAAATGGCTGTTTTGTGCATTGTTGGGTGAAGGCCTACCTAGGTCTTGGCATTTGTATTGTCTGCAGGTGTTACCTTTTTGTAAAAGATGGTTGACTCCTCATGGCTATCAATAGAACACTTGAGCTTAGTTATCAATAAAAATCCCTGAGATGAGATGCTTAAGGTTCCACTGTCCAGGCTGGTGCTTGGCATGATGATGGCTCCCTCTGCTGAGGTCTGGCAGGGTTTACACCTATGAGAATGCCTCTTTGTCATCTTTGATAGGCGAAACAGTAGGTGTACTGCTCCACAAGGTCTCTTGCTGAATGTGCAACTCACATTTTCTCCACTTGGCAAGCCCCAGTGATCATACTGTCTTCACTCCTTCCCCCAGAAATAGGGTTATTGGGGTTCCTGGGATGCCCAGTTTGTGACATGGGTCTGGGATCTGAAGCTCCAGTCCTTATGATTGCATAATAGCAAGTACTCTTAACTGCTGAGCCATCTCTAGCCCCTTTTGCAGTTTTTATTTTCAAGTATTATTTTAAAGGACAGTATAGGAGTCATAAGTCCACACTGCAGGGTGTCAAACTGTGCTGTTATCGGAGTTTGAACATCATGGTGATAAACATCTTTCTCAGTAAACATTTGCTCACACAGCTGACTGTCTCTTTAGGATCTGATCCTGGAGGTAGTGGTACTGAGTGAGTGGGGTGGATAGATAGTTTGCGATGTTGACACTTAATGCTCTGTGGCAGTCTAACTCAGAAGACTAGCCATCTCACCACAGAAAGGTTGCTTTTGAAGATTCATATTTTTCTTTTCTTTCAGAAATCAGAGTGGATGACAACCACCTGCAATCACGCACTGTATGCTATTTGTGACGTATTCACCCAGTTCTACGAAGCTTTGAATGAAGTGCTTCTGTCTGATGTGTTTACACAGCTGCAGTGGTGCGTGAAACAAGGTATTCATTAAATTGTGGGGCAACATTCTTACAGTCTTAGTGAAAAGTTAATCTTCTGTCTATAGAAGTGTAGATGTCGTGCGGAGGGATAGTGTGTACAATTTAATCCACTAGTCCCTTCTCGGGTTGGTTTAGAAGCACATTTTAAAGATAGACTTGGATGTTTTGTTTTAAAGGTGAGATGCACTTTTGTGCTTTCAAGATTTTTTTGTAGAAAAAAATTTTTTTGTTGGTTTTACGAGACAAGGTTTCTCTGTTGTAACTCTGGCTGTTCTGGAACTCACTCTGTAGACCAGGGTGGCCTAGAACTCAGAGATCCACCTGCCTTTGCCTCCGAAGAGTGCTGGGATTAGAAGTGTGTGCCACAACCTCCCAGCTAAAATATCTTTTAAAGTACATTTGGGTGTGGGGGGAGTACTTTTGGAATCAAGATCAACAGCTTCTTTGGTGGACATCCTTTTGTTTGAATAGTTATGTGTTTATGTTAGTGTACATTAGATGAAGACCATGCATGCATTCATCAGATCTAGATCCCATTTTGGCCTAGGGCAAAGTTAAATTTGGTTAAGGTTTTTGAAAAGTAAGACTTGTTCTATTTTGGTGGCAAAAAATGGAAATGTTGTTGGTGATTAAATCTTTAGAAACACTGTTTTTGTGCACCTTCTGCCATTTCCAGTGTGTGATTCAGTTAATTAAAACAACAAAACACTGATCTTCCTCTACTCTACCAACAAAACTGACTGAATTGTTTTGCTTCTTAAAAAATACATATATTTTTTTTAATTTTTAAAATGTATGTGCATGGATGTTCTACCGACATGTATGTCTGTACACCATGTGTGTGTCTAATGTCCATGAAGTCCAGAAGAAGATTCCTCTGGGGCAGAGTTACAGTAGTTGTGAGCCACCATATGGGTGCTGGGAATTGAACCCAGATCCACTGGAAGGGCAGCCAGTGCTCTTAACCACTGGGCCATCCTTCCAGCCCCAATTTGTGCCTCTTCTTAATGGCATGCTTCAGTTATAATATTTGACTCTCTATAGCCTGGTTTCATTGAAGTCTACAGACCTCCAGCTACAATTACAGTATCAGATACAGACCATATATCTGTCAGACCTGGATCCCATTTTGGTTGGTATCAGGACAACAGTTAAAGTTTAATGACAGATGCTGTTGGATTTTGCAGATAATGAGCAATTGGCTCGATCAGGTACGAATTGCTTAGAGAACCTAGTGATATCCAATGGAGAGAAGTTCAGCCCTGCTGTCTGGGATGAAACCTGCAATTGCATGTTGGATATTTTCAAAACCACCATCCCACATGTGTAAGTGCTAAGGCGGCTACCGTGTTCGTGTGTCCAGGGGTCGTCGCCGGGCTCCCGGGTGCCGCTCATGCTGATCTTTGCCTCCTCTCCTGTTCCCTTAAGTTTGCTGACGTGGAGACCTGCAGGAATGGAGGAAGAGTCATCAGATAAACATTTGGTAGGTTCCTTTATTCTCTTCTCATGTCTTAATAAAATCTTGTTATCATGTTAGCCTAAGCTAACAAGGTGGCCCAGTGGGTAAAGGTGCTTGCCAGTTCATTGCTGTAGACCTGCATGGTGGAGGGAGAGAACTGATGCCTGCAAGTTCAAGTTGTTCTCTCATCCCCCACAAGCACACCATGACACACATGCTCCTTCCGCCCCACATATAAAATAAGCAAAAAAAAATGTCATTTAATATATCAGTCAGCCTATGTCATTTGTAGTTTTCTTATGGGAGGGAACAGTTTACATGGCTTAAAATTAACATGGCTGTAGGGTGCGATGGTGCACACATTTAATCCCAGAGTGCAAGGCAGAAGCAGGCAGATCTCTGTGAGTTCTAAGCCAGCCAGGGGATACATAGTGAACCCCTGACTTCACCCCCCCCAAAAAAAAGAATTAATTAGGCCTTTATCATTTTCTACACAGTAAAGTATTTTTTAAAATAAGTCTCCTCATGCAGTGAAAAGTACCGTGTGCATTTCTTGCTGTCCTTTGTGTCTGCACATGCCATGGACTCACACTCAGTTGAGGTGAAGATCCAGGGACACAAAGCCTTGCAAGCGTGTTTTGTGTCTTTAGCGCTCACTGAGAACAGCCTTCTCTAGGGCTGAGCATTACTGCCAGTTTGTTCTCTGGAGCAGCTCTCTGTTGAGTGTTAGGAACAGATCCTTGTTTATTGTCCTGGGCGGGGTCCTGCTCACCAAGAAATGGTCATCTTATTTTTTGTGTGAAGTCACAGAAATTCTGATTTTTAGAAAATTGTAATAACGTGTCTATGTGTGTATCTGAGAGTGTAGATTCTGCACACGAGTGCAGTGCCCATGGAGACAGAAAGGGCACTGGATCCCTTGGACTGGAGTTACAGGAGATTGTGAAGCCACCTGACATGGGTACTGGAAATTGGGCTTTGGTCCTCTGCAAGAACAGTCAGTGCTCTTGACCACTAAACCATCTCTTGGGCCTTAAAAATCCTTATTTAAACTGGGCGGTGGTGGCACACGCTTTTAATCCCAGCACTCAGGAGTTCGAGGCCAGCCTGGTCTACAGAGTGAGTTCCAGGACAGGCAGAGCTGCAACAGAGAAATCCTATCTCGAAAAATCAAAAAGAAAAAAGAGAGAGAGAGGAAGGAAGGAAGGAAGGAAACTCTCCCTTTAAAATTCTTTGTTTTACTATTTCTGTAGGAAAGTGCATGAATTTAAGAATTACTCATTTGCATTCCCAATAACACTAAGACTGCTAGATTTTTTTTAAAGGATTTGGAGCTTGAACATGAAGATGGATAGAGTCAAAGTTTATTTAGTTCGGTTTTTTGTTGTGTTGTTGTTGGGTTTTTGTTTTGTTTTTTGAGACAGGGTTTCTCTGTTGTAACTCTGGCTGTCCTGGAACTCACTCTATAGACCAGGCTGGCCTTGAACTCACAGAGATCCTCCTGCCTCTGCCTCCTGAGTGCTGGGATTAAAGGCCTGTGCCACCACCACCCAGTTTGCAGTTTATTCGATTTTTATTTTTGAAGTTTTTAAAAATTGTGTGCCTGTGTGTGTGTGTGTGTGTGTGTGTGTGTGTGTGTGTGTGTGTGTGTGTAAGTCAGAAGATACCTTGGAGGAGCTGGTTCTCTGCTTCACCGTGTGGATTTCAGGGATTGAACATAGGTCATCATACACAGTGGCAAGTGCTTTTACCCAAGGATCCATCTCACTGGTCCAAGACTTTATTCAGTTTAATGTAAAGCATAACATTTAAATATTTTCTGGTTTTGCTGGGTATGGCAGCATTCGCCTTTAATCACAGCACTCAGGAGGCAGAGGCAGGTTGATCTCTGAGTTCAAGCCAAGCCTGGTCTATATAGAGAATTCTAGGACAATCAGGGTCACATAGAGAGACTTTGTCTTCAAAGTCTAGTAAACATTTTCTTTTTTTTTTAATTTCTCTGTCTCTGTCTATCCATCTTCTCTCTTTCTCTCTGTGTCTTTCTGTCTCTGCCCCCCCCACCGTGTGTGTGTGTGTGTGTGTGTGTGTGTGTGTGTGTGTGTGTGTGTGTTTGTGTGTGTGTATATGTACACATGCCTGCTGTGTACCATGTGGAGGTGAAGAGAAAACTTGCAGGAGTCAGTTCTCTGCTTCCATCACATGTGTCTTGGGGATCAATTTGGATCATGAGGCACGGCAGCAAGCATTTTACCTGCTGTGCCATCTTGTGGCCTCTAGTTTTTTAAGTTCTGTCTTTAAATTTTCATTTTAATATCAGTAGAAAGAGAAAAAAGGCTACAGCATTGCTGAATTTATTTTTGAACTTGACCCAATTAAAAATCTGTCACACTCATCATTGTAATATATGTAGAAATATCTTGAGTTTGAATAGGAGAACGTGAAGTTTTAACTAAGTTTAACATGGGCAGTTGATGTTAAAAGAGTCACATCTATGCTAGGCACCAAAGAGAAGCAAACATTCTCATTTTTTCTGCTTTACATTAGGATGTGGACCTGGACCGCCAGTCTTTAAGCAGCATAGACAAAAATGCCTCCGAGAGAGGACAGAGCCAACTCTCCAACCCCACTGATGACAGCTGGAAGGGTGGGCCGCACGCACGTAAGACCTCTTTTGTTCTGAGTGTGTTTTCATTTATGTATTTTCATTGGACAACACAGTTATGTGACTCAGGTATTTGGAAAGCACGAAGTACCAACAGGATACGCCTCAGGATACCTCTCCTGTGCCACAGTGTTGCCAGGCTCTCTCTGGCCTCTCTGGAGACATTTTATCCATATGCCTGCAAATACATGCACATGCACATTTACATATGTACCTACACACATACATGTCCTCCTCTCCTTTTTATGCCTGGCATGCACAGTATGCACTATTCCCTTTTCACTTAATGCGTCTTTCACTATCAATACACAGTTTTCATTCTTTCATACTTTTATCTGTTATCCCCCACTCTTTCTCTTTCTCTCTCTCTCTCTCTTTCTCTCCCTCTTCCTCCCCCCCCATATATATATACACATATGTATATATATTTGTTTAAATGTGTGTTAATAATGGACACTTATATTCTTACTATTATTTCATTTGTGACTATCATCCTTGTGTACTTTTCTGCATAGCATATTTTAATGCATCATTAGTTAGAAAGTTCCTAGAAATTAACTAACAGTGGCGTTAGAGTTAGAGCATTTGGTATTTTGACAGATGTTTCCAGATTTCCAGCTCTTAAGGTTGCACCTGTTCACATAATCTTTGGGAATGCCTCAATTTTACATGTCTCTGGAATGATTATCTATTTTAAATTATGATTTACCAGGCCTTTTTCCATGTGTGAGAGCCTGCTCTGTGTCTGTCACACCCACCTGGTTTGCTCTGCAAACCAACTCCAATTACTTGACTGGTTTTCTCTTGGGGTATTTGAGGCTCTCATTTTGAAAAGTACCTTTAAGAACTGGAAGGTGAGCTGGAGAGATGGCTCAGCAGTTAAGAGCATTGGCTGTTCTTCCAAGGGACCCAGGTTCAATTTCCAACACCCACATGGCAGCTCAACTGTCTCTAACTGTAGTCCCATGGGATCCAGTTCTCTCTTCGGGTGTGCAGACTTACATGTAGTCAGAACACCCATAAAATTAAAATAAATAAAATCTTTAAAAAATAAAAATAAAAGAATGTAAAGTTGGTCATGGTGGCCAAGCCTTTTTTAATCCTAGCAGGTGGATTTCTGAGCTTGAAGCCCAATCCTGATCTACGTAGCCAGTTCCAGGCCATCCAGGGCTACACTGTAAGACCCTGTTTTTTGTTTTTTTTGTTGTTATTATTTTGTTTTTGTTTTTTAAGCTGTGGTGTGCCAGGCACTGTCCTGTTACATGTGTGTGGTTTCATTTATTTTTCTGCTGGCCTTTGAAGAATGCTGCTTTGCATTTGAATGACCAGGGTATAGACAGGTGCTATGCAGTAGACAGAGCCTGGCAGAGTTTTTGGCATACTGAGGAATCAGAACTTCAGAGTGTTGTGTTCTGTCTGAAGTGATGTCCCTGACCTTTGGCAGAGCAGTTCCACCCCATTCTCCACATGGCAGGCTGTGGTCAACACTGACTATCTTCTGAAGTGCCACAGTAAGTGAAGCAGTATGTGCTCTCTGTTATCTTTTGAAGGAATAAAAGTCACCTTGAAGTCCATTTAAAAAGCCCCTGGGACTGAGGTACTGCTCACAGTACTGATAACTGCTGACAGCCAGTCTCTTCTACATCCAGGGGAGAGAGGTGTCTGCTTTCTTATCACCTCTAAATAAGGTATTTAGTTGGACTGGGCCAAGTATAAATTCCTTTCAATAGGAGAACTGCCCAGGACAGCAAGATGACTGCATCTGGAGGGGTGTTTGGGACCAGGGTTCCTGCCATGCCTCCATCAACAGTTAATTCTTTCTCCTGTTTTCCAAACTCAACCTCCATTCTGAGCCCCAAACCTTTGCACAGTTCCTTTGGTTGGTTGGTTGGTTGATTGGTTGGTTGGTTTTGTTCTTTGAGACACAATCTAACTTTGTAGTCCAGCTGGCCTGAAACTGGGAATCCTCCTGCCTCCTGCCTCAGCTCCAGAGTGTGATATAGCCACCATACCTGACTATATAGGTGTAATAATTCTTTGTATGTGTGGTGGCAATGGACAAGGATGCTGGCGAGTTTAGTAAAGGCTTATTAGTTACAGGGGAGGGGGAGGGATGCTGAGTCGAATAGAACAGGACCCTGTTGAGAGTGAGAGAGAGGAGAGGAGACAGGACAGCAGGGTGAGAGACCAAGAAGGGAAGAAGAAAAGAGAAGGGATGGAGAGAGAGACAGAGAGAGAAAGAGACAGGCAGACAGACAGCATGGTGAGAGGCAGAGAGAGCACAGGGCAGAGAGAGGGGCACAGAGAGAAAGAGACAAAGAGAAGAAAAGCAAAGAGAGAGACAGAGGAAGAGGGGCAGAGAGGTAAACAGAGAAGGAGGCAAAAGAGAAAGGATCCGAAGCCCACCGGGGTTATGTGGGAGCCAGTCCCCTAGAGCAGGTACAGGTTTCAGGAGGCTGTACCAGGCAACAGGGTGGGAGTCTCCGGAGCATCAGGGCTGGTGAGCTCCAGGGAACCTAGGTAGCTCTGGGCAATTCACAATAATAGGTTTGTTTGGGTTTTTTAGTTTTAGTTTTGTTTTGTTTTAACAGCAGCTGCAACTTTACTGTATTTTTTTTTCTTTTTTCCCTTGGTCTCGCCATGTAGTCCTGACTGTCCTGGAGCTTGCTGTTCAGACCAAGATGGCCTGGAACTCACAGAGCTTTGTCTGCCTCTGCCTCCCAAGTGCTGGAATTAAAAGTGTGTGACCATGCCTAACTAACTTCACTATATTTTTTAAAGTTAAAATTCATTTAGGGGGCATGGAGAGATGGCTCGGCAGTTAAGAGCATTGACTGTTCTTCCAGAGGACCTGAGTTCAATTCCCAGCACCCACATGGCATCTGGCAACTGTCTGTAACTCCAGTTCCAGGGGATCTGATGCCCTCACACCAATGCACATAAAATAAACTTAAATAAATATTCAAAAATTTGTTTAGGGGGCTAGAGAGGTGACTCAGCAGTTAGGAGTACTGGCTACTCATATAGAGGACCTGAATTTGGTTCCTAGTTCTACATGGAGGTTCATAAACTTCTGTAATTCAGGGGATCTGATGCCCTCTTCTGGCTTCCTTGGGTACCAGGCATGCACATGGGACACAAGCATATATATATAAGCAAGACATTCATACGCATTAAAAAAACTTTTTTTTCGGATGGTGGTGGTGTAGCGCCTTTACTCCCAGCACTAGGGAGGCAGAGGCAGGTGAATCTCTGTGAGTTCAAGGCCAGCCTGGTCTACAGATCAGGTTTCAAGATAGCCAGGGCTATACAGAGAAACCCTGTCTCGAAAAACCAAAAAAAGAAAGGAAGGAAGGAAGGAAGGGTGTTTCTGGAGATTGAAGTAATGATCTTATATGCTAGGGAAACATTCTGCCACTGAACTGAATCCTCAGTTCCTCAAAAGTTGGAACATTCTGCGTAGACTTCCACACCCACATTTAAAAAGTAGACAACTACTTCCTGTCTTTCTGTCACTGCAGTTATACTGAACTTTCCAACACTCTCGTTCTCTCATGCACTGGGAGAAAATCTCTCATTTTACCACAGTGGATCATGAATCTGCCAACACTTGGGAGATGCTCGAACCCCTAAATATTGAGACATGAGGGTGAACAGAGTCAGTCTTCAAAGGCAGAAACTGTATTGCAGATGAGAACAGGGAAGTGTCAGAATGAAGAGCTGTGACCAGTTAAAGGTTCACCACTCAACAGGTGAGAGAGCACCTCCTCATACCCCACCCCAGGGGTGGGGATCAAATCTAGATCCTCATGTGTGCAAGTGCCCTAAAGAACATGTCAAAGGCATAGAGAAGATGTGCAGAAAGCCGTGCCACTTCAAGGGTGGGAAGAAATGGCCCAGAAACCAAGAACTTAGAAAAGCTCTCCCAGATCCTCACAAACTGAGCTGGGCCTGCTCACAGGGCTGGCTGGCTGGCACCCTGCCTACCTGCTGTGAGGGCATGGTCCACAGCTATGCTGTAGGAGTGCCGTGGCCCACGGTGAACCTTGCTGGAAGACACAGGGTCCACACAGTGAGTCTGACCCTCCTATCCCTGCTCCATCTCTTTTCCTTTCTTACCCTCTTTCCTTTGTTTCTTTTTCTTTTTCTGTTGTCTGTGACATTTTTGGAGAGACATTTCCTGGCATTTGATTTAAACTTGCAATCCAACCCTGATGTGTCGTCTCTCTACCCTGTCACCCAGCAGACATCACTCTCAGCACTCATCTGCTGTCTCCAGTGCTGTGGGAGTGGAGGGCAGGGTTTTCACTCATTGACATGCCACAGCACCAAGGTGTTCTGGGCTCCCAGTAGAAGCTCGTGAAGAGTGTGAGTCAGGGTTATCTTTATCATCTAATACAGATCAGAAACTGTTGGCCAGCCTCCTCATCAAGTGTGTGGTTCAGCTGGAGCTGATTCAGACCATTGACAACATCGTGTTCTACCCTGCGACCAGCAAAAAGGAGGATGCAGAGCACATGGTTGCTGCCCAGGTAACTCCCCCAGGGCCTGGGCTGGGACACTCTTGATCATGGGAAGCTGTGAGGAGTGGCGGCAGGCTGGAGCCTATCGTGCTCATCTCTGTCCAACCCCACTTTAGAGACATTGTGTTGGGCACTGGAAATTGGGCACTGTAAAACAGCACACACCACAGAGACAGGAAAGTATGGAAAGTCAGGGTTTTATTCCCCCCGAGAGCTGGCTTGCCAGCATAGCGCTCCTCAAATGCTTCCCCTCCCTTGGGGCGGGGAAAGTGTTATTTTTCTCAGGCAGGACTTTTACTGCTGGTATACAGCTTCACCATCAATAACTGAAGCTGTGTGGTGACACATGCCTGAGATCCCAGCATTTGATAGGCTAAGGCCAGAAACTTACCATGAGTTCAAGGCCTTCCTCGGCTACAGAGTGAGACCTTTTTTAACAACAACCAAAAGAAGTAGGGGGAGCAAGCCTGGCATAGTGAGCCACCAGTAATTGGGAGGTAGAAGCAGGGAGGATCATAAGCCCAATGCTAGTCATGGCTACACTGCAAATTTGAGGCTAGCCAAAGCTACATGAGATCTTTTCTCAAAAATCACAAACAAACAAAAACAAGCCAGGAGAAAAAAAAACAAAAAATGTGAGAGGGACAATATGCATATAAAACCCCCGAAGCCAGAGAGATGGCTCAGTGGGTAAATACATTTGCCACCAAGCCTGACAACTAAATCTGACCCCAGAACCTACACTGTAAAAGGAGAGGACCAATTCTCCTGACCGCCATACACATTCTGTGGCACCTGTGCATACATGCATAGACGCACACGAAATAAGTGTAAAGTCCCCCCGCCTTTCCTTCAGAAAGCGCATCTTTATTTTGTATGTGAGGCTCTCTGCACGTGAAGGATTCTAGAACAGAAGTGAGTGTCCAGTGTCCCAGCAGTAGCCTTATGCTGGGGACTTAGCTGGCTCAGAGGCTAACATGCTGAGGTCCCTGCCTCAGCCCTGTTGCCATCTACATGGATAAAGTATGCAGTCAGTCATCTTTACAGAGGTGTGCAGACAGCCCCACTATCACTTAAGAATGTCTTGTTCCTTGTGAAGACAGTACTGTGGCCATCCAGTCCCTCCTTCATCCCAGCTTCCTGACCCTGAGAGATACTCATTGGCTTACTTTGTCTCTGGATTTGCCTTTTCAGAGTGTCTCATATAAGTGGAGTACATTGTGGGAGCTTTGGGGTGTGACTTCTTTATTTTAGAAGAATGTTTTGGGCTCGTTTGTATTATACAGCATAGCAGTCCTTCTTTTACGTATGGCTCAATAGCATTCTGCTGTGGACATTCCACACCACAACTGCTCCTCTGGTCAGTCTGACTGATGTTGGGTGTGGCTGTCCCTGCCTGTAACCCCAACACTCCAGAAGCTGAGACAGGCGACTGCATAGCAGCACTCCTAGTCATTTCAAAGAGAAATGTATATAAATACTCATTGTACTGTTATGTACATTTTATATGTTTTTTGATGGACATGTTTCTTGGGTAGATCCTATGAGCTGAATTCCTTGATCATGTGATGATTGTGTGTTTAACTTTTTGAGAAATTGTGCAAATTTACAAAGTTTAGAAAAGTGGCTACACCATTGCACACTCCTGCAAGCATCGTGTGAGGATTCTAGTCTGCAGAGCTCTCCAGGGGCTGCTACTGCGTGTCCCACCAGCAGCTTGGTGTTCTCTGCATACGGACTGCTTGTAATTTCAGCCTTCGTTCTGGAGTTCATACTCGTGTCTAGTGTTTTCTGCTCTTGTTCAGCCCATCACCTCCTCCTGTCCCTCTCCCACTCCCACTGTTCCCCCAAATCTTCCCAAGTAAGCAAATCCTTCTTTTACTTCCATGACTTTTCTCTCTTTTTAATGACCCAGTGTAGGAAAAATGGCATCTTCATCAGTAGGGTCTTACCTTCTAGTTCAGTGGACGATTCACCATTTAAAAATTACTGCTTTATTGTTAAACTCTAAACTATGTGTGTATAACTCATGCTCATTCCATATCAGATATGACTGGAAACTCTTTTCTCCTTTCCTATGTGTGTTTTCAGTTTCTTGACAGTGTCTCCTGAAACCCAATAGCTTTTAATTTTGATAAGGTCCAGGGTTACCAGTGTTCTTGTCCTTCCTGTTTGGATGTCAAACCTAGGAAAACATTCCCTTATCCAAGTTCACAAAGATTTAGGCTTACAGTTTTGTTTGATTGGCTTTCCTAGTTTTGTTTATTTTTTGGGACAGGCTCTTCTGTCTCCCAAGGCTAGCACTGGACTTGTTTCCTAGCCCCGCTGGCCTTGTGCTCCCAGCTCACCTGCCTCTTACCTCCCCAGTGCTGGGGTTACAAGTGCACACCACCATGCTTAGCGATAGAACTATGTTTTAAGAGTTTTTTTTTTTAATGTGTATGGGTATTTTGCCTTCATATATATCTGTGTACCAAGTGTATGCATGGTGCCCAAGGAGGCCAGAAGACGATATCAGATCCCATGAACTGCAGTTATGGCCAGTTGTGAGCAGCCATGTGGGTGCTGGGAATTAGCTAGCACTCTAACCATTGAGCCCTTTCTCCAACCCTGTTTTAAGAGGCCTGTTTTATATAAGTGGCTAGGCAAGGTGACACACACTTTCAATCCCAGCACTTAAAAGGCAGAGGTAGGTGGATCTCTGAATTCAAGGCTGGACTGGTCTACAGAGTGAGTTCCAGGATAGCCAGGGCCATGTAAGAGACCCTGTCTCAAAATAAATAAAAGAGCTAAGGTTTACTCTTATGTCTTCAAATGTGTTTTAGTTCTCTCTTGTTTATGGTGTAAGGTGAGACCCCAACTTTTGTCTCTGATGTGTGATGGTCACATGTCCTGATGCAGTCTTTTCTCTCCCCAGTGAGTTTTCCTGCCATTGTGTTAGAAGTCACTTTATTTCTTGTGACTCTTGCTGTTTAACTCACCTGCATCTACCTGTGTGCCAACACCACACTGTCCTGACTACTGTAGTTTTTTTTGTGTTTTGGAAGTTGGCAATGTCAGCCCTCCAGTCTTTATGTTTTCAAGGCTGCTCTGCCGATCCAGATCATGTATGTAGTTGAACACCAGCTTTTAAAAATAGAGTCTCACTGTATAGCTCAGACTGGTCTGGAACTGTGTAGCCTAGGCTAGCCTTGACATAGAGCATTGTATTCACCCTGTCTCAGCTGGGATAACAGGTGTGTGTCAGCACATCTGGCATCAGATGGGATTTTATTAAGACTGCTCTGGAGTTATAGATCAACCTGGGAAGTTTTGCGGTCTTCCCTTTTCAGCTTCTTATGAGAATGGCTGATCCCTAGAAATCTCAAGAAATTCAAAAATCTCTGAGCATGTCTTAGATTTTAGGCTGCACATTCACTAACAATTTGGAGCACTTTCTGCATGTTTAGTTTCATTTGGATCTGACAACAATCAGGGTTTGAGTGATCACCTGACCGAGCTCAGAGAGCCAGTTGGGCTTATATCTTTCAGTTATGCATGGGACTCAGGCTGTTTGTCACATTGGTCACATTTGAAAGAGAAAAACACAGTGTTATAGTGAGCACTGAAAGCATTCCCCTGCTTAGGCAACAGACAGCACTGACAGCAGGGAAACCTGGGCGCCCGAGCCCACCTCCACACAGCTATCAGGTCAGACTCCCAGTGGAGACAGCTCTGATGGCAGCTCTGGGAGAATTGGACTGCCTTGTCTGTCTGCCATCACATGCCTTAGTCCCCACAAACTTCACCCAGCCCTCTTCTCTCTCCCCTCCAGCAAGACACACTGGATGCGGATATCCACATTGAGACGGAGAATCAGGGCATGTACAAGTTCATGTCCTCACAGCACCTCTTCAAGCTGCTGGACTGCCTGCAGGAGTCCCATTCCTTCTCCAAGGCCTTCAACTCCAACTACGAACAGCGGACTGTCCTCTGGCGAGCAGGTGAGGCACAGAGACAGGCTTGTGACAGGCCACACTGGCCACCGCCCCAAACTCCAAAGCCTTTGGAGAGTTTGATATTTTAATACTTTTTAAATTTTCTTTTGTTTTTATGTGTGGGTGTTTTGTCTGTGTACCACATGCCTGATGTCCAAGAAGGTCAGAAGAGGACACAGATCCCCTGGGACTAGAATTATATATGGTTGTGAGCCTCCATGTGGGTGCTGGGTGGGTGCTGGGTACTGAAACTGGATCATCTGGAAGAGTAGCCAGTGCTCTTAACCACTGACCCATCGCTCCAACCTGTATTTCTGTGTGATATTTATATATTTCTCCAACAGTGGAAGGTGGGGGAGTCTTCCTGTTCTGATCTTTGCAGAGAATCATGTATTACAAACTTCTCTTACTTACTGTCTCTTAACCTTCTCCCCAAGTGCCTTTTTTTGTTCTGTTGAAAATTTTTTTTTAATGCTATTAGCCCTGCCTAACCTAGAATTTGCTAATAGCTCAGGCTAGTCTCAAACTCACAGTAGTCCTCCTGCCTCAGCCTCCTGATTATTAGGATTATAGATGTGTGCCACCATGCCTGGCTCTAAATAAGTTTTTTTGTTTTGTTGGGTTTTTGTTTTTTGTTTTTCAACACAGGGTTTCTCTGTGTGACCCTTACTGTCCTGGAACTCAGCTCTGTAGACCAGGCTAGCCTCTACCTCAGAGATCTGCCTGCCAGCACCTACCAAGTACGGGGATTAAAAATACCTTCAGACCACATGTGGAACATCTTTTCCCTGTAGCTATTTTGTCCATGCTGTTGCCAGTGGGATGGTTCTGTTCAGAGTCATTGGCACATCGCTGGCTGATATATTTTTATATTTAAGAAAAAAAAAACTGTGTTATTTGTGCTCTGTAGGCAAAAAACATCCATTAACTTCAAAAAGTGCTAGAATTCTTTTTTTTAATTGTGTGTGCACAGGGCTGAAGAGATGGCTCAGCAGTTAAGAGCACTGGCTGCTCTTCCCAGAGGATCAGAGTTCAATTCCCAGCACCCACATGGCAGCTCACAACTGCCTGTAACTCCTGTTCCAGAGGATACCACACCCTCACACAGGCATACATGCAAGCAAAACACCAGTGTACATAAACTAAATACTTTTTAAAAATTGTGTGTGCATGACATGAGGGCATACACATGCCTCTACACACTGTGTTGTAGAGGTCAGAGGATAACTGTGTGAAGTCACTTCTCTCCTTCCACCTTTATGTGGGTTCTGGGGATCCAACTCAGGTCTCCAGGTTTACACAGTAAGTCCCTTTACCCACTGAGCCCTCTTGCCAGCCTGAGTACTAAAATTCTTTTTTTTTTTTAGATTTACTTATGGAGGGGTGGAGGAAGGGAGGAAGGGGCCAGGATGTATTCTGTAAGTTGTATGAGAGAAGAAAAATTTTAAAAATAAAACAATAAAAAAATTAACTAAAAAACATTTCTTTATTCTGTGTATATGAATGCTCTATCTGCTGTACAACTGTATGCCACAAGAGGGCATCAGACTCCACTACAGATGGTTCTGAGCTACCATGTGGTTGTTGGGAATTGAACTTAGGACCTCTGGAAGAGCAGTCTGTGCTCTTAACCCCAAGAACTAGACTTTTTAAGAGCTGTTGGATTGGAGCTGAGACTGATGGCTTCACAACGCCAGGTGAAAGAAGCAGGGCATATATCACCTGGAGAGTGAAGACCCCAACCATCTGCTCCACGTTTCCTGGTGTAACTAGAGGACTGCCTCCCACGGCAGCTCAGTACTGTCCTGGCTGGTAACATGCACTACTGACGAGGTTGCTTTGTCTCTAGGCTTCAAGGGCAAGTCCAAACCGAATCTTCTCAAACAAGAAACCAGCAGCCTGGCCTGTTGTTTGAGGATCCTGTTTAGAATGTATGTTGATGAGAACCGCAGGGATTCCTGGGACGAAATACAGCAGCGACTTTTAACGTAAGATTGCTTGCCCATTAATCTCACATAATTCTGAGAACTGAAAGAGTAGGAGAGCTAAGTGTGGTAGCACATACCTTTTATCCCTACACTTGGGAGACAGAAGCAAGTGGATCTTTGACTTGCAGGCCAGCAGGACTACAGAGAAAAGAGTAGGAGAGAAATACCTACTCAGAGACACTGGCTTTCTTCTGCTGCTTCACCCATTTCAGGTCCTAGAGTCCTGAGCAGAATAGGCAGGGCTACTCCCTTAATCCAGCCTCTCCCTGGGGCTGTGGAAATGCTCTGACCTCTGAGTTCTGAGATGACGAAGTCCTGACTCTGGCTGGCACCCAGGGTGGGTAAGTTACTATCCCTCCCAGGATGAGGTCCAAGGAATTGCTGCCAACCCCAGCATCTTGTCAGTCCTTCTTTCCAAGAAGAGTCATGATAACAGGGTTAGCAGGATCACCACACAGAAGTGCACCAGTGCAAACAGTAGGCCACCAGTTCCTACCCATTTCCTGAACATCATCAAAAGGCTTGGAGCCTTATGTTTTGTGTTTTTCTTTGATGCTGCAGTGTGAATTTGGCCTTGAACTGGCTAAATATTCTACCACTGAGCTGCATCCCAATCCCCCCAAGTTTTCTTTGATTCCTCTGAAGTATATAGTAGCACACAACACTAACCCTTTGCAGCAAGGCAGCAGTCTCCGTAACACAGCTGGAAGCAGCATACAGGAGCAGCCATCAGTAACCTCCAAGTGGATCTAACAATTATTAATATATCAATTTTGATGTATTCTCGTGATAGAATATTGACAGCCATTTGAGTTGGAGGGCTGAGTACATAGTACAGTGGTAGAGCACTTGCCTGCCATGTGAGACACCCTAGGTTCATTTCCTAGTACCACAGGCATACACACACATACACATACCCCAAAAGAGAGGCTAAGATATTGTCATGTGTCCTTTAAAATTACAGAATTCTTTTCTCCTTCGTACAGTTACAATTTTATGCCCTTTCCAGTTGTCTTACAGTGAGAATATATAACAGACTTTAGTTGGGTCTTAGATAACGTCTGATAGCCAAGGATGATCTTCTGGTCTCCTGCCTCTATCTCCTTCATGTTGGGATTACAGATGTGTGCTGGGTACTAATAAGTCCTGGCTAGAAGAATTATTTAAAGGAGATACATGGTTCTTCCTCACACTTGCTTAGGACAGAGTCTCCCTATATACCTAACCTCAGGCTGGTCTTGAACTCACAATTCTCCTGCCTTACTCTCCCTACTCTCAGGTCTTTTTATTATTTGTTTACTTATTTTTTTTTTGTTTTTTTGTTTTTTTGAGACAGGGTTTCTCTGCTGTAACTCTGGCTGTCCTGGAACTCCCTCTGTAGACCAGGCTGGCCTCGAACTCACAGAGATCCACCTGCCTCTGCCTCCGAGTGCTGGGATTAAAGGCGTGCAGCATCACTGCCCAGTCAGGTCATTTCTTAAATCAAGCCTAAAGGTTGATTACCTGCATTAGGCTCCTCGAATCTCATCAGGGTTGTGGCATAACATTTAAGTCCAGGAGCAGTTTCATGTGATTATGAATGAGGAAGACAGTCAGTAATAGTGAGGAAGTCCTGTTGTGCTTACTGTGCTACAGACTTGGCCTAGCTCCACCCTAGCCATTGCCAGAGCCAAGCTGTCATTTGACAAAAGAAATGAGGGCCTTGTGGTTTGCCCAGGCTAGCACAGCCGGTGTAGGTATTCAGTAGACCAGTGAAGGAATCATGGCTCTCCACTGGATGTGAAGTACCAACTGCTGCCTTGACATGTCTGCTCTTAATTCTAGTGTGTGCAGCGAGGCCCTTGCCTATTTCATTACTGTGAACTCTGAAAGCCACCGGGAGGCCTGGACAAGTCTCTTGCTGTTACTTCTAACCAAAACCCTCAAAATAAACGACGAAAAGGTATAAAGTAAACTTTGGTGTCTCCCTCTGGTTGATGTGGGTGCTTTTCCTCCATTTGAGATTACCGTTGGAGACAGTTCATCAGGAAAATGGGTGCCTTCAGATAGCAGGGCTTTTCTTAAGACCCAGCCGAGAAGGGCTCAAGTGTGGACCCTTGTGTGGCTGCTGGAATGGTGCTCGTGACCTCAGTATAGCTGAGGAGCTTGGGATTGTGCGATGGTAGTGAAGAATAGGCGCCCGCTTTGTAGAATGAAAGAAGCCTGTTGACCACAGCAAGATATTATAAAGAAATTCAATATTAAAATGGGGGGTTGGTTGTGGGTGTTTTGTGACAGGGCCTCATATAGCCCAGGCTAGCCCTCCCCGTGAGCTGAAGATGATCTTGAACTTTTGATCCTTCTGCCCCCACTCCTTCACACTTAGATGTATTTATTTACTTATATGGAGCTGGGGATTGAACCTAAGACTTCGTATGTGCTAGCCAAGGACTCTACCAACTGAGCTACACCCGGTCTTGTTTTCATGAGACAGAATCTTGCTATGTAGCCAAGACTGGCCTGGAACTTGCAGTCTTCCTGTTTTAGTCACATACTGCCTCGCTCAGCTAAAATAAATTTTAGCTGTAGCAAGTTTTAATAGCAAGAAAAAACAGCACAGTGTTGTAGAATATTATAGTTTAAGTCGAATGAATACCTGTGAAAAACTGGTGCCAAAAAAAAAAAAGTCCATGTCTAATTGTCTTTCTGCTTTCCCCGGTGCAAGTTCAAAGCACACGCTTCGGTGTACTACCCCTACTTGTGTGAAATCATGCAGTTTGACCTGATCCCTGAGCTCCGAGCAGTTCTTCGAAAGTTCTTTCTGCGGATAGGCCTGGTATATAAGATATGGATTCCAGAAGAACCATTGCAAGTGCCAGCAGCGCTGTCGTCAACATGGTAGCACTGGCTCCCACAGCCTCTGCTATGGCTTTGCAGAGCATCCATCACGCCATCCTGACTGGCACACGAGGAGCTGCCTACCGTGTTGGGGTTCAGACGTGGATAGCAGTGATCTGTACACTGGCCTCATCACAGTTCCCAGCAGAGGCTCATGGTGTCTCATTAAACCATTGCATACCAGTAACACAGTGGGTGGGAGTCTGCCCCGTCTGTCATTCCATTTCACTGACTGAACTGTGAGATCTGTTGTGAATGCCACCATTTCCTCGCAGAGCTCCAGGACTGGCGATAAATGTTTTGTCAGAGGAAGTCACTCTTCTTGGAAGTAATGGACGTCGATGTATCGGTTCCTGTTTATTAGAGAGTATATTAATAAAATTCCTTGTAATGGCTAACTGCCACCTAAGTACACTGGGTGTTTTGTTGTTTGAACGTGTTAGCGAAGTTTGAATGTTTGTGTCAGTTTTGGGTCAGCCTAGTTAGATTAAGAAAGGTAGGAAAAGAGAGGGTGTTTCTTATGTTTTGTTTTGTTACTGTCTAAGTGATTTCTAAAGTATTTTACCAAGATATATTATTGAAGATTTGATTAAAGGCAGAGTTTAGTAGACGTAAGAGCTTCCAAAGCTTAAAGAAAACGTAGTGCCTCATGGCTCCCTGTTTTAGTAACTTTGGGAGACAAAGTCTGTAGGAAAAAATAATGAAGGTGTTAGCCTTCCTTGAAGTATTTGTGGGTAGATGTTCTGTAAATTTTCCAGAATGCATTGCACTTCTCTCTGAATTCTAGACTTTAAAATAGTAATGAAAATGAAGTAATTGACCCAGAGTTCATTTATCTTTGAGTAAACCTTTTTATTTTTTACCTCAGCAGAGTGAGTGTCTGATAGACAGTATGGCTGCTTTGCAGTCCCCATTAAAGGGACTATCAGAGGGAGGGACAGTTACTTAGTGTGAGCAGGGTCACTCCAGTGCCCTCCTCAGCCATGAGGATTGTGAGTGGAACTAGAGCTACTGTTGAGCCGCACAGCTGGACAGTGGCAATGGCAGGGATGGCATGCAGAGCTTCTGTTAACTTGATCAGGAGCTGGATTCTTTGGCAAGATTAGATTCTGGGGTCCTTCTGTTGGTGCCATGCCTAGAACTGCAGTAGAGTGAATTCTGAGTGTTCCCGACACCCACAGCAGCCAAGCTAGCAGCTCAATTGATTTGGAGCCCATGAGAAAGAACACATGCTTCTTTGTCTGCTCTCACCCACTGCTCACCTGGAGCAGCCCTGGGTGCTAAGCCATGTCATGAAGCGCACTGGAGACATTCAGACTTCTGCCTATGTCAAGTCCTATGAATTGTGGTCGTATTAATGTCAACTCTGGTGCCTTAGAAGTTAGTCATCCTTGGCAGTGTGTCTGTGGAACTGGACCCTTTTTTTTTCTAGAGGGGGATTCCTGGTGCTTTTGCTATTTTCTCTCTTATTTTTGATAGCCTTGTCATATATGCTCAGTTTGGCCAGCAGAACTTGTATTTATGCTTTTCCTTCCCCAAAAGTATTTTAATTTCTCTACCAAAGAATAAAAAAGCAGCTTGAGGTTATTGCTAACACACATGAGCTAAGAGGGCTGTGTATCTCACAAGAAGGGATCGTGGGAGAATATGTTTCTGTGAGTGGAAAGTGTGAGCACATTGACCGATGTGTCCTGGAAACCATTACATCTTTTCGATGCACCACAAACCTGTGCCTGAGATGCGCTCCCTTGTGTTGCCACTCAGTACAGCCTCAGCTCTCAGTGGTCCCTGCAGTATTTGTACCACACATGTAATCAGGGAACATGCATGCATGTCCAGTGGGTGCATCCTGCCGAAGCTATGCCCCTGACTGGTGGCTTTCCTTCCCGACCTGTGACATTCCGTTCATCTACACTGGCCCAGTGTCCCCCTGCCTCCTCTGTAATTTTTGCCCTTTACAGGGCAGGTAATGTGTCAGTGCGCTTTCTTACTTGCTGAGATATTCAGGCTTGAATTTCTTTATAATTTTGTTGTGTAAAAGATTGACTTTTCTGAATGATGCATTTGAATTGTACAGCAATAGATCTTTTTAAAATGATGTAAAATCATTCAGGGTAATTTTTCTTGTCAGTGGACAGTGGTATCCCTGACCTCCAGAAAAAGCCATTTGGTGTAAATTCTTTGTGGTGAACAAGTCTATTCTTTCTCATGGCAAATGTAGCTTTAGCCGCTCGGACACCAGTGCAGAGTGTGTGCAGCTGTGCATTGTCACAGGCAGAGGCTCCGAGGCTGCAGCAGAGGAGGGAGGGTGTGGCACCCTCCAAGGCCTTACTTATTTCTTTATCAGAATGCTTTAAGTGCTGATTGTATGTGTCGGGTCTCTAAAGCAGCTTCTGTTCCCAAGCTGCTGTTCCGAGCAGTTTTTACTTGTCTGTTAAGGAAATCACCAGCTTTGGCATCTGAGCAACAGTGAGTGGGAGATGTGATTGCTGGTGAGCACCTTCAGAGTCAAACACACCTTCCCTCATACTCCTCGTGTACAACCAAAGAACAGACGTTATTTAAATTGTATAGTAATATCTGGACACATAACATTTTCCTCCAACAGGTGACTTTTGTACAAAATTCAGAAAAACTGTAAAGACACCTCCCCCACAGAAAAAAAAACCTTTAGTTGTCTTTGTAGTTACTAAAAGAATGCGCTGACACATGCAGGCGTGACTGGCCCGATATGGTGTTTGGTACATGCTGGTCGCAGTAGGCACTGGATCCTTCTGAACCCCATTTCACTTTGCAGTGAGGTAGACACAACTGGAGCTCACACGCAACCTGGAGTTGCGCTACCAGCAGCTTTGTGGTTTGGGAAGCAAAAAAACCAAAGCTGAGCATCATAAAGAACGAACCTGTCTAGAAACCCTTGCTCTCAGAAAATGACACTCTTCAAACGTGTGGTTTTTCTCAGTGTTCTAATTTTTAATTTTATCTTGCATATTTGCATCATACATTTCTTTATGTGCAAAATGTATGTTTTTCCTCTTTAAAATGCCTAAAAGTTAGTTACTAGCTACTTTGATTCCATCTATACACAATGATTAAGTGCATTTAATATTGGTAATTTAATGAAAAGCATTCCTTGCCCAATGGATGTAAACATTTTTGAAAGAATAAAGCAGAATTATATAATATGAAATGCTATGTAAAGTTTTCTATGTAAAAACATTATGTACAATACTGTTAAATACCCCATGCTTTGATCAGGTGGAAAAATCAATAAAGTTTTAAAAAGTAAAGCTGCTCCTAACGTCATGCTTACATCATATCAGGCTATAGGTTGGGGTAGTTGGTTGCCATGGCAGATACAAACTTGTAGTTTCCAGCTGGTAGTGGGCTTTGGCTTCAGGGCATGGGAGATGGCTTACGTAAAAGTGCTCGTCTTATCTCTTCGGGTCCCTGGTGTGGGCAGTCTGTCACAGTATATCCTCACGCTTATTGCCCAGGTTGGCATAGCTTCTGTGAGTTCAAGGGTGCCCAGCCACGCCATGCCCAGGAGACAACATTCCTCAGCACTTCCACTTCCCAGCCCTTGTGGTTTTTCTGCCCTCTCTCCATGATGGTCCCTGAGTGCTGGAGGGAGATGATATCACTGATGACTCTTTCGAGTGTATGATGGTGAGGGTTGAGCTCCAGAGTAAAGGCAAGAGGTGTCCTGCCTCTGAGCTGTTACCCCAACCTTATCATCATCATCATCATCATCGGAGAGGATACATCCCAAGTGAAGTCCCTCGGGTGGAATCCTCTAGCCACGTGCGTGTCTCCCAGCCACAGGTACCTGCCTGAAGTGTGGTGAAGACTATATAATTTATAATTACCTAGGGTATAAAATTCTTTAAAGTGTTCAGATGTACAATTATACAAAATTAAATCCAAAACCAATAGGAAAGTATGTCCTAATCCTTTCATCAGGACTCCATTTAACCTCCGTTACTGTGTAATGACAGCTCTATTCTATAGCCTCCCCCATCAAAGACCAGGGTACATAACCCCAAAGTGTGAGTTTAAAATGCAGGACTTGTCATAAAAATTTTTTTTGTTGACAGTAATCCTAGAAAACACTGTAAAAACGCAGACAATGCCCTTTGTCCATCTATCTAAATACAGATTGCTCAAGAAATTTGACTGTTTAAAAACATTTTTAACTAGTCAGGCCAATTTTACTAAAATTATGCCACAGTTAAAATTAAAATAAGCTCTATTTGACCTCTTGGCCTATAATATATAGATATCTCTTTACAATTAAAACATTGATTTTTAATAAAGGGTATACTAATTGCTAATTCACCATCCTAATCAGATACAAATTCATTTTTAAACTAACACAAAAGTAAAAAATTAATAAAAATAATAGCCAATTCAACCTTGGCTGGCCAAAAAAATAACTAAAGTGGTTTTTTCCTTAAACAAATGATGCCTTTAAGGTTATATTTAAATTCCAAAAATCCAAAGTTTCTACCAATACCTGCCCTATTTCTAAATTTAACCCAATCTTTATAAAAATTAGCAAATGCCTCATTCAGGCCCAGTATACGTTTAGTGAAAGACTCAGACCCTTAATAAAACACAAGATATATGCTCTTAATGGTTTCTTAATAAACCATTATTAAAAAAGTTAAGATCTCAGTTGGCTGTCTCCAAAATATAAACTTAATGTTATCTCAAAAATATAAACTTAAAATGTTTTTCTAGGTTTGGTTTATATACCGCAGCCCTCTAGACAGACAAAGGGTTCATATCTTTGGCTCAGAGCCATAACTTTTATAATAACTCAAGATATTTGTCTACACTTCAACACAGATTACAAACAGTGGTAACTTTATGACATTAACATTAATTAGGTTCTCATAAAATTTAAGCTTCAAAATGACACAAATAAGGGATACCAAACATCCATAAAATCAACTTAAAAAATAAAATTGGGCAAGTTTCTCCATATTTTTAGGTATTTAACGGCCCTAAAGCAAAGCCCACTTACAGATGAGATACAGGGAAACCCCCTCCTCCCCAAAGGAAAAGATTTTTGTCTTCCCACAGAAGTCTATGTTCCAGACATCACAACAAATCCACACTGATCAAGAGAACAGCTGACTCTCCTCAGAAGAAAGAAAAACCAGACTTCATTCTAAGGCTGCTAATAACTTACAAAAACATTTCTCAACAGGAAACTGACTGCCACGGGTCCCATCCTGTGAATATCTCTCTATAGGTCCAAGGTGTGACTACTACATGATAAAAGAGCTGACCCCACACACACACACGGGAACTACAAGCCTCGAACTCACTATGTAGCAGAGGATGACCTTGGACTTTGATTGTCTTGCCCCTACGTACCAAATACTGGCATTATAAGGGGTGCACTGCTCTGTTTTATGCAGTTTGGGAGTGTGAATCCAAGATTTCATACATGCTAGTCAAACGCTCTACCAATGAACTATAACAAAAATCTCAAAGGTAGAATTCTCAGGCCCCACCCTTCTCACATCTGTGTGACTCCACATCTCTGTGTGTGACCCTCTTCACACTGTGTATGAGAGAGAGAGAGAGAGGGAGAGAGAGACCCTCTTCACATCTGCAAACAGGCTCTCTTCATCCTTCTAGCACACACCCCCTTTGAAAAAGAGGCTTAGCAAAAGGTCTCTACAAACCCATGTGACTTCAGAGAGGCCTCAAAGGGACCACACTCTGGATGAGCTAACCTACTTGGCCTGTGGACTGATTGCCTGTGAAGAGGGAGAAACTGCCCCTATAGAGAGAACAGGCGGGTTTGGGAGCACTGGGAAGTGAATGTTCTAACAGGCTGTCATTAATGATAGAAGGCCAAAATTAAAAATGCAATTAAATGGCATTGAAATAGAAGAGTTGGTGGACACGGGTGCGGATGTAACGATCTCCCAAGAGCCATGGAATTCAGATTGGTCCCCTCAGGAAGTATCCACACAGTTTATAGGAATTGGGAAATTATCCCATGTAAAGCAAAGTGTGAATTGGGTTAAATTGATTGGACCAGAAGGGCAAAAGGGAAAGTTAGGCCTTATGTGGCTGACATTGTTATACATTTATTGGGAAGAGATTTATTACAGCAATGGGGAACTTAGATTTCCTTCAATGCCAGAAAGGGTACATAAAATAAGGTCACAAGGGGAAGATGTTTTAATAACGAGAATGCACAGGCTGTACAGGTTGCCCAAAAGCCAGACACAGCAGGTATTGAGTTTCCAACTTTAAAAAGGAGGACACTGCTGAAAATATACCAACTGTGCTACTCTTAAAAATGATTAACTAAAAGGCCTGTGGGGGTAGAGCAGTGGCACTGGAACAGCTGGTAGAGGAGCAGTTAAAGGCTCAGCATATAGAAGAATCTTATCAGCCCATGGAATTCACCTCTATTATTATAAAGAAAAAAGTATGGGAAATGGAGAATGTTAACTGATTTGAGGGCTGTAAACAAGGTGATTCTACCCGTGGGTTCACTACAGCCTGGAATTCCTTTGCCTCAGTTATTACACGGCATCTCCTAGAAATTGACAGGACAAGGATAAGCTTGCTTTTACGGTCCCTCCCTATAACAATGCTCAACCTGTCAAAAGATGTCAGTGGAAAGTCCTTCCCCATGGAATGTTAAATAGTCCAACATTAGGTCAATATTTTGTGTGACAACCATTAGAACTAATTCAAAAACAATTTCCCCAGTCTATTATTTACCATTATATGGATGATATTTTATTAGCTGATTCTGACCAAGATACTTTGGAAAAACTGTTTCATGAAACAAAAAGAATTTTATGCTGTTGAGGTTTGCAAATTGCTTCTGAAAAAATACAAAAAGGAGATCCTATCAAGTATCCACAAGTTATAACTCAGCAAAAAATTCAACCACAATAGGCACAGATCAGAAGAAATCAGTTGCAAACTCTTATTGATTTCCAAAACTACTGGGAGATATCAATTGGGCAATACCCACAATTGGATTAACTATGCAAGAGCTAAGCAATTTGTTTCAATTGTTATAAGGAGAGTCCAACCTAGATAGTCCAAGACACTTAACCACTGCAGCAGAGCAAGAGTTGAGACTGATAGAAAAGAGACTACAAGATGCGTATGTGGATCACATAGATCCTCACCTGAGTTGTATTTTGATCATCATTCATTCAAAACATTCCCCTACTGTAACTCTTATTCAGAGAGAGGTTAATATCTTAGAATGGATATTTATGGCTCATAAGCAGAATAAAAAACTAAAGACCTATATAGAAAAGGCTGCTGATTTAATTAAAAAGAGAAGAATAAGACTTTGTCAGCTGTCAGGAACAGATCCAGCAGAAATATTGGTGTCTTACACAAATGCTGAGATTATGTCATTATGGGCAATCAATGAAGATTGGCAAAGGGCTTGTAGCAACTATTTGTGAGAAATTAATAACAAATATCCTAAAAGTAAGCAAATTCAGTTTACCAAAGAAACTGAATGGATACTCCCTCATGTAGTGAGAGAAAAACCTATTTCTAGAGCACCTACATTTTATACTGATACAAATAAATTAGGAATGGCAGTCTACAGGTCTGCCATTAATAATAATAATATAATTAAAGTAATCAAAGTCCATATGCTTCAGTTCAAAAATCAGAATTGTATGCTATTCTTATGGTACTGTTAGACTTTCTTGAATCTTTCAATATCATCACTCAGTATGCAGAAAGGGTTGTTTTGCATGTATAAGCTGCTGGATTTGTTTCTGATAATTCAGAATTAAGATTGTTGTTTATGCAGCTACAATAAGCAATTGGAAATAGAAATTGTCCATTGTATATTACTCATATTAGATCTTATACAGGGTTGCCAGGCCCACTGGCATAAGGGAATGATGAGATCAATCAGTTATTAATAGGAAATGTATTAGAAGCTTCAAAATTTCATGAAAAGCAACATGTAAACAGCAAAGGTTTAAAAATGAACTTCTCCGTTATTTGGCAATAAGACAAAGAAATTATAAAGAATTGTCCAACCTGTTCCTTGTATTATCAAGTTCCACTGCCTGTTGGAAGTAACCCTAAGGTATTAAAAGAGGAGAAATCTGGCAAATGGATGTGTTCCATGTTGCAGAATTTGGGAAACTAAAGTTTGTACACCATACTATTGATTCTTATTCAGGATGTCAATGGGATTCTGCTTTGAATTCTGAAAATGCTGATTCTGTAATTACACATTTACTGGAAACAATGGCTATTATAGGAATACCTTTACAGATCAAGATTGACAATGCCCCTGAGTATGTCTCCAGTAAAATGAAAAAAATTTCTGTATACTATGGCATAAAACATATTACTGATATACCACACAATCCTACAGGACAAATAAGCAGTTACAAAAAGCTCTAATCAGACATTAAGAAATGCTTGCAAGACCAAAGGGAATAACAGAGATTGACTACATAGTGCACTACTAATTTTAAATTTTCTGAATGTTAATGAGACAGGAACAACAGCAGCTGAAAGACTGGATAATAGAAAGAACTGCAGAGTTGATCTGCATATATATATCAACCCCTATATTATAAAGATGTATTAACATCTGAATGGAAATCAGGACAAGTCTCACGCTGGGGGAGGGTGTACGCTTTTATTTCCAGTGGAAATGAGAAGTTGTGGGTACCATCAAAACTGATAAAGATTAGGTTTGGGACAGGAAGGTCTCCTGGAAACCCTGACCACCAACCTGAAAAGTGTGACTATGGAAAGAAACGTTCTTTTTAAAAGACAGAGCCTTCCAAAGATTGTAGTAAAGTACAAAAACTAAGAGCAATAGTCAGCCTTGGGTTATGGCATAAAGTTTCTGAAGCCTAAATTTCCACCTGACTCCAGCACCAGTGGCAGTAAAGAGTATGAGGAAGATGAACAATATGAAGCCTTGATGAAAAACCTGTGCCCATGGGAATCTCACTTTGACTGATTTGGAACACGTGGCTGGCAGTCGTCAGAAGGTTCCAAGAAAAGATAATGCGAGTAATGGCCCATTACTACAAATTTGACACAACCTCCAGAGGAAGAAAATATTTACAGCAAACAGAAACCAGAGGAAAACACCTTAAAGCCAAAGTTCCAAACATTCAAGGGAATAGTCTGTGTCTATGCAAAAGAGTCAGTGGACAGAACGTTGAAATAGATTGTTGCCTTTAACGATATCAGTGAACATCAGAGTTCCTTGGAACATGAAGATCCCTATGGCATTTCTATAGATAATAGATCAGGGCCAAGAGTCACAAAACAGAATCTGACAGAGACATTTGTCATCCACCTGAAAATAAAAAGCTTCAAAGAGGGGACTGACTCAAGGAACCTTACATCCCCTGAATTTTTACTCTCTGTCAGTAATGCATTATCCATGAATGCAAAAGATAAAACTCCTGAATATCAGAAAGGAGAAGAGATGGCCTAGCAGGAGGCCTCAGGGAAAAAGTAACCAACACCATACAACTTATATCTTAGTAGAAAGGGGGAATAAGGGAAGAGTCTGTACAGGAAAATGATCAGAAAAGGCAGCCTAGGGTCACAAAATCGCCTTCAGCATTTCCAGTAGTGGCCCAGCATGTTCCAGCTGATAAGGATAACCCCCAAGATTACAATGAAACAAAATGATTACAATTTCTGGTAGAAATGAGTTATTCAAAAAGACTAAAGGATGCTGTGGTATTGTATGGCATGCACTCACGCTGTGTATGGCAGGTCCTGAATAACTGGGCACTGCAATACCAGATGGTCCCATTCTATTGGAAAGGGTTACTAGAGACAGGTCCTCAGTATATCCAGCAAGCTAGTCCTGGATATTCTGGAATTCACTCTGGAAACCAGGCTTACCTCAAACTTAAAGAGATCTGCCTAGTTCTGCCTTCCAAGTGCCGGAATTAAAGACCTGCAGCATCATGCCTGGCCCTCAATTTTTTTTAATAATTTATTTTGATTCTTATGTACATTGGTGTTTTGCCTGAGAATGTCTATGTGAGGGTGTCGGATGGATCCAACTACTGAGCCATCTCTCCAGCCCTCAAATTCTTTTAATTATACTTTTTATTTATTTGTCCATGCAAACTAACATGTTATGGCACATAAGTGGAGGGGACAGGACAGCTTGCAAGAATCTGTTCCCTTCTTCGATCCTGTAGATCCTGGGGATCAAACTCCAGTTGTCAGACTTAGTGGCAAGTGCCATTAGACACTGAGCCATCTAACCAGCTCCATTTTTTTTCTAAATAAGAGAACAGACAAATCCAGCTCAGGCCTGTAGCCCCAGCACTTAGTAGATGGAGCAGGAGATCGGGAGTTCAAGACCAGACTGTCTACATAACAAATTCTATGCCAATCACAAGAATGACCTCAAAAACCCAAAACAAGCCAGGTGTGGTAGCCTAGGCCTATAATCATAGCACTTAAGAGCCTAAGACAGAACTACCACAAGTTGAAGGCCAGCTTGGGCTATGTTGTGAGTTCCAGATCAGCGCAGAGTACAGAACGAGACACTGCTCAAAACAAAAATTAAAACCAAACAGTAGGCAGAGGAAACAAACATGGCTGTCTAATGTCTAGCTCACATCCTGTGTGGGACTGTGTGGGTTTTTCTACCTTATGGACTACACTCAGTAGGAACTAAAGGTGTGTCTTTGTTTTGAAAAGTTTCATTCTTATTTGGTGTGAATGGGTGTTTTTCCTGAATGTATTTATATGTATCACATGAGTGTAATGTCTGTAGAGGCCAGAAGAGGGCATCAATGAGCAACTATGTGGGTGCTGAGGTCTGAACTTGGTCTCCAAAAACTGTTGAACTATCCCTCCAGCCCACTGCCTCTATTGAAAAAAACAAACAAACAAAACATCAATGGGATGCTTCTTGACTTTAGCCATGACCACTCTTTCATCTCAGTTGGGTTTTAAATGTGAGATGAAGCCGAAAGAAAACTTGTTTTCTCCAATCACAACCAGGTTTGCCCACATCCTTCTGGATCCAAATACAAGAAAAAATGATCTTCCTGTGGAGCACATGATGGGAAACGCGTCTTTTTCAGAATGACTTCCCATACTTTAGACAGATTGTTTTATTAGCATTTGGAAACAAAGACAACAGTATGAATGAATGCTTGGGTTTCTGCTCAGTTACTGTCTTTGTCTCCAACACAATCCTTAGCAGTTGTAGCTAACACTAAGGATAGGTAGTGGTGCGCGTTAGATCAGCCTTTCCGAGACACCCACTTGATTGTTTCTTCTGTTGCTACACAAAGGCGCTGTGTGTATTGGGGTGGGGGGTGCTTATCTTCAAACAGATCAGATCATCTTGGCTCAGCTTTCAGCTGGCAGAGATGTTAGACTGATGTTAGACCGATGTAGGATACCAGCCTGCATCTGGGGGGTGTGGTGTGTGATGTGTGTGTTGGTATTTGTATGTAACTGAACTCTCCTGTTCTCTTGCCCGGTGTTGGAATGCCACTTGTAACTGAAGCCTGGTCTCTTGCCCCAACCGCTACTGTTACAGATTCCTAACTGATAACTGATTCCCACTGTGCCTTTTTTACCCTCTAGGTCTAAAGAGAGACAGGAAAGATAGAAAGAATTCTTCACCAGTCTTGCAGAGCTGGTGAGAGAATTAAAGAGAGGAAGAGAATGTGTTTGATGCTTAGAGAACAGAAGCTCATAGGGAACTGAACTATCATCTCTTAAACCATCCCACCAACTGTCACTGCCAACTGCCACTGCCTCCTTTATATCGTAAGCTGTTCCCAGAAGTCCAAGTGGCGTGTAACCATAAGGAAGGCTGCACAGGACAAAAAACTTTTTGGCAAAGTGTCCTATTACATATGTATGTGTGTGTGATGTGTATGTATGTGTGGTATGTGTGTGTGTGTGGTGTGTATGTGTTATGTGCATGTGTGTGTGTGTGTGATGTGTATGTATGTGTGGTGGTTGTGTGTGTGGTGTGTGTGTTGTGTATGCATGTGTGTGGTGTGTGTGTGTGTGCGTGTGTGGTGTGTGTGTGTGTGTGATGTGCATGTATGTGTTATGTGCGTGTGTGTGTGTGTGTGTGTGTGTGTGTGTGTGTGATACTGGGACTGGGCAGTGGTTAAAAGCACTAATTGCTTTTCCAGAGGATCACAGTTCAATTCCAGGACACACCTGGTGGCTAGTACCCATCTGTAACCTCCAGTTCCAGGGGAACACCTCCCTCTTCAGACCTCCTTGGGCATTGCATGCACATGGTGCACAGAAAATAAAAAAATAATAAACCTTTAAAAAAAATACCCAACTCCCTCTTTTTTGGAGGAGAGGCAGCTCGAGACAAGGTTTCTCTGTTGTATCTCTGGCTGTCCTAAAACTCATTCTTTGAACTCACAGAGATCCACCTGCCTCTGCCTCCCGAGTGCTGGGATTAAAGGTGTGTGCCACCACTGCATGCCCCCAACATAACTTTTTGAGCAGCTAGACTGTGCTAGGTACTGAAGGCACAGCTACACAGAGCAGTAAGCCCTATGCTCTTTCACAAGAGTCCTTGGGCTGGTGCTGGGTGATAACAATTAATTGCAGAGATTTATAAAAGCCATACAAAAAGCGTAAGGAGGGCTGGTTCTGAGAGTAAAGGCACTTGCTGTCAAGGCTGAGGACCTCAGTTCAATCCTTGGATCCCTGGAATCCACAAGGTAGAGAGAACCGACACAAGTTGTGTACTCTGACCCTCACACAAGCACCATGGCACTCGTGCACCCTACCCCGACATAAACAAGTGTTCGATAACATTTTAACTCAGAATGACATAATGAAATCAAGCCTGCTAGATAAGATATAGAAAGGACAGTTAACAGGAACCTTATAATCAATGCATGCTTTTTAGGGTAAGTGTTCCCATGTAATATCTATTATAAAAATAAGTGTTTGTTCCCTGAAATTCACGTCCAGTTGAGCAGCCCAGCTTTTACTAGCTAAATGGTGTGCTGTTAGGTCAAGGTGGAGTGGTAAAATACCCTGGGTAGGTGTCATTGTTCAGCAACCAAAACGCAAAGGAGCATTCAGGCAGAGGAAGGAGCAAGTATCAACACTGTGAAGCGGGGTAACCTTGGAGCTTGGAGGAAAAGAAAAAGAAGGCAAGCTGGGCTGGCTGCTGAGGCCTCCCTCCGTCAACCCCAGTCTTTTCTTACTACATTTCACTAGGCCCAGGTCTAGATAAAGCTGGCCTCCAAGCCTTCACATTTCTCCCCAGTGCTTGCCAGGCTGACCATCACACAGTTGTCTCCTGGGTTTTGAAAAGCTAAGTTTTCTTTTGTTCAGGGGCCTTCCCTGCTCAGCAGCGTTACCTTCAAGTTGCCACCGGTTACATCGGTTGAAAAAAAAAGTTGTTTTGAGAAAGGATCTCACTGCCTAGCTCTGGCTGGCCTCAAACTCACTATGTAGTTTATGTTGGGCTCTAATACATGGCGATTCTCCTGCCTCTGTTTCCTAAGTGCCAAGTGATAAGATTACACGCACGTGCCATCATGGCACACGATGTCCAGCTACTGAAATCCTTTTAGGCTTCTCTGCCAGTGGTCAATGTGTCTTCCTCAACTGCTCCCTATGTTAGTTTTTTAGGCAGGATCTCTCTTGGAAACAGGAGCTCACCGATCAGCTAGACTGGCTGTCCAGCAAACCCTAAGGATCTTCCTGTGTCTGACTCCCTAGATATGGGATTAGTCAGGCACCCCCAGGCTAGCTTTTATGTAGGTGCTGGGGATTCGAACTCATGTCTACCTGCTTGTGCGGTTATCCCTTAGCCAATCGAGTTATCCCCCGCCTTGAAATTCTTACTCATTTGATTATTATGCTTGTCCTAGAATAGACGCTCTCTTCCTTCTCTCTGACGTGAACGAGCACAGTCCACTCAACAGTTAGAAGCCACTAGGAGCCACTTGCACAACTTGCCACCGCCTGAGGAAAGAAACCAAAACCAGCCGCCTGCGTCAAAGGGCAGGGTCTCTTGTGATGTCATCACACAACAGATCAGGGTTCCGATTGGTCCTTCCAGCCGGGGTGGAGCCAAAAGCATTTCTGGCCCGCCCCGCGTCCCGGCCTCGCTCGCACATGCGCTGTGGTGGCCACCTTCGCCGCCGCGCCATTTTGCCGGGGTTTGAATGTGAGGCGGAGCTGCGGCAGGAGTTGGTAGTGTCGGCTGCGGCTCTCGCCTGGGATTCCCTCCTCGGTCTCGGTGTCCCCACGAGGTGAGACATGGCGCCGGCAGGGTGGCTGCGGGGACGCGGCTGAGGAAGGGGACGAGCGCCGGGAAGCGGGTCCGGGCCTCCCCCTGGGGCCGCGCACCGGAGCCTCCCCGCACGCCGCCTCAGGGCCGGGCCTGACCGCTCGGGGAAGCGAGGGCAGCTTGAGTCTCGGCTTCACGCGAGCCTCCCGAGCTCCCGCCCTTTCCCCTCGAGCGCCGCGCTGGTTGGCCGCGCCGCCGCCCTTCGCTCCGTAGGCGTCCGCTGATTGGTCGAGCCCCCGCGTCCGTTCTCGGCGCGCCGGGGCCCGCAGCGTGAGCGGCGTTCGGCGCCGCGGCCTGGCCTGGCGGAGCGGGTCTGGTCCCTGGTTCTGACGGAGGCCGGAGCCACTCGCTGCGGCTTCGCGGGGCTTCGGCCTCCCCCACAGTGGACTCGGCCTCGGGGTCTCTCCCGACTGAGTCGTTCGTGCTCCCAGGACCCGAGGAACGTACAGTGAAATGGGTCTCCCCTCTGGGCTGCACGACTTTGGAGCTGGACAGTCTGGCTCCTTGCACGCTTAGTCTCTCCCTAGGAGTGTAGTTCAGAGCCACGCGTTGTCTCTCTACGGAGTGTGTGATGTTTTAATAATGTGATGTTGGGGGCGAAACCCGTGTTCTTATCACTAACGTGACATTTTTACCCTCACCTCGAACCTAAGATTCTTCACTTGCATACCTGGTTAAGTGGCTTTAAGGTTCCGCTGATGGGTGGCAGCGCTTCCCACAGGTCTCGCCTAAGCCGTCGTCCGCCTCCCATCCGTCTCTCCGTAGGCACTGTGGCCATGTTGACCTTCTCATTCCTAAGTAACCCCAGTCCCGTCCCGCCGGGAAAGCCCCTCCTTTCGTGATCTTAGGAGCAGAGCAGGCCTCGGATCTTGACGAGGCTCCCTCGATGCCTTTCAAGTTCCCTCTTAGGGATCAGTTCTCACTTCTCCGTTCCTGTCACCCACTTTGATTTGCTCCATAGCACTGGCCTTAAATGTAGCGCTCGCTGCTTGTTTTTCTCATCTATGATGTAAGCTCTTCGAGCATAACCTTTCTGGTTTGTTGCTATTTCCCACGTGTGCGCTCCACATGATGGATACTTCCGTTCTTTCCTGAAGACAGGGAAGGTGTTTTGTTTTGTTTTGTTTTGTTTTTTAAAGTTGTGGATACAAAGTCTTGTTTAGCCCAGGCTGGACTCAAGATTCATCACTCTGTCAGTGTAGGCGACCACACTCAACTCTCTCTCGCCTTCTTTCCATTGTACAGAGGAATTTTCTGCGCTCTGGCTGCTTTGATTTCTAGCTGGGATTTTGGAAGCCGCTCTCTCCACGGGATTGTGTGGGTGAGAGAGCAGTACTCTAATTGTGGAATTGATTTGTTGCTTTATTCGTTTCATACCTAACTTCATTCTGCTCAATCCCTGGGAATACAGTGAAGAAACAAAAATGGGTGCAGTGTCTCTCTGGGGAGCTCATATTCTAGTTGGGAGAACACAAATGAATTAGGTTATTTCAGACAGTGACAAGTGACAGGACGAGGTGGCGGGTGAGGATGGTTTCTCTAAAGAGGTGACACTTGAAGCGGAGACTGTCCAGGGAAAAGCGAGGGAACAGGCAGAGGGAATAGACTGTTCCAAGGGCAGGCGCTAACTTGGGGTGTCGGTGTGTTTTAGGAGAAGCCAGTTTGTTAGGTTGTGTGAAGGAGATAGTGGAGGGCTTTTTAAGTAGAATAAGGAATTTGGATTTGATACACAGTGGTAGATTACTGTGGTTAGGAAGCAGAGAAAGGCAGTAGGCACTCAGGTTACTGCCCAACCTGCTGTTCTTGTGAAGTGTACTCAGTAACTTATTCTTTAAAAAACACTAAGGATAGGGTGGTGACCCTTACCTAGCCTGACAACCTGAGTTTGTTCCTGGGATTCTCGTGGTGGAAGGAGAGAACTGACTCCTGCTTGCTGTCTTCTAACTTTCACACATATATTGTGGCACACATGCACACAATAAACGCATATAGTAAAATTTTGGGGGACAGTAGAGATGGCTCATCAGTCAAGAGCATTTACTGCTCTTACAGAGGACCTGAGGTAGGTTTCCAGCACCCACAGGTGGCTCATAGTTGCCTGTATCTCTAATTTCAGAGGATTTGATGGCCTCTAGCTTCCTTGGGCACCTGCACTTATGTTGTGTACATACACACAGGCAGACACAAACAGAGAGATACACACATACACATAAATTTGTAAAAAAAAAAAAAATTAAGGCAAGGGTAAGTGTTAAGGTATGATCTTAATGTGTATTATCAATTTTCATTTGTTGGATTTCTTTTCCACTCCCCGGGTGTAAGGAAGGCCTCAGAAATGGTTCTTAGTGCAGTAGACAGATCTAAGAAAGAGACAAACATTTTGGGTCATTTTATCATGGGTGTTTGTGAGATAGCCTTGGAAAACAAAGTGTTTATTCCCAGAACCTTCATTTATAACTGATGGCATGTAGGAAAAGGCTAGAATTTCAGCTACTGATTCAAGACTTTTAAAATATGTATTCATGTTTTCGTGTATATGATTGTTTGCTTACATGTCCGTTTGTATGTGCACCACATGTGTGCCTGATGCCCGAAGAAACCAGGAGAGGGTGTCACATTCCTGGAACTGGAGTTGCAGAGGATTGTGAGTTGCAGTGTGGGCACTGGGAACTGAACCAAAGTTGTCTTCTTACAGTAGTTTGATCTTTGACTAAGCAAGAGTCATCTGGGAAGAGGTAACCTTAATTGAGGGATTGTTTCTATCAGATTGCCAGTAGGCAGGTCTCTGGGATTAATATTATTGATTTTTTTGATTAACGATTAGAATAGTTGGGCCTAGCTATTGGTAGTGCCATTCCTGGACAGGTGGTCCTGGGAGGCATAAGAAAGCAAGCTGAACAAGCCAATTGACATCATTCCTCCCTGGCCTCTGTTTCACTTCTTGCTTCCAGGTTCCAGCCTTGAGTTACTGCCCTCACTCCCCTTCATAATGGACTATAATGGGGATGAAATAATCCTTTTCCTCCCCAAGTTTCTTTTTTGAGCATGGTATTATTACAGCAATCGAAAGCATATTAAAGCAAGCAGCAAGTACTCTTAACTGCTGGGCCATCTCCCCAACTCCAGGGAGCTTTTTTTGAGGGACTGGTGAAATGGTTCAGTGGCTAAGAGAGTTTGAATCTAGACCCCCCAGCATGAATGGAAAAGTCAGGTGGTACCCTGAATGCCCATAAGCTCAGCATTGTGGGTGGGAGACAAGTGATTCCAAGATTGTGTTATCAAACTTGTAGATCACAACCTGAGCCCCAAGATGGGTCTGGCAACCCATCCTTAAGCTCAGTGTTGACTTCCCTAATGATGAGCCTTTTTATAGCTAAGGGAAAGGACAGCAGTGGGGAGAATACAAATAGCACTGTTTTTTGAAGGTCTTGATTTCTGGCTGTTGGGAAGTACCCATCTAATCTTTTTTTACTTCCTCTGAATGTGTATCAAGATGAAAGCTTAGCAGGATATGGTATTTATGCCTATAATTCCAACATTTAAGGAGGATTGTTATAAGTTCAAGGCCAGCTTGTGAAACCTTGTCTCAAAAAAACAAAACATTGGTGAAAAGCTTTTCTTTATTTTTAAAAGAGTCCCGTTCAGTGTCTTATCATCCTCCTTGACTTCTGTCCCTTTTCCCTGACTTTCAGGCTGTCCTCTTTTCTTTCTTTTTTTTGTTTGTTTTTGTTTTTGGAGACAGAGTTTCTCTGTTGTAACTCTGACTGTCCTGGAACTCATTCTGTAGACCAGGCTGGCCTCGAACTCACAGAGTTCCACCTGCCTCTGCCTCCTGAGTGCTGGGATTAAAGGCGTGTGCCACTAGCTGTTCTCTTTTAATACCAGACTTTCTATTGTGTTCTTAGTTCGGCCCTGTCATTTCCATTTAGAGACTGCCTTGGGGAGCAGAAAAAGCATTACCAATCAGGCAGATAAGAATCAGACCTCTCTTTATCAACTTGGGCATGTAAGTTCTGAGTTCCTTTTCTTATTGTTGTTTGAAATAAATGGTAAAGCATATAAATCACTTAGTGCTGTTTGTTTTGGTTCATACAAATTACCCCTTCCTGTTTTAAAAAGTGTCTGAACGGTCTATTTTTTTTTACCTCCGTTCTGCAAACCATTACCAGCTCAAAGTTCCAAATTCTCTGCTTGAATTAAATTTTACCCACTTTAAAAATCTCCAGTGGGCTGGGCATTGTTGTAGTACGCCTACTGGGTGAGTGGGTCACCAAGGATGACTCTGAAGGAATTTTCTCAGGTGTGAGCCCTGCCAGACCTCAGTAGAGGGAACCACTGCCATAGCAAACGCCATCCTGGATAGTGGAACCCCCAGCGTCTGAGCTCGGGTGTTTTATTTGATTCAGAACACCTCAGGTATTCTACTGATAGCACGTGCAGATCATTACCAATCAACATTCCCCACATAAACCCAACACCTGCAGACAATACAAAATGCCAAGACCTAGGGTAGCCCTTCACTCAACAGTGCATAAAAACATTTTAAACATAACTAAAAATAAACTTCTCCAACAGGGCATGGTGATACACACCGTCAGTCCCAGCACTTTGTAGGCACAGGCGAGTGGATCTCTGTGAGTTTAAGGCTGGCCTGACGTACATAGTAAGTTCCAGGACAGCCAGAGCTGCACAGTTTGACTCTCAAAAAACAAAAAGTCTTCAGTGGCTCTCTATTTATATATTATGTTCTGAAACGGTTGGGTTCTGAGGAACCAGTAGATCTAGTGTCAATATTTCTAGTTCATTATTTGCCTCTTCTATCTCTGGGACTTTACTCACAGTATTTCCTATTGGGAGATGAGTCCTAATTCTTCATAATCGCTCAGGACTCATTCCTAAGAATCTTGGGTGACTTCATATTCCAGAAACCTTCATCTTACCTTCTTAGCTGTTAGGTGCTGACTATATTTCCTTTAGCATTTTTTACTTCAGAAGACAAAATGTTTTTCAGAATTTAAGTTTTTGGGATGTGTGTGAACATACTTTATACTGTATATACCTTGGGGGATCTGGGGTGCACTTACAAGCAGGCACAGTCAGGTTTTTTTTTTTAATTACTGAGGAGTGTGCCACAATGCTTAAGTAGAAGTTGTCAGGGAGTCTGTCCTTCCTTCCACTGTGTGTGCTCCAGAGGTTAAGTTCGGACTTGGTGCCAAGCAGTTGACCTGCTCACTATCTCACCAGCCCTGGACACATTTCTTTAGTGTGAACAAATTGGCTCACTAAACTAGATTTTTAGAAGTTATATTTGTAGCCTCAAGCAGTTTAGGCCAAGATTTTTTTTTTAAATCATTAGAATTATTTATGCAGGTGGGGGTGCTTGTGTACCACTGGTGCACATGTGTTGGTCAGGGCAACTTTTGTGAGTCAAGTTCTTTCTTTCCACCATATGGGTACCAAGAGTGGAACTCTCCTCATCAGGCTTGTTGGCAGGCAGCTTTATCCTTTGAGCCATCTTGCTGGTCTATAAGGTCAGATTTTGTTGTCAGTTGAGTTGGCCACATACTTATAAAAAAATAAAATCCTTTCAGTTTATCGATCTGGGGAGTTTTGAGACTGCAGAAAGGGATTACAGATTTGGTACTTGGCATTTTAGTTGTGTCTTCCTAGTTGCTCTGGAGGCTGAAGCAGGAAGCAAATTTAAGGTCAATAAATGGTCAACTGTAACGATTTATTGAGACCTTGTCTCAGAGCAGAAAATTTAAGGGCTGGAGATGTGCCTTAGTTGGTAGACTGGTTGCCTAGCGTGTACAAAGCAGGAGTTCCATCCCCAGCACTGCATAAACCAGGCATGGTGGCCTATACTTGTAATTTCAGCACTTGGGAAATGGAAGAATGAAACATTCAAGGTTATCCTAGACTATATTTTGAGTTTGAGGCCAGCCTGGGCTAAATGAGACCCTTTCTCAGTAAATAAACAAATGGGTAATAAAAATAAAATAGTTTAAAAGTTTATGATGTGAATGTAATGCATAAAATGGTTGAGGACATTAGGAAGATGAAGAAAATACAAATACAATTAAAATCTCTAGTATCCACCGCATACATAGATTATATCACTCTACCTTTCAGGTTTGTTTTTTAAGATTTATTTTTTATTTTATGTGTATGGGTGTTTTGCTTGCATACATGTCTGTTCACTGTGTGTACAGGTCAGAGGAGGCAAGAAGAGGGTGTCATTTCCACTAGTACTGGCGTACAGTGGTGACCTGCCATGTGGGTCCTGGGAATTGAAACCAGGTCCTCTAGAAGAGCAGCCAGCGCTGAGCCGTCTCTCCAGCCCCCTTATACTTTTGGGTATATGTACAACTCCTAATGTAATTTGAATCATGGTGTACTTGAACTTTTCCTACTTAGCTTTATTGTATTTACAGAGTTTTTTTCCCTCCCTCTGCATCACAGAAGCCTTAGTTTGGTTTTTGATTTATAGTAATCAATCTGGTATATGATTTCCTAGAAAAGGCTACATTTTCTCTGTTACATGGCGGGCACATGTGGCTGTGTCTGAGAGCTACTTAAGACATAATGAAATCTAAGCAGAAATTTTTTTTGGTTCTTTTACATTTATTTGTGTGTATGATGGGTGGAGTGGGGTAGACCATGTGCTGTGGCATGTGTGTAGCTGTCAAAGGACAGCTTTGTGTGTAATTCTCTCCACCTTTATATGGGTTCTGGATGGAATTCATATTTGAGCAGCAAATGCTTTTTACCTACTGAGCCATCTTGCTGACTCCAAAAGGGGTTTTTAAAAAGGTTTATTGAAGTATGCTTATACACTATAGGATTCATCTGTTTTAAATGTTCTGTTTGATGGATTTAATAAAGTTACACAATTATCCATCACTAGTACAGTTTTAGAAACCAATAGCACTCTTAATAGTTTTCTTACAAGCTAAGTAGTGTGATTGAACCCAGGATCTCCATTGATCATTCTTCCTAGCTAGCCCCGTGTTTATGTGTTAGAATACTTAAACCTATTCTCCGTGCCTGTTTTAAAGTCACTGTTACTGACCATAGTCACATGCTCTGCAGTTAATTTCCTGAACTGTGTTTTTCTGTATCAGTCATACCTATGTCAGCCATACATATAGCTTTGTAATGTGAGTAGCTCAGTCGGATGTGTGTGTTTAGCATTTGTTCAATTTCTAGAACAGGAAAAATTGTGTAAATTTAAGAAAATGTGTGCGTTTGTGTATGTATACCTGTGTCATGGCATGTGTGTGAAAATCAGGACATGTTGAGGGAGTTGGTTCTCTTGTATCATGTGAGTCTGATCATTAAAATTCAGGTTATCAGGTTTAGTGGAAAGTGCCTCATGGAGCTGTCTCACTGGCCCCTTGTATATGGGGGGTTCACGTGCTATGGTACTGGGGATATCAGGATAATTTTGTGGGGTTTTGTTTTTTTCTTTCACCCTTACATGAATTCAAGGGATCAAACTTGGGACCCCCCTGGACTTTCTTGCTGGCCTATTTGTTTTTTGTCATTACTTTTAAGTTTAATTAAAAAATAATTGTGTGTGCTCATGTGATTCTGTGTGCCAGAAGAAGGCATCAGATCCCTTGGAGCTGGAATTACAGGTGGCTGTGAGCTGCCTGATGAAGGTGCTGGGAACTGAACTCAGACCTTCTGCAGGAGCAGTATGCATGCACTCTTGACTGCTGAGCCATCTGTCCAGCCCCTAACTTTTACACCATATTGTTGACTGTGTGTGTGTGTGGGAAGGTATCTCTTTTTTGGTTATTATTGTTCAGGACAAGAGGATCTTGCTGTGTAGCCTAGATTTTGCTGGCTTTAAACTTGTGATCTTGCTGCCTTGACTTTCTGAGTGGTGGAATTAAAGCCATACTTTGCCATATCCATGTGCTTTTAGTTTGGTTTAAGCTTTAAGTGGTTTTCAGATCATAAGCACAGCGGCCCAAAATTACCTCTTTAACTGCAAATTTTGAGCATGTAGTTTAAACCACTGTGTGTTCTGCATTTACTCTCAGGAATTTTTGTTGTTTTTCCTTGAGACGGGTCTAATATAGTCTTGGCTGGCCCAGAAATCTTTATGTAGGTAGCTAAGGAAGCCTTGAATTCCTGATCCTGACTCTACATCAGTACTGGGATTACAGTTATTAGCTCTTGATCAGTTTTTAATATCAGAACTTTAATTAACTGCTAAAAGTGTGCCTTCTCTGATAAGTGTGATGGAGCATCTTGTACTCTGTCTCATCTATTTGGAATCTGAGCCTGTAAGATCCCTTGAGCTCAGGAGTTGATCTGCCTGAGCAACAAAACTAGACCTCTTCTAAATCAGAAACAAAAAGATTTGTTTGGTGTGTTGTATTTTTATTTTTAATTGTGTATATGTGTCTGTTAGTGGGTATGTGCATGTACCCGTAGGGGCATTGGATTCCCCCTTGAGCTAGAGTTACTGGAGTTTTGAGCTGCCTGACATGGGTACTGGGAACCAAACTCAGGTCCTCTACAAAAGCAGTATTTTAACCACAGAGCCATCTCTCCTATCCTCAGTGGTGGACTTTTAAATAAAATTTCTCTAAGTACTTTTTTCACCCTTTTTTAGGCTTTTTAAAAATAGCATTTAATTATTTAAACAAATTTAGGGACCAGGTGTAGTGGCGCATGCCTTTTTCAATCCCAGTGGGAGGCAGAGGCAGGTGGATCTCTGAGTTAGAGGCCAGACTGGTCTACAAAGCAAGTTCCAGGACGGCCAAGGCTATCATAAAGAGAAACCTTGTCTTGAAAAAACAAACAAAATGTGTAATTGGGGGTTGGGGTCTGTATGTTATACTTCCTGTGTAGAGACCCGAGGACTCCTCCACCTTTGCAGGTATAGCTTCTGGGAATCAAACTCTCATGTCAACCGGCTTGTGTGGCAAGTGCCTATACCTGCTGAGCTATCTCAATAGCCTTATGTTTTTGTTTGCTTTTACATTTTATTTTTGTGTGTGCACAGTGGCATGAGTAGGAAGCATGTGTGCCGTGCCACGTGGGGTCAGAAGACAACTTGCAGGAGTCCTCTTCTTCCATCGTGCATTTTCTACACACACATAATGCAGGCAAAAACACCCATATACACAAAATTTTTAAAAAGGTTTGGGGTCATCATCAGCTAGTTCAGAGTTAGACTGAGCTATATGAGATCCTATCTCAAAACGATCCTGTCCCCTACCACCTCAGGCAAAACCATTCCCACCCCAAATGTATAATTTTAAACCACGAAAGTGGTTGTAATACAAAAATATTCATATCTGGATGTGCTCAGGTATGCTTGTAATCTTAGTACTCTAGAGACATAGAAGCAAATATGTAAAAAGTTCAAGGCCATCCTGTTTAATGAATTTTGATCCTGTCAGGGCTAACACAGGGAGGCTCCATCTCTAAAGCAAAAAAAAAAAAAAAAAAAAAAAACAGTAACAAAGACATTTGTTTATATTACTCATTTTCTCCTTAAGTGATCACTTATTCAGACTCTGTTTTTTAGATTCAGAGCAATGGAGCTCAGCGATGCAAATTTGCAGACACTAACAGAGTATTTGAAGAAAACCTTGGATCCTGGTCCTGCCGTTAGACGTCCAGGTAAAAGATATCATTGTTAGGTTGATTGATTCTTGAGACACATAGCAGAAACTTTTAGTGCAATCTGCCTGATTGTAAATTTAAAAGAAAAAGTGTGTTTGCTTATTTTCTCAGGCATGGTTTAAACATGGTTGGCTGCTTACAATATCTATAACACATGGAGGAATAGTTGTTGTTTAGTAAAGTAGCTTTTATTTGACATCTTCTGGGGTAAAAGGTACTAGTGTGTTTAGAAAGCTTTGTCTCATGACCTTTCTGAAAATCTCATATCTGCCAACTTCAGGAGCATAACAGTTAAGGCGTCAAGACACGGGTAATTCCCGAAAAGCAAGTAAGTGAATGAAATCAAGTATAAGATTGTTTTCTTCCCCTGGTAGTTTGAATTAATTAATACTGTCTGAGAGCTAGAGTTAACTTGTATAAGTTTAGAATTTCAACCTCAGATGCTCATAGGAGCCAGCTATGAAAGGAAATGAAGGGAATCTAGCCAGGTGTGAACTAGTGGTACTTAAAGACATGTCCTTGTTAAGGGCAGGTAATTGTTTAGGATATATTAGCTCTAGGGAAGATGTAAGCCAGTTTGTATTGTCAAATTTGCAACTTTGCTTGCAAAATAAGAATACCCATATAAAATACCATAATTTTTAAAGGATGGTAACCAACTTTTAAAAAACTTTGGAAATGCGGGAGGTCAGAAGGGTCTTATGAGCAGTCAGTGATCTTTGATGACATAATCCATGTGAACCAGAAATGTTCCTAACAGAAAAGCTTTTAACATTGTTCAGAATGTAATAATGTCATGTTCATGGAGAGGATTTGTCTTCAGAGGATCTGATGACACAAATGTTGGAGTCATGAGTGGAGGAAAGATTGTATAAAATAAGTAAAATTGTGAATATGTGGGTGGTTTGTGTCCATGTCATGTCCTGCCCCCCGCTGCCCCTTTGTTCACCAGGTAAGAAACCCAGTGCCAAGAACTACATCCCTAGCCTCATCCTGTTCTAGAAAAGTCTGTGAGAGGGTTATATGAAGCAATTCCATGCCTGTGTATTCTGTACTTTGAGCATATTCACTCCCACTGTATCTGACTACCCTCCTTTTTATTATCACCATCCTGTGTTATATCTGTGTTGTGTGTGCATGAGCACCTGTGCCAGAGGTCAATATGGGGTATCTTCCCTTTTTTTTTGTAGATCTTTATTTTATTAGTATAAGTGTTTTACCTGTATGTATGTGTATGCACCAAGTGTGTATATATATATTACATGTGTGCATGGTGATCCAGGATGCTGGAAGAGGGAATTTTATCCCTTGGAGCTGGAGTTACAGGTGGTTTGTAAGCTGCCATATGGTGCTAGGACTGAACTTAGGTTATCTGGAGCAGCAAGAGCTCTTCTTGATTGCTCAGCTAGCTCTCTGATCCTTCTCTGTGATTTTTTTTTTTTTTTTTTTTTTTTTTTTTTTTTGAAATAGGGTCTCTGAAGAGGAGCTCACTGATTTTGTTAGACTGGATGGCCAACAAGCCTCAGGGATACACCTGTCCTTACTGAGTACCCCTGGAATTAGTAGCCATGGGATCCCACCCTTCCTCCCTCCCCTCTCTCTCTTCATTCTCCCCTTACCTCTCTTTTGAGACAGGGTTTCTCTGTGTAACTGTGGCTGTCCTGAAACTCACTCTGTAGACTAGGCTGGCCGCCATGCTCTCTAGGTCCACATGCTTGGGCGACAAAACACTTGTCCATGCTCTCTAGGTCCACATGCTTGGGCGACAAAACACTTGTCCAACTGAGCCACTTCCCTGGCCCAGTCTATTCTTCTGAGAAGCTACACTGATATCCCGGATGTGTTCCTGGATAAAGGAAAATTAACTGCTCTAATCTGCTTAGAATTTCCCAGAAATCCTACACCAACACTATTTTTAAAAAAGTTTGAATGTGTCCTTAAAATGGGAGGAGGCTAAAGCTTTATGACCCCAAGTCAGAGTGTAGACATAAACTGCCATTTCTAGGAAGTAAATTTCTCAAAGATTGATATGAGACCTCCTCAGAGACAGTTTGTGTACACCTGACTGGACCTACCACCATCCTGTCTCAGTGCTGAGGATGGAACCCAGGACCCCACACTTGCTAGGCGATCTACATCTTTATGAGGTGATAAAGACAAATTTAGTATTGGATCCCAGCTTAAAGATGCCACTGTGTGCTCACTTGATCAAAGATGTAACCGTTGTATGGATGTATATGGATAATTGGAAGACTGGGGGAGGAGGCAGGGGACAGACAGACAAAGATATCAAGAGATTTGTCACAGTGTGTTTGTGACAGAGAACAGCTTTGTAGAGTTGGTTCTCTCTCCCTATTTTTACATGGTTTCCAGGGATAGAACTTGGGTTGTTAGGTTTATACAGACATGTATGGTAAGTGCCTTTATATGCTAAGCTGTCTTACCATCAATAGATATGTTGTATAAGTAAAAAAAAACTAGACACGAAAACATTGGCTTGAATTTTTAAGAAGAATTCTTCAGGGCTAGGGGACTAGTGATAGGTAGAGTGCTTGTCTAGCTTGCTTGAAGCTGGAGCTTTAATCCCCAGCACTGCATAATTTGGGCATAATAACCATCCTATTATCCCAGTTTCTGGGAAGGGGACACAGAATAAATGATCAGGTTCATCCTGTGAATCAGTGAATCAGAGGCTGCCAAGGTTCCATGAGACTCGGTCTATGAATGAATGAATGAGGGTAGGTGAAACAGATTAGTGGGTAAAGTGTTTTCTGCCAAGCTGTGTGACTTGAGTTTGACTCTGGAACCACCATAGTGGAAGAAGGTATCATTACACACAAACTGGTCAGACAGGCAGACAAGCACTTTAAAAATAAGTAAATAAATATAAAACACATTTTTTAAAAATCACACCGCATCTCAAATAAAAAACCAACAGAGTATGTCTTTTCCTGAAAATGGTTTCCAATTCAACAGTTTGAATTCTTCACAATGGACATGGTAGACAGAAAACAGAAAGTCTGGGGAAGCCAGTGTGGTTACTACATTCACATGCATGGACACACATTCATGCAGGCAAAATATTCATACACATTAAATACAAATAAATCTTTTAAATTTCCTCTTAGTCCCCCCGCCCCCTTTTTTTTGAGTCAGGATCTCAGAATGTAGACCAGGCTGGCCTTGAACTCACACATATCACCTGTCTCTGCCTCCCAAGTGCTGGGATTAAAGGTGTGTGTCCCCAAGCCTGGAACATAAATGTCTTTTTTTAAAGGACCAGAGTAAAAATGATCATCTCAGTTTTGTGATCTTAGATAAGCTAATAAATGAGCTAATAGTGGCAGCCTTTATGGGTGATAGTGACAGTTCAGTTCATGGGTAATAACATGTTCACATAAATGAACTCATTAGTACTACTAATAATAATCCTTTGTGGAAGAAGACAGGATGTGTAACTTACAGTAACATCTTGTAATTTCCTGGAAAGCAGCCGCTGTGGGTAGGATAACATTTGAGTAGCCTGTTCTTAGCTGTGAGAGAATTGAATGAGGTCATTTGAAAATTGAAACATTCTATATATTTCATCTAACCATTTAATGAATAAAACAAGTATTGCTCTGTAGGAAAAATGTCCTAAATCTTTGCATTGGTTGGTTGGTTTCTATCTGTGTTTCTGGGTTGTTTAATATGCTTGTAAGACAGAATCTCACTGTGTAGCTTCAGTTGGCCTGGAACCTCCCAAATGCTCAGATTAAATTTCAAACCACCATTTGACATCTAGTCTTTCCTCTTTGTTTGTATTTTTATCCTTTAAATATAGATATAGTTTGTTGTAAGTATAGAGTACATTTTTATTATAATAACAAGTCTAACATGATTTTTTTCACAGCTGAGAAATTTCTCGAATCTGTAGAAGGAAATCAGAATTACCCACTGTTGCTTTTAACATTACTGGAGAAGTCACAGGATAATGTTATTAAAGTGTGCGCTTCAGTAACCTTCAAGAACTATATTAAAAGGAACTGGAGAATTGTAAGTATTTGGGGAATACATAATTAAATACTCTGTATGTTTATATGGTTTAACTCCCTTAATAGCTTCAGATGTGGATTAATGGTAAACAGGTTCTTTCTCCACAACTCCTCTTATTTCATTTAAATTCCACATAGCGTCCTCAAACTTCATAACTCAGGTCATTAAGAGTGTTAAGAGACCTAGGATGTGAAGATAGTCTAAAAGTGGTTTATGATGGGGTGTATGTTGTGTTTTTGTAATCCCAGCTTCTTAGGTTGAAACAGAAGGATCCCAAAGTTACGGACAGCCTGGGCAGCAGTGAAATCCCATTTCAAAAAAAGTAAAATTTATAGTAGCTAAGATTTACGTATTCATTCATTTATTTCACAACAGAGACTTACTGTGTAGCCCTGGCTGTTCTGGAAGGTCAAATACTTGTTTGGAATCTTTGTTGCTGATGACATTAGAGTTTATAAAGCAGGTCTGGAGAGATTGTCCAGATGGTTTAAGAGTACTTTCTCCTCTTACAGAGAACCTGTGTTTGGTTGTCAATACCTGCCTGGCTCACATCTGCATGAAAATTCCATTTCAGGGGATCTTATGTTCTATTCTGGCCTCAAGGGGCTCCTACATGCAGATGTAGGCAAACACGTACATATAAAATAAATAAAACTTACAGAAAGGTTTATGGGGCTGGAGAGATGGCTCAGCTGTTCTAGAGCACTGGCTGCTCTTCCAGAGGACCTGGGTTCAATTCCCAGATGGCAGCTCACAACTGTCTGCGGCTCCAGTTCCAGGGGCTCTGACATCCTCACACAGACATACACGTAGGCAAAATACCAATGCACATAAAATAAAAATAAATTTCAAAAAAGAGAGGTTTATAAAAAAGTATTATCTTAAAGCTTATTATTCATTAAAAATCATGCTATGAGTGAAAAATCATCCACACACACACACAATACTTCGACAGGGTTTCTCTGTTGTAGTTCTGGCTGTCCTAGAACTCACTCTATAGAAGAGGCTGGCCTTGAGCTCACAGACCTGCTTCTGCTGGGATTAAAGGCCTGCACCCACCATCTGGCTATGAAGAGGTGACTTTAACCTTAGAAAGCCCATCTGTTTTGCAGGCATGCTAGCTTCTCTTCTTTCTGTAAGGTAGGAAGGATGGGAGGGCTTTTGAGATAATTTCTTTTTGTAGCTTAAGCAGCCCTCAAAGTCATGAACAGTTCTCTTGACTCAGCATCCTGAGTGTTTGTTTCTATCTTTATGATATATAAAACCAGAGAATCTACAGTATCCTTAAGAGGTGTACTCCAGGGTGTACTTTTAATTAATAACAGATCTGTAAGGTGAAAATCAAGTTGAGGCTTTTAAAGATGACTCTGATTGGCCAGGAATGATGGCACATGAATTTTTTGTTGTTTTTTTTTTTTGTTGTTGTTTTTTTTTTTTTTTTTTGAGACACTTTCTCTGTTGTAACTCTGGCTGTTCTGGAACTCAGTCTGTAGACCAGGCTGCCTTCTGTCTCTCAAGTGCTGGGATTAAAGGTGCATGCCGCCACTACCTGGAGGCACATACCTTTTATTTTAGCTTTGGGAGGCAGAACTCTTGAGTTCAAGGCTAGCCAGAGGTACATAGACCTTGTCTAAAAAAAAAGAACAAAACCACACATACACAAAAGATGACTGATTAAGTAACATATATCTGCAAATTTATAAAGATTTTAATCACATGCTGATTAGTTTTTGTAGAGAACCGAAATCTTTTTCTTTTTCATTCTTTTTCTTTCTTCTTTTTTGGTGGTACTAGGTATCAAACCTAGGGTTTTTATACATCCTAGCCAATTGTTTTCCAGAATATATCCATACCTCAGAACTCAAATTCCTTTTTAGTTGTTCCTTCTCTCTCTTTCCTTCTCCCTCCCTCCCTTTCTCCTTACCTCCCTGGTCTCATGTAGCCCAGAGAAGCCTCAAAATATGCTGTGTCCCAGAAAATAACTTAAACTTCTAACCCATCTGCCTCTACTTCCTAAATGCTAGGATTACAGATGTGTACCACCCTGCCTAATGTATTCAGTACTTGAAATTGAACCTAGGAGTTTGTATGTGCTGTGCAAGCATTCTGCCAATTACCTGTGCCCTCAGTCCTCTGTTGTGTATGTGTTCATGTGCTGTGGGCTCAGGCATGCACATGCTAGCACACCTAGGCACATAAATGTAAATGCATGTGCATGAGGGCCACAGTCAGAGGACAGTATCTCATCTTGGTCCTTACCATCTGTGTTTGAGATATGTTCTGTTTGTTGTTTTTCTTCTGTGTGTTCTAGGGTTGAGCATCTAGGGCTTCTGTCTCTGCTTCCATTTCACAAGAGTGGTAGGATTGCAGATACTTATGCTACAAGTCTGAGGATTTACTTGACCTCAAGTCCTCACACTTGCTTGGCAAATATTTATACCCACTAAACCATCTCCATCCATCCATTTATTTATTGAGAATCAGCATAGTCCAGGCTGACCCTAAACTCATGTATAGCAGAAGCTGTCAGTTATCTCCTGTGTACTGGGATTACAGATGTCCATCTCCATGCTTCACCTAAGAAATAAGATACTTTTTTTTTTTTTTTTTTTTTTTTTTTAAATGTATGTGGATGCTTTGCCTACAAGTATGCCTGTGCACTGCTTGCATGCCTGGTACCCAAGGAGACCAGAAAAAGGCATCAGATCCTTGGAACTAGGTTTATAGATAGTCGTGAGCCACCACATGGGTTGTGGTCCTCTGTAGGAACATGGCTCTTCCTGCTGAACCATCTCTAGCCCAGAACTGATTCTTAACTGTCATCAGGGAGTCAGAGAGCCCAAGTGAGTTTTATATAAAGTATTAAATTTAGAAAGGAATATACATTCTTTTTAAGATACTTTCATGTAGAATTTAAGGATGAAGCTTAAGAGAAAGAGAGGTACTTGGAAAGAAAGTAAGATAGACTCTGAGCATAGGCTTTATCACCAAAATACACATTTTTCTAAGGAAAGAGTTTATGCTTTTCCCAGATTTATTAAAATCTGTTATTCCCATTATAGGAGACAAAGGAAGAGCCCCATTCCTCCCATTTTCCTTGGTAACCTAAGAGAATAAAATTAGTTGGTTTTCTTTGTTTTGCTTTTTGTTTGATTTTTCAAGATAGGGTCTGTCTGTCTGTCTGTCTGTCTGTATCTATCTATCCCTGGCCGTCCTGGTATGTCTGTCTGTCTGTATGTCTGTATCCCTAGCTGTCCTGGACTCTGTAGAACAAGCTGGGTTTGAACTCAGGGATCCACTTGTCTCCCAAGTGCTGGGATCAAAGGTGTGTGCCACTACCACCATACAATTAGTTGTATTTTATCTGTAAACCCAGATGGAAATGAAGGTGGCTCTTATGTAACTTGCTTATTGATGTTTTGCTTTTAGGTTGAAGATGAACCAAACAAAATTTGTGAAGCTGATCGAGTAGCTATTAAAGCCAACATAGTGCATCTGATGTTGAGCAGCCCAGAGCAGATTCAGAAGCAGGTAAAGGCACCCACTTCTGGGCTATGCCCAGGGAGTTGGTTACTTCTTTATGAGGTTCTCTGCTAATTAAACCATTTCCTCCCTAGTTGAGTGATGCTATTAGCATCATTGGCAGAGAAGATTTCCCTCAGAAATGGCCTGACTTGTTGACAGAAATGGTGAATCGCTTTCAGAGTGGAGATTTCCATGTTATTAATGGAGTCCTTCGTACAGCACATTCATTATTTAAAAGGTATTGTTATACAAGGTTATTCTTCCAGTATGTTTTTCTGTCACATTAGTGTAACTTCTGTGTAACTTTTACTCCTTTGAGTGTGAACATCGTTGAGTGACAGGGGAAGCCGCTTAGCTTATTATTGTGCTTGCTTCTTCTCAAGCAAGAACATTCATCTCACTCTACCCTATTTTCTATGAGGTTATTCTTTTTGCTTTGAATTCAGAAAACTATCTGGTTGTAGGCATCTAGTCAGTATCTGTTCTTGAACATCTAAATCAGTAAACAATGTTGTACTCCTACCTACTTCCTCTCCATTTTCTAGATACCGTCATGAGTTTAAGTCAAACGAGTTATGGACTGAGATTAAACTTGTCTTGGATGCCTTTGCTTTGCCTTTGACTAATCTGTTTAAGGTATAGTATGTCTTAAAATCATCTAGTATTTTAAATTGCTTAAATATGTGTATGAATTTTAAGGGATTTTTTTAAAAACTTGTTTTATAGTGCAGAATTTCTTAAAGAATTGCAACCCTGTGCAGAAATGGACATGGTGAGGCAAGAGCGTCCATGTACTTAATACTTGTCCAACTTGTACAACATGTACAAGTAGTAAGTTCTTGACACTCTTTTAGTTTGCTCCATTATTTTTGTAGGAATATTTAAAAACAAAACACAAACATCCTATCATTTCACCCAAAAAAGTGAATATGTATCTGTAGAGAAAGATTGACATTTTTGGACAATTAATTAATTACTTCATTTTACAGAGTGTTTATAAGAATCCTATAAAATTGAAAAAAAGGTTAGCCTATTTTTTTAAGACAAGATCACATAAATACAGTCAGTAAAATGAAGTTGGGCTTAAGCCTCACTTCCTTTGATGATAGAAAGGTTTTTCATGTCTTATTTTCAAAGATGGTAGCTGTGTAATAGTCAATACTCAGATGTAGACCTTATAAGGGTTTTCTTATAATTAGGATAAAATTTTTCAAGAATTAGACAAAATGTAATCAGTTTTCCAACTTCGGATTGGCAATGATTTTTATTTTCTAACAAAGTCAAAAGTCTTAGTCAACCTGAGCATAGCTCACATGCCTGTAAACCCAGCACATGGGAAGCAGAAGCTGGAGGCTGTATGAGCAGGTTTCCAGCCAGTTTGATTTCTGTGTTGACTGTAGAGGAGAAAGAGCTTTATCCAGATTACAGTGCATAAAGGAACACTGTTCTGAATATTCTGTTAGAAATGCTACTACTTTTCTTGGGTGTGGCAAGTTCACTGAGAAAGCTTTAATATTTATTTTTAGTTCTGAATTTGAGAATAAAGCAAGTACCATTTGCTTTCATAGTAGGCGTATGCAAAGTACAAGGGATTTTTAACATAAAAATTCTGTCATTTGCTCCTTATACTCTACACCTAATAGGCATCCTTTCAGTATTCTGAGACTGGGTCTCTTTTAGATTTATTTATTTTACTATGAATATGAATGTGGTGCCTGCATGCATGTATATGTACCATGTGTAAGTCTGGGAGTCCATGGAACTGTAGGTTCTTAACCACTGTAGTGCTCTTAACTACTGAGTCATTTCTCCAGCCCTCCTCTTTATTCTTTGTACCTCTGGCTAGCCTGAAACTTGCTATGTAAATCAAGCTGGCCTCAAACTCAAAGAGATCCACCAGTTTGGAAATTAAAGTTAGGTGCCTCCAAATTTTTTCCTACCCGGGGCAGGATCTCACTGTGTAGCCCTGGCATGCCTAGAACTTAGCGTGTAGACCAATTGGCCTCAAACTCAGAGACTTCCCTGTACTCTGTGAGTACTAGCATTCAAGGTGTGAGGTGTGGCACACCTGGCTTTTGTTTGTTTTAAGATAGTCTCTGTGGTCCAGGCTAGCCTTGAACTTAACTGTGTATCCAACGATGACCTTGAACTTGTGATCCTGTCATCACCTCCCAAGTAGCTATAGAGTATAGGCATGCACAATGCCCAACCAGTTAATATGGTGCTAAAGATCAACCCCTTGGCTTCATGTATGTCATTGTTGCTCCACCTTTCCCCTATCCCGAGTGTTTTGTGACTAGGTCTTCCTATGTACTTCATGCTGCCTTTGAGCTTTGGAATCCTCCTGCTTGTACTTGGATCACAGACTTATAACTCACTGTTAGAGTAATATTCCTTATGAGTAATGAAGTTTGGGTTCTGTGAAGATCTCTGGCCTCCCAAACTCATTCCTGTGCTGTCTTGTCCTGCCCATCTCACACTCAAAAGTAGAGGCATGTAGGACACTGTGCAGATAAACCTGTTGCTACAGTTAGGATAATGCTCAGTTGGAAATGATCTAAATGCCAAATGGTAGAGGAGTTTCTTAATGAACGCATGTGGAAACTGTTTTGTTCCTGTTTATATATGTGCACATTGGTGATGGAAAGATGATCAGAGTGTTAAATTTGGATTCTTTAGTAGTGCTATTACAATCAAATTAAAAATACATACTTTAACTTATTTTTCAGAATTTCTTAAGTGAATATATACTACTTTTTAAAGGCCTCATTTGGAGAAGAAATATGAGTAGTCTCAGCATAGTACAAGGCTATTTCACTAAGCTCAGCATGCTGGCTTTATGATACACTAAAACCATGTTCCTAAATTCCTTTTGAAGGCTACCATTGAACTGTGCAGTACCCATGCAAATGATGCCTCTGCCCTGAGGATTCTTTTTTCTTCCTTGATACTGATCTCAAAACTGTTCTATAGTTTAAACTTTCAGGTAAGTGTCATTTGATTTCTTGCTTTTAGTTCTCACTCTCTCTCTCTTTTGACTTTAAATACACAGTCCACCTGACAAGATTTTTTTCCATCTTTGGTTCTGAAAGAAAATAAAGCCTTTATTCATGTTTTGTTTTGTGGGGATTTTTTTTCCCTCTCTTATTTTTTACATATCCACAAGGTTGCATTTTAATAGTTCCTGGAGATGCTAGTGAATAGGGAAAGACTATATTCTCTTGCATCCATTAAAGCTACTATTTTTCACTGCTGTCAGAGCCTTTTCTAACACAGGTCTACAATGAAAATTTCTTTGAACAAGCTATCTAGATAATGCTAAGAAAATTATACATTTATGTAAATGAACAAGAGGAAGACCTCAAAAGTCTTAACATCATTTTAAAATTATGGGTTAGAGAGATGATTTGACATCGGAACTGGAAATACAGACAATTGTGTGCTGCTTTGTGAGTTCTAGGAACCAAAATCACTTAGTAGCTATCACTCCTGTGTCCCCCCACCCCCAATTTTATTGAGCCACCGCCAACATGTGGGTGCTAGGGACCAGACTTGGGTACTCTGGAAGTGCAGCAAGTGTTCTTAACTACTGACCCACCTCATTGTAGGTTTGTAGACAGGAATAAGAACCACTATCATGTTGGAGAGAAAGCTGGTGGGTACTAGGTTACAGCAGGAAATGTTATCGTGCTTGTTACCAAGATACTATCTCCAGTTATTCCTTATGCTCTTTTAAAAAATTATCTATTTTTTAATTTTTATTTAGTGTGTATGTGTGAGAAAGAGAGTGTGTGGTGTGTGTGTGTGTCACGTGTGTGTTAATACCCACAGAGGTCAGAAATGGGTTTTGGATCTCCTAGAAGTAGAGTTGCAAATATTTGTGACTCACCAAGTGGATGCTGGGAACCAAACTCTCATCCTTCTAAGAGCAGTACATGCTCTTAATCTCTGAGAATCTCTTCAACTTTTTTTACTTAAGATTTTTTTTCCTCTGTATGTGTGCATACATGCCATGTGTCCTGTTCTTGATTCAAGATTTATGAATCAGAACTTCAGGACCAAAGAAAGGTGTATTAATTGATATATGTTCATATACTAAGATAGAATAAAAAGGATTAGACCTTTGCATCATTGTACAATATTAGTTGCCTGTTTTATTTGCAGTGGTGAAGCGAACATTCTCCAAAAGAAATTGCATTTTTATTAAGTACTTTATTATATTTTATTAAGTAAAGTTGCATATTTATTAAGTAAGGAGACAAATGTCCCCAGATAGACCAGTGTATGTGTTGAACTGGAAAGCAATGAATACTGCTGGATTTTTGTTGCTGTTTAGTGTTTTAATCTGAAAAATCAGGGAAAATAGCTCAAATTTTCAGAACTAGGAAACTGAGTGTTTCAGAAGACAGTGCTGTACTGTGCTATATAGAAAATCAGCAGCTGTGTAAGAAGTTAGCTGCTGGATTGGTGGTCATCTTACAGTAAGTGCAGCAGTTAGAAGGAAAGGGGATGTGTTGGGAATCACAACACACAATCACTTTGTAAACGTGAGCCACTAAAGTGAACCTAAGGAACAGGGCACAGTGGTGTGACTAAAGGCATATGAATGCAGGACAGACTATCACACTGATTATTTAGCGCCATAGCCACAGATGAAGTAGAGTTTTTACAGACTAAAGTCTGGACTTGAGCCTACAGGCATGGGCAAATATTTGTCATCGTGAGGAAATGATTAAAGTAATCTATTTATTCATTTTAATCAAAAGTCTCAAGTTCATGATTATTTTTCAGGATCTTCCTGAATTCTTTGAGGATAACATGGAAACTTGGATGAACAATTTCCATACTCTCTTGACATTGGATAATAAGCTCCTACAAACTGATGTGAGTATTTTAACTATTGCCAAAGTCTTTTTTCTTCATTAAGAATTGTTTTAGTATACAGATAAAACTCAATACTGGAATATTTGCTCAGCATGTGTGGGCCCTGGGTTCAAAAAAAGCACTTCCAAACAATTGGATACTCTGAAGACTTAATTATTCTTATATTATTAATAAATAAAACTTCTATAAATGTAAGAAATATTTGACTTTTATAGAAAATTTTTTATCATTATGGGCCTACCTTCCAGTAAGTCTAGCACTGTCAAGAGGATTGCGAGTACAGAGTTCAATATCATTCTCAACTTCATAGCAGATTTGAGGCCACCCTGGACTACGTGAGACCCTATGTCAGGAAATAGAAGGAGAAGGGAAGCTTGCAAGATAGCTCAGCAGGTAATAGCACTAGTTGCTATACCTGATGACCCCAAATCTCCCCGAAAAGGGTTTCTCTGTGTGGCCCTGACTGTCCTGGAACTCACTCTGTTGACCAAGATGGCCTCAAACCTAGAGAACCATCTGCATCTGTTGGGATTTAAGGATTGCTTCACCACGCCCAGATTCAAGATTTAATATTTTGTTAATTATTTGTGTCTGTGTCTCTGTGTGTGTGTGTGTGTGTGTGTGTGTGTGTGTGTGTGTGTGTGTGTGTGTGTGTGTGGTTTTCAAGACAGGGTTTCCTTATGTAACTCTGGTTGTCCTAGAACTCGCTCAGCTGGCCTTGAACTCAGAAATTCACCTGCCTCTGCCTCCCAAGTGCTAAGATTAAAGGCGTGTACCACCACCACCCAGAAATGATTTATTTTCTAGCCATAAATGCTGAGAAATATCCAACTCACTTGCTATGGAGGAAATCTGCTTCATAAGGTTAATCAGAAAAAGCCCCCAAAGTCACTCAGGTTTGGACTCCAAGCATAAACAGCCCAGCAAGGAGAGACTGCACTAGTCAGTTTCAAATGTAGTTGGTGAACTTAAAGTTATATTAATTGAAGGTGTACTACTATTTAAAATACATTTTATTTCTATGTGTTAGTGTTTGCCTTCACTCATGTACCATGATATTCGTGCATTGCTTGCAGAGGCCAGAAGAGGGCATTAGATCTCTTGGAACTGGAGTTGCAAATGGTTATGAACTACAGTGTGGATATTGGGAACTGAACCCAGGTCTGCGTGAGGAGCAAGTTTTCTTTACTGCCTGTTCCTCACTCCTTCTTGCTGTTAAATATTTTATAGCCAAAGTATTATTCACACAAATCTTACAGTGTTACTGTTTTGGGGGATGGGGCATTTACACGTTTTACTATACTTCATTAAGAAAATGATAATCCTTTTGTGGGGGGGCAACTATATAATATTAAAGTCGAGGGAGTACTGATATGATTGCTGAGTGGTTAAGAGCATCAGGTGCTCTTCCAGAGGACCTAGGTTTATTTAGCTCCCAGTACCCACATGGTCACTCACAGCTCTCTGTAACTCCAGTTCCAAGGGAATCCAGTGCTTTCTTCTGGACTTCACTGGCACTAGGCACAGTTGTGATCCACAGGCAAAATACATATGTACATAAAACTTGAAAATAAGATATTTTAAAAAACATTTTACAGAAAGTACGATATGATCGTTATTGTTGAAGCTTCTATAGGATTATTTTTCTGTTTTAGATTTTAAAATTTTATTCGAAAGACTATTTTGTTCACATATGAATGTGTATCATGTACATCCTGGAACTGAGGTTATTGATGGTGGTGAGCTGCCATGTGACTGCTAGGAATTGACCCTGGGTCCTTAGCAGGAAATACTCTAAATCACTGGGCTGTTTCTATGTCCTCCAAATATTTTTCAATCTTATATTTGAAATGCTTCGTAATTAACAAGAAGAAAAGGTTTTATTCTATTCAGAAATTTGTGAGAATCTAGGTATTGTGATGTTAACCTATAATTCCTATACTTGGTATATTGAGGTCAAAGGACCATTAGTTTGAGCCTAGCCTAGGATAGATATATTGAAAGACTGGTAAAGGGAGTTTTGAGAATTACTATCAGTGATTAATAAATAATGGTTTTATTGCTTGTTTATTTGAAAGCCTTGTATAGACTGATATACTAGCACAGATGCCATGAAATAAATGGTTTAGATTTAAATTTAAAGATGCCTATGCCTGCATTTTAGCTTCTTCCTTTATAGCAGCCTTAAAGTTGTATGTTTGAGTTTTGTCTTTTCTCTCATGTGAGGATGAAGAGGAAGCAGGCCTATTGGAGCTTTTAAAATCTCAGATTTGTGATAATGCTGCTCTCTATGCACAAAAATATGATGAAGAATTTCAGCGGTACCTGCCTCGTTTTGTCACAGCCATCTGGAATTTACTAGTTACAACAGGTCAAGAGGTTAAATATGATTTGGTAAGATGATGGTAAAGACAGAATATATTCCTTCCTGTTTATTTCATAGAAGAAATACATTAGGTTTGCTTTTAAATATATTCTTTTTGTTGTGTTTTGTTTCAGTTGGTAAGTAATGCAATTCAATTTCTGGCTTCAGTTTGCGAAAGACCGCATTATAAGAATCTGTTTGAGGACCAGAACACGCTGACAAGTATCTGTGAAAAGGTTATTGTGCCTAACATGGAATTTAGAGGTAACTATGGCAAAGTGGAAAGGGTGTTCAGGGGTGTAGAAGCTGTTCTTTTAAAAGTACAAGCTGGGGAGATGGACATGAGTTCAGCTCTGTCCTCCCTCTCTTATTGTTTTAAAGGTGTTTAGCATCAACTTATTAAGGTGTCTTCTTTTGATTATAAGATTGAACTTTTTAAATTATCAAATAAAACTTGTGGCCTGTCATTTATTATCTGGTTTCTAAACCAGGTAGAAAATGTAATATCTGTGAAATGATTGTTGCTATGAGAGAGGGTGTGTGTGGGTGTGAGTGGGTGTGTGATGGAATTTCTTTTATAAAAATATTAAGAAATACATAATTTCTAATTTGTGAAATTATTTAATTTTTGTATTGTAATTATTTTTAGCATTTCACTAAGGTACAAAGGTGTTTTTAAACAGATGCATAGACTCTTGCCTTGTCTAAGGTGGAAAGCCTGTGTTTCTGCCTCTGCCTCTCAGGGAGGTGGAAACTGCTGTGCATCCCTTATCCAGTGCTTCTCAGTGTCAGCTGCAGCAGGAAACTAAGGATAATATAGGATGGGAGTTTGTTGCATTTGTGAGTTTTCAAGTCTCAACTGAAGGATAGGTCTTTATTTTGATAATGTCTGCCCTACTTGTTTTTATCACTGAAATGATTTATCAAATAATGGTGAATATAGTTATGTTTTGTGTGATGTCCTTACTGGCAAAATAGAAGGTATTCCTAGAACAATGCCTAAACTCTTGAAACTCTTGAATGTTGGAGCTAGGTGAAAGTGGGTTTAGGAACCCTATTCTTTGTTACAACTGTGATTTGCCTAATACTAATTTTCTGGTGTGTTTGCTGCTGGAGTATATAGTTATACTTTTCTGCCTGGCAGTGGTGGCGCACACCTTTAAACCCAGCACTCAGGAGGCAGAGGCAAGCAAATCTCTGAGTTCGAGGTCAGCCTGGTCTATAGAGTGATTTCCAGGACCCCCAGAGTTACAACAAAGAAACCTTGTCTTGAAAACAAAAACCCAGAGCAGTTCTGCTTGCTCAGGTGTAGCGTACAGTGACGCGTGTTCTCTGGAGGCTATCTCAAATTACCATCTTTCTCTGTAGCTGCTGATGAAGAAGCATTTGAAGATAATTCTGAGGAGTATATAAGAAGGGATCTGGAAGGCTCTGGTAAGTATTTGGGGTTTTTAGTTAGTAGTTACCTAACAAGACAATTTTAAGACTTTTTTTTTTTTTTTCCTTCTAATAAATGTGGGAAGTGGCTAATAGTGTTGTTTCAGCTTTCATTAGGAATTTTTAAAACAACTCTCTGGCCATGTCTTAAAACAACTGTCTGGCCATGGTGTTGGATGTAGTTCAGTTGGAGTGCTTATCTACCATGCATCCAGTTCTGTGTTTGATACCCAGTGTCAGATAATACAGATGTGCCTCTGGAATCGCAACTTTTGGGAGATGGCTCAGTCTCTAAAGTGCCCATTATGCAAACATGAGAAGCTAAGCCTCCACATTTAAAAACAAAAGCAAAGTATAATAGAATGTGCCTGTAATCCCATTGCTGCCAGTGCAGAGATACACTCTAGCCAGTCACTTAGCTGAATCAGTGAGCTCTGGGTACAGTGAGAGACCTTGTCTCAAAAACATAAGGTCTAGGTTGCTAAGCTCAGAAGGTACTTGCCATGCCAGCCTGTCCACTTGCCTTTGAGCTTTGGATCTCGTGGTACAAGGAGAGAGAACCAACTCCACAACTTGTGTTTTGACTACCACACATACCATAGTAAGTCTTATTTGTGTGTCATCATCCACCCCCATTCCTGTGTCAGTCTGTCTCTCTCTGTCTTTCCTCCCTCTTTCCCCATCACACATACACACAAATAATTTGTAAGAAGTATAAAGCAATCAAGGAAAATACTCAGAATTAACCTCTGGCTTAAAACTGAAAGAACTTATACATGTACAGGAACACATAATGTATTTATACACCACACACAAAAGGAGTTCAGCTACACAGCAATTTTGAGGCCATCCTATGCTATATTGTACCAAATTATATCAAAAAAAAACCAATTTTTACAGCTGTACTGGGGGTACAGCTCATGTGTACCCCTTTCACAGGAACCTGGGTTCAGTCCCTATGAAAAAAGAAGAAAAAGTTTTAAAATATTTGTTAGGATTTATGGTTTTATGACCACTTTATAATATCATTCTTATTTTGTGTTTCTTAGAGGGGAAAAAATAGGTTATTTTTGTTCTTTTGTTGACAGCTTATTAGAAATTGGACCAGTTGCTTCTTTTTCCCAACATGTAGTTTCTTTCAATTTTATAGATATTGATACTAGACGCAGAGCTGCTTGTGATCTTGTACGAGGATTATGCAAGTTTTTTGAAGGTCCTGTGACAGGAATATTCTCGGGCTATGTTAATTCTATGCTCCAGGAATATGCGAAAAATCCATCTGTCAACTGGAAGCACAAAGATGCAGCCATTTATCTTGTCACATCGTTGGCATCAAAAGCTCAAACACAGAAGGTAAATTTTTTTCTTGATGATTTTTTTTTTTTACCTGAAACACCGTTGCAACCACAAGTCTCAAAAAGAAATATTTTATTTCTGATACTGCAGCCTGTTAACTCTTAATATACCCTTTCACAGAAGTTCATGCAGACAGAGTGCTTACCTCTTGATCCATTCCACCTCGTTACCTTAGCAGAGACTCTGTAAAATGATTAATTTAACTTAGCCACTTGGTTTAGGAACATTCGTTGTCTTAAGACAGTTTTGTTTTGTATTTAAGTACTTGTGTATTGAAGTGTTCATCTTTGGGTCAGAGAGAGAGATAATCCCAGCACTCAGTAGGCTAGAGGAGAACTGTGAGCTTAAGACTGAGGACTCCATAGTGAGATCCTGGCTCAGAAAAGAAAAGGGAAAAACTGGATGGAGAGGTGGCTCAGTGGCTAATAGCACTCACTGGCTGTTCTTCCAGCAGACCTGGGTTCAAATCCTAGCATCTACATGGAGGTTCACAACCATCTGTAACTACCGTCAAATGGGACTGGACACCCTTTTCAGGTCTCCTCAGGCACCTGACACGCATGCAGTGCACAGGCATCCATGAAGACAAACATTCATATTCATAAAACAAAGTTGATATTTTTTTAATGAAGCATTCATCTCCGCTTTTGATGTGGTTTTCTAAAACTGCTTAAATTTCTGCTATTATATGGATATATTTTGTGTTATTTTACTGTTATATTTCCTTTCAGCATGGAATCACACAAGCCAATGAACTTGTAAATTTGACTGAATTTTTTGTGAATCACATACTTCCTGATTTAAAATCAAATAATGGTAAGTTTTGTGAAATTGTTTCTTTTCTGTAACTTACAATGTTATACCTTAAATCTTAACATCAATTATAATAGCAGAAGTCAAGGGCTCTATATCACCGTAATTTTCAAAGAATTTGTTCATGTTATTGGCAATAATGATGTGATTTCCTCAGTTCCTGCTTATGTATAAAATATATATTTGTCAAAATATATATGTAGTCATATATATGTCTATATATATATATTTTTTTTTTTTTTTTTAAGAAACTAGAAATAGATAACTGTAGCTCATCCTTGTTACCCTGTATATGGTCAGGAATTAGACTATCTTTCTCTTTGTACATGAAAAGTATACTCTTAAATTCTAAGCTGGTATGGTAGTGAACACCTTTAATTCCAGCACACATTTGCATGCAGGTAGAGAACTCAGACATTTTAAATAAGAAATCTTAGTCATAGTGGCATATGCGTTTATTCCCAGTAACCATGAGGCAGTTGCAGGCAGGTCTCTGAGTTCTAGGCTAATCTGATCTAGACAGTGAGTTCCAGTTACAAAGTGAGATCCTTTCTCAAAAAAACAAGCAATTAAATTAATTAATTAAAATAAAAACTTTTATAATTCTAGTATTTTCAAAGCTTAGGAAGAATAAGAACTCAGACTTCTAAAGGAACAGCAAGTACAAGGTGAGCTAGGGATAGATTCTGTCAAAAAAAGAAAAAAGCTTAGTTTCAAAGTATGTGAAATGGTAAAGTTTTCTGTATGAGTGTGCTGATATAAGCTGAGATAATTTTGTTGCAGGATGTTTTATAGTTATGGATAATATTCCTGCAAGCTGTCCTTGTAGCATGTAAAGGATTCACTTCCTACTTGTAAACAATGGAGTGGCCACCCAGTTCTCCGTATGAATTGGCCATTTGTTAACCGTAAGGCAGATGAAGGTTAGGCTCTATTCATTTGTATATTGGTGGGCTGGGTGGAGACAGGGAGGATTTGGAATGAAAAAGCACCTAGGGCTGAGGAGAGAGGAGAAGCAAGAAAAGAGAAACTGTGGAATGAAGTCTCTGCCTAGCTGCCTGGGTATTGAATCCCTGAGAACTGACATGACTTGTAACTAATAAAGAGCATTGAGAAAAACCAACGATGGACTCTTATTGAGCGATTGAACATTATATTAACGTAATTTCTTGAATTTTTTTTGGTAGAAGTCTGTATAGCCACCCATGGTGGAGCATGCCTTTAATTCCAGTACCCAGACGCAGAAGCAGGCAAATTTCTGTGAGTTTGTGGACAGAGCCCTGTCCATATATCTAAGCTAGATAAGAGCTACCCAATGAAAGTGTGCATGCACCCGAGGGTCAATAATATTCTAATGAGCTTCTGTATGGCCATCATCCGGCTGGCTTTAGGGTTAGTAGCAGATGGTTGGTATTTTATCATCACCAGTTTGTTTTCCTTTCACTAGAGGAATTGAAATTAAATCCCAACGGAAGAAAATGATTGAGTTCAGAACAGCTTAATTGTTGGGACACTGGCCTACATTGCACGTTAGCCAAAGTCCAGTCACTTGACCAGTAGTAACTCCATTGTTTAAGCTCTGATGCCACTGATTTGTGAGTAATCTTAAGTAATTATGTTCTTCTTTTTTTAATAGTGAATGAGTTTCCTGTGCTTAAAGCTGATGGTATCAAATATATTATGATTTTTAGGAATCAAGTAAGTAACACACATATTCCCCTCCAACCTGACATTTGATAGCTTTATGTGGCAGCTTCTCCAGTGTAGTGTATAATCAATATTTGACATCTTCATCTGGCAAGAAACTCTTTAATAACCTGTGATGCCATATAATGCTTCATTTCCCTTAAATATCTTGTTTTTTTCCCCTTGTCCTGAGAATTGAACCCATGGACTCACACATGCTAAGCAAGCGCTCTGATGTGTTGATTTATAAAACTCACCTCAGTATCTTGTGTTCTTACAATAGTTTTATTAAAAATTTGACTCAAACTATGTCAACAGGTAGGTCTGCCATGTCTTTCTTTGTAACAAGGAGTTCCCTGCACTTGCTTGTTTTGTCAGAGAACAGTCACTTAAGTCACAGGATGTGACTTATCCTGCTTATGGCTGATTGCATCCTCCTGGTAGTATCTTGTTCCTCTAGTCTCTATTTTTCTGTTTTGAATTAATAAACTTATTTGGGGTAGGTGGACATGCCACAGCACAAATACAGAGGTCAGAGGACATCTGGCCAGAGTGGTCCTCTCCTGCTATGTGGCTGGACATCAGACATGGCTGCAAGCATGTCTTTTACCCAAAGGCCATCTTTCCTATCTTGCTGGAGCTGGTGGCTTAATTAGATGTAGCTTCCCATGGATATACTTTCACTCCCATTAAAACAATGACAGCTGTCCACTTTTAGAAATAGCATGCTATCAGTGGGTTCAGGTGAAGAAAACTTATCATTGTCCACTGTATTTCAGTAATATTTTAGTCTTTTGAAATATGCATCAGGTGAGATTTCCTCTTTCAAAACATACCTTGCGATTTTACTGAATTTTAACATCATTCCTATCTCATTAGTAGATAATATAATTATCGGTCTCTACAGAGAACATACTCTTTACATGCAGGCTTTAGGATGTTTTAGCCAACAAGCCTCTTTCATGTAGATTTCTGTGTCTTCTTGACATAGACTGACTCTATTGAGAGTGTTTTCTCATATGACAGAATGTTCCAGGTTCATCTTGTACATTCCCTGGCTACACCTGGTTAGCCCCCCTGAAAGGTATTAATTTTACTTAAAGACCACCATCTGAAACCGTATCTGTAATCCCAGAACTCGGGAGTCTGAGAGGCAAAAACAGGATGGTCTCCATAAGCAAGGTCCATACCAGCTAAGGCTGGTTAAGACTATCCTATCTCAAAGAACAAACAGCAGCCTAGAAAAGACCACTAAATGGTACTAGGGATATTGCCAATGAGGCGATGGTGCTAGGCTTTTTCACAGGAAGAATTGGAAAGGAAATAAATACAATGTAAGTTTTTTGTTTTTGTTTTTTGTCAAAAAATTATTGTGCTGAGCCAGCAAGATGATTCTGCAGGTAGATACCAGTAGGCAAGCCAGGCAACCTGAGTTCAATTCTGAAAACCCACCTCTAGCAAGTTGTGCTCTTACCTCCATGTGTTCTCACAAGCACACACACAAATAAAAATTTTAAATTAACATGTTTAAAAGAAATGAATTGTAGTATTGTTCTTAAAATAGTTGAAAGCTATTTTTCCATATTTTGGTGTATTCACTTACTTGTAAGATTTTGCTGTCATAGTTTTGTGTTTAGAAAAGAATTGAGGGCTGTTTGGTGGTGGCGCATGCCTTTAATCCCAGCACTCAGGAGGCAGGGGCAGGTGGATGGATCTCAGTGAGTTCTAGGCCAGTGTGATCTACAGAGTGAGTTCCAGGACAGCCAGGGCTACAACAGAGAAACCCTGTCCACCACCACCACCACCCCCCCAAAAAAAAAAAAAAAGAAAAGAAAAGAATTTAGGGGAAAAAAATCAATGGGGTTAGTGGCTAGAGAAGTGACTCACAGCTGTCTGTACCTCCAATTACGGGGGATCTGACTTCTTCTGACCACAGGTGCCTGCATGCACGTGGTACACACTTGAGCACATAGATAATCTTTTTTTTTTTTTTTTTAAATCGATGAGAATCAAACCATTCAAGTTTCAGTTTCTCAATAATCTCATATTCTATTACAGTACAACAGAAGGGGGGGGGTTGTCACTAATGTCAGCATAGCTGTTTTTCCATAGCCTTTTACCAAAAAGTAACATTGGATTTAGAAGATGTATTAATGTGTTTTTCAGGTACCAAAAGAGCACCTTTTAGTCTCCATTCCACTCTTGATTAATCATCTGCAGGCTGAAAGTATTGTTGTCCATACTTACGCGGCACATGCTCTCGAAAGGCTGTTTACTATGAGAGGGCCAAACAATGCCACTCTGTAAGTATTTGATTTCTCAGTCATTCCTGTACTTTTTAGCTTAGGGTAGAGGGTATACCAAACTGGTCTGAGATGTCTCTGAGTGTTTTCATAACCTCATTAGTATTCAGAAAAATTTATATATGTAATTTTTATTCATTTACCATCTCTCATTCCAAAAGAATGCAAGGCAACTTACCAAATAGACTCATTCTGATAATGAATTAGAGCAAAGGAAAATAACTGTAGTAGATAAATAAAAACAGTCGTATGTGAGAGGCTTTATATAATGAAGAGGCTGCTAGTTTTATTTGGAGTCTTCTAACAACTAAAGGAGAGAGGGAACCATGGAGACTGAATATTCAGTGTCCAAGAGATTGAGACTAGAGCAAAGGGTGGCTCTGTACATCAGCCTGTCTCTGCAGTGTCTCCTGAGAGCTGCTACCACATAGCTTTGTTTTCAGCTCTGAGATACAGTTCAGTTGAGTGAGTCGTTCTCTAGGTGCCAAGAAAGTAGCTCTTGTGGTGTCTGATGCAGGATGAAATGCAGAGGAGGGGTCTGCTTGGCTTTCAGTGTTACTTCGTGAAAGCAAGCTCTAGGTACTATATGAACACAGTCCTAGGCTCCGTTCTTCACCCAACCTTGAGCACAGATGCTCTCAGTGGTCACTCGGGATGAGAGGACACCCTATGAGGTGTCTTCAGGCCCAGATGTGAATGCAGAGAGCATGTGTGCACCTCCAAGAAAATACGGTGGTTGAACCCTCCCAATTGTGAGCACTGTGCCCCATGGCCTGCAGGCTGAGATGATACTGAGTTTACCCGGTGTGTTTATCTTTTCAGTTATGCTTGATCCAGGCGTGCCTGATTAGGAACTTAGCATGGGTGCATATGAACAGTTAATTACCAGAGTTGCCCACCAGTTGTCAGTGGTGAAAGATGGCTCATTTTATGCCAAGAAGTGTGATGTAGTAGTTGCCCAGGGCACTCCACAGTGAAAAGCTTGAGAGTTGGTAGTGACTGAAAGCTGTTTTTTCGTCTATAGTTTTACAGCTGCAGAAATCGCACCGTTTGTTGAGATTCTGCTAACAAACCTTTTCAAAGCTCTCACACTTCCTGGCTCTTCAGAAAATGAATATATTATGAAAGGTAGGCCGTTTCCCTGGTGTACCGACCATAACTAAGTATCTAACCTCAGTTTACAAGGTAAACACTCTGTAGTTATACATCAGGTTCTATACTTCAAGAACCAGGTACTGTTTGCCAAAATTGGCTTTTTTTTTCTTTTTTAAGTAAAAGTTACTTTGTTCTAACGATTTTTCAAAAATGTTTTATTTTAGCTTGATGAAGTACTCCTTGTGATTAAAAAAATGTAGCAGATTTTAATATTTCCTTCCCAAAACATTACTTTCAGAGGGCAAAGTTGAGCTCGTGTAATGGCCTTTGTTGACTGTGCTCTGCTGAGTGTGATAGAGCGTGGGCAGCTCCACTAGGTCCTGCTTCATCCCTCCCAGGGTGCTGGCAGGAAACATGGTCTCCATTAGGAGAATGCCTCGGTGCCAGCTCTAACTCCTGAGAGCAGTCTCTTTTTCACTGTCTCATCTCAAAGATCTCCATTGCTCTCTGGATCATGACATGTGCTTTCCAAAGGAACTCCTTGAGATTCCAGCTCCCATCAGGACTGTTGGGGGTGTATAAACATGTCTTTACATCAGGGTATGTATTTGTGGGTTTTGACACCATGAGGGCAGCAGCAAAAGTGATCTGTTTCTTTGTTACTGTGTTCCTGGTGTGCATGGTATATTACCTTCTCAATAAATACTGTCACATCCTCTGACCACCTTAAGTCAGGCTGTGTTGATATGAATCTTTGTCAAGGTAGAGGAAACAACTCTTGGAGGCAAGAGACGTGAGATTTCTGTTGCTTGTGCTCAGCAAGTCATAACGTGGCTTCTTAGTACACATTGACTCTGAAAATGAAGCTACGTAATGATAATCATACATTCAGCTTACCAGTATGTGCCTCTGCTATGCTACATGTTTTTAGGTACCTGTTGATGTGCCAAGTTTTTACAGGATGGACTCTGACTTTGTATATTTAGCTTCTTAATGTCTCTTAAGGAGATAAGTACCTGTCATTTTCTTTTAGTTTCCTGTGAGCTGAGGCCATGTTCCTTTTAGGTCTTATCTAACAATTCTGCCAGTGGTTTCTAACTGAAAAACACAAGATAGAGGGTCTGTTCCCTAAGTGCTTTGGTTCTCAGTTCTTCTACCCCACTGCTCCTCCATTCTGTGTCTGCTCCTTTACTTACTTAGTTATGTTTTTATTGTCCCTTTTTAAATTCTTTAAGTCTTGGGTTTCTTAGAGTGCTTTAGTATTCTCCATCTAAATGTTGGCAACCTTTATCTTGATACAAAAGGAAGGGAGACATTTTTAAATGTAGGAAGGTATATAGGGGATATTTAAGCATCTTAAAATTTTATTTGATGAATTAGTGGCCTTTCCCTCCAATCACTTTTATTTTAATGATTAACTAAACTGTTTGTGCTGTTTTTATATTTTACAGCTATCATGAGAAGTTTCTCCCTCCTGCAAGAAGCCATAATCCCCTATATCCCTACTCTCATCAGTCAGCTCACACAGAAGCTGTTAGCTGTTAGTAAGGTAACAGCCAGTTAAGAAAATGAGGCTACTTTTTTTAAAAAAACCTTTATTAACTTCGTGTGTGTGTGGGCACACTCATGCCACATGTGTGCGGAGGTCAGAAGACAACTTGCAAGAGTTCTCTCCTTATGTCATGTTGCTTCCAGGGTTTGAACTCAGATTGGCAGGCTTGCCGGCCTATGTGGGATTACTTCGTAATTTACTGTGAACTGTCTGGGCTCAGACCCTCTGGCACCAGGCCAGGTATTATAGGAGGTCTGCATTCTTCTGACACCACGTTGGTGTGCTTTTGCGGAAGGGGGAGGGGTGCACATGAGGTTGGAAATGTACCACCTGTCATTTTAAGTATAGACTCTGAAGCTAATATACAGTTTTTGTTCTTATAACAAAATTGACATGGGTCATGATGAAATTAAGAAAGTACATGGAATTAAGAAAGTGCTGCATTTATTTTAAGTGGAGTGAGAGAATTTGCGCTAGTAGACTTCACAGGCTCTGGGCTTAGAAAATGACAGACTTCTGTGCCTCTTCTTCCTTGCCCTTTTTTCAATTAAAGTTCTTTGACCAAAAATTTTTTATTTATATAAAAATGGATACGAATTTTTAAAATAAAAGTGAGTTTAAGGGTGACAGAATCTTTCTTTTTTTATTTTTATATTTTTGAGACAGGGTCTCGCTGTTGAACTCACTCTGTAGACCAGGCTGGCCTCACAGATCCGCCTGCCTCTGCCTCCCAAGTGCTAGGATTAAAGGTGTGCTCCACCACCACCCAGCTTTTTTTTTTTTTTTTTTTTTTTAAAGTTCTTGCTATATAGACCAGGCTGGCCTCAAACTCAGAGATCTGCCAGCCTGCCTTCATAGTGCTGGGTTAATCCTTTAATAGGCATGCCATCACCGTGCCTGGTAAGAATTTCTTTATGGATGTATGATCTTAATTGTGTTAAGAAAATTAACTTGAATTCATTAGGAGTGAAGTGGGTGGAGTATGGTGGCTCTTGTAGAGGCAGGGGCTCTGTAAGTTCCAGGCCAGCCAGGACTACATAGTGAGATCTGTTCTCTAAAAAAGTAAGCAAATGTTAGAGGGAGTTTGACAGCAGACTGATTATTTTCCACCTGGTTTCGTGGTATAGCACTGCTTTAGGCCTTGGGAAATGGGAGAGAACAAAGCAGGATGTGTGAGACACACACACCCCACACACACATGTGCACACTCCGTTCTGCTTTAGCCTGCTCCGGCTGGCTTTTCAAAAGCTTTTGAAGAAAAAAGAGATTTTGTTGTTTAAAATGAAACTGTATAAAAGTGCTGTTGTGGAAGTTCAGCAGCCTGTGCACACAGGTGTTAAGGCTGGGCAGAGCCTACAGGAGAGTGCTGCTTTCCTAGGACAGATGGATTGAAGACCCTCTTAGAGATCTGGGGCTGAGGCTTGTGTAATCCAAATGGAACTGTAATGTAAATCTAACTAAGTGGTAGAGCACTTCATGAGAATGTGTAAAGCCCTGGGTTTTAGCCCAGCACTACCCTGCTCCCAAATAAACAAAAAACAAGCACTGGTTTAGTTCTGATTCCTTCCTCCCCTGCTTCCTTTTTCCTTTCCTTTCCTTTCCCTTTCCTTTCCCTCCCCTCCCCTCGCCTCCCCTCCCCTCCCCTTTTTTCTTTCTTTTTTTTTTTTTTTGTGTGTGTGTGTGTATGTGTGTTTCAAGACAGGGTCTCTCTGTTGTAACTCTGGCTGTCCTGGAACTCACCCTGTAGACCAGGCTGGCCTGTAACTAGCTATATAGTTTAAACCAGGTTGGCCTAGAGCTCAGAGAGATCTGCCTGCCCTGCTCCCTAGTGCTAGGATTAAAGGTATATGCCACCAAGCTTTAATGCTGATACTTTAAAGGAGCCGACATAAGTTGTATCTGTTTATGGGAGGTTATGTGTATTCTGCTCTCGGTAACATATGATGTCGTCAACTTGGGTTATTAAGATGGTTATTTTGTTGTTTTCATTATTTCAGAATCCCAGCAAACCTCATTTTAATCACTACATGTTTGAGGCAATATGCTTGTCTATAAGAATAACCTGCAAAGCTAACCCTGCTGCTGTTGTAAATTTTGAGGAAGCTTTGTTCTTAGTGTTTACTGAAATCTTACAAAATGATGTGCAAGGTAAGCTAATAAGAAGTCTTATCTTTCTTGTGTGATGAGAGTGTCGGTGGTTATAAAATGCCAGAGCCCCACAAGTTGCCTCTAACAGCACTCTCTTAATGTCGTCAACAGAATTTATCCCATATGTGTTTCAAGTGATGTCTTTGCTTCTGGAAACACACAAAAATGATATCCCGTCTTCATATATGGCCTTGTTTCCACACCTCCTCCAGCCAGTTCTCTGGGAAAGAACAGGGAACATCCCTGCTCTAGTGAGGCTGCTCCAGGCATTCCTAGAACGGGGCTCAAACACAATAGCAAGTGCTGCAGCTGACAAAATTGTGAGTCATGCTTATTTTTAAATAGCTTAAATTTTCCAAGATCATTTGGAAGACAGAGTGCCAAGCTTTTAAATTTTTTCCTTAAAATAAATTAAGTAAAATGGGATGTGATTAATAGGAATGATAATGTATATGTTATTGATATCAGCTGATAATTTATATCTGTAGTGGAATAGAAGTCAGTAGGTTAATTTCAAAGATTTAACTTTAGTGGCTAATTATGGTAAGAAAATGTGTCATCTCCATCCCTTTTACAAAAATAAGAGCTAAAACAACCTGTACATGGTTGCACACATATGTAATCCCACCTTTGTGGAGAGATGGAGGTGGGGGAATTAGCAGTTCAAAGTCATTTTTGGCTCCGTGTAACCTGGGCTACATGATTCCCAGTCTACTAGTGAGAGCAAGAGAGTAAGGCTCGTGTTGTTTAGTAGTGGCCACTTTCCAAGAACTTGTTCAACCTGTACAGTTTATATCCCTGCCTCTTCTTTGAGTGTTCATTACTTGATCTGGTTTGTTGCAGCCTGGGTTACTGGGTGTCTTCCAGAAGCTAATTGCATCCAAAGCAAATGACCACCAAGGTTTCTATCTTCTCAACAGTATAATAGAGCACATGCCTCCGTGAGTGACATTAACCCTCTGTGCATTAAAGCAAAGATTATCTCACATGTTCATAAAATGACTGCGTTGATATGTGTGCTTCTCTTTGATTCTTTAGTGAGTCAGTTGACCAATACAGGAAGCAGATCTTCATTCTACTCTTCCAGAGACTGCAGAACTCCAAGACCACCAAGTTTATCAAGAGTAAGCACATCATTTGGAAATGTTTTGAGACTAAGTATTTTGAGATTTTGGCTGTCTTTTTACTGAAACCTTTTTTCCAGTCATAAATGTTATTTAGAAAATATGTGAAAAAAATGTGTATGTTCCAAACACTAATTTAGTTTGAAATGTATCATATTCCAGTATCCGGTTTGTGCAAGTTTAGGGGATGAAACACTTTTCAGTAGGAACAGTAATGTGGAAATGTAAAACTTTATGATACAAACGTGGAGGCTACCCTGTCTTGGGAGGCAGGTGCTGAACCAGTTCAGCCTCTGCTTTCTGAGCTGATACATAGATTTTCCTGGCAGATTTAAAGAGAATTGCCATTTCAGTGAAGTCTGATATTTATACTCTGTCTTCTTTCCACAGGTTTCTTAGTGTTTATTAATTTGTATTGCATTAAGTATGGGGCACTAGCATTACAAGAAATATTCGATGGCATACAACCAAAGTAAGTTGAGGCTTTGTTTTTAAGAAGAGAATTATTTGACCTATTCAGTATAGTTTAAAAAAAAGTATGTGCTGTTAAGTGGCTTCGTGGTTCTGGTTTGGGGTAGTTCTTGGTGGTTTTGGAAGCATTCCTGGACACGCTGATCGTGTCCATGTTTCCAAGGCTGTCCTCTGGCATGTTCTTCATTCACCTCAGTGTCTGCAAAAAGAAGCTGTAGCTCAGGCCGGCAGCCAGACCAGACAGAGTAGCTCACTGCGCTGCGCGAGGGCCAGAATTTTAGCGTGGGTGGAACTTGGTTCAGAAAATGTGTTTAGTAGTGTGACCTGTTGGGCAGTGGAAGGCTAAGAGAGAAGAGATAGAGGGTAGCAGTTGGGGAGGTGGGGCATAAGTAAGGGTTTTGCATCATTTAGAATGTGAGTTTTATTTCCAGGGAGTTGGCATAACGCATATTCAAGGACTGATCAAATGCACCATTAGCATTTATGCGCTTACAGGTGTCTAAGCAAAGAAAGCTGGAAGCTTCTAAACTAGAACTAGCACACTGGTCCCTGCCAGTGGTAGGTGTTCTGGCGTTTGCATCTTAGCTATGGTCTTAATTTTTCAAAAATTGCTTGAGCAACTTTTTCAAAAAATTTTTGACAATTTTGAGTAGCATTTTAAGCAAATAATTACTCTCCTGCCTGTTCTGCTTAAGGGAAGACTTATAGTAGCACAGCAATGCTTAATCAGAAGATACTATGACAGTCGGCTTTGACACAAGTTTCCTGGGGAGCTCTCTTGATATTTAGTACTTTATTCACACATAAGAATCACTAAGTATAAATAACGTCTATTATTTACACTGTCTAAATATAGTGCTTGACTGTTTAGTAGATTTATTTTGCTTTTATTAATAGAATGTTTGGAATGGTTTTGGAAAAAATCATTATTCCAGAGATTCAGAAGGTATCTGGAAATGTGGAGAAAAAAATCTGTGCAGTTGGCATAACCAAATTACTCACAGAGTGTCCGCCAATGATGGACACTGAGTACACCAAGCTGTGGTGAGTACTTCCTTCTGAGAGCATGGGCAAAGTTTCCTTCTCTGTGACTGCACAGTTGACCAGCTTACCCTTGGAGAATGGGGGTAGGCAAGACAATTGTGTTCTGCCCTTGGCTTCCCTACTAGCAATTGCTCAATTCCAGCATGGCTTATGGGTCCTTCTGGGTTCCCATCCTGGTTTCACACTATAGTCCAAGCTGGCCTCAACTCAAACAGTTCTCCTACCTCAACCTCCACAGTGCTAGTGCTAGGTCTGATTTGATTCTTTTTTGTTTGTTTGTTTATTTTTTATTTCTCAGGTCAGGGTTCTCTGTTTAGTCCTGGCTGTCCTAGAGCTCAGGGTCAGACCAGGCTTGGACTATTAACTAAAGAGATCTGCCTGCCTCTGCTTTCCAAATGCTTGGATTATGCCACCACCACCCGGCCTTGATCCTTATTTGAAGGGAGAGGATGTTTATAGACCCTTCGCAAGTTTGATCTAGATGACGTCTGAGTCTATGATAAAGATTTGATCCTTCTGCCTCTTCAAAGTAATCTGGCTGTGATTACAGGCTTACACCACCATACATAATTAGTTTCTTGGGCTCTTTTTGTTCGTATGCATGTTCGCGTGTGTATGGGCTGCATGCATTGTGTTACACGTGCACATAGTCAAAGAGTTCACCACTGGGTTTTCCTCCATCACACTTTACCTTGTTTATTGAGGCTTGATCTCTAGCTGGACCTAGAGCTTGATGATTTGACCAAAACTGTCATGCCAGCATGGCTTTTGTATGGATTCTAGGAATCTGACTCCAATTCTCACTAATGCAGTGGTTCTCAACCTTCCTAACACTTCCACCCTTTAATACAGTTCCTCATGTTGTGGAGACTCCCAATCATAAAATTATTTTCTTTGCTACTTCATAACTAATTTTGTTATTGTTATGAATTGTAAATACCTGGTATGCAGATGGTCTTAGTCAACTCCTGTGAAAGTGTTGTTTGGCCCCCGCTAGGAATTGCAACTCACAAGTTGACTACCACTGTACTAATGTATATCTTTAGCCATTGTATTTTGAGACAGATTGTCACTATGTAGCATAGGCTGGTCTGGACCCATCAGCAGTCTTCCTGCCTCAACTTCCCAAGTTCTGGGATTTCAGGCATAAGCCACTGTACCTGGCTGTTTGTTTGTTTTTTGTGGTGGTGGTGGTGGTGGTGTTTGGTTTTTCAGTATTGTAACTCTGGCTGTCCTGGAACTCACTCCAGAGACCAGGTTGGCCTCAAACTCACAGACCCTGCCTGCCCCTGCCTCCAGAATGCTGGCATTAAAGGTGTGTGCCACCATCAGCAAGCTTTATTTCACTCTTAAAAATAATCTGCTGTGCTTTTGTCTTCTTCTTCGGATCCAGGACTCCTTTGTTACAGTCTCTGATTGGCCTTTTTGAGTTACCTGAAGATGACACCATTCCTGATGAAGAGCATTTTATTGACATAGAAGATACACCGGGGTACCAGACTGCCTTCTCACAGCTGGCATTTGCTGGTAAAAAAGAGCATGACCCTGTAGGTCAGATGGTGAACAACCCAAAGATCCACCTGGCACAGTCACTTCACAAGCTGTCTACTGCATGTCCAGGAAGGGTGAGCATCTGCCGTCATGAGACTCTGGCTCCTGGGGGCCACTGGGAGTCGGGATAAGTAGCTGTTACACCTGTTTTCACTGGTCAGCATAATCACATTATCCAGTTGAGTTTAGGGAACTCTTTTTTTTTTTTTTTTTTTTTTTTTTTTTTTAATTTAAAGAATGAACTTTTAAAGAATGATTCAGTCTACTACTGGCCTTTTAATTACACTTAGCTAGTCTTGAAGAGTTTTTATACTATCTGATAATTTGTATTTTTCATACATAGAAACAGCATGACAAACACTGGTATACCAACATTTTATCAATTATTTGTTTCATTTTTTATACTGTATCGAGTTTTAGAATAAGTACATATAAGTCTTAATTTTAATAATAATAATAGTAAGTACACATAAGGCTTTGCTAATCAATAAAAATTTCTCTTTGACCATACATGGATGGTGGGTGATCCTTGTAATTCCAGCTGAGATGAGTAGGTAGCTGTGAGCTCAAGGCTAACCTGGGATACATGAAAAGATTCTATTCATAAAATAAAACCTGACTGTAATTCTCCATGAATCTACCATGTGTATGTGTGAAGCACATATATTCGTGGAGGCTACAGGGCAACCTTGGTTTTTCAGGGGCCATCTACCTTATTTTTTGAGACGTAGGTATAGAAGCCACAGAACAGCTTGTCAGTTTTCTCCTTCCACTTGAGTGGATGCTGGAATCAAACTTAGGTAGTCAGGTAGCAAGTACCTCTAACCCACACCACAAGTACCTCTAGTCACCTGCCCTAAACCTAACCATGTTGAGGGTATGAAGTCAGTTGAGCTATTTGTACCTTCCGTAGACAGGGACCAGTGGCGGGTTGCCCTTCCCCATACTGGGACAGCGTCTATCCATCCAGGCCCCAGTCCAATGCCATGTGATTTCCTTCTGTAGGTTCCCTCTATGGTGAGCACCAGCCTCAATGCAGAAGCATTGCAGTACCTCCAAGGCTACCTGCAGGCAGCCAGTGTGACCCTGCTGTGACCTGCTTCTTCCTGACCCCTTGGGCCCAGGATGGTTTCTTAGGAACCACGTGGACTTCTGAGTACAGCTCTGCTGAAACATCACAGGTTTTCAACCTCTTGAATTTGTCACAAACTCCATCTTAAGAGGATAGTAAATACTGCTTTAAGCAAATGATGTGGTTTTTGTTGATCATCAACATAACTGGTAACTTACCTGGTTTGCAGCTTCATGGGAAAAGTATTTACAATGCCATATATGGCCATGGTGTGTCTGAGCATTTGCACGGTTTGGATTATTTCAAATTTTCGACAGACTTTGACTGTTGAGACTTATTTCTGTTTCTAAGCACTTTTGTTTTGAAGCTCGTATTTCTCTCGTCCTTTGTACTTTTTGTCTGTTTCTTTAAGCTTTTATTGGAAATGTGAAAAAGTAAAGACTCACTTGTGACTTGCCAGGCAGTGCACATTCCATAGTTGAAGTCTGTAATCAGCAATAAAAACCAGGACAGGATTTTGGTGCTTTCTCAAACTTTGATAAAAATTAAGAATTCCTTTAAATCTCTCCACTTATCCCATCTGTACGCCATGTAAATCCTAATTTTTAAATCATTTAAACTCAGATTGGGTTTTTTTGCTTGTTTTCGTTTTTCCTTTTAAAGGAGTACGCAAAGTAGCCATTCATACAGATTTGGGGCCTGTGTACAAGAGCTTGTTAGTGATTCTTACTACGAGAGAAAGGCTGCTTGGCATCACAGGCTGGGGAGGGTGTTTCCTTCTCTGGGCAAGGTCTGTGGAGCTTGCAGGATTAGAGTACCCACACTGGCTTCTGCTAAAGGAAACCATTAATTTGTTGTACTTAACCTGGAATTTCTTATAGGCACAAACTAAGCAAATTTTCTAATGAAAGTTCTGGATGACTTTTACAAAATGATTTTAAAGGCTTGAATGCTTGTTTCCTGTGCATAGCTTTGTTACATTGCTTTGTAGGTTTTAAACAATTTTAAGTATTTTCCCACCATTTCCCCTTTTTGTGTGTGCACCACATGTGGGCAGTTGTATCTCGGAGAAATGGAATTGCAAGCTGTTGTGTCATGGTTTGGATGCTGGCACCCAAATGCAGGTCTTCTCAAAGGGGCAACACATGGTCCATTGAGCCTTTGCTCCAGCTTCTTCTTAGATTTTTAGGCTCTGTTGCTGCCATGGTAGCTATCTAAATGGCAATAGAAACATTAAATGTCAGAATTTAAGCATTAAAAATTGTTTTTTTGAGATAGGGCCTATGTAGCCCTGGCTGTCCTGGAACTTGGGTGTCCATCTGCCTCTGTCTCCTGAGAACTTTAGGAATTAACTTTAAATAACTGTAAAAAGACAGGAAGGTGCTGACCACCGTGTGGTGCTCAGTCCTTTAATCTCACAGTGAGATCATAGGGAGGACACTGGGTTCCACTCAGAACCAATGGATAAAATTGTTCCCTTCTCAGTTCATTGTTATAAATCCCAAGCAAATGTGATTGTAACAGGAAGACTGCTGATGTCTAGTGACTTTGCTTTTACGGGCGTGTGCACTGTGGGGCTTATTTCATGAGCGTCCTCACACGTGCACCTGATTATTCTCTGAGGGTGGAGTTTCTCCAGTTCCTGACTTCAACCCTGCACTCACGGGGTATTTTTTTGGTTGGCTTTTTTTGCTTGGTTGGTTCTTGTTTTTCCTTTTTCACTGATGCTGCTAAGGATCAAACCCAGAAATTCTCAAACAGCTAATATTCCTACCCTTTTTGTCACCATTTTGGTAAAGGAAAATGGGTATTTCTTAGGGATATTCAACTTAGCATTAATTCAAGCTAATCCATATGTGCAGTGAAGTTTTGTCAGCAGGTCCTTTACTCAGCTCCTCATCTACCCTGCCCTGCGTCTCCCTCACCACTACATTTCCTTTCCTTCTATTTTATTTGCATACTATAGGAAGAGGGAAATGTGTGGTGGTGTCTGTGTGGAGCTCAGAGGACAGCTTAGCTCCTGCTATGAAATAATGATCTTGCCAGGCATGACACCTGTCATCCTCTAGGACAGGCAAGAGAGGCAACCAGGAGTCCAAGGCCAGCCTGAGATACATAGGAAGACCCTCCCTCAAAAATAATGTTTATTTTTCTTTGTATGTATGTATATTTCTGTGGGGGAATGTACAGTGCCCTCAGAAACTAGAAGAGGGTTCAGATCCTCCAGGACTAGAGTTAAAGTTGAGAGCCACTGTATGAGGGCTGGGAACTGAACCCAGATCCCCTCCATCTCTCCAGCCCTTGCTCATACTCATCAGGTACTCAAAGCCATGCTCCACTTACCCTTGGCTTCATTCTTAGCATTTTCTTCTGGGGTCTCACGGCTTGGTTTTCATCCTGAATGTTGGGTGACGCTAAGGTTCCCTCTGGAATGTTCTTTATTCAGCTTACTGGTGGTCTTTTGGTCAGTTGCTGAGGCTCCCCCTTGAGTCTCCTTATGGTGAGTGTCTTGGGCTGCCTGTCCACTTCCTGTTTGAGGCATGTTTGCTGGCATCTTCCCTTTCTGTGCCACTGGTATAAAAGTGCACACTCGGCCCAATACAACGCACTAAGCTTTTCTCTCTTCTTTTGCTTGTGTCTCTTAGTCTTGTTTGTCTTTAGTTTTAAGAAACTGACCAGGGACCAGGCAGTAGTGAGTGGTCTTTAATCCTAGCATTTGGAAGGCGAGGTAGGTAGATCTCTGTGAGTTCAAGGCCAGAACTGGTCTATAGAGTTTTAGGACAGCCAGGGCTACACGGAGAAACCCAGTCTCAAAAAAATTAAACAAAAAAAAATAAACTGACCCAGTCATACAGCTGGAGTTGAAATTTTTATTGGAAACCTGGCTTCCAGTGTTCTGTCACTCTGGCCTAACAGAACATAGGAGGAGACAGTTAATAAGGGCACTTGAGTCTACTTGTATTGCTGGAAAAATAATAAGACTGTCAAGGCAGTGCCTGTGTTTATGGCCAGCATACATTGGTGTCCTTCAGCTCAAGTGAGCGTGACAGTAGGCCCTGACTCAAGTAATGTTCAGTGTCTGTAAACTTGTAATTTACATTACTCTCTAGTTAATTAGGGACCTTGAAACACATCAGTGGGTAAAAGTATATGTTTAGTTTTATATGACATTAAAATGCTTCTCATGGGAAGATCAAAACAAGAATGAAGTATTAGCCAGGTGATGTTGGTGCAGACCTTTAAATCCCAGCACTCGGGAGGCAGAGGCAGGCAGATCTCTGAAGAAACAAAAAAAGAATGCTATTAAAAACAGGCCAGCCTAGGCCAGCCTGGGTTATGAGACCCAGGGTCAGGGAACACTGCCTCAGAGGCCTTAGAGTAAGAACTGCAGGAAGGGGTGTGGTGGATGCTGCCTTCTGCAATGATACCAAGGTTGTAGATTGTAATTGAAGAGGAAGGGACTCAAAAGGCCCCACCCATGGGCAAGTAATGGTTGCTGGGGGGGAAATGAGATTTTCTTCAGTGGTGCACCTGGTAGTAAAGTGCCTGTGTTCCTGTGAGCCATGTTGGTTTGAATCAGAATGGCCCCACGTGCTCGTGTATTTGAATACGTGGCTTAGTCCCCAGTTGGTAGAAATGTTTAAGGATGATTAGGGTTCACAGTCAGTGTGCCCCAAAGGGAACTAGTGGCTCATGGCAGTTTTTTTGCTTTGAAGATAAAATGTCTTCTTTATCATTTTGCTCCATTAGTGTTGACTTCTGTGCCGTTGTTTTCAGCCACTGTCAGCCTGGCTTCCCAAGCTGGCCACTTCCCCTCCCTCCCAATCTTCAGTTGCTGCTCAATGGGAAAAAGACTTTCTTAATAGCTGTTTATTGATCAATAGTTTAATATAAAGAGATTTTAGATCTTCAGATTTTTGCCCAGACAGAATCACAAGCATTACAAATATTCTCTTCTTTAAAAAAAAAAAAAAAGGGTTGGGGGGATGACAACGAACCAGAAGGGGGTTGATCTACAGGTAGTGGCATTTAAAATAAATTAACAACAAAAAAAATTTAGTATTATCATTTATTGGTGACAAAGACTAAGTTAACTTACATTCCATGGGTGAAAAGGTTCTAGCTAAACCCGAGAGTGAAAGCACTGCAGAGCTCAAGGCCGCCATGCTTCCATCAGAGCCAGCCAACCTTCGTGCATCTGTGCACACTGGCACAGCACCAGGAAACCTGTCACCTTTTCCCTACAAGGAGGTTGGAGTCAACTGCATCTGGTACTCTATGACACCAGCCTGCAGGCTTCAGGCCCACAGGTATGTCCTGTAGTGTGGTTTAAAACTCCCTCCTCCAGAGACACACCTATAGGTAATTTATGTAATAATCATTAAAGGTCAGGGCTCATTTTTAAGTCTATTGCTATAAAATAAAAAGGACCGTATCTTTTGATCACCTGAAGTTTAAAATTCCTAAGCTGTCCAATTTATAAAGGGGGAGATCATGTCAAGGATTCTGGTAAGCCCAGAACTGTCCAGCCAAGCCAGAGGCACACGACGCATCACCAAACAGGGTTGTGATCTTTGCCAGTTACATGACTGATAACATCAGTCTCAAACATGTTTCTACACCGAGCTAGGTAAGTAGATGCAACTGAGAAACTGAAAGGAAATTATATATAGTGTCATATCAACCAAAGGAAATAATGAAACTAACAGGCATCACTGTTGAAGAGAAAGCAGTGGTTATGGTGGGTGCTACTTGTGGTAGGGCTGAGCACGCCGAGTCACTTATGTGGGTAGGAAGCACTGGCTTTTCTCTGGTGCTTTTTAGCTCCAGGGCTGCTCTAAGGCCTCTCTGGTGTGGCTGTCCAGGGTTGTCCATAATATCTGAATGAGCCAGCATAATTGGCCATACTGTTTCTCTTTTTGTCACAATGAAAGGGGAAAAAAGCAAACCCAAAACTGGAGGTGCTAGCTGGCATTGACGGCAAGGACATCGCTGTCACTGGCATCCCAGCACAACCAAGGAGTCTTGTCTTCTTTGCTCCTGCTGCCACCTTCTTATCCACCATGTCTCAGCCCACTGGAGTTATCAGAAATTCCAATTTTTCAAAGCAGTTCTCAGTATATATGTTGTGTTTTATAATGGTTCGTGGCCAGAAAAGGTTCAGCACCTCCCACACCTTTAAGGAAGAAAGAAACGATGACAGAATATTGGAATGAGAGCTAAAAAGCGAATGCCCAAAGTGTAGCTTGCAAACAAAGGGCCCCATTTATGGGAACTGATAACAGTCATCCGAGGACATGCTGGGAGGTGGAGAGAGCAAGGTGGGCAGCATTCTGTTCTGAGGAAGAAAGGAAACAACAGTGGGGGGGGGGGGGGCTGGGTTTAGTCTCCTGCAGCAACCAAAAGAAAAGTGTTTAAAGCAAAAGGTTTATTTCCATAAACCACACAGGAGACGCTGGGGTTTGTTGAGTGTTCAAAGGACTCACTGTTCTTCCAGAGGACCTGGGTTCAGTTCCTAGCACCCACATGACAGCTCTCAACCATCTGTAAGTCCAACACCCTTTTCTGGCCTCTGCAGGCACTGCACACACACAATAAACAGACACACATGAGAAACACCCATACACATAAAAATGAATACATGTTAAGAAAAAGTAGTAAAATGTGACCTTGTGAGGGATGGAGGAGAGTGGAAGGAGTGGGCTGATGAGGTGAGATCGCCATGTAGCACTACACACTGCTTTGCTTTCAAGAGCACGTAGAGCCCCCGGGGAAAGGCCAGACCCAGCTCAGGAAATGCTTTCTCTCCCAGGGTCAACAGCAGTGGGCAAAGAGGCAGCACCTTCTGCAGACGCTGACATGCCTCCCATGACACCCGCTCACCCACACCCGACTGCCTTCTCCATGTGCTCACTTACGCTGACACTGGTCCGTTTCCTGTTCTTGGCATCTCTGTGTTCTGTTGGTCCAACTCAGACAGCAACTTTAAAACGTTCAATGCAGCCTAGAAGGTGGAAGGGATAGAGCACAAGGAACAGACTAAACTTTAGATTCTTCCATTAAAATGTTTTTTTGAGATTTTAACATAAAAACCAAACTGCAACCTTCCTCCTGAATCATGTATTTCCTTTCTGCTTTTCACCTGACGTTGACCTACCCTGATGTTAACAAAAAAAATCTCCCAAGTTTTCCTTAATAACCCAGAGGCATTATGTTCTGTAAAGTGAACACCAAACAAAGCTCATGTGTGCTGATTCCTTCCCTCTTTGAGGGTTTAACTTTATCTGAACAGAACCCCCAAAGGGAGGCTTTATACAGCTCCAGAATAGAGACAGAAGGGAAGAGTTTACCATGTCCCTCTTCCTGAGGCCACTGGACAAGGAGATGTGCTGAATACCCAGCCAGCTCCTCTTAGCCCCTGGGGCCCACATACCATATCATGACAGGACTCCACATCCTTGCCGATGCCATGACTGACCAAGGGCGGATGTGAGGAGCAGTTGATGAGAGATACACACTCGTTCTTGTTGTTCTTGGGGAAGTCTTTGTATTCAACCTGAGGAAGAAGAGGATAGGCCCTGCTATGTGGGCCCCAGCCCAGAAGACTGCTCTCTCCTACTCATCTAGTGGCTTAGGTACCTACCTTCTCTCCCCATAGACCTGTCGTACTTCCCCCTCCCCTGCAGAGGGAATGCGCACACGGCACAGCAAGTGTGTGGAGGTCGCAGGACAACCTTTTTCCACCAAGTGGTTCCCAACAATCAAACTCAAAAGTTGTCTGGCTTTGTAATGAGCACTATTGTAATAAGCACCATTACATTGTTGTCCCAGGCCTGTCCCTCCTACTCTCCCCTGCATGGAACCACGCTGTAACCAATCTCCTAGAAAAAGCATGATGTCATTTTTTTCTGGTTTTTGTAGCTCCAGGGATAGAACCCAGGGTCTTGAACATACTACAACAAACAGTGATTCTACTCAGAAAGAGCCTCACTTGGAGACAACTGTAAAGTGATTTCTCTGAGGCCCAGACATGGCCACGTGAAGGTAGACAGTTACCTGGAATCCCTGGGCTCTGGAAAGGTAGTACAGCTGCTCAGAGGGTCTTGTGCGAGGTCCATGGGGTACATGGCCTGAAGAGATGTTACTCTTTAAAATGGTCTCAGCTGTGGGCGAGGTGCCCCCGTACAACAACTCGCGGGCTATCATGGCAGTTACCGTGGCCTTGGCAGGATTTAGAGCTGCCCTGGTGAAATCTTTGGTGTGGTGTCCTTGACTAACCCCGACGGCCTGGGCGACCTCTGGTACCATGGGTAGGATTCCAGCAGGCAGCTGCTGATGGCTGAGATAAGGCATTCTGAACTCATCCTCTTTATTACCTGCAGGGAACACACAGGTCATCACAGCTATTCCCACCACCCAAAAAACTACAATGCTGGGTGCCCGACAGCCATTCTTCCCACCATCCCAGCATATATAGGCTCTAGGAAGGCAACAGCTACTGGTGCCCCAATCTGTCACACAAGAACCATGCAACCAGACCATATTGGATCAATTGTTACGAGGGTTTATACTTACTAGTTCCATTTTCATCCCCAGGGCCAGGTTCAAAAAACGTTACTTTCCTTCCATCTCCTGGTTTCTTTACTGGGGTCTTAAGAAAGAAAAATGGCAGTGAGCATGGACAAGCACTGGGGTGGGTCTGTGTACATAGCCCTTACTACACAAGCCCTCATTCCTGCCTGTGAAGGCATTTACATGGAGCAGGTCATGAATGCAGAATTGGCTCTATGTGAGGACCAGAAACACTTTGCCAGAGGTTGGCTTGAAATGGCTCAGCCCAGTTAGAAGGTAGGGGCTGCAATGGTGCTAAGTAGATATGCCTTCTATTAGCTAGAACTAACATCCAGAAAGAATATCCACAAAGAACACAGAGGCATCTAGTGCATAACTGTCAGACTTGAGGCAAAAGTGCTGAGTACTCAAAACTTTCCTTTTGGAAAGGAAATCTGAAAGTCAAATCCAGGTCTGTGTGAACTCCATGGGGAATGTCTGGGTCCCAGGTACTGACTCCCAGCCACAGTGGGAGCCATTTCTGAGTCAGTCATGAGCTCAGAAGAGGCTCAGTGTTTATCAAAACAGGACAATGGCTGGAGCCAGCAATGGTGGCTGATGATCTCCTGGAATCCTATTGGAATCCTAGAGTGAGTTCTCAGTATGGAGTAATATTGAACTAAGAATATCAAAGAATTCTCAATCTGAACTATAGATATGGTCAATTTTTAACCATGCTATCTTGTCCCAAAAAGACCAAAGCCAGAGCCATAGGAGCAGAAAGATTAGATCATGCAGGCCCCTTTTTAAGCATAGATGACAGACATACTTGTTAATTCCAATCACAGCTACGTATCGGAGGAGGACAGATCAGAACGCCCTGTGGAAATGTGCATCCAGCCCACAATGACTAAACAGGAGGCTTAGCCAAACCATGTCTGGGACACGAACTGGATAGGCACACTCCCTCCTGCAAACACTAATCTCAATCGGATGAACCCCAGGGGCAGGCTGCTTACTGCAGGGAAGATGAAGCCTTGCCCCAGGCTTGCCCATGCAGGGAGCTAGGCCACCTGGCAGTGAGAGTCCCAGCAGTCACCTTCTCTTCTGATTTGAGTGCTGGCTTGGCGGGCTGTGCCTGTGGAACTTTGAAGCCTAGGATCTCCAGCATGTTCTCAGCAGCATTGCGCTTGGCCACCTTCTTATTGGTACCTGCTCCTTCAGCAGTGTGATTCCCAACCTTTACCTGCATAAAACATCAACAAAGACATGTGACGGAACTTTCTGCTAAGACATTACAAGAACAGGGGCTGCCAAAAGCTCCAGGGATGACTTTGCTAAACTAGATGATAAAAATGTTTTGTGTAGTTTGAAACACTATCACTGTGATGACTACACTCAAGTTAGAGAGATTCAATATCTACAATAAAGACTTGTACAGAAAATGTGTGCCACAATCCTTTCTATCATCGTATTTATAAAAACGGGTGGGTGTCTACATCTAACCACAGTGGAGCTGTCCTCCCATACCACTCTCCGGAGGGCTAGCTGTTGCACAAGGTCCAGCACCCTCCATTAAGGCTGTTATGTGGAAACACTGAAAGAATAGCAGGAAACCTTCCTGGCCTATGCAGAGTGGCCTAGACCACCCACCTCAGGCAAATTACTGGTCCAACTTCCTCTTAAAGGATTGACCCTCATTTTCCTACCTTTGTTTCTGTGTGTGTTTTTTGAGACAGGGTCTCTCTATGTAGACCAGGCTGGCCTCTTAACTCAGATTCACTGCCTCTTGCCTCTACCCTCCAGAGTGGTAAGATTAAATGCATGCACCAGCAAGCCTGGCTAACTTCATCACCTTGATGACAGTATTTGGTAATGGTTCGGACATTGGACCATCCCGGAACTCACATGGTCAGGGAAGGACTGGCCACAGCCTTACCAACCCACCTGCATCACAAACTCTCTGCGACGTGGAAGACCTCGCTCTGTAAGGAGCATGTACTCCGGCTCTTTCTCCTTTTTGGCCTGCTGGATCTGTGCCAGTCTGCTAATAGGATTCATCCCCTGGCCATAATCTGGGGCTGTCTGTAGCTGAAGAGCAAACAATGCAGAGACAGTGTGCTCTGTTACTCAAAGAAAGGAACCAGTCAATCCAGGGTCAGCAGATGACAGGAGACAAGACACTTAAGTGTTGGTGTGATGGCTGAGAAGACATTTTTAAAACTGAAATAGGCTTTATGATCATGCTGAGACAATTTTTGGGTCCTAGAAAAATGGATCTCAGAATTTCATTGTGAGAGGGAAGCACTGAAGAAATGTCTCCATAGTAAATGAAGAGATATACAGAGATATATAAAACCAATGCTAAAACTCCCTCAATTTGCTCAAAAACTTGCAGTATCACCAGGGAATTCTTCCAGTACCCCAAGGCCAACAAACTCTGTGCATGTCCCATCCCTTACACAACATGCAGTCTGTACATGTTCTCTGCCACTCCCTGCGTGCTGAAGCTGGCTCCACATGACCAGGAACACTGATGTACGGGGGGTGCCATGTGAGGAGCTGTGGGAACACACTGGGCAAGAAAGAAAGAGTAGATGGTGTCTAGGCTGCCACCCATGCTTGGCTGCATCTGCAAGGCGGCCCAAGCCCAGAAACCACTTAAAGCTTTCGTGAAGCCCTCAATCTAAAGATGGGACTCAGTGGTAGAGGGTTTGGCCAGTACACTTGAAGCCTTCATTCAATCCCCAGCACTGCAGAAACAACATTTATAAAATAAAAACCCTCCCACTGAGCCCTGGGGAAGGAGGCCTCTTCCCCAAAGCACTTGTCAGATGTGACTGATTTTTAGATACAGGAAATAAAAGAGAAAGTGGTGGAGGCATGTTAGCAGTTTTTTAAAAAGAGGAAAGGATGGCTGGGGAACTGCCATAGAGCTATGAGTGGGTCGAAGCAGCTTGGAACGCCGAGCCCATCCCAGGACATGAGAGCGGCAGGCATTTGGCTGTTCCTCACTTTGGCCCTGGCCAGAACCCAGCTAAATATTAAACATTGCCTGCTTCACTGAAGAAAAAGGGATGTGGCTTGGTAGGTTCTTATCTGTGCTGTGGCTGGAAACCTAGGGTTGGGCCCATTCACTGATGGGATGCCTTCCTCCTTTTCCCTGTGAGACCATGCCTTGTGCATGGGTGCCTTTGCAGGGCTTCGGTGCTTAGACTTGAGCCCCGCATGTAAATAAGGCAACCCCAATGTCCTTGTCTGGGCCAATGGATCCCCAACCCTGGGTACCAAAGACCCTCTCCCCTGCTTGTGGCCCCACGTATGTAACCTACACCACTGCATTAAAGCATCTCTGCTTCCACCAGAAGAGGGGTCCCCCGAGGCCTGGTTCATTGCATCTTGTTCGTTTGGTTCTCTGTGCTGAGATTCGGATCCCAAGGTCGGTGTGTGCCCGCATCCCCCCAGCTGCACCTCCCAGCTCCTGGTCCTGAACTCCCTTCTCTCCTGGCCAGTGTGAAGTAGGCGCCAGGGCAGAGGGGGAGAGGCTAAAACACCACGGGGAAATCAACAGATGCCCCTGGTTTTTTCTTTGTTTTTGTTTCTTAAGACAGGGTTTCTCTGTGGTAACTCTGGCTGTCCTGGAGCTCACTCTGGACCAGGCTGGCCAGCCAGTGCTTTTCAACTGCAGAGCCATCTCTCCAGCCTCAATGTGTCAATGTCTTTTTTTATAGATCCATTAAGTTTTACTCAAATATCTAAAAGCCTTTCAGAATGGTCTCTGTGGGCTCTCCTAGCCAAGACCCAGCCCTGTGTGCCACTTCCACCTTGAACCCTGAGCTACAGGCGGCTCCAGACAGTAATCCACAGGTGCCACGCAGCTCCACCCGCTCCATAGAGACCGACAGGCTGTGATGCCCACCCACAGAGGAACCTCACACCTGGAAAAAAACCTGCGTTTTTTTGTCAACCCACTCAGTGGCCTCATCCTTCTCAACCTGTAGCTCAAGTGTGGTGCTTCCCCAACCACTGCAACAGATGTTCCTGTCATATAATCATGGGTCCCTGTCACAGGTTCAGGGGAAGGCTCACTCACCTTGCATGTAGGTTGACTTTTCTTCTTGATTCTGGGCTTCACTCGCTCCACAGCAGGCAAAGGCGGCAGCCTCCTCAGCTGCTCTAGCACGGCCCTTGCCGCATTCTTCTTGGAGATCTTCTTGCTTTTCCCCTCTCCTTCCCCTATAAACTCCCCGACTGAAACCCTGGTCACAAAGTTCTTCATGTGAGGTGGGCCACTCTCCCGGGCCACCTGTGTCAGAGGGAAAGACTGAGTGAAAGTGTGACAGACACTTGCTAAAAGTGGTAGGGCACACTGCTTGGCACACTTGCTCAGAGAAATGCACGTGGAAGATCTAAGCACCTGCTGTGAACATAGGGCAGACATCAAAGGGGAGAGGAAAGGACAGGTTTTGTTTATTGTACAGAGAGGCTTGGAAATTCAGATTGTTACTTTGACTCCCACCCCCATAGATGACCTTGGTCATCCTCACTGACTTCCAGATCCTGGGACTAAGGGCACAATCTCCAAGGGACTCTCCAAAAGGTCCTACAGCCCAAGGAGAGAAAGAGACTCCCTGCAAGGAGCATATCTCAAGACTCAAAGTGGAATAACCCCCATACCAGACAGTGGTGTTGCACAATGTTCTGAGAAGGGTCCTACCAAAAGATGCACATCTGCCAGGCAATGGTGGCACACACCTTTAATCCTGACACTTGGGAGGCAGAGGCAGGTGGATCTGAGTTCGAGGCCAGCCTGGTCTACAAAGTGAGTTCCAGGACAGCCAGGGTTACAGAGAGACCCTGTCTCCAAAAACAAACAGAAAAATGATGCACATCCTGAATCTAGTCCTTCAAAATGAGAGCCACTGGCCTTTAAGCACACCGAGCTCCAGAACAAAGGCTGAGGACTGTTACAGATGGAAGGTGACCAAAAATGGCAAGGCAGAAAATAAGGTTCTGAGCTACCTGGCAGAACAGCAAACATCCACAAGAATAGCAGAGAGATCAGGGAAGCCTGTGTGAGACAGCAGCAGTGCTCAGCGCACATACACACAGTGGTGTGGGCTGGAGTCCTTGCAGTCACACTCCTACTGTGATCACAGGAACAGGGGTCCCATCTGCCACAAGGTCAAACAATTGGGCATATCGGAGACTGACACTGAGATGCCTTGTGCTCTCCCAGACGAAGAAAAGCAGATGAGATGTCAGCCACCAGTGAGCAAAGGACATAATCATTGTCCTGTTCAAGCTATTCTGTCAAATTTGACATTTTTAAAAACACAAAATTGAAAAAGTATCCAGCAAACTAAGTATGTCAAAGAAACAGCTGTTCAGGCAAGAGGAGCCCAGAGGTGCTCACACCTAGCTTGCCCTACCCTGCAGAGCCTGGAATGCATCCTTCCCAGGACTGTGGTCCATATCCTCAGACCAAATATAAATGTTGGCTCACTGTGACCTCACAACCCACCAGGCCCAGCAGTGCCACCACCTACTCGACCCGAGTCCCACCAAACTAAATCTGGAGTATGACCAAGGCTCTTAGTGTGAATATGTTGCTACTTACTAAAGCAGCAAGCTCTGTCCTCCTATTAAAAACCTAAGCCAGATTCCTAAGTGACAGACTATACACAAGACCAGGCCAGAAATTTATTACTATGTTCATTTATTCAACAATTTTTGAGAATCCAGCATGGGACAGGCATTCTGCCATACGCAGCAGAAAAGGAAAGAAAGCCCTTCTCAATCTAACGACCGATGGATGGCTGCAGCTACGACACTTCTGACTTGACAATACTCAGCAGGAATACATAAATTGTCACCATTTACAGATGAACCACAATGGTTCGACATTAATACTTTATATGCTGATTTGAATGAAAATGTCTCCACAGTCCCAGGCACTTGGTCCCTGGTTGGTGGCACTGTCTGGGGAGATCAAGGAGGTACTAAGGAAGTACATCACTGTGGACAAGCACTGAGAGTACAGAGCCTCACTATTTCTGGTTCACTCAGTTTCATGTTTGTCACTGAAGACGTGAGCTCTTAGCATCCTGCTCTTTCTACTACATCTACCCACTTGCTGCCACGATGGACTCTTATTCCTCTGGAAACAAAAGCCCAAACAAACCCCTCCACGTGTAAGTCGGTTATGGTTTTTATCACAGCAACAGAGAAGTAGCACACCTTACCAGACCGTTACTAGGCGGCACCCTGACAGTCTCTCTTCAGTGGCTGCTTGACCAGTCTCTGTGGAATGCTACCTATCCCTAAAAGCAGGTGGAGGAGGGGGAAGTAAGCTAGGCCCCAGATGCCACCAGGACAAAAGGCTCTAAAAATCTCCAAGACAGGGCAGTTGACTAGTATGACTGGCTGACAAAATTAACAGGAATCCAGGGCTGGTCCTGAGTAGTGGCCTAAAGAGCCAGACACCTCTCTTAATCTGGGTCACCCTCCTCCAGTCTCTAAAGCTGCATCCTGATGCCATACTAGCCCTTAGAAAGGACATGTTCTCCCTTTCCTACAGGGAATGCCCAGGAGACTTTGGGATACAACTCCCACCTAGCTTCCAGCCAGCAACTAGCCCTGTCATTCAACGTATGTCTCCTTTCCATCCTTTCCATTCCAGCTAGTCACATGGCGCCTCCCCAACAGAAGATGGGATATGGGACCAGGAAGCTCTAATTCTGAAAGAGACAGGACAGGGACAGTGACAATCTTCACCAGGCTGGTTTGGGAGGCAAAAGCAGTTCTGCACCCTGTCTTTGCCCCGTGGTGGGAAGGTGAATACTGTCAGGCCATCAGACAGAGTCGCCCACACCTGGCTATGGAATGAAGGGTGAACAGGACGCACGTGACAGAAGGTGCACATTTTAGGAAGCAAAATAAGGGGATCACTACAATGTAGAATTAAAATATCCTACAAGATAACAGTTTCATGTAGGCAACAACAAATGCCAGAGGCTAAGGAGGCGGCTCCGTGGGTAAAGGGCCTGCCACGCAAGCATGAGATCCTGAGTCTGCCCCAGCACCCACATTAGCAGGGCGTTGTGTCACACTTGTAATCCCAGTAGTGTCACACTTGTGATCCCAGTAGTGGAGAGGTAAAGACAAGGGGATCACTGGGGCTCGTGAGCCAACCAGCCTAGCTAAATTGGGGACCCCAAGATATCAGTGAGGGACCTTGCTTTGTAAAGTCTGCTGGCCATGTCAGTCTACTACTTTCTCTCCCTGCCCTGGACTCTCCCAGGTGCCTCTGGTGGTTCTCTCCCTCATATCTACAATAAAACCCTCCCCTCAACCATACCTTGGAGGGACCATGTTGTACATACACTATACTACCAAGCCTGACAATCTGAGTTCAATCCCTGGAATTCATGTGGTAAGGGAGAACCAATTCCTGCAAGTCGCCCTATGATCTCCACAGGTACAAACATACGTGTGTACATACACACACATACACACACACACACACACACACACACACACACAATAAAAGTAAACTTAAAAGAGAAATGAAGTGGACACCTCCATGGTTGAATATAATACATATGCAGAGACATGAATACCCATAAGCACACAAACATGCACACACCCCTCTACATACAAACACAAAACTAAATTAAAAAGTAACATGTCAGAGCTGGATGAAATAGCTCAGTTGGAAGAGTGCTTGTAAGCGTAAGATCACAAGTTCCACCCTCAGTACTGCATAAAGCATGTACTCTGTGATCTCAGCCATAGGGTGGAGGAAGGAGAAAAAAGGAGTTGAAGGTTATCCTCAACTACAGAGGAAATCTGAGGCCTCGGCTAGAGACCCCCCCCATCTTAAAAAAAAAAAAAAAAAAAAAAAACACCACCACTACCACAAAAAAATCATCAAGCAAGAAACTAAAAAGAAATCCAAGCAGTGTGCTGTACATCTTTGTTCCCAGCACTCAGGAGGCACAGGGGCAGGAGGATCTCTGAGTTTGAGGCCAGCCTGGTCTACATATGAGGTCCAGGACACCCAGGACTACACAGATACACCCTGTCTCAAAAAAAAAAAAAAAAGAGAAGGGAAGGAGGGAGGGAGGGAGGGAAGAGATAGGTTAGGACAAGAGAGACAGCCCGTCAGTTAAGAGCATTGCTCTTCCGGGACCCAGGTTTGGTGCACAGCCATCTGTAACTCAAGTTCTAGGGGAACACACACCATGGGACACCAGACACATAAAACACTGGGGCACATAAAATAAAAAAATAAATAAAAATGCCAAGTGTGGAGCACACCTTTACTCTTAGCACTCAGGAGGCAGAGGCAGGTGGGTACCTGTGAGTTGGAGGTCAGACTATGTAAAGACACCCTGACACCCCCCCACACACACACACACAGAAAGGAGGAGGAGGAAGAAAGATTAAGGGCTGAAGCACTGGCTGCTCTACCACAGGAGGACCAGCTTAAGTTCCAGCACCCATATAGCAGTTCACCAGGGGATCCCCCAGAACCAGGAGGATTCACCGCCCTCTTCTGGCCTCCAAGAACACTGCATGCATGTGGACAGAAATGTATGCAGACTAAAGACCCATAAATAAAATTAAATGTGTAAGAAAGAAATAATGAATGAATTGGGTAGGTGTGCCAGCACATGCCTTTAATTTCAACACTCGAGAGGCAAAGGCAGGCAGAGCTCTGTGAGTTCCAGGCCAACGAGGGCTACACAGTGAGACCCTACTCAGACAGATAAAAAAAGAATTTGCCATGTGAAAAACTGCAAGGAAAACTTTTAAAAAAAATCTTTCTCTTCCTTCCTAGGGTATTGGGACTAGTCTAGCACAGAAATGTATTAAAATACTTTATTTTCCATTTTGAGCAAACAATCCATCAATTACTGTTTTTAGACATCAGATCTCTAAGAAATGGTTATGAAGATAATAACCCGGGGAAGACAGCAGACAATGACAATGACAGGGCCACTTTCAAAGTACGCCTGGCAGATCGGAGCCACTGTGGTCGAACGCGATTGTCAAGTTTGAGCAAACACCTCTGCGTGTCTGTCAGATCCTGAGTGCTCTGGACAACACTAAGAAGTGGTGGACAGTGGAAGGTGGGGCTCACTTGGAAGAAGTGGGTTGCTGGGGACAGTCCTCTAAGGGGTACATCTTGGCCGTGGCCATTTCCTGATACTTTTCTCTGCCTCCCAAGTGGTGAGTGGTTTTCCTTTACAGTGCTTTTCCTCCACTTCCTGCTCTGGCACAGTCACCCTCTCACGGAGACCTCTGAACCTTGTGAGCGATAGCCTCCCCCTCCAGGCTGTTCCTCTTGGGTATCTGTCACACAGCAAATCCGACTGACCCCACACTTAAAGAGAGGCAATGGAAGGGACAGGTCTTATGTGCTATGGTGCAGTTGTGAAGACAAGTGTGGCAGAGCTCTTTCCCAGGTTCAGAGACCCACTAACACTCCAGGGTAAGAACCTGCAGAAGCGAACCAATAACTACTGCTCTGCTGAAGGTCTGGCCATCAGTGTGAAGGGTCGCTTTACATGAATACTACTCCCATGTTGAGGGAAAAGTTGATCGATCCCACAATGAATCCTAATGGGACTTGGTAAGACAATGTTGTATGTGAAATAGGCTTACCTCAAAATTCACAGGCAAATTCCGCTTCAGTGCGATCTCAAACACTTGGCTTATTTCTGATTTATTGAGGTTTTCTTCTTCTGATTCTCTTCCATTCATCTACAGAAGAATAATTGCTAAGTGTCAACTTTCATAGGCAAGTGTGGAGACACATGCCTTTAATCCCCTGGAAGCAGACGCAGGCAGATCCCTCAGTTCAAGGCTAGCCTGGTTTACAGAGGGAGTTTCAGGACAGCCAGAGCTACATAGTCTCAGAAAAATTAAAATTTAAGGTCTGGAGAGATGGCCCAGTGGTTAAGAGCACTGGGTATTTTTCTAGAGAACCTTTTCTAGAGAACTGGTTCAATTCCCAGCACCCACACGGCAGTACTGTCTGTAACTCCAGTTCCAGGGGATCCCACACCCTCACACAGACACATGCAGGCAGAACACCAATGTGCATAAGATAAAAAATAAATAAATCAGCGTGCAATGGTAGCATAGGCCTTTAATCCCAGCACTCTGGAGGCAGAAGTAGGTGGATCTCTGTGAGTTTGAGGCCAGCCTGGTCTACAGAGTGAGTTCCAGGACAGCCAGAGTTACAACAGAGAAACCCTGTCTCCAACCCCCCCCATAATAATTAATAAATAAATCATTAAAGGGAAACTTACTAATAAATAAATAAATAAATAAATGAGAAGAAAAATTAGAGTCAACTAACTTTTAGTCAAAGCATCAATAGTCATAGCTACGATAATAAACCAGGGGGCCCTGAACCTTGACTCTCCAGATTTAACAATGAACCAGATACCAAGACCACATGGTATTGAATCTTGAGCTTCATGAAGTCTAACACTCAGACCTCAGCTAGTACGAGTCACAACAGCACACCTTCGGGTGCAATGGAAGACACCAGTGCTTCTGGGAGAGTGAGCAGAGCTAAGTCTGAGAGACAGAGCAGTCAGAGGAAAGTCCCTCCTGTGGTAGGTGCACAGGGGTACTACAGAGGCCCTGGAAACTATGCTTGTAAAGAATGCAGTCGAACAGAATGCCCAAAGGCCCTGGCTCTCACAGTGCAGCAGGCAAACAGCCAAGGCACAAACCAATAAAGTCTCCTCAACCAGGGTAGAGTCCACCTCGGTACCAAGGTTCACCAGTCCTCCTGCCAGGAGGGATCAGAGGGACCCAGACCACCTCTCTTTGAGCTGATAACATGGAGTCTACAGAGTTCAGCAGAGACTCAGGGGAGGCTAGCCCAAAACAGCACCAGTAGACCTGGACCTGGCCATAGCTGCTGGCTTCATACTGCTGCTATCTTTTGTCAGATTTGTCAACTTCTGTTTCCAGGATTAGCCCTAACAGGAACTCCAAGCTGAACGTGCTAACAGGCCATGGCATGACTAGCTAGGATTTGCTCTATGGGCCAGTTCATGAAACCGACCCAGCCAAAGGACAGCAAACAAGCCATAAGGTCAAGGAAGAGCAGAAACAATGTTCCTGGGTTTAGATTCAGGACACCACCCAGGCATACTCCTGGACAAACGAATCAGTTTACTCCAGAGCCACATGCAGCTCTTTCTCCTCTCCTCCAACAACAATGTGCCTCCAACCCAGCCATGCCCCTTCCACGCCAGCTTCATCAGCATCATGTGCCCAGTGCTCTGACGGTTCATTACTCATGGATAGGAAATCCAGGGCCTTCTTTATCTCATGGGCTTGCCATGTTACCCAAGCTGGACTCAAACACTGGGACTCAAAGGACACTCCTGCCTCAGCCTCCTAAGCAGCTAGGAGCAAAGGGGCATACCACTCCCTGGCCCTTGTGCCTGCTTTTTATAGGCCAGTTCTTAAAGCTAGTCTTCCTGCACAGTGCCTCAGAAAGCTGAAGATGACAAGTTTGGTTTGAAATGCAACAGTGAGTGAGCCAGAGGACCTCAGGTGCCATGTGAAGGCACCGCCCACCTTCCAGACAGTCTCCCACTAGTCAGCTCAAGAGTTACTTCCTCTTCAGTCACAGAAAGAAAGAGTTAAGATTCCTTTTCTCCTGGTAGTCTTAAATCACAGCCAGTGTGTGATTAGCATTCAAAGCTCTGGCGGGGTTCAACCTTCAGCCACAGGAAAAACAAATCAAAACACAGCCCCATATTCTTCACCACTCTTCTCTTCCAGAAGCGGGCTTCTCTGCACTGTGAGAGCCCTAGAAGCCATTGGATTATACATTTATGAGAATTTTAGGATGGTGAGTTTATCTAATGTGGTCTTTAATAAAAACAACACAAAAGGTGAACCTCCCTGTCTCCTTCCTTTGGCTCGGGGCCTGCCTGACCTACAAAAATTAGCAGAAGCCTGGCTGTGGTTTCTGGGAATGGGCTTTAAGAATTGGCTTCCATTTCCTATATTTGAGGACACTCATTCTTGAGACCCCATCACCAAACTATGAGGAAGTATAAACAGTCCCTGCAGAGGGACTAGACAAGAGCTAAAGTCCCCTGCCAGAGGGAGCCATTTTGCTATAGGCCCTCCCTAACCCTGGTGAGTCTCCTCTGCCAAAACTATGTAGAACAGACAAGCTGCCACACCAGACCCTGCCCAGCTGCAGATCTATGAGCAAATACAGCACCATGTTCTGGAACAGTGTGCTAGCAAAAGACAACAACATTTCTACAAAACACAGTGGTGGATCAAAGGTCAGAAATTCTCTAACTTAGCACCAGAAATTTCTAGTTAGGTGTGGTGGCTCACAGCTTTGATTTCAGCACTCAGGAGGTAGAGGCAGGTGGAGGCAGACAGAGCTCTGATTTTGAGGCTAGCCTTGTCTACATTTCAAGTTCTAAGCCAGCCAGAGCTACACAGAAAAATTTAAAAAAAAAAAAAAAATGGAAGGAAGGAAGGGAGGGAGGGAAGATCAGCAGCTCCAACAGCTTTGGTGTCAGCACTGAGGAACCAATGCTCACAGCTCAACTGAGGTCCAACCTTCCCAATACACTCCCACCGTACACGTGTCACTCAAGCTGTGCTGGAGTAGAAAGGAAGGCCCCTTAGCTTTCCTGCTGAAACACTGACGAGACATTCTCCAGGCCACAAAATCTTGATGGCTATCACCCAGTAGCTGCAGACAGCTGTCAGTAGCAGCTTGGAAGTGAGTGGGGGGTGTCACAGGCCTGTGTCCACCTACCTCTAGCCTCTCTGGCGGGGGCTCATTCTGCAGAGTCCTCAGTGCTCTGGCAGAGGCATCGTGTTTCGAAGCTTGTCTCGTCTTTCCTTTCCCGTTAAACTGCTGTCCTCCCACAGAAAGCTCAACTTGGTAGAGTAACGGCGGAACTGGAAATGGGTAAAAATACCTACAAATACAGGGAGGGGGCTTCAGTCTCCAGTTGGTAAGTTCCCATACCTTCTTCAGCAAACCCCATGTTTCCTGGGCTGTGGCCTCCTGGTCGGCACTATGGAGGCCGCCTCAAGGCTGATACTGAACTGCAGCTGCTGCATAGTATGAACGAGCAGTGTGCGAGTCATGCGTCAAAGTCACAGCTGACAAATGGTATGCACCTGACTCTCCATGCTGGGCTGTACAGGGCCCAGGTGCTGGCTGAAAACAAACTTTGCCCACTTTACTTTCCTAAGCCATCAGTCTGCACTTGCATGTCTCCAAAGGAGTCTGGGAATTTTAGGATGAAGGAAATCTTTTAGAAATAGCCCCCATTTCTGAAATCTCAGCAGCACAAATCCAAAGCAGTCTGGTCAGGTCAACCTCAAGGCCTGTGCTTCCGAGGCTCCGACCTGCCCACCTCAGCAGGGGAGGGAGGGATAACAGCCACACTCAGCACTGATTCACTAACATCTATCTCACTCCGGCCAGCAAAGGTTTGCAACACATGACAGGGTCTCTTGCAGCCCAGGGTGCCCTGGGCTACAAGACTTTTTGCCTCTATCTCCTGAGCACTCTGTAACCACACTAGGTTTTGGCACTTCTGAGTGTTAATTAGTCTTAGTATTTTACAAAGTACCAAAGTCAGAAAACAGCAAGCAGGAAGCCTCATATGCTGAGAAGCAAGGGCCACAGAGTCCCACTAAGCAAAAGAAGCAGCACAGCCAGACAGTGGGTGAGTGCAGCTGCTCCTGAGGAACCCGCTTGGGCCCTCTGCAAAGACAGGAGCTTAAATGGAGGTTCCCAAGACAGTCCTTAATCCTGGTGATGGACCCAAGTCAGACCAAATAATTACTCATGTCTCAATTTATAGACATCATTTTAGGTAAACGCCCAGTCATTTCCACCCCGAGCACATACCTGGGAGGATAGGCGCCTCCACGCATGCCATAGCTGTAGGTGGACTGCATCCGAGAGTGGGGGTCCACAGGCTTATACATTGGTTTTCTTTCCAGCTTCACACACAGTGCATTGAGCTCAATGGTAGGAGCTATACTTTCTGCAACACAAAATCATACAACGAACAGTTTCAGGCCCTGGACACTGAGGAAGTACAGCTGTGAACAGACTCAGCATGTACTGCAAAGAGCCAAGCACTCTACCCTCGGACACCCATCAGAAAACCCAAGAATCCACACAATGTAAGGATACACAGGAAAAACCTAGGAAGGACAAGGCAAGTGGATTGTATGGAGAAGGCAAATGAGGACCAGAAAACATCCCCATGTCTCTGGCTTGACATTACAGTGGGGCTAAACTACGGCCACAGGTGACAGGAAACCCAGTTTCATTTTCACATACATCAAGAGTGAGCTTTACATCAGAATTCTCAACTCGAGAAAATACTAGGACTAGAAAAGACTAGGACTGGAGACAGGGCTCAGCAGGCAGCACCTGCTGTCCAATCCCTGCACTGACACAAGAAGCCAGAAAGTGACATGAGAAGTCGCCTGATGCCGCCCTCTAGCCTCCACACAGAGCACGCACATCTGCAGACATGCGCACACACACACTCAGAGAAACAAACAAACCAGTCACCTTCCAATTGTCTGTCTTAGGTCGTCCAATTCATAAATCTTCACAAACCATTAAAACAGCTTGAAAACATTATCGTCAAGGCACAGCCTTTTTTTGTCTGTTTTCCTAGACAGGGTTTCTCTGCTGTAACTCTCGCTGTCCTGGAACTCACTCTGTACACCAGGATGGCCTCAAACTCACAGAGATCCACCTGCCTCTATCTCCCAAGTGCTGGGATGAAAAGTATGCTCCACCACCACCAGGCTACAACCCGCATTTTAAAACAACCCTTTGGGAGTGGAGGCGAGCTATGGAGATGGCTCAGTCATTAAAAGCACTGGCTGCCCTTCCAGAGGACCCAGGTTTAATTCTTAGCACCTACAAGGCAACTTACAACTCTCTGTAACTCCAGTTCCAAAGGATCCAACACCCTCTGCCGGCCCCTGGAAACACCAGGCAACAGTGGCACGCAGGTAAAACACCCATACACATAAATTAATTAATTTCAAATAAGAAAATACATCCCTTTTGGATCTTTGAGATGACTTAGGTTAAGACACTTGCTGTCAAGCCTGAAGACCTAAATTCAATCCCAGGGACTCACATGGTAGTGTGAGCCTGCAGGTTGTCCTCCACCTCCACAGAGCACTGTCACACAAGCAACCCCCCACACACACACAGTAAGTAAACAAATACTTTCACTAGGCCTAATGGTACAGGCCTATAATCTCAGCACTAGGGAGGCTAAGGCAGAATTGCAAATTTGAGAACAGCCTAAGCTGGCTATCTCAAAAACAATCAAACAAAAAACAAACACAGAACAACACTAGCAATAGCAAGCTTGATTGGCTCAATGGTTAAGAGCACTGGCTGCTCTTCCAGAAGACTCAATTTGATTCCCAGCATACACGCGGTGGCTCACAGCTGCCTGCAGTCCAGTTCCAGATCTGATACCCTCTTCCAGACTCCAGGAGCACCAGGTACACAAGTGGTGCAAGACATGCAGGCAAAACAACCATACTCATAAAAATAAATAAATCTTTAAAAAATTCACCTTTGAATGCCTCTAGATATTACATGGAGAAAAATAAAAAATAAAACCAATTTTATATTAAAATTGGTTGAACTAAATTTAGACCATGAATCAAATTCATAAGAGTATCAATAGGCTTACACAATCAGGTCAAATGAGTTATTGTTCTTCCTCATAACAGAATTCTGTGTCTGTGTATATAAGAGAGAGAAAGAGAAATGCATTTTAAGAACAATCTTGGCTAGGCAGTAGTGATGCATGCCTTTAATTCCAGCCTGGGATTCAGAATTCAAGGCCAACCTGGTCTACAGAACAAGTTCCAGGACAGCCTGAGCTACACAGAGAAACCCTGTCTAGAAAAACCAAACAAACAAACAAACCCCACCTCAATTACCAGGTGTTTACGGCGTACATCTTTACTTTCAGCAGTCAGGAAGCAGAGGCAGACAGATCTCTTGAGACCAGCTCAGTGTACAGAGTAAGAAGTCCTGTCTAGGAAAAAGAAAAAAGAAAAGAAAAGAAACAACCTCAATCACTTTGAGGAACTATGTATGACCCAGAGAATCTCTCTAAAGTGGAGAGTGAATCAGAAGAAAACTAACCACAGAGAAATCAAAGGCAAAAAGAGAGGTTGACCTGAGATGGAATTCACTCATGCCTAACAAGAACTGGGATGACTTCGTAGCCCACTGGCCAAACAGATCTCCTGGTTCCTAATTTGCTCTGGGCCCTTGTTTAAAGCACTATGCTCTACTAGTTTGAATGTCTGTGATATTTTCTCACCCTTGTTAATCATCAGAAGACAGAAAAACAACCCTGCTGGCAATATTGCCATACTGACGTGACATGATTCTACTAAATAACTATGCTCTTGACAACCTACACAGCCTTACCCAAGGAAAAGGTATTTTCACAATCTTAAATTAAAACTGTACGGGAACAGCATCTCCCCATGACTTCTCTGCACATCATCCACAGTCAGGGACTGCAGACTGGATGGCACAAGGGTATCTGCTACTCAGTGTAGAACCTGTACTCAGGAAGCCATCAAGCCATACTAGGTGGCACTCAAGACACACTTTTGAAAGGCACCTGTCTTGGCCCAGACAGACTGCTGATTCCTCCCTTCATGAGCTTTCAGGAAATTCCTTTCCTCCCCAGCTGTGGCAGCAGCTGTGTGCTACAGTTTTAAAAACTACTTGTCAGCTTCCCAGAGTTCATCTCCAAGGTCAGCTGTACCGCAAACAAGCACGAGCACGCCTTCAGTGCTCAGACGAGCAGCTTGCTGCTGACAGCACCCCACCTGGACCCTGGGCACTTGTACTGGGCATGGTTTAATGGGGCTGCTCATTCCTTAGAAATGTATTCCATTGCCTTTCCCTCTGTTTTGAGACACTCTCACTATGCTGTCCTGGTACCAGCACAGAGACAACTCAAATACAATTATACTTGTTTGTAAAGACTGAAGACTGATTTTATTTTATGTGTATGGAAGTTTTGCCTATATACATACACACGTACATATATATATACACACATACATACATATGTATGTGTGTATATATATATGTACGTGTGTATGTATATATGTGTATATATATGTATATACATATACCACGTGTCCCTGGTGCTCAAGGAGTCCAAAGAATGTGTAGGATCCCCTAAACTGGAGTTACAAAACAGCTGAGAGCTGGCCATATGGTACTAGGAATTGAACCCAGGTCCTCTGGAATAATGACTACTCTTAACCACTGAGCCATCTCTCTAGCTCCTGCCTCAGCTAGGATTACAAGTATGAGCTATCACAGCCAGCTCAGAGTAACTCCTTTAAACTTGCTTCCTGTGAGTGGGAACTTCTGCTTTCTTACCTAGTCGTTATGTCTAAAGCACACACTAGTGCCAGACACAGCAGTGCACACTCATCTAAACCAAGGAGTGCTGACCCCATCTTACAGAGGAAAGCAAGGCTCAACCAACAGTCATTTACTCACTGTCAGAGAGCTCTCAAGAAGCCCTCTGCAGCGGTGACTCACCTGCCAGCTATGCCTCACAAGGATGCTGTTTTCTATGTCACTTTTAGTCAGAAATTTAGTGAAGGGCTGTGGAGCCGTGTAAAGAGCTTACTGAAAGCATAAAGACTTGTGAGCATAGGGACTGGAGAGGTGGCTTAGCGGCTGAGAGCACTGACTGCCCTTCCAGAGGACCTGGGTTCAATTCCTAGCAGCCACATGGTGGCTCACAACCATCTAAATGGGATCTGATGAGCTCTTCTAGCATGCAGGTATATGTGCAGACAGAACATTCAGACATAAATAATTTTTTAATTACTTAAACAAACAAGCAAACCTGAGTTTGGATCCAGCACTTATCGAAGGCTTTGAACCGCACATACAACCCCAGCTCTGGTAAATGGAGATGGGTATAGATCCCTGAAGCTAGCCAAAATGGCAAACTCCGTGATCAGTGAAAAACCTTGTCTCAAAAAGCAAAAACAAAAAACAAGGAGACGAAAAAATGGTTAAGACTGTATCTCTTGCAGAAGATACTAGTTCGGTTCTCAGCATCTACACTAGGCAGCTCACAATGACTGTAACTCCAGCTTCAGGGATCCAACAACCTCTTCTGGCCTCCCTCCCCAGGCACTCACTCATTTGCACAAACCTACACACAAACACAGACACATAAAAATAAATTTAAAAAATAAAAATAGAGAACTGAGGAAGACACTCGACTTCAACCTCAGGCATTTGTATGCGCGTGCACACACACGTGCACACACAGGCACGCGCACACGTGCACATACACGCGCGCGCACACGCGCACACACACAGCTTAGGAAGAAGAGAAACTGCATTCATGACTTGGGGTTTACATGTAAAACATGAGGCCTAATGGATAAATACCTTATTTATATCAGATTCTTTGCTGAAGGCTTATATCAGAAATGCACCTAAGAGATGGAGGCAAAAGTTCAAAGTAATTCTTGGCTACGTGCTAAATTTGAGGCCATGTGGATTACATAAGTCTTTGCCTCAAAAAAAAGCCCACAAAAAGGTAGGGGGTCTGAGTTTTGGTTCAGCAGTCAAGAACACTTATTGCTCTTCTAGAGGACACGGGTTTGGTTCCCAGTACCCTTGCAGCTCACAATGACTGTAACTCCAGTTCCAGGAGATCCAACACCTTTTTCTGGCCTCTGAGGGTACTACATATATGTGGCATACATACAGACATACAAACACACAAAATAAAATTCGGGATGGGGCTGAAACAGGATCTCTCTACATAGCCATGGCTGTCCTAGAACCTATGTAGACCAGGCTGGCCTCAAAATCAGATATCCATCTGCTTCCACTACCACCCAGCTTGACTTCTTTCTTTTTTTTTTTTTTTTGGATTTAGATACCCTCCCTAGGCAGAGGTAGGTAGATCTCTGCTGGTCTACATTGTGAGTTCCAGGACTGCCAGTTCCCTGTCTCAAAAAACAAAAACAAAAAGCAACATCAAAAGAAAGGAAGGAAGGAAGGAAGGCAGGGAGGCAGGCAGGCAGGCAGGAAGGAAGGAAGGAAAAAAAGAAGAAAAGAAAAAGAAATCAGTGAGATGGCTCAGGTTACACCACTTGCCACAAAAGCCTGAGTTTGATTCCAGGACCCACATAATAAATGGAGAGAACCAACTCCCACACACTCTTCTCTGATTTCCATAGGCGCTACGGCAATATGCTTATTATGTGTGTTATACCACACACAATAAAAATAAATAACAAATATATGGTCCAGTTCTTTTTCTCTCATAATATATCTTCTTGGGTACCACTGCAGGAAAAGTTACAAGTCAGATGAAAAAAAATTTATATTTGTGACCCATCATATACAAAATAGATTGAAAAGACTGAACTCAGTGACAATTCAAGCAAGGAGCTGACTCAGACTAAGCGCGTGCTGCTCGTGCAAAAGACCCAAGTTCAGTCCTTAGCGCCCACATCAGACAGTTCACAACTGCCTGTAACTCTGGGCCTCCACAGCCACCTGTACATGGTCCACATAAACTTCTGTAGATACACACATACAGGAATAAAAATAAATACATCCTAATCAATTGTTTCACATAATAGTCTTCTATTCTCTAAGATTGAAAAATGACAAAGACAACTGATTCAAAGGCGACCCAAGTCTCCCTTGAGACCAAGGCCCACCTTGTATCATTAGCCCTTCACCCAAAGTGCTAACAAGGAGCTTCACTGACCTCCCAGTCTGCATACAAACAAGCAGGAAAGGAGCCTGAGGATGGCTCAAACAGCAAAGGCCCCAAATCCCAGAGCATGACAGGAAACCAGTCACAGAGCTTCGCTCCAGGTCCTACATGATCCCATGTGACTTGGGAGTTTTAAAAGCCAAATACTCCAAGCATGCATTTTCTTAATCCATCCCAAAAGGGTAAAAATAGAGGTGATTCTTACTGAGCCAAGCATGGCTGCACACACTTTTAATCCCAACACTTGGGAGGCAGATCTGTGAGTTCAAAAACAGTCTGGTCTTCAAAGCAAATTCCAGGACAGCCAGGGCTACACAGAGAAACCCTATCTCAAAAAAACTAAAAAGAAAAAATAAAGGTGATTCTTTAAAATCTATATGTTTGTATCCCTTGTTCTTAGCAGTTTGAAAACTTGTATTTTAAGTCACAGTTCCACTTTTAGCAGTATAAAAGCCAGAAAACCTTCCTGGTGCCTGTAGAAGCCAACAGGGAACAATGGACAACATTTACCCCAGACAGTTGGGCCTTCCTCAGGCAGAAACTTGACTCAGGCTAAAAACTGCTGACAGCTGACTCGTTCACAATATGGATTTGGATTTTTTCCTTGGGTTTTCCGAGGTGGGAGGGACTGAAAAATAACCAAATTCATGGACATACATCACCAGTAGTATATATGACTGCTAGTTGCCCAGGGATGGAAAATTGCAAAGCAAGCTGAGAGTACATGCCTAGAGAAGTCACAACCAGAATCCTTCCTGAATCACCTATAGCCAATAACCTCAGAAAGTGACGTCTTCCAAAGAGCAAGAACAAGGGCTAGAGATGTAGTTTATTGAAACAGGCCTTAACTAGCATATATTACATCCTGGGTTCCATCCCTAGCACTGCAAACCAAGGACAACACCAGAGAGAACACACAGCCGCACTGGAGCAAAACTGGAACCTGACAAAGCACTCTGTCAAAGCCAGCCAAGAAGCCCACTAGGTCCCCTGAGCAGGTCATCATGCCAGATCTTGGCTGAGGGTGAGGACTGCTGTTCTCCTCAATCCTGGCTTTTCACTTCTGGAACATTCCTAAAGACTGCTGCTGTTCTCAAGTGTGATCTACTTCCGACAATTATCTACATGAAATATCATGGCCCTGATGGGAGTCTCACAAAGTCAACCGCATGAAAATATAAGTGCACACCTGCAGCTGGCAAGACAGCTCAGTGAGCCTGACATCTGAGTTTGATCCCTTGAAGGCAGAAGGGAGAGATAACACTACAAATGTCCTCTGACCATCACATGCAGGACACAGCATAGGTGTGTATGTGTGTATGTGGGGGGGGCGGGTTTTCACACAGACACATAATAAATAATTTAAAATTTTAAAACCACACCTGTAGCCAGGCATGGTGGAACATGCATTTAATCTCAGCACTTGGGAGATAAAGGTAGGCATAGCTTTGTAAGTTCGAGACCAGCCTAGTCTACACAGTGAGTTCCAAGACAGCCAGACTGACATAATGAGACTCTATCTCACCAAAAAAAAAAAAAAAAAGGTAATGAAAGAGAGAAAAACAAGCAAAGAAAACAAAAACACAACTGTAATTCAGGAGGCTAAGTCAGGAGAACTGCTTAGACAACCTAGGTTATATAGAGTTTAAGCCAGCCTGTGCTACAAAATAAGTAAGACCCACTTCAAGCAAACTAAGAACACATTAAAAGAAAAAGCATGGAGGACAGGTATCGTGACATATACCTTTAATCTCAGACTTGGGGCTGATGGATCTCAGAGTTTGAGGCTAATCTGGTCTACATAGTTCCACAACATAGCTAAAGCTACACAGAAAGATCCTGTCTCAAAACAAAAGAAAAACCCTAAAAATAAAATAAAAGGCAGCAAATCCCAAGGGACTGCAATGGTTTGTGTTTTCCCCTTTAAGACAGTCACACATGACACATGGGAAGAACTTAGTCTCTAAGGGAGGTAACAAGTCAGGGTCATGACAAGTCAGTCTACGCTCTGAGGCCATCTACAGGCCGTCTAAAGGACTCCGGTGCAGCAGGAAAGATGTCAAGCAGCTGAGCAAGGGGAACTGGTGCTTCAGAACTGATTCACATGGCAGGCAAAACTGCTCATCAGGTAAAAACCTTTGTCAACAAGCATGATGACCTGAGTTCTGTTCCCAAGTCCCACATGGAGGAAGGAGAGAACCAACTCCTTCAAGTTGTCCTCTGACCTCCACATGCACACAAGTGCCCACACACGCACAATTTATTAATGTAAAATAATGTTTTTGAAAGGTCAGATTTACAAACTAAAGAAAAGGGGAAAAGCAAGAAGGAGTCCATGCGAGCTGCTGCCCAGGCAGGGCCAGAAAAAGTTACAGGCCTGGTAGAGGCACAAACTGACACCCATGTGTTCAATGACCATTCGCACTAGGGGAGGAGGAAGCAGACATGACATTGTAGGTGCTTCCTCCAAGTGTGTCAAGACTTTCCTAACTGATGACGCCTTTAGTTCCTTCTTCATTTCCTAGTGACGAGATCTGAATACCTTTAAATGCATTCCTTTTCAGAAGAATCTCTGACTCTTCATTCAGTTTCTAACTATCCTTCTTTATGGTCTCTAAACTACCCTATATTTTCCAGACTTAAACTCGCTTTAATTCAAAATAAAAATTAAGGGCCTGAGAGATGACTCTGTGGACAAAGGCTCTGACACCAAGCCTGACAATTCAAGTTCCATCCCTGGGACTGATGTTAGGAGAGAACTGATTCTCACCAAGGGTCCTCATTATTTTATGTCAACTTGACACAAACTAGAGACTCTAGAGAGGAGAGGAGAGAGCCTCAAAGAAAATGGTTATATAAGACTAGCCTGTTGGCAAGTCTATAGGTCATTTTCTTAATTAGTGATTGATGGGGGAGGACTCAGCCTACTGTAGGTGGTGCCATCCCTGGGCTGGTGGTTCTGGTTTCTATTAAAAAAGCAGACTGAAGCTGGGCAATGGTGGCACATACCTTTAATCCTAGCACTCGGGGAGGCAGAGGCAGGTGAATCTCTGAGCTGGAACCCAACCTGGTCTACAGAGTGACAGCCAGAGTAACAACAGAGAAATCCTGTCTTGAAAAACAACCAAACCAAAGAAAAACAAACAATGGAAGGAAGGAAGGGAGGAAGGGAGGGAGGAAGGGAGGGAGGGAGGGAGGGAGGGAGGGAAGAGGAAAGGAGACAGAGAAAGCCATGAGGAACAAGCCAGAAAGCAGCACCCCTCCACAGCCTCTGCATCAGCTCCTGCCTCCAGGTTCCTACCCTGTTTAGGTTCCTGTCCTGACTTCCTTCAGTGATGCACAGTGATAGTGAGTTGTAAATTACATAATCCCTTTCCTCTCCAAGTTGTTTGGTTATGGTATTTCATCACAGCAATAGTAATACAAATTAAGACATCAAGTTGTCCTCTGACCTCCAAACACTTGTCATGGTACACATACACATACACACACACACAAATAAAATACAAATTTTTCAATAAAAATTAATAAATGTCAATGACTCTGGTCTTGTAGTAAATCTGGCCACCCCTTGCTTGGTATAAAACCTTGTGGATATACCAAAACGGGACTCAGACCTAAAAGATTTCTTCATCAGTTCTGGGAGGTCATTCAAAAGGCAGAACTTTGATAGAACAATGAACAAGTGGTATTTCCTGTTCATTTCTTTCTGGCAGCTGCCAAGACACAGAAACAGAGAAGGGTGAGTCTCATGCTTTCTACCCCACGTCCAACCAGGGTTCCCTATCTGGGAGACAGAAGTGTAGATGGCTCTGCTTTCTAAAGGTATTGCAGAGCACCCCACCACCTCCTCCCGAAGCTGCGGTTGGCTGGGAAGGAGGCAGAGCTGGGCCTTATCTACAGCTGCGCCGGAGGACATGCTGCAGGTCTGTGAACAAGTCTAGCTGCAGGTGTGGAAAGGAGGCAGCTAGCAGGAAGACTTGAGAGAAGAGACTGGCCCTTGTTCAGGATCTGGATTCCAGAGAGGGCAGCAATCTGAACTTATATTTCAATGTGCTACATGGCCGCTCTCAACAAAAATGAAATGACTTGCAAATAAACAGCTTTCAGTGCAGCTAAGTCAGTGCTATGAAGTCTAAAGTTCTACCTAAAAGTAGTGGGGGGCAGGAAGGGACTAAATTATAGAGGAGTAAAGTGATGGCTGAAATTCAGTCAATCCTGGTATTACCTCAGTTACAAAAACAGCCCATGCAGCATGTAACTATGCTGATCAGTTAGAAGCCCATGGCTCCTTCATATGCTGCATGTCCTGACCTGCCCCTCTGCACTGAATTGAGATGACCTGCAATATCCATGCACTGTGTGTTCATTTTGCAAAGAGAATCGGCAATGCATAACGCTTAGTATTTATAGGACAGGTTAAAGGCCTCTGGTCTCACACCTGTGAGAAGTTGAACTCATGCTGTTAAGGATGGCAAGTTGAACAGATGGAAACCTTTTCCTTCATTTGACAGGAGGGATTTCTCACTGTTGCTGGTCCTTTCTCCTTATTAGCATAAAAGACAGATCTGTTTGAATGAAAGGTTTATTAGGAATTTCATCCAGTTATAGACTCTAAGCCAGAAAACCACTGCACCAACCTTGAGGCTCACAATCGTGGAATGACCTGAATAGACCCTGTTCTGCCCTGAGACCACTGCAGGTGCAAGTGGAAAGGATGGGAGGCCAGCAGGCTGAGGATGGCAAGGCTGCTGCAGAGCTGGAGCAGGGCACTCATAAGACTTAATTTACGTTAAAAGGAACTGCAAAACCAAATTTCTTCACAAGGTGGAGTGGGGACACTGAAGAGTGGCTCAGAAGTTAATAGTACTCATTGCTCTTGCTGAGGACCTGGGTTCTATTCCCAGGGCCCACATGACAACTCACAACCACTGTAACTCTGGTTCCAGGAAATCCAACACCCTCTTCTGGTCTCCACAGGCACCAGGCAATCATGGGTTGCAAAGACATTCATATCCGCAAAATACACTCATACCCATAAAATAATTTTAAAAAATAGAAGGCAGGCACGGTGACAGAGGCAGGTGGAGCTGAGTTTGAGGCCAGCTGGACTACACAATGAGTTTTAGTACAATCAAGGCTACAGAGACTCCCCAATAAATAAATAAATAAATAAATAAATAAATAAATAAATAAATAAATAAAAACAAAACAAAACAAAAGGTGGGGTTGCGCTGTGGTGGTGCAGACCTTTAATTCCAGTACTCAGGAGGCAGAGACAGGCAGATGTCTGCAAGTTCAAGACCAATCTGGTCTGCAGCATGAGTTCCAGGACAGCAATAGTTACAGCAGAGAAATCCTGTCTCAAAAAACAAACAAACAAAAAAGTAGAGGGTCCAGAGAGATGGCTCAGTGATTAAGAGCACTTGCTGCTCTTCCAGAGGACCAGGTTTGTTGCTCGGCATCCGAATGGTGGCTCACAACCATGTATAACTAATTCTATGGGATCTAATGTCTACTTCTGACTTCCATGGGCACTGCAAACTCACTTTCATGGGCACAGACATACATGCAGGTAAGACTCATATACATAAAATAGAATTTAAGAAGTAAGAACAATTCTATACACATTTATGGTCATCTTTCAAAAAGCAGAGGTTTTAAGGGAGCTAAAAGTACTTTAATAAAAAAAGCATCAATGAAAGCTAGAAATGACAGGGTTTCATGGAAACAGGCAACCGGGCAGTCTTCAGCATATACCAACTAATTAGCAGTTCCCTGGCAGAGTAACCTCACAACGACTTTTACCACCAATCCTCTCCAACCGATAAACCAGAGCAAGCGTGTTACATTAAGAGTCTGGCACATGTTCTCTCAAAGAGGAACAAACCCCATAAGAAGCGCCACAGCGACCGGCTCAAATGACCTCACTCGCCCCAGTCCCCACAGTGCTGTAGAGTTGCGCCACCTTGTTTACTTTGGAAGTAGAACAAAAAACAGGTTACCCATCCAAGACACAGAACTGTTCTTAGTAGACAAGCTCCCAGTGTGGACACATAAGCTTGCAAAGGTTTAGAAGTCAGTTGTGCCCTTGCTCAGTTTTTGTTTTGTTTTGGTTTTTAGTTTTTTGTGTGTTTTGTGTTTTTCAGTTGCCAACTGAGAAAGAGCTCTCTCCTTCCCTGGCTCACTCCTCATTCTTCCTCAAGTCTGTCTGGAGTGCTTTCCTCACTGACAAGAGAGAATCAGTTCACTCCTCCTAACTCCGAATACCAGCCAGAGAGCACAGACAAGAAAGAAGCTAAAACAAAGCCTATCCCAGCAGGGTCATGCCAACTCCTAGCAGAACTTAAGACTGAATGAATGCCTAAAATTAAAAAGGGTGGAGCACAAAGGGATCCTTTTTGGCTCTGCTGTGTAAAGCAGGCCCACTGCCAACATTTCTAGCTCCACTCATAAACGGGTGAGGATTTTAGAAGCTCAGAACAAAACAGGCTTTCATTGACACTGCCCCCAAATGCTAGTCTCAAATACACCTCAAAGAGCTAACAGCTGGTTGAAGTAAGTAGCCGAAAACTGAAGAAAAAATAGCATAGGGGCTAGAGAGGTGTCTCAGTGAGCAGTGCTTTCCATGCAATCATGAGGACCTGAATGTGATCCCCAGCATGCACATAAAGCCACGAGTAGTAGCAAAACACAGCCTATAATCCCAGTGCTGGGGAGGTGACTGCAAGAGAAACCCTGGGGTTTGCTGGCCACATAGTCTAGACAAATCAGCAGCCTCCAGGTTCAAAAAAAAAAAAGAGAGCCTGTCTCAAAAATAAGGCGTACTACAAGAGGATGACACCAAGTGTCAAGTGCTGGCCTGGCCACACTGTCCCTCCACGACACATGGTGTGTGTGTGAAAACATAGTATAAGGCTACCTGATAAACTTTAAATTCCCACATGAGTAACAGTAAATTTACCAGGCAAAAAGCTAGGGTTGGAGGCTAGTGAAGATGCACTTGCTGAGCATACAGAGGGTTCTAGATTTAGTCACAGGACCAGCAAAAAAAATAAATAAATAAATAATAATAATAATAAATTAAAACAATACAAGACACCAAGCAGTCAGTACTCATTTGCCTGTCACTCTTCAATCACTTGCTAATATAACCCTGGGTGTCATGTTTAAGCCTGAAGAGGGAAATGGAAGGTAGTGGTTCTCAAGAGAGAACAATTCTGCTCCTCTAAGAACATCTGCCAATGGCTGGTTATTTCTGATTGTCACACCTAGGCAATGTAAGAGGGGCCCGGGGCACCAGGAGAAACATCACATATGAATGGGAAAATGCACCGTGTGCTCTGTCGCTCAAAGAACAAAACTCTCCACTACTGGCATCTGGCAAGCGCAAAGCAACCCTAGGAACCATAGAATTCCAACCGCTGCTTCTGAGTAAGTATGTTCACTGTTGCAGCTAAAACTCTTCCCCCCAAAACTGCTCCCGTTAAACCTGCCCTTCAGAGTTGCTTCCTACCAGGTATGTGAGGGCTTCAAGAGAGATCAAATAGTCACTCATATGTAGAGAAGGGAGGTTGAAAGCTTGGAACAAAGGTATCCTCAGACCTCACTGAACACCTCTGACTAAGGGACCCACTTCCTCTGTCCTCCTGCATTGTCTACTGAAAGACTTTAAGAGCCCAGCTCTAGGCCTATTTTTACTGACAGACAAGCACCCAAACATAGAGGAATGAAATGGGAGCTTAAAGTGTTCTTTCAAAAGACCCACATCTGCTGAACACCTGGCCTTGCTGACACAAAAGTCTCATAAAAACTACCAGGCTAGGTCAAACACACCTTTAATCCAAGCAATGGAATGGCAGAGGCAGGTGGATCTCTGTTTGAGACCAACATGGTCTAGATACAATGGAGTTCTGGGCCAGCCAAGACTGGAGACCCTGTCTCAAAAAACAAAAAAACAAAACAATAGTCTCATGAAAACAATCTCCATGAGCAAAATGACACACATCTGTAATCTCAGCACTCAGATGAGATAAGAGACGCCTTAGTTTGAGGACAACCTGGACTATACAGTGAGGTCTTGCCTAAAAATGAATTTTACATGCATACACACACACACAATAATAAAATCAAAAGTAGAGCCTCGCCTTATTGACAAGTACCACTTTACAAGTATAAAGCATTTTTTCTAGATTTCTAGATTGGGCATGTAAACCTCACAAAAAACAAAACAACAACAATAAAAAAAACCCTTTTTCTTTTTAATTGCATGTGATGTGTTACAAAGTGGCCAGTGTAAATATGTTCTCACTCTGCAATAAATTCAGGACCACCTGATGACACTGAGCACACCTGAACAATTCAATACACAAGGAGGTAGGTCCTGCCAGAAGAGGACAGAATCATCTGCAGTGGCCATTAGTTTTACTGACTTTCAAATACAACAGGAAGTCTTACTAGTATACATCAACCTAAGTACTTTTTGTTTTGTTTTGGTCTGGTTTTGGCTTTTCTTTTTTTTTTAAACAACAAAGACTCACTACATAGTCCAGGCTGGCCTTCAATTCATAGCAATCCTCCTGCCTTCATCTCTGAAGTGCTGAGAATTTCAGGCATGTGGTACCAAGCTCAAATAAGCACTTAAAAAAAATGTGTGGTTGTGTGTGTGTGTGTGTGTGTGTGTGTGTGTGTATGTGTGTGTCTGTGTGGTTGTATGTGTGTGTGTGGTTGTGTATGTGTGTGTGTGTGGTTGTGTGTGTATGTGTATGTGCACATATACCAAAGCATGGATTTCTATTTTCATGAGATTCAGGAACTGAAATCTGGTCATCAGGCTTGCCCAGTAAGCACTTTTAACCACTAAGCCATCTTGCTTACCCATGAGAAGATTTCTAATTAAGCAATTTCTCACAAATTAACACAAGATAATGCAGTATCTATGCTTTTGTATAATCAACACATCATTCCCCTTTGTAGAGGTGATCTTAATTCTCAAGAAACTATTTATTTTTGTAAGATTTATTTTATTTATTTATTTATGTGCATTGAGTGCAAGTGATCACAAAGGCCACAGAGGGCATCAGATCGCCTAGAGCTAGAACTGCAGGTGGTGATGAGCCACCAGACTTGGGACTTGGACTCAGATCCTCTGGAGGAGCTCTTAACCACTAAGCCATCACTCCAGCCCAAGACTCTCTTTTAAGACATTTTTCTAGTTGCAATTCAGTTGTTTTCTGACAGTAAAACTCACTTCTCACTGTTGCTTTCTCCTCCCTTCCCAGGAAACAACCCAACATCATCCAAATACCTGTAGCTAGGAAAAGCCATGAGCACAGACATGTCAGTCATTAGCATCCTACACAATAATTTCCAAAATGATTGCTACAAGATCAATGTCAAGCAAGTTCCAGGACAGCCAGGGCTACACAGAGAAACCTTGTCTCAAAAAACAAAATAAACAAACGAACAAAAAAATACCAATGTCAAGCCAGTGTTCAGTACCAGCCTGGATACATACATAATTGCACAAGAAAGAAATAAAACTAAGCAAAAGTAAACATTCCACTAAGTACCTGGACTCAAGAGAACAAAGACAGGCTAATGCCTGAGGAGTCCCACTCCCACTCACTTGCTAGACAACAAAACTATCCAAAAGTGATGCCTGGAAACACCTAGACTGCTCAGGATCTCTGCACACAGTTCAAGCCTCTGAACGTGGTCCTATATCACACTTGCCCAGAATCAAGTAAGCATGGAAGAATTCTTCTGAACATAAACGTAACTGTTGAGTGGCCTGCTATAGGAAAAAAAATTTCCCCCCTCAGGGACTAGAAAGATGGCTCAGTATAGTTCAGAGCACTTGTTGCTCTTACAGAGGGCCCAGGTTCAATTTTTAGCACCCACATGATATCTCACAACCATCCATAACTCCAGTTTCAAGAGCTCTAATCCCCTCTTCTGGCCTCCACAGGCCTCAAGCAAGCAGGTGGTGTACACACATACATTCAGGCAAAACAGTCAAACACATAAAATTAATACATCTAACTAAAAATACACTTCCTAAATGAAAATTCATCACTGATTATTCCCCCTAGAAAAAAATTACACCAAACAAAAGTAAAAATAATTTAATCCAGGCATGGTGGCACACACCTTTAATCCTAGCACTCGGGAGGCAGAGACAGGAGATCTCGGTGAGGTCTAGGATTCCCAGGACTACATAGAGACCCTATCTTTAAAAAAAAAAAAAAAAGTTTACCCATCCATAAACCTCATTTTCTTTTCTATCCCTAAAAGCTTACCAAGCTCTTTTTTCCCCTACCCTACAATAGTTTTAAAAATAAATTCAACAGTCCCGGAAGGTGTTATTGTCAGCTGCCCAGGGAGGGAAGCAACCAATAGTTCTACCCAGCTGTGAAGTCTAAGAACTACAACAATGGCTAGCATGCAAGCTATCCCTAAAGATCTAACAGTGGCACTCGTACCTTGGTGGTAACCAAAGGATGTCTCATTTGACTTAAGACTTGGGCAGCAGGAGGGAGATCATGCCTGGTATTGGAACCTTAGCTAACTACCCAGGTCTAGTGAGGTCACGGATCTTGGAAGAGAACCTAAAACCGCCACTTTAATAGACCAGCATAATCCCTAAACTACATTCTAAACACTTCTCCTCACACCCACAAGTAAGTGGAGCTCCCAATCCTCACCAAAGAAGCTTCTTGGCAACAGAGACCGTAACAGAAAACCACAATTGGTGAAAATGCAGAAAACTGATCATGGGTGTCCAGCCCAGCTGGTGCAGCTACAGCACAACTAGCTCCTGCACCTACTCAGAACACCACAGCAGAGAGGCTGTAAAGACCGTAAGAGCCAGAGGACCGGGAAGTCTGCTGTGAGTGTCTCTCTCAGAAGCTACCCTCAAAATATGGCTGCCTGAACACGAACCAACAGACATGTTAATGCAGAGGAGAGAGATTTCATGGAGCACCCATAAGCAAAGAACTACAAGCAACCAAGGAATGCTCAGAGTGGGAGAAGTAGTCTTCCCTAGGAATGAGCCCCTCACTGATTACCAAACACTAAGTGGTCAAGTCATGAAATCACATACATACTAAAAGGACTCAGCAAGCTGTATGTGGGTAAAACAATGACAAAGAAAAAGAAGCCATGAATTTGAGAGCCAGTGTGGGACAGACATGGGAGGAACTGGAGGGAGAAAAGGCAAAGAGGAAATGATATAATGATATTTTAATTAAAAATTCAAATATTTTCATGTGTGCAAAGGGACACATGTATGTATGTATGTTTGTGTGTGTTTAAGCATGGATGTACCCATAGGGTGGACAAAGGACAATTTCAGATGTTGTTCTTCAAGTGCAATCCACTTGATTTGGGAGGACAAGTCTATCATTGGCCTGAGGCTAGGCTACTCAGTCAGGGAACCCCAGGGATTTACCTGTCTCCACCTCCAAGCACCAAGCCTAGCATGGTAGGGTATTACCAAACTGAGCTATCACCGCAGTCCAAATATAAATAGAAGTGCATGTTTATTATGTGTGTGAGAGAGAACACACATCAGGGGAGAGAGAGAGAGAGAGAATATGAACACACATGTGCCATGGTGTGAGTTCCATGGGTTCTAAGGACTGAACTCTGGTTGAGCTCTCTTGTCTGATAGTAAATGTTTTTAAGTCTAAACTTTTAAAAATATTGGAATTTTTAAATGCACCAGAAGACACCTCTATTCATAATCCACTAGTGATTTCTGGAAATTGGGCTCCATAATATACTACTATGGAACTGGGCTCCTTGTCCCAGTTCACTGACTCTTCTTTCAGAAAAAGAATGCTAGCATGTAACCAGGCGCCATCGAACTAAAACCATTCCGCACTGACTGTGGTCTTCAAGCAGAACAGCTTTTGGGCTCGGCATACTAGAAACCAGCCTTGATGCTCAGCAGCTCCCAGCAATGTCCCAAGCTTCTGAGTGGGGCTTTCAGCTCTGCTCCCAGCTCAAGCAAGTGTCCAATTCTTAGAACTCATGTCCCTGTGCCTCAGATTCTCCAAGCACATTACAGGATATTTAACAAAACCTCAACTCCATTAGTACACAATTAACATACTGTGAACCCTGAGGCCTATTAATGTAATGTTTTGGAAAGAAAAGCCATACGCAGGCTCAGTGTGATGGGTAGAAATGTATCCACTGAGTTTTGTACAAATTTTCTGATTTCTTTATGCTTCAGTTTCCTCATTGCCCCTCCCCCAAATCTCTCTCTCTCTCTCTTTTTTTTTTTTTGGTTTGTTTTTCAAGACAGGGTTTCTCTGTTATAACCCTGGCTATCCTGGAACTCACTCTGTATACCAGGCTGGCCTCGAACTCACAAGAGATCTGCCTGCCTCTGCCTCTCAAGTGCTGCTAGGATTAAAGGCGAGTATCACCACCGCCCAGCTAGGGCTTTACACTCTTGCCACAGTGTTTCCTGTATTTATTGTATAATTAAATCAACTGTTAGGAAAAAATTCAAAGCCAGGAGGCAGACAGAGACCAAGCCACTCTGGTCTACAGAGTGAGTTCCAGGACAGCCAGGGACATACAGAGAAACCGTGTATCAGAAAATAATAATAGAAAAAAAAAGAAAAAGAAATTCAAACTGCATAAAATATCTCCCATTTCTCTAATGTTAGAAAGAGGAAAAGTCATTTTCCACACAAGTCAGTGAGGAGTCATACGCAGAGCCAGCACTATAAAGCCAGACTATACCTTAAGGAGGCTCTCTTGGGTGCTTTCTCTAGTTCTGAGTGGGTATAGGGGTTAGAAAACTCCTGGAAAATAAAGATCTGCTTTCCAAAATGAAGGCACATGATGCCCAATTTTAGAGGAACCTAAAATTGACAAGTAGACATTGTAAAAGGTGATATCATGGCTTCAAGCAGTGTCACACCCTAGACACCTTCATGTCACAGCTCTCACGGAGAAATCGGACTTCAAGCCAGGCAAAGATCACTTCACAGGGACATGCACATCACAATTACTTCATGACAAGAGAGGCATTAAAGGAACTGGCCATCATACACTGTTCAATCACACAGCATGATTTTTGTATTTGTGAGCTGCCTCTCTCAACTACAGGCCAACTACCTGATCCTAAGTGTCTCTGCTATGTTTAATGAAAACAAAGGCAATTATATAGGCATTTCTACACAGTGCCCTTCAAGACTGTACATATGTCAAAAAGCAATTATATTTAATAGAACCAATTCATAATAGGAAATGAGACACAATGAGACTCTGACTGCAAAGTAGTGGGAGGGGGAGATTAGTGTGAATTAGAGAAACAATAGCTGTCAGTAAGAGGACAGGGCAAGGTGATGATGAAAAATGTCGACAAGATACAATATACATACATATATGAGAATAGCACAGTGAAACTCCGTATTTTGTACATTAAAAAACTTAAAAGAAAAAAAAGGAAAAAGTAGCAATGAGTAATAGCTAGAATTCTTTGCCTTGGATTTGTGTTTTCTTAAGTTTTGGCTAGTTTCAGTCTCTCTTTACAATAGCTTCACAGACAATAGAAAATTATTGCTCACTGCCTAAATCCCACAAGTCAAATTACCAGCTTCTTTTTCCTTCTATTTTTACAGCCCAAGTACTATCTTTAAATAGTAAAATATGAACAAGTCTAATCTGAAAATCCAAAATGCTCTTAGACGGTCTCAGTCTGGGGAGCTACAGAGATGGCTCAGTCAGTAAAGTGGTTGCCATGCAAACATGAGGACCTGAGTTCGATCCTCAGAACCCATGTGAAAAAGCTGGGGAGGGAATGTCTGAGGGAGGAAGCACTGCCACCAAGTCTGACAACCTGAGTTCAATCCTCAGGACTCATACAGCAGGGGAGAAATAACTACTACAAATTGTATTTTGACTTGCACATGCGTGCTGTGGCAGGTACAGGTACATACATGCACCACACCTACACTCACGTGCGTGTATGTGTGTGTGCGTGCGCACACACACACACACACACACACACACACTTTAAAAAAAAAAAAGGTTCAGCGCAGTAGGGAGACAGAGACAGGCAGGTGCCTGGGGCTTGCTGGCCTACCTGCCTATCAGTGAGCTCCAGAAGAGTGAATCTGTCTCAAAAAATAAACAGGATGGGGCCTAGAGCCAGAGAAATGGTTCAGCTTCTAACGAGCACTAACCACCAAGCCTGACAACCTTTGTTCAAGCTCTGGGACCCATTTGGTAGAAAAAGGAGTTGACTCCCACAAGTTGTCCTCTGACCTCTACATGCACATTGTACATGTACATTCAGACACACACTATTAAAAACAAATTAATGTTGAAATAATAAAGAATGAGGCTGGAGAGATGGCTCAAATGTTGAAGAGCAGTGGCTGCTCTTCCAGAGGACCTAGACAGGTTTCCAGAACCCACATGGAGGCTCACAGCCATCGGTAACTCCTGCAGGGGACCAATGCCCTCTTTTGGCCTCTACAGTCACTAGGCATGCTTGTGGTGCATGTATCCGTGCAAGCACAACATTCATGAGTAAATCTAAAAAGTACATAGTAATAATACTAAATGGAGACCTTATTCTCAGTTGCTCTGTATCTTGCTGCCATGAAGCATAAGCTCTGTCTGAAGCTGGGCAGAGTCAAGAACTTAGATCTTTCTGAATTCTGTGTGAAAAGCTATTTACTAAGCAAAAAACTGGCCTGGAAACAACACCCAAGTCCCAGATAGAGCAGCATCAGCTAAACTGTACTCTCAGCTACTCATAAACACTAAGCCAGAGATCACTTGACTATGAATTCAGATGCATACGACCTTATTGCCCTCTTCCCCACAACAGACAATACTGATTTACGTTTATTTTGTCTTAAAGTACTTAGTTTTATCCAAAAAACCAAGGTATTTTAAAGCAACTAATACATAATATAATATAATGTGTGTGTGTGTGTATCTTTTATATTTTTTAAAAGTGGATGGAGCCTAAAGTAATCAAAGACTGACCTCTGGGGTCCACATGCACACTTGCACACACAAATTTCAGCCAGAAGTGGTGAATACCTGTAATTCCAGAGTTCAGAAGACAAAGGGAATAGGATCACAATGCAACATCAGCCTGAGCTACACGAAAGTAGAATATATGCTTATTTGCTTCTTTCTGAAGACAAGGTCTCACTAGGTAGACTAGACTGGGCACAAACTCCCAGAGATTCCTCAGCCTCTGCTTCCAAGCACTGAGATTCAAGGCATGCACCAAGTCCCCACTTCTTTTTGGAGAGGTAGGGTCTTCCTATGTATCCCAAGCTGGCTTCAAACTCATACCAATCCTCCTGCCTGAGTGCTAAGATTAGAGGCATACCCCACGCCATCCAACCACAGCAGTGTTTACTTAGTAATAAATCACTTTCATAAAAATCACCTGGTCACTGAAAGGCACACATAGCAACAGAAGAACTCCTCGACTGTGAACCACTGATCCAAAGAAAGCTGAGGATAGGTGACAATACTAAACAGGGAGAGGACTGTTACAACCTTTCTTGAAGAACCAGCAATCTCTTGAATTGGAATCTGTAGCTGAAGTTTGTTAAAAATGATGTTGACTTATATAGACAAAATTGACGATAAAAACTTACTTTCAGGCAGGAATGGTGGCAAACACCTTTAATTCTTGGTAGCAGAGGCAGGCAGATATCTGTGAGGTCGAGGCCAACCTGGTTTACATAGTGCATTCTAGGACAGCCAGGGTTACATAGAAAATACCCAGTCTTGAAGAAAGAAAGGAGGAAGGAAGGAAGGGGACTGTTTGAATTATAATATTCTGCTTTATTGGAAAATAATTAACTAAGATTTCAATTTTAAAGTTTTTTACACCCCCCCCCTTGGTGGTACCGAGGAATAAATTCCAATTAAGTTTTTTTGGGGGGACAGGGACTCTTCAATTCCAGTGAATTTTCCAAGGTCAGTGTCTGCCACTCTCCCTCTTTCCCACCTGTTCCTAAGAGCCCGGCTACTTCAGTGGTTTCTGTGCAGCAGCTTTTTGAACAATATCTCGCTTCCTTTGAATCTCTCATCTCCTGAACCACAAGCCTCTCTGGCTCTCCTTCTAGTCAGCTGTCCCTTATGGCTGGTCCTAAAAGACTGGTCAGTTATGTCCTTTAAAGTCTTAGGCCTTGTGCTACCACTGAGTGGCTCTGTAGTGGATGGTACTCTGGAGGCTACTGTGAAATCAGACTGAATGAGTATACATTGGAAAGGGGTCTGTTCTCTGTTCTGGGATGAAGTAAGTGGGTAATACTGCTCAGGTTGTTAACTGCTTCCCTCAGGAACAGGCCTTGTGATCTCCTCAGATCTTGCCTAATTTTTCCATGTCTTTTTTTTTGGGGGGGGGGGCGGGGAAAGCGGGGTGAGTGAGACAGGTCTCATGGGGCCTAGAATGGTCTCATACTTGCTATGTAGCCAAAGCTGGCCGCGAACTCCTCATCCTCCTGTCTCCACCTTCCAGGTGCTGAGATTACAGGCTCAGGTTAATATGCTTGGCCTGAAATCCATACTTTTTGTTAAAAATTAACTGAAGCATCAGTTTTATGTTTTTGCAGAATTCCCTGACAGAAATAGTGCTGTTTGCTGATGCTGTAATGTACAGAATACTGGGCAGCCCTCTCTTGTCACAGCATACATACCAGTGAAGGCGGATTAGGCTTGGAGCCTGCAGTTCTTTGTTGCCCAATTTACCAACTCCACCCAGTGAGGTGCCATGACCCTTTACCTGGATGACAGGCAGTCAGGGAGATAAGGTTCCTTGAGTTTGCTGCAAAGTAAACTGTCACTGCAATGTTTAGCTTACCACTACTCTACAAAGCAATTTGTCTGCAGAGAATTAAAGCACTAAACTAAAACAAAGCACAAAAAATGAACAAAAGAATGTTATTTCTGCATGTACACAGTATTTTTAAAGTGGCTTGTTTTCTTTTTTTTTTTTTTTTTGTCTTATTTGTTTTTTGAGAGAGGGTTTCTGTGCATAGCCCTGGCTGCCCTGGAACTTGTTCTGGCCTCAGACTGGCCTCCACCAGCCTTTGCCTCCCAAGTGCTGGGATTAACGGCGTGCGCCACCATGGTGGCTTTTTTCCTAATGAACTTATAGACTTATTGGGAACATTTTATGAATGCAAGGTGTGACCCGGTAACAGTTTAACAGTTAACACTAGTGTGGCATGTGTGCCTACAGCCATGTCACTCACATTACCAGCTAATCCACCCAGGACTCATATGACGAATTGAGAGGTTAATCATATGAAACTGGTAGTAGAAACGCCATTTCGTACACGACAAGACTGAAGCCTATGCATGTGACCTACAAAGTGCACTTAGGGAAGCAGCAACTACTGAGCCCTACACTGTCACTGGCCCAAAAGGCCCATTTCAACAAGACCATGTATTACTTAAATAAGTTTTATTCAAACTGGCCTGAATGAACAAAACCCATCCCAGGAAGAAAAGCGATGTACCCTATGTGCAGAGACGCATGTGGAACTGTGGAAAGAATGTCTGGGCTGGAGAGACGGCACAGTCGTTTAAGAGCTAGGTTCACAACCAAAAACAGAATTTCAGCTTTAGATCCAGACCAGTGTTTCTGTGGTGTAGGTCCCTGCCCAGGGACTTAAGTCTCAAAGCTTCCATATCCTCAGCTCTGACCCTTACACTGGAGGTGATAGAAATCTAACATCAAGTCTACAGCCATACCAGATCTCGCCAAGTCTCCAAAGTTAAGTGGGGTCAGCCTGGTTAGTACTCGGAGAGGAGGAATCCTGCATAAATGACCTACTTCAGTTCTTGGTCTAGAAGAGTTCAACGACAGCAGCTTTCATTTCTTACACAAAGTCAAGCTTGTTAATTCCTTTTCTGCATCAAATAACTCCACTCTGTAATTATTTTTTGAGGGGGCAGGTTGAGACAGAGTCTGTGTCTGTAGCCCTAGCTATGTAGCAGGCTGGTCTGGAACTCTTGAGAGATCTGCCTGCCTCTGCCTTCTAAGTGCTGGGATAAAAGGTATGCACCACTATGCCTGGCAAAAGACTTATTTTTACCTTCCAAATACATTCCATTTTTGCTTTCAGTTTCAGTTTCTTTTTCTTACTTTTTTTTTTTTTTTTGGTTTTTCAAGAGAGAGTTTCTCGATTCTCTGTTGTAGCTCTGGTTGTCCTGGAACTCTGTAGACCAGGCTGGCCTCCAACTCAGAGAAATCCACCTGCCTCTGCCTCCCGAGTGCTGGGATTAAAGGTGTGTGCCACCACTGTCCAGCCACATTACCACTTTTAAATCAAACTTGTCACTAGTGTGAGAATGAAAATATTCAAAAAATAAGTTAGGCTACTGGCAGTAATTTCCTTTTACTCCTTTAACAACAGTTCACTGTGGTTTCAGATCAGAACACTGAGCTGCTGACAAGGTAACCTATCCAAGCTGTCATCTGGACCCTTTGACAAGTCCCCATAGCGCTGCTTCTAGTCCTGTCATCTCCTCTGCATGTGACAACAAAAGATTTAGAAAAAAGCCTATTACATGCATTCAATAAACAGTTTGTTTTAAAAGCAGAGAATTTTTTGAGTCAAAGCATAACTGGAAGTAAAAACCAACAAAGTTCTTGACTTTTAAAAAAGATCTAGGGGCTGGAGAGATGGCTTCTGTGGTTAAGAGTTCTGCATGCTATTTCAGAGGACCTAGGTTCAATTCCCAGCAAATACACAGAGTCTCACAACTATCTGTAACTCCAGGAAATTTGACACTCTCACACCAATACACATAAAATAAAAATAAATAAATTATTTTTTTAAAAAAAGGGCTGGGAAGTGGTGACACTTGCCTTTAATCCCAGCACTCAGGAGGCAGAGGCAGGTGGATCTCTATGAGTTCAAGGCCAGCCTGGTCTACAGAGTGAGTTCCAGGACAGTCAGAGTTACAATAGAGAAACACTGTCTCAAAAGACCAAAAACAAAACAAAAACAAGTAAATCTCAGCACTCGGGAGGAAGAGGCAGGTGGATTTCTGTGACTTCAAGCCCAGCCTAGTCTACAGAGCAAGTTCCAGGACAGCCAGGGCTGCATAATGAAACCCTATCCCCAAGAGAAAAACCTAAAAGAATACGTAAAATAAAATCAACCTTAATAACTGGAGCTGTAACTTACCGGTAGAGCACTTGTAACTTATTGTAAGCACAGGAAAACAAGAACCCTAGTGAACATAATATGAAGCATTTCCTGTGGTGCTGTTGCAACTGTGAAATACATTAAAACCTGGATGATTGACGAGAGACGCACAAGCTTGTTACCCAAGTGGTGTCAGTGATAATAGCAGAGTAGGCGGTACTTAAGAGGGCAGGACTAACATTTCAGAAACTTTGTAATAAAATGTTGGGAGAAAGTAACCGTAGCAACTCTCACAGGTCATGTCTCACGTTCAGTCCTTTAGATTTCAACTTCTAAATTCTGGAGCAGCACAAACACTACAGCTTTGATTCTAGTGAGGAGTTTCTGATTTTGTGTTTAAAAACACACACACACACACACACACACACACACACACACACAGAGAAAATTCCATATCACTTCATCCACTACAGGTCTGCTGTGAAACAAGTCAAGAAAATCTTGTCAATAGTTTTGAAGTCTCTAAAACTCAAGGCTAGGAGAATATTTTGCAAGCAACTCCAAAGACTGTCATCTGAGGGGAGCAATAGTGTCACTTGAGATAGCCCAGTCTAGAGGTCATCACACCCTGCTGGGAGGGGCCAGTGAGGAGAGCTGTCAGACTGCAATACACACAAATTGTCAAAAGAGAAAACTAATAAAAGCTCTATGTTTTTCAAAAACCCACAGCCTGGAGAACTGACCAGGTCAACTCTGAAGACACCTTGTCCCCTTGAGTCTGAGTCTCCAGGAAGCTGCTCACACTGTGTGCCCTCCGTCTGACCTGTGGTGATCACAGCAGGAATGATGCTCTGGCTTGGCCTTCAGACTAGGAAGTAGGGGTGGGTGTCCACAAGTCAGGTTCACATCTGAACTTAAAATAATTTGTATATAAATGAGCTTTTTAGCTACACCTTAAAAGAACATGTATTTTGAAGAAACTACAAGTACAGTAAAAATTCTAAGTACTCCAAAGTTTTACTTTAAGCCTAACGGAGAAGACCAAAGGTTTTTCATGTTTTATTCTTTCTTAGACAGGAAATTCTAGGATTAAGGACAGGCTCCTAAATTAATGTGAGAAAGCAGCCCCTCCCCAACACTGTAACGACTGAAACAGCAGAGAGTCCTGGCACTACACTGACAAACTCTGATGTACACCTGGCAGTAGCAAAATAACAAAGTTACAGAGAAAACTGAGTAACAGCAGCAAACATTTACAACATTCTGCCCAACCTCATTTCTGGAAGAGATCTTTTGCTTTTAGACAAGGGAAATCCCAATCCCTAACCTGGGGTTGCACACTGTTCACAGAGCTACGGTTCTTAACACTCAGCCAATCTGTTGTTTGTAAACACTGCAGCTGCCCTTCAGACAGCAATCCAACAACACATAGTTTTGGGGGTTTGGAGTAGAGAGATTAAACCTGGAGCCTTGGGCATGCTGGGAAGGTGGCCCACTGAGCTACAACCCTGAAGCCCTTTTCTTTTTACTTTTCAGACAGGGTCTTTCTCACCCAGCTGCCCAGCAGGCAGGCCTTGAACTCTCCATTCTTCCTGCCTCAGCCTTCCCAATCGCTAGGACGGCAGTCCAGGATTTTTTAGAAGGCAAGTTTTGTTTTCCCTTTTTGTTTTGTTTTGACAGGGTCTCTATGCTTGTTTGTGCCCAGCTCCTGGCCAATTTTCAACTAGTCAGGAACTGTTGATTCAATTCAGAATGAGCAAGGCTGGTCTGGGCTCTACCTTGAGAAGGAGAATTCACTAACTCTGCAGCTGACTGTTTTCCCACTGTGTATTAATCATATGTAAACAAAGAAGCCCAACCCAAAAACAAAAAAAAAAATCAGTTCTAGTGTACTAAGAAATTACATTTTATTAACAGCTTAACAGTCACGAGGTGATCTGGTTAAAGTCAAAACAACTTAGATTATGATAGGTTAGGACTTGCTTCAAAACAAGCTAGTTTAAAGGAAGGACTTCAAAAAGAAATAAGCCGGACCTTAGTATGAGTTAATCATTGTCAAAGCTGGGCGACCACTGTGACCACAGTGTCCTCTATAGTACTCAACTTTCATAATAACTTAAAAATAACTTCAGGTTCTTTACCACAGCATTAAAATACCACTTTGCTGGAACTACCATAATTTGTGATATGGTGAAGGGTATGTCTGGCACTGATTGCAAAGTTATTTGCTTAGGAACTGCTACACAGCGACTACCCGCAACAATTTATGCTAGAAACTATTTCCTGACTGTTACAAAATTCTAGGAAGATATCAAAAACGCAGCGGCTGCCTTGCATTACTGAGATGGGTGTGATATAAACACTCTCCATTTACGAAGGAAATTCAGTGCCCCAATCTGGTGACAAGAGGGGCTGAAGAGATGGGTAGGTCAAGAAAAGCAGCATGCTAAGAGACTCTGTCTCTGAAAATCCCATAGAGATCCATCAAGGAAGAGCAAGACACCAGAGGTTGATCTCTGGCCTCCACAGGCACACAGGGACATGCACACAAGTACACACCCACACAAACACATAGGTATACCACATACACACAAACTATAAAATAAACCTAAGACATGGAAGGTCAGTGAGCACAGCAAATGCACACTATATTAGTCTTGTAAATCTGAGTGTCTATGTGCTGCATGTCTTTAAGGAAGGGGATGCCTATGGCAGGGAAGCACAAGATTAAAAAAAAAACAAAAACAAAAACCTCAACGGACGATTTGAGATGGCTCATCATGTAAAGTGCTCACAGCAAGGAGCCTGACAAACTACTGAATCCCAAAAGTTATCCTCTCTGACTTCCACAACAGCTGCTGGTGGTATAATACTCACAAATAAAAATGAAAGAACTTAACCTTACTAAAGAGAAGGCTGAGTCAGAATAGAATAAAGATGCCGTTTTAAAGTTCACCAGAATGACCACACTCTCTAACTGTATTCTTAGTTTTTACTTCAACAAGTAGTGTATTTACATTTGACAAGCAGCGAAGCCTACAAGACCAAAATTCTAGTTTAAACCTCTTTTCAACACCTTCTCGAGAATTAAAGCAACAGGCGGACGAACAGGGTGACCTTAAGAAAGCCCCCCACAACATGCCGGTCAAAACGAACAATAATAAAGCTCCCACACCCACACGAGCAATACCTGCCACAGGGAGGAAGGTGCAGCCAGGGCTTAGAGAACTGCTGAGACCCCAGGAGTGAAAGCAAAGCTCAGCCACAGAAGGTGAAGAGCTGTGGATATGGACCAGGAAAGCAGGGCATTCATTCACACCTGCACACTCCACCTCCAGAACCTGACACACAGGAGGGCTCCAGAAAGGTCTGCTGAACCCAAGAGCTTATGCCAGTAACTTTCCCAGAAAAATGGAATGACAGCAAGGTTCTGGATGGTGGCAGGGAAACATGGAACAGGTTGCTGAGCCTGGGGGAGCCGGTGAAGTCCCCGCAGCTGACTCTACCGGAAAGGATTGCTACATCTTTACATCCATACCCTGCCTGCTCCAGTGTCCCCATTAAGCGCCCTTTTCTGGGGCCAAGCAAGCACAATGCCCAGACGCCGGCAGTGGGCACGCGGGATTCTTCTTCCTCAAAGGAAATCCCAAATGGGAAGGTAGGTCAACTTCTGTCCAGTCTGCATCCTAAATTATACCCTCATATCACGCTAATAAATCGTGCACATGGTTTATTGGGACACGATGTGGGTCTGGCACACTGATAAGCACTTTGCACGCCCCCATCTCACTGCACCTTAGCAGCCTGAAGAGGCAGGAACAGGACTGGGACAGGATTAGTCCCCTCCCCTCCTCCTTTCCCCCTCACAACAGAGACACAAAGAGTTAGAAGTGACTTGCAGAGGGGGCAGAGCCGGCAAGGCAGCCCGTCCCACGGCTCAGCAGCGGCCGCAGCACTGTGCACAGCGCCGAGATCTGGGGGGCTCCCGACACACCCGGCCCCTGCCAGCGCCCCCGCGGAACTCGGGCACCGGGCCCACGAGCGACGCGGAGGCCCCGCCTCCTCCGGGAAGGCCCCGCGGGCGGAGACGGGCCTGGGCCGCAGCGCGCGCCCGCGAGGCCTAGCCCACCCGCCGCCCACCTCCTGCTGCCGCCGTGCCCGCGTGGGCCCTGCCGAGGCCCAGCCCGGCCGCCTCACCTGGCTGCTTCCCCGGAGCTCGCCCCCGGGCCGGCGGTCCTGGGCAACGGCGAGGAGGGGAAGGAGCAAGGGAGTAGAGTGAGGAAGACGAGACCGGGGTGGGAAAGAAGCGGAGTGGTCGCACAGGAGGCAGGCGCTGGCGGCCCGGGGTCGGAAGAAGGGGGAGCTGAGACAGACGCGACGACCGCCAGCGAAAACGCTGAAGCGCGGCTCCGGCGCCCGCAGCCCGGCAGGAAGTGACGGGGGAGGGGCCGCGCCCGCCCCCGGCCCCCGCCCGCCTCCATGCCGGCCCCACCCCCACCGCGGCTGGGACCACAAGTCCCGGCGGGCGCCGCGTCCTGCCTGAGCTCTCTAGGCACGCCAGGGCGTCAGGGGCGGGGAATGGGTTTGTTAGGACCGGGGGCATGCTGGGAGTTGTAGTTTCCAGGGACGGAGTAAGCAGGCCGATTATCTTCCTTTTTCTTCCTGAGCAGTCAGTCCTCTATAGCAACATTTGTTAACCTCCTGCTTGGTGTGCCAAGTCAGAAGGTGAATGCACAAGAAGTGGGAATGCACAAGTCCTTGCCCTCATGGAGTTTACGTTCTATTGTGAAAATGACAGTAAATGAAGTTGGAGTCTAACAAGTGCTTTCTGGTTGCTTTCACAAGGCTCAAATCTCAGTACGTACTGTGGAGGAGAGGCTGGTGTGGGTTTAAACGTTTGATGTGGTCCTGGGGATTGACTTAAACTGCTACCACTGAGCTCCATCTCCCATTCATCTTCGTTTTTGCTGCCTTAGCAGCCCTTAATTTTATTTTTTATTATTTTTAAAATGTGTATCTGTGTGTGTGTGTGTGTATGTGTGTGAGATATGCATGCGAGTGTAAGTGTCTACGGAGGCTAGTGTTGTCACATTCTGTCTGGTGCATGAGTTACAGGTGGTTCTGAGCTATGCTCTCTTCAGGAGTAGTAAGTGCTCTTAACTGATGAGCCATCTTTCCAGCCTTGTAGCAGCCTCCCACAGGAGGCTGTGGAGATAGGACTTTGGAACTAGAAAGATGGGCTCCTTGTAGGAGATCACGGGACCGGCAGGAGACACTCTGATCCACTGAGGCTTGTGTTAAGTATGGGCTGTGGATGAAGCACCGTGGTAGAGATCATACCTAGCATGCCCAAGACCATGGGTTCCATCCCTGCACCAAAAGTCCATAAATAAAAAAGAACACTCCTGATAGCTCAGTCTCCTTGCCAAGGCACTATGGTTAACTTTGAATGAATTCATGGTTTGTTGTAGCTGGAAAGACCCTCCTTGGATTTGTCCAAGTCTTGAGGGATTCCTTTCTCTGAACCAGGTCTCCTTTATTTTGCTACTTCTTTTTTTTTTTTTTTTTTGTCTTTTTTTGGTTTTTCAAGACAGGGTTTCTCTGTGTAGCTCTGGTTGTCCTGGAATTCGCTCTGTAGAACCATACTAGCCTCAAACTCACAGAGATCTACCTGACTGACTCTGCCTCTCCAGTGCTGGGATTAAAGGAATGTGCCACCACCACCTGGCTCTTACTTTGCTTCTTGTAAAATTCAGTGATGCTGGGTTCCAGGACACTAAAAACAGCCCAAGGTCATTCACCATCTTCCATTGCCCACCCAAGACAGTGAATGCTAAGGAACAGGCAGTGCAGGGCAGGGAAGATGCCCCACCGGCTAAAAGTGCTTGCTACAGCTGGGATACGGGTGCATATTAACACACGAAAAATAATAAATTTCTGTGAGGGGTTTTTTTTTTTTTTTTGAGACAGGGTCTTAATATGTATCTCTGGCAGTCCTGGAACTCACTACATAGACCAAGTTGGCCTCACATTAACAGAGATCCTCTGCTTCTGCAGACTGTTGGAATTAAAAGGTGTACAACACCACACCCAGCTAAAAATAGTTAACTTTTTAAAAGGTCTTTTTAAGACCTCTGGCCAGGACAGCCACAGCCAGAGCTGCATAATAAAGAGACCCTGTCTTGCAAAAAACAAAAACAAAAAACATAGTCCTCTGCTTTCAGCATTGTTTTCCTTCTAATTTCCAAGCAGGTGGGGCCCATAGTTGACTTTCATAAAGGAGCAGATGCAGAGGCATGTCCCTTAATCAAAGCTGGAGTCGTGGACCTATCAGCTCTGCAAAGAGAGTCCACGTGCTTAGGCAAGGAGCCTCTTTTTTTTTTTTTTTAATGGAAATACTGGTTAGCAAAAAGAAGTAATCTTTTTTTGTTTGTTTGTTTGATTTTGTTTGGTTGGCTGATGTGGTTTGGTTTGAGACAGAGTTTCTCTGTGTAGCACTGGCTGTACTGAAACTTGCTCTATAGACCAGGCTGGCCTCAAACTCAGCATAATTTTTACTTTTTATCTTTGGTTTGTTTGCACCAGGTTTTGCTATGCAGCCCAGGCTGGTCTCAATCTCTGGATGATCCTCTTGCTTCAACCTCTTAGTTACTAGGACTACAGGTGTACACCACTATGCTTAGACAATGTCCAGAGTACCCGTTTTAATCTCACTGCTCTGGAGGAACAGGTGAGCAGATCTCTGAGTTCAAAGCCAGCCTTGTCTACCTAGCAAGTTTCAGGCCAACCAGGGCTACACAGTGAGACCCGGTATCAAAATTAAAAAATTTAAAAACGAGAACAAAAACAGGTCTGTGGACCTTGGAAAAAAACTGATACAAACAGGGAAAACTAAACTCACTGTAAATCAGCAGGTATCCACAGGGCTACTGCATATCTGAATTGAACACAATTCCTTCCTTCACGGTAGTTCTCAAAGAGAACATGTTCATATAGAGTTCTGATAAGCTGGTACTTCTATTATCAGCCACAAGCTCAAGATTTTAAATTCCCTTTGGTTATCCCCTTAATATAGACTTGTGGTGCTTCTCTTTGGGCTAAAATTATCTCCATTCCAATTTATAGATCTAGCTTTCTGGACAGAGGAAAAATGTTCATGCTTTTTAACCCAAGGCCATAGCTTTTGAGAGGGCATGAGGGCATGAGTCTAGTCCAGCTTTTTAACAGACACTGTTATCTGCTCTACAATGTGGAATTCATAAACTTTAACTTCTGTCCCTATTCCGTATCTGTCTCGGCAGATTTCTACTTGGCTGACAGACACCATCCAGGAATCAGCTGCAGACTACAAACTGCTGCAATGGCTGTGAGACCTAGATTTTCTGAGGCTGATATGGACTAGTCCAACTGCCTGTTCCTTCAGCTGGGACAACTATCCAGAGACATCTGATGAACGCCCCATTGCCTGAATCCCCTACCAGCTTTTGACTAGTATTCCAGCCTTCGTGGGCCCCCTGATAATGGCAGCCTAGTCTCAGCAGGAAGTAGCTGCAGAAGAGAATACATGGCCCCATATCCCCAACAGACTGGAATGTTTGAATCAAAAGAAAACTCCCTGGCATAGGGGACAAATGGCTACCTATAGTGCCTGTTAGCATACCAGGAAAGTTACCTGTTAAGGCCAAATAAAACCAGATCTATCAACCGGTAGATTCATTAGCTGAAATAGTTCTATAATATGACAGGGCACTCAACCTGTTTTATGCAGAACAAGGAGTTATTGTGTAGCTAAAAAAATTGTTGTTTCTATATCGGTTAGAGATAATCTGGCTGTACTCAAAAAATTGCAAAAAAAGCAGGGGACCTGAGATGAAATAAATGACTGGTCCCCCTCTCATTTTCGGGCTCCTACTAGATAGTGACTCTGATGTCAGCTGTCGCAGGACCTTTGACCTTTCTGTTTCTGCTCATTACTGTTGGCCCTGTTACATCCTTAATGTCATAATTAGATACATAAATTCCCATGACGTACCATTAAGCTGATGGTTATCAGATCCCATATAAGCAGATATCTATAGAGTGGAGGATTTGACTCACAGTACAACTCAAGAGGGGAAAGTAAGAGCAAGAGTTATGCTTTAAATTTTAATTACTGTGCCTAAAAGATTTATAGAACAGGACAGATAACCTCCTGGAATGTTGGGTAGGGGATGTCTAGATCCTGTTTGGTTAATTCTACTGCACTGGATGTGCTCCAAATGCACCAATATGCGTGGTCACTTATGCCTGGGAGGTAACTCAGAGAGGAAGTGCATCAGTTACACCTTGCCCTGATCTGAGTGTTTGAGGCCAGCCTGGTCTACATAGTGAGTTCCCATGTAGTCAGGGCTATGCAGACAGACCCTGTCTCAATCATCATCATCGTCATCATCATCATCTTCATCATCTAGGGCCAGAGCGATGGCACAAAGTTAAGAGCACTGACAGCTCATCCAGAGAACCTGGGTTTGAGTCTCAGCACCTTCATGTTGGCTGACAGCCTTCTATAACTCTCTTTTCAGGAGATCTAGCACCTACTTCTAACCTCTGCTGGCACCAAGTAAAACACATGCAGGCAAAACACTCCTACATATTAATAAAAATATATCAATAAAGAAGTGCTAAAAAATAAATTCTTGGGGTCTGGAGAGATGGCTCAGTGGTTAAGAGTACTCATTGGTCTTCCAAAGGGCCTGTTATTGGTTCCCAGCACCCACATGGGGGCTCACAACCATCTGTAACCCCAGTCCCAGGGGACTTGACGTGCTATTTTGACCTCCTGAGACACTGTACACGCATGGTGAACAGAGAAATGCAGACAAAATGCCGACCCATGCAGACAAAACACCCACACACGTTAAATAACTAAATATAATTATAAAAATTATTGTTTTGTTTGGCAAGTTTCTTTTTATACTATAGGGAATACAAATTTAACTTCTCCCCATAGAGGGGAGATGGCTTTTTGTCCCAACCATTTATTGAATTAAATCCATACTTTCCTCACCCTTTTGAGATGTCCTTCAGAATTTTTATTTACTATTTGTTTTAGGTTTTGTTTTTTTGTTTTTGTTTTGTTTTGTTTTTTTAGAGGGAGGTATTTTTACATAGCTCTGACTGTCCTGGAACTCACTATGTAGACCAGGCTGACCTTGAACTCAAGAGATCTGCTTGCCTCTGCCTCCCAAGTGCTGGGATTAAAAGTGTGCACCATTATGATCAGTTTCTTTTTGAGAGAAGTATGTATCACAGGCTAGCCTTGAACTCTTACCAATCCTTCTGCCTCAGCCTCCCAAGTGCTGGAATTTGAAGTGTGAGCCAAGTTGTCTAGCTTTTTCCATTTCTTTCTTTTTCTTTCTTGGTTTCTTTCCTTTTTTTTTTTTTAATTTCATGTGCACTGGTTGAGGGTGTCAGATTCCTGGAACTGGAGTTACAGACAATTGTGAGCTGCCATGTGGGTGCTGAGAATTAAACCTGGGTCCTCTGGAAGAGAAGCCAGTGTTCTTAACTGCTGAGCCATCTCTCCAGCCCCTTCCATTGCTTCCTATTCGAGACTTTTCTTCCATTATATCTCCTCGCTATTGATCTAATAATCAGAAATAGTCTCAGTTGAACAATTTACCAGCAAACTTGGAGATAGTTCATCTAGACCTGGAAGTGCTTTTTAATCTTGCTTTCCTCATATAGCACATACTTCAGGTGACCTGACACCCATGCATACCAAGAAAGAGAGAGACAGACAGACAGAGAGAAAGATCTCGCAATGTTTCCTGTATTTTAGAGACTTCAGCACAAATCAGCAAGGCTGGAGAATTTTATTAGCCAATGATAATTTGTCAAGCACCTACTGTGTGCTCAGAACTGTGAGAATTCAGGGACACCACGTGATTATCAGTGTGACTAGAGGGAGAAATGCTAGGGAAAAGCCAGGCACGGTGGTGTATACTCATGATTCCACTCAAGGAGAGTGAGAGTTCCAGGTCATTCTTGGCTGTTAAGTGAGCTCCCAGTAAGACTGAGTTATGTGAGATCCTGGCTAACGATAAATAAAAAAGAAACGCACAGGAGATTCGTGAAGCGCCAGTCTGGGTGTTTGTGGGATGGAGTCTCTAGAGGGGACTGGTAGCTCACTAGAACCCAGACCTAACCTCTGGGCTAACTCTTAGATAGATCTAGAACATGATGGTGTTATCATGGAGGTTGTGGTGGGCTCCATTGGAGGAAGTAGGTCACCAGGGTGTGTCTTTGTGGGTGAGGTTATCCCTGACCCCCATCTGTCATGATGTACTCGGTACTTCCTGCTTAGGTGTAATATGATGTCTGCTCTGGGTTTCTTTCATGCTATTCCCTGTTGTGGAAGTTTATTTTTAGCTGTGTTTAAAACGAATATTTTTGTGCACTATTGGAAAAAGGAATGCATAGGCCTTGGTATTTTGTGTTGTCTGCAGGGATTGGATTTCTGTGGGGGATATTTGATTGCTTATGATCTGCACCTGAGGAGTTCTGAATCAATAAAAACACTTGAGCTCAGATGCTAAGGGTTCCACTGTGAATATGGCACTGGCCATGACAGTGGTTCCCTCTGCTAAGGTCTGGCGGGTTTGAGTCTATGAAAATGCCTCCTTGCCTTCCTTGTTGAGACACAGCAGCAGCATACTACTACAATTCCCAGTGGGATGGACTGAACTTTCTATAACCATGAGCCAAATAACGGAAATGGAGCTGTGGATAGTTGGAAGGCACTAATGAGTGCTGGGAACCCAGTCCGGATCCTCTGCAAAAACAAGTGCTCTCCACCACTGAGCTACTGTAAGAGCAGAAGTTATATTTTAAATTTTAATTACTGTGTATAAGGTATCTATAAAACAAAAAGACAACTTCCTAGAATATTGGGTGGGGCTGTTCATGTGAGATATAGGAAGGGAAAATCCTGTAATCCCTACTTACCCAAGGATAGATAATCTCCTGAAATGTTGGGTGGAGTTTGTATGCTCCAAATGCACCCAATATACTTAGTCACTTGTAGGCAAGAGATAACCCAGACAGGAAGTACATCAGGATACATACTTGCCCTGATTGGACCTGGTGGGAAGTGTATAGCCTTATGGGTTCTGCCTTTATAAGCACCTGTTCCATGTGACTCAGCACCATCTTGGGAACTCTGGAGTGTGGCAGGACCACTCTGTGGGAACCTCAGTGTAGCAGGACGCCTTGCCAAGAGGTTTTCTGTCCTGTGCAGCCTTCTTTATGATTGGATGCTGCTTGGACTTCTAGGAACAATTAGAATATAAGGGAGGAGGCAGTGGCCAGTTGGCAGTTCAGTTCCCTATGAGCTGGCGTTCTCCAAGCTTCAGACAGATAAGGACAGCTAAAAAGGGCAGTGAATTTCTCTTTCTTTCTATCTTAAAGGGCACCAACCAGAGTGGTGAAGAATTTGTTCATCTTTCCTGTCTTTTTGTTTGTTTGTTTTTGTTTTTGTTTGAGCTAGAGGGTTAAAAAGGCACAATTGGAATCTGTTACAAGTTAGGACTTTATATTAGTAACAGTTGGGGCAACAGAACAGTTCAGAATTCAGTTACACCTCAGAATGGTCTTGGTCAGAGTCCATTCCTAATCAGTGGGATTTAGACTATCTTCCTAGCCCCGCACGATTACTTTTAAACAGTTAAAATTGCTCATCAAGGCCAAGTGTGATAGCACGTGCCTTTATAATCCCAGTCCTTGGGAAGTGCACCTGTACAGGAGGCTGACCTTGAAACTCACTTTCCGCCTCTGCCTCAGGAGCACTGGCAGATGTTATTGATTGTTGGGCCACAGTTATTGAAACTTTTAGTCCTCTCCCCACACCTATGGTCTAAACATTCTGCTAAGTAGCACTCACCCCCCCCCCATTCCTTCCCCAGAGATGTCACCACTGAAATCACCCAGGTCCACTGGTCTAAGCAGAGAGTGTAAATCCCACGGGTTGAAAATAAGACCATTACCACAATTTGAGTCAAATTTGAAGCAAGCTTTAATCAAAATAACTGTATACTGGCCAGGAAGATGGACTCTGACCATTCTGAGGGATTAAAGGTGTGCTCCACAACATCTGGGCTATTTTTAGATTGTATTGTGGAAGGATTGTGTTCCTGTGATCGCAAGAGGAGTCCAAAAGAGGGCATGGGCACATGCCTTTGATCCCAGAGGCAGAGGCAGGCGGATCTCTGTGAGTTTGAGGCCAGCCTGGTCTACAGAGTGAGTTTCAGGACAGCCAGAGTCACAACAGAGAAACCCTGTCTTGACAAACAGAACAAAACAAAGTGGAAGAAAGAGTATGAACATGAAGGACTGGGAGTGTGGGTAGAGAATGGCGTGTATGCATGGCTTGTGTGTTAGACCCCGGGTTTGATCCCCAACACCAGAGAGAGGGAAAGAAACAGGAAGTCATTGAAAGGAAGGAAAAAAAAAGACCAGTAGAGTGGCTCATGCCTATGAACTTAGCTTGAAAAGTTGAGGCAGGAGGATTGCCTCAAGTTCAAGGCCACTCTAAGTTACATATACCCTTTCCTTTTTCTTTTGTTGTTATTTTAAATTTCATTTTTTTCTTGTAGTAAGGTACATGTGCTCATGCATATGACTATGGCTTGTAGGCGGAGACCAGAGGACAACTCTATGAAGTCAGTTCTTTCCTTCCGTCTTTAATGTGAGTCCCAGGGATTCAACTCAAATCCTTAGATTTGCAACACTAAGCCTTTACCCATTCAGTCATCTCATTGGCCTAATTGGTGGTTTGTTTGTTTTCTCAATTTAAGATTTACATTGTTCTTTTAGATTTATTTTTTATTTTGTGTATAAGTGTTTTGCCTGCATGTATGTATGCAGTAGCCTCAGAGGTCAGAACAGGTGGTCAGATCCCCTTGGAACTGGAGTTACAGATGGTTGTGAGTCACTCTGTAGATGTTGGGAATCAAACCCATCTCCTCTGGAAGAGCAGCCAGTGCTCTTAGAGGTCTCTCTCCAATTCCCCAGGTGCTATTTATTTTAGAGGCAGAGTATAGCCCCGGGTGGCCTTGAACTACTTGCCTACCAAGGCAAGGATAATTTGGAACTTTTGATGCTCCTATATGCATCTTCCAAGTGCTGAGATTACAGGTGTACATCTGAGATTACACTATGTCCTGGTCACACAGTAATAAGTACCAAACCCAAAGCCTTGTGCATGCTAGGCAAGCCCTCTACCAACTGAACAGTGTCTCCAGCCTCCTCCAAAATAATATCCAAAATGTCTGAATGTGGGGCTGGAGAGATGGCTCAGCTGTCAGAGCTCTGGCTGCTCCTCAAAGGGCCCAGTACTCCTAACACCGACATTGCAGCTCACAGCCATCTCTAACTCCAGTTCCAGGGTATCCAATGCCCTCTTCTGGATGCTGTGGCCACTACAAACAGATGTACAATCAGGCAAAACAAGGCCAACGTGGTCTACAGAGTGAGCTCTAGGATAGCCAGGGCTGCACAGAGACACCCTGCCCCCACAAAAAACAAGCAAACAAAGTTTTTTTGTTTTTTTTTTTTTTAAGTCCAATGGGATTAGAGATACTATGGCCTCCAGGGAAGTGAGGTGAGAAGTAGGTATCTTGAGTTTAGTTCTAGGTTAGCAAGACAGCCCCCATCAGCATAGTTGACCTAGTTAGTTCTCAAATTTAATATCAAGTAACCCAATGGGAAAAACAACTCCCCCAGAATATGAGTCTATATATCTGATAGCTGCTGTATCAGTCTGCAAAGAAGACATGGAGACACTTTCATAGATACAAACCCGCCAGACTCAGCAGAAGGAACCGTCCATCACGGCAAGCACCATACGGGACAGCAGAACCCCATCATCTAACCTCAGGTGATTTTATTGATACAAAAGCTCCTCTGGTATTACAAGAACTCCACCCTCTCATCCAAAGGCCTATATGCATAATTAAAGAAACTTGTAGTTTAATCTCATCCCACAATACTTTAGCAGCTGAGCTATATCACCTTTATGGTGGGGGAACTGAAGGACCAAGGGGAATATTCTCTTCTTGTTGCCTGAGACTGTGGGAGAGGGACGACAAGAATTCTTCCACATCAACCTTGCTTTTTACATAGAGATCTTAGTGAACCACAATGGCTCTGCCAGAGAGCAGTGAGCAGGTGCAGGTCATGAGGAAGCAAACATCTTAACCACAAATTTACATAAAGCCAATGCCTGCAGCTAATATAAACTGCAGAGGCACTACAAGGCAAGGCAGCACTACAAAGCAATTATTTTAAAGTGACATAAGCATAACTAGAAATAAACTTTCCCAACAGTCCAAGATGACCCTGAAGGAGAGAATTCACCCTTTAAACCAACGTTGTTTAGAAACATGAGAAGGAGATTTCCTACTACGCCGGAGGCAGAAGGGCAGAAGATGCAAAACATCTCTTGACTTCATGGAGTTATTCTTCGTAATGAGCATTAGGGCTCTTGCTATGTAAGCTATGACCTGGCCTTGCTCGCGCTCTGGCTCATGTGAGACAGTAAGATCAACAAGAGTTCGGGGGAGATGACTCAATCCTTCCTATGCAAGCATGAGGATCTGAGTTGAATTCCCAGTCCCCATGTGAGAAAGCCAGGCTCTCTGGTGCCTGTTTGTGACCGTGTGCCAGGAAAATGCACGCAGGAATGGATTCTTGGCACTCTTTGGCCAGCCAGTCTAGCTGAATTGGCAAGTCCTAGGTCCCAGTAAGAGATCTTTTAAAAACATGAATGAACTGGGCCAGTGGTGGCGCATGCCTTTAATCTCAGCACTCGGGGTGGAGGCAGAGGCAGGTGGATCTCTGTGAGCTCAACGCTCTGTGATCTACATTAGTGAGTACCAGGACAGCCAGAGCTACATAGAGAAACCCTGTCTGGAAAAAACAAAAACCAAACCAAAACCAAACCAAACAAACAATAAAACAACAGAGTTTGAGAGGGATTGAAGATATCAACAAAGACCTCTGGCATGCACACACATGCCTGTGCACCCCGCCCCCAAAACACACATAATGGGAGCTCAGGGCCAGCTTGGTCTAATCAGCCTAGAGATAACTTGTATGATTGTTTGGGGTTTTGTTTTTTGAGACAGGATTTCACTCTGTAGACTAAGCTGTCCTGGAAGTGACTGTGCAGTCAAGCCTCCACATTCATGATGTGTACCACATCCAGGCTAATTTCTATGTTTTAGTACATAATTTAAAAAATGCAATTTCCTGTAGTGTAATGTATCCATTAATTTTTTTTTCTCTCTCTCTTTCTTTCATCTTTCTTTCTTTCTTTCTTTCTTTCTTTCTTTCTTTCTTTCTTTCTTTCTTTCTTTCTCTCTTGAGACAGAATCTCTCCATGTAGCCCTGCCCGTCTTAGAACACACTTTGTAGACCAGGCTGTCCTTGAACTCACAGAGATCCACCTGCCTCTGCCTCCCGAGTGCTGGGATAAAGGTGTGCTCTACTATGTGCAGCCAAAAATATTCTTTTGAAAAGTTTTTTCTTTTTAATAAAATCCCCCACTTATTTTATTTTATGTTTATGAGTGTTTTGCATGCGTGTGTGTATGAACGCCACACGCATGCCTAGAGCCAGAAAGGTCAGAAGAGGTCATCAGATTCTCGGGGACTAGAGTAACAGATGGCTGTGAGCTGCCATATGGAAGCTGGGGATCAAACCTCGGTCCTCTGTGAGAGCAGCCAGTGTTAACAGATGAGCCAATTCTCCAGCACACTTGTTTTATTTTATTCATTTTTTTGAGACAGGGTTTCTCTGAGTAGCCCTAGCTGTCCGGGAACTCGCTGGGATGTGCCGCCATCACCCAGCTAGCCCACATGTGTTTTTAAAAAATTACTTTTGCACCTTTAATTCCAGCATGTGGAAGGCAGAGGTAGACAGATGTCTGTGAGTTAGAGGCCAGCCTGATCTACAGAGTGAGTGACATCCAGGGTTATAACAGAGAAGCCCTGTCTGGAGAAACCCTATCTCGAAAAACCAAAACCAGCCAACCAAACAAACAAAAACAACATAAAAAAACCAAAACTAAAGCCAAACAAAAACAGATAATTCCAGCACTCAAGAGGCAGAGGCAGGGAGATCTCTGAGTTCGAGGCTAACCCAGTCTACAGAGCAAGTTCCAGGACATCCAGGACTACTCAGAGAAACCCTGTCTCTAAAAACTAAAAAAGATTTTTTTAAATTTATTTTGATTTTCTGTGTATGTATGTTTGCCAGTGTGTGTGTGTGTGTGTGTGTGTGTGTGTGTGTGTGTGTATGCGTGTGCATGCGTGCACGCGTGTAGTATGTGTGTGCCTGGAGCTAAAGAATCCAGAAGGCACTAGATCTTCTGGAACTGGAATTAAGGATGGTTGTGTGGCAATTTGGAAACTGAACCCAAGTCTTCTGCAAGAGCATAAATGATCTCAATGGCTTGCTATGCAGCTGGGGACAACCCTGTTTCAGGTCCTCCTATGTCCATCTAAGGAGTGCTGGGATTACAGATGTGTGTCACCGTGCTCAGGTTATTCAGTGCTGCAGGTGGATCCTGGGCCTCATGCATGCCGGCCAGCACTCTGTCAGCCGAGGCCCCAGCCCAAACTTGGAGTTTTTTGTTTATTGCTACAGTCAGTCAAATCAAGTTGCCAATATCTAACCATTTCTACCCACAACAATGAAGGTTTCGGTGCTTCAGCTTAATTCGTGGGAGTGGACATTAAAATCGCTGGACTAAATCTGCCTGGAATAGTCAAGTAATCAGTTGAATTTGTTTTGTTTTGTTTGTCAAGACAGATCTTCTCTATGAGGTGCTGGATGTCCTGGAACTCACTGTGTAGACCAGGCTGGCCCTAGAGATCCTGCTTTTCCCTACCAAGTACTAGGATGAAAGGTGTGTCCCACCAAGACTGGGGTGATTGTTGTGTGACAAAACTTTTCCAAGAGCCACCCAACACACCCCATACGGGGAATCTACTCACCCCTTACAGGGAGTCCAACACAGACCAAAGTACAGGTACCACCAAAGCCCAGCCTGGTGAGCCAATGAGCTTTATTGGGGTTCCTCACAGGAATATGGGTGAGGGGTTACTCACAGGAGCAGAGATGACTCACGGACAACTGCATCACCAAAGCCCACCCATCCTAGCATGGGTGACAGTTCACAAAACCAGGAACCTGGAGCACACTGCACAGCCTACAGGCAGCTCGACAGGTTGGAGAGTGTCCTTTTCAGGTCCCTCAGTTGGTCGAAAGCTCTTCCAGACAACTCTGCCTGGCTGCTTTCTCTTTCTTCCAGGTAGCTGATCTCATCTCAGTCTTTGCAGTTTGGCTTGCCAGAGAATCTTCTTTGGAGCTTTTACTGCTTACTATGGCAGGGAGAGGGCTAGTGAATCTGGCCAGTTTTAGGAACTTCTGAACCTATTTTGAGTTGTTTACTTTCCTGCTTACAGAGCTTTCTTGCAGGATGGAGAGGATGGAATGTTTCAATCTCAGAAGAAACTGTTACACAACACTGATCAAGAAAATACTATGCCTGGTGGTGACTGAAAATGTCCTGGGCTGGTGTCCCCAATTTCCTTCAAGGGCCTAGGGAAGGACTGTCTTCATAAAGACAAACTGAACAGCCAAGAATAAAGAATAAACTTTGTATCTAAGAATAAAGTCCTCTTTTGCCCACAGACCATTGGACCCATCTGTTGATCAGATCGGCTACACTTAGTTGCCCAATGTGTTTGTCATAAATCCAGCCTCAAAATCCCAGAATGAAATGGACAAACCCTCTCAAAAGATTAAAAACAAGTAATCTCTAAATATGTTGTTCTTTTTTGTTGTTGACACTACTGTAGAATGCTGTTTCTTTAATTCTCATTTTTGTGGTTGTTTGTTTCGGTTTTCATTTTGTTTTGTTGTTTTGAGACTGTAGTCCAGGCTGAACACAGAAACAAAACTGTTTCTAGTACCAGCAGGCAGAATAACTGTATCCCACATGGGAAATCCCGGGTGCAGAGACCTGGGGGAGCTGGAGGTGCTGACTCTGTTCTAAGCAGCAGATTGTCAGCTGGGTGTAATACTCAGAGACCCATGATTGTCGAAGCAGGGGAGGGCCGTGACACTGACATCTAGTGGATAGCGAATGCTCCAGGCACCTTATAATAAGGTGGAGAAAAATCTCTGCTATATTATTTTTAGATTTATTATTTTTTCTGTGTTTGAATGTTTTGCTTGCAGGTATGTATGTGTGCCCTCAGAGTTCTGAAGATGGTGTTGGATCCCCTGTAACTGCTATTACAGACGACTGTGATCTAGGTGTGGGTGCTGGTAAAACCCCTGCAGTTAGCACAGAACACACCCAGACACCAGATTCTTTTTTTTCTCTCTCTCTCTTAAAGATTTATTTATTTTATTTATATGAATGCTCTATCTGCATGACCACTTGATACCAGAAGAGGGCATCTGATCCCGTTATAGATGGTTGTGAGTCACCATGTGGTTTCTGGGAATTGAACTCAGGATCTCTGAAAGAACAGTCAGTGTTCTCAACTGCTGAGCCATCTCTCCAGCCCCAGATACCAGATTCTTTGCACAAAGAAACTATATTTGCCCTGGAGGGACAAAGAACTATGGACAAGGGGCAGGGCAAAGGGGACAGGGGTCAGGGGACAAGGACTGGCTGTAGATAAAGTAGAGACAGCTGTGGCTCATGGGCAAATGGCAGGTTTTAAAGAGTCCTAGGAGGGAAGGGAAGAAGGGGAGGTACAGTCTGACAAGAGTTGGGGTGTCTGTCTCCGATTGGCTGGGAGAACAAAGGAGAGGAGATATGGACTTTGGGGAGACAGAGGTGGGGGCGCCATGGAGGCATTTCTGGAAGATGGGCCTGTGTGTGAGAGGCTGGAACTCAACTTATGTCTGGCTGCTCTTATCCTGACCCATTGCCATCTTGGGTTATGTGGGACATGCAGTCGGGACCGACAGCTGGTCACCAAACTCAGTACTTTGCAAGAGCAGACAGTACTTTTAGCTGCTAGTCTTGTCTCCAAAACCTATTATTTATTTTTGTTGTGGTGTGTGTGTGTGCACGTGCGTGTGTGTGCTCTTACGTGTATATCTGTGGGTGTGCACCGTGCACAGGTGTGCGAAGGCCAGAGTGTCTTATTGTGTTGCTCTCCCCTTAGTTTTTGAAGCAGGATCGGTCATAGAACCCAGTACTCACTGATTGGCTGGACTGGTGAGCTCCACCCATCTGCCTCTCTCTGCCTTGTTTCCCTCCTCCCAGCACGTGGTTATGGCCACACACCGCCATTCCATCTTTACGCCTGCCTTTTTTTGTTGGTGCTGGCTGATAACATAGCTGTAATGTATATATGCAAATGCTCAGAGGACAATGCCCCAAGGAGGTGTCATTGGAACATAGTCTTTGCCATGAAAAAGATCCAGCTGTGTATTAAGAAGAGGAAACAGCAGCTTAGATGGATGGGACAGCCCATGCAACGGCTTTAGGTAGAAGGAGATTGGTTTGTGTGAGTGTAGGGACAAGTGTGAGAGACAGAAGTTAAAATGGAGGGGTGGGTGGGTAAATTGCTGAAACTTGGATTTTGTTCCAAGTACAGTATGGTGTTTAAGCAGGGACTGTGACACTACAGTTCAGGATTTTTCTTTCCTTTATTTGGTTTTGTATATGTATGTGGTGCATATGTGTGTACGCATGCATGTGTACATGCATGTTCACATGGGTGTATGTGTGTCTTGGTCAGTGTTCTATTGTCGTGAAGAGACACCATGAACACTGTAACACTTATAAAGCATTTAATTGTTTAATCTTATAGAACAATTAATTAATTAATTGCAGTTTCAGAGGTTTAATTCAGTGTCATTGTGGCGGAGAGCATGGTAGCACACAGGCAGACATAGCGTAGGAAAAGGAGCTCAGAGTCCTCCATCCTGATCCACAGGCAGCAGAAAGAGAGAGACTCTGGGCTTGACTTGGGCCCTTGAAACCTCAAAGCCTGCCCCCAGTGACATACTTCTTCCAACAGGGCCTTGTCTACCCCAACAAGGCCACACCTCCTAATCCTTTCAAATAGTGCCACTCCTTCATGACCAAACATTCAACTTTTGAGTGAGAGACATTCCTGTTCAAACTACCACAGGGTACATGTGTGTGAAGGACAGAAGTTAACATGGGGTATCATCCTTGATCGCTCTTCACTTTACATTTTGAGGCAAAGTCTCACATTCAACCCAGACCTCACCGATTCTGGCTGGTCTAGCTGACCATCTTGGACCCAGGGTTCGGCATTTCTGTCTTCCAAGTGTTGGGATCATAGGTGGCTTTGATGCCTGATCAACATCTACATGGATTCTGTTCCTTGCTCTTGAGGGACAAGGCAAAAGACAAAACACTCTGAAACATCTCCCCCAGCCCAGACTCTTGTTGTTTAGATATGGTCTCATATAGCCAAGGCTGGCTTTGAATTCCTGTTCTCTTGCCTTATTACCTTTCCTCCCTAATGTTGGGATTACAGGTGTACACTATCACATCCAGTGTTCTGGGGATTGAACCTCGGGCTTCATGCTAGGCAAGCACCCTACCAACTGAGCCCAACCAGGCTTCTGTGTGTATGCTCATGTATATATATGTGCCCATGTCTGTTGTGTGTACGTGTGGAGGACAGATGTCCATGTCAGGTGTCTTTGTCTCTCCACCGTAAATTTTGAGACTGGCTCTCACTGAACCAGGAGCTTGCTGTTTGGCTATATTGACTGGCCAGCAAGTCTTGTGAATCCGATCCCCCTGTTTCTGAGCTTGGATTAGAGGTGCTATTCTCCTGATTCAGATTTTTTAAAAAAAGATATCTCTGTTCTATGAGGAATGAACTAAATAAAGGTAACAGGGCTTGGTAGTACATGCCTTTAATCCCAATACTTGAGAGGCAGAGGTTGATTTCTGTGAGTTCTTGGCCAGTCTGGTCCAGGATAGCCAAGGTTACATAGAGAGATCATATTTCAAAACAAACAAAACTGAGGCCTGGCTTGGGCACTTGGAGGCAGAGACAGGACTATCTCTCTGAGTTCCAGGGTAGCCTGGACTACATAGCTACACAGTGTGTGACCCTGTCTCAAAAATAACAAAAAACAAAAACAGAAAGTGTTTTTTTTTTTTTTTTTTAAGAACGTGATTGAAAACAATCACAAAGTGTGTTTATTGTATCGGAAAAAATTCTAAGAACCTAAGAAAATAAAAATTACAATTCGACCACCCTGAGGCAATTGCTTGTTACTGTATTTTCTGCCAAAATTATTTTTAAATTAAAAAACATTATCTATTTAATATTTAAAAAATTTGTTTTTAAAAAAAAACACCTGCGCGCCAGGTGTTGTCAGTGCTCACGGAGGCCAGAGAGGACGTCAGATTTGGAGCTACAGACAGCTGTGAGCCACCTTGTGAGTACTGGGACTCGAACCTGCGTCCTCCTCAAGGACAACCACCGAAGCAGCCCTGCAGGTCAGCAGGCCCCTGTTTATTATTATTATTGTGCGTGCAAAGAGGGGTGTGTTCACGTGGACAGGATGCGTAGATCGGAGGACAACTCGGTGGACTCCTTGCGCCTCTTCCACCTTGTAAGTATGGAACTCAGGTCCTCAGGATGGTGTGGCAAGCGCCTTTCCCATTTTGAGCCATCTCGGCGGCCCGCGCTAACATTTTTGTTGTTGTTGTTTTGTTCCCAAGTGTACACATACTTCTAATTTTTCCCTCACCCTCTCACTCTCGCTCAGACTTGCATTTCTTCCCGAGTATTGACAACGTAGTTTCCTAATTTGAACAGAGCTCCACCCATTTGACTGCATCGTCGGAAACCACGCCCCAAAGGGCAAGCTGGCCAACCAGAGCGGAAGTGACGCAATCACATGCGCAGGACGAGAGGCGGTCGGGCCGGCGCGCGCCGCCCTCGCTTCCGGAAGTGACCGCGTCCTCAGCATGCTGGCCGAGCTGGGTTTCGTCGGGACCATCGGCGACGATGAAGAGGTGCCGGTGGAGCCCGAGTCGGACTCCGGAGACGAGGAGGAAGAGGTGGGAGCCGGCGGGCGAGGGCGGCGGGGGCAGGGCCGAGGATGGGGCGGCGGGGAACGGGCCGCGGGCCCCAGGCCTCCCCAGCGTGTTCGGCCTCCGCTGTCCCCGCCTGACACGGCCGGGCGAATGCGGCACGGCCTCCGCAGTCGAATTTCCAGAAAGCTGAACTCTTGAGGCGCCAGTCCCCGCGTGTCAGGAGAGAGCGGGGGGCGGGCTCGTTGTTGACGGCTTGGCCTGCCCTGCTGCTGCTCTGCAGCCGGCCTAGGACTCTGGCCGCGGCTTCTGCCCTCGGTCCGTCCACGCTGTGAAATGGGGCGGGCCAAAGTTAATGCACGCCAAGGGTCACTCCTCAGGAGCTGTCCACCTCTTTTGGGGAGACAGTTCTTTTACCGGAAGCTAGGGCTCACCAGGTAGGCCAGGCTAGGATGGCCAGCCAGCTTCTGGGGATATGACTGTTTCTGCCTTCCCGGTTTGGGATTACACGTGCGCACTACTGTGCGCAGCTTTTTACAGCGGTTGCTAGGCATCATCCGGGTCTTCATGCATCCATGACCAGCACTTTAGTGTGTGAGATGTCTCCTCAGTTCAGGCTTTGATACAAGTGTGTGTGGGGGTATATTTTTTTTCCAAGTTCATTCATTCATTCATTCATTCATTTGTTGACTTTGGAGGCATGGTTTCTCTGTGTAGCCCTGAATGTCCTGGAACTCACTTTGTAGATCAGGCTGGCCTTTAATTGTAATATATATGCACATATATGTATATATATGTTTATTTCTAAGTTCTGTCTATTTGTTTATTCATTTTATTGATTTTGGAGGCATGTTTCTCTGTGTAGCCCTGAATGTCCTGGAACTCGCTTTGTAGACCAGGCTGGCCTCAAACTCAGAGATCCGCTTGTCAGCTCTGCCTCCTGTGTGCTGGGATTAAAGGTGTGCACCACCATGCCAGGCTTAAGATTTATTTATTTTTATGTTAAACGTGTGGCTGTGTTGTGTCTGTATGTTATGTATGCGTGGCACATACTTGCAGTGCCTGAGGAGGCCAAAAGAGGGTATTGAGTCCTCTGGAACTGGAGTTACAGACAGTTGTTAGCTGTCATGTTGGTGCTGGGAACCAAACCCGGGTCCCTCTAAAGAGCAGTCAGTGCTCTTAACCACTGAGTCAGCTCTCCTGCCTAGAGGATGACTCTTTAGCACCTGTGCCTTCTGTTCTCAGCTTTACTGAGGTATATTGACGGAATTTTGTAGATGTGAGGTATACAATGCGATGATTTGGTACTGTCATCATCATTGTCGTCATTGAGACAGAGTCTACCTGCATAGCCCTGGAGCTTGTTATGTAGATCAGGTTGTCCTCAAACTCACGGAGATCCACCTGCCTCTGCCTACAAGTGCTGGGATTAAAGATGTGTGCCACCACACCAAGCCTCATATATGTATTGTGAAAAGAGTCTTTTTATTTTTCCTTCTGTCAGTACTGGGAATTGAACCTCAGGCCTCACACGTGCTTGGCAAGTGCTCTACTCAACTACAGTCCCCATCCGTGTGTCTTAATTAGGTTTCTGTTGTCATGATAAAACATCATGACGAAAAGCAGCTTGAGGAGGAAAGGATTTATTTCAGCTTATGGTTCCACCTCAGAGTCCATCATCAAAGGAAGTCAGGACGGGAACTCAAGGCAGGAAACTGGAATCAGAAACTGAAATAGAAGCCATGGAGGAATGCAACTTACTGGTTTACACAGTGTGCTTCCCTATGCAATTCAGGACCACTTGCCCACTGGTGCATTTCCCACATTGGGCTGGGCCCAACCGTATCAATCATTAATCAAGAAAATGCTAGACAGACCTATTGGAATGAAGCTTGTTAGGTGTTTGGTCAGGTTTTCTGTGGACTTACTTTTGGCCTTTATAGGTTACTGACTCCCCACTGATAGGTGTGTTCTAAACCTCCCAGGACAGTTGTAAGCTGGTCACTTCCTTATTGTCTGTCCATATTTGCCTTATGTGTTTCTTTTCTACTCTGTGTGTTGATTTGAACCCAGGGCCTCATACATGCTAGGCAGGCTCTCCCCCACTGATCCATGCTCCCAGCTCTTAGCTCCCCTCCCTTTCTTCTTCCCGTTCTGCTGTTTTTCCATCTCAGCCCCAGTCACTCTCACCTCTCCTCTTTGCAGGGGCCCATTGTGCTGGGCCGCAAGCAGAAAGCCTTGCAGAAGAACCGCAGTGCTGATTTCAACCCTGACTTCATTTTCACTGAGAAGGAGGGCATGTATGATGGCAGCTGGGCCCTGGCTGATGTCATGAGCCAGCTCAAGAAGAAGGTGAGGCTGACAGGGATGAATTTTGGGAATGATGGGCTGTTAAGTTGGACAGTAAGTGGGTGTTAGGACAAGCAAGCCCTTATCTCATGGCCTTTTACCTTCATCTTATATTCAGCAGCTTTTGGAATGGGTTTGAAATGGGTTTGAAAATGGGTTGCATAGGTTTGGGGTAGGGAGAGGAGGTTACAAGTACCCCAGAGTCCTCATGAATTACCAACAGTGGAAAGTACTATAAAGTAGTTTTACTGTAGTCGAAAGTATATATTAGTTTGTCTAAAGATGACATTTAGAAGTATCAGAGATAGCTTATTGCAGTTGGTGAGAAGGCACTTGTCACCTGGTGACCTGAATTTGATTCTTGGAACCCACATGGTAGAAGGAGAGAACTGAGTCCCACCAGTTGTCCTCAAACCACCACATGCTCTCTGTGGCTCTTGTCCCCTACACCTGCTGTAATAAATAAGTGAATGTATTTTTATTTATTATTTATTAAAGGCACATGCCTGTAATTCTAGCACAGCGGAGAGTAAGGTATGTATATAAGAGCACTACATGGATGTAGAACCCATAGAGTCTAGAAGAGGGTTTCAGATCCCCTAGAACTGCAGTTATAGATGTTTGTGAGCAGCCCCATGGGTGCTGGGACTGGAACCTGTGTGTGTGCGCATGTGTGTACTTGCCAGGTGTGTACAGGTGACTGAGGACCTAGATATTTTGGAGCTGGAGTTAAAGATGTCTGTGTGCTGCACAATGTAGTTGCTGGAAATGGAATTCAGGCCTTATGATTTGAGCAGCAAATAGAGTCATCTTAACTGCTGAGCCATCTCTCCAGACTCCAAAATATAATCTTAAAAAAAAAAAAAAGTGTTTGTGGTCTTAGTAATCTAGTTTTTATTTTTATTTTTTACAAACTATATGATACCTTCTTTTTTAAAATTTAATGTTCATACATGCATGTAATATGATATATTTTGATCAAATTCTCTTTTGATTGTTAATAGTTTGTAGATTGAATAAATTTTCCAAAATTAGATAACAGGATTGTCTAATAGCCTTTTACAACCTTAGATGGAGTTGACGCTCTATAGGCCAACTTGGCCTATAGCTCATCATGTAGCATAGGCTGGCTTTGGCTTCATGGCCTATTGCTTCAACCCCCAAGGTTAGATTACAGGTATGAGCCACCATGCCTAGATCAGACAAGCTTTTTCTATGCTAACATTTAAGGCCTGATCCTGTGACATACCTATGTAGTGTCCTTTCTGCATATGTTTCATTTTCCTGTCCTAATTTTATCTGCAGAGGGCAGCCACTACCCTGGATGAGAAGATTGAGAAAGTACGGAAGAAAAGGAAAGCAGAGGTGAGAATGAAACCCAGCTGCTGGTTATAGGCACTCTGGGTGTGTCTTGGCCTCTCTGTCTGGGGGTGGGGGGGTGGCAGGAACAGGAGCTCCAGTCTGAGTGTCCGTTACTCCTTAGTAACTGGTCACACAGCCTGTTCTCAGTATGGCTTCTCTTAGGCTCTGAATTTCATGGTGTTTGTACTCACCCCTACTTTATTTTCTTTTTTTTTCCTAGGATAAGGAAGCCAAGTCTGGGAAGGTGGAAGAGAAAGAAAGTAGAGCAGGTTGTGACCAGAAGGGGCAGGCGGATCTGGGAGGGAATGAGGCAGGCTCCAAGGACGAAGACTCTGAGTCTGACTACTCCTCTGAGGATGAGGAGGTCCTCACCAAAGCAGGTAGGCCGAATGTTGGAAATAGGGCAGGAAACAGGTGGGATGCATGCACCTTGGCTCTCTGTAGGAGTTTGTGCAGTCTTCCATGCTGTCTCCCTATAGTGCTGGGATGTGTAAAGTTGGGTTCTCTCTTCACTTGCCACTGTGTCAGCTGCTTATTCTTTGCAGGTAGCTGCTTCTTTCCTTATCATCAGCTCCATACAGTGTCGGTTCTTCTACACCTCACTTGGGTGATCAGATGCATTGGGTTCACCCATGTAGTCAGGGTTCAGTGGGTATTTCGGTAGAATTTGCCAACATGTCACAGTATTGTGTTGGGAGCCTACTGTCTACACTGTGCTTTCCAGGCTGGTGCCCTGTCTGTGTAGTGGAATAGTTTCACTATGTGACCACGTAGTATCCATTTCTGTGAAAGGAGACTGGGAGAGTGGCCTCTCTGGACATCGATGGGCTTAGTAGTCCATGGATAGTGCAGAGGACATGTGAAGCAGAGGCAGGTGCGGGGTAAGAAGGACCATGATCACTGTTATGATTTTGTTTTTCCCCATAGACACAGTCAAAGTAAAGGAGAGAAGAAGAAGAAGAAGGGCCAGGTGAGCTTGAGTGTGAGGTTGCTGGGCAGCTTGCTTTTGTAGCCTGAAAGGACGTGCAGCCTCAGATTGCTTTGCTGAGTTGTCTTCTGTCTGATGTGGTACAGGAAGCAGGAGGATTCTTTGAAGATGCATCTGAGTATGACAAAAGCCTCTCCTTCCAGGACATGAATCTCTCCCGGCCCCTCCTGAAGGTAGTCACTTTGGCAATAGGGGTTGATTCTTTTTTAATTGATTTACTTCTGTGTGTGTGTGCATGTGTGCATGTGCATGTATGTGCTCATGTGAAACATGTGCATGTATGTGTGCTGGTGCCTGTGGAAGCCAGCAGAGGGCATTGGAGCTGGAGTTATCAGTGATTGTGAGCTACCATGGGCTCTGGGAACCAAATTCAGGTCGTCTGCAAGAGTGGGCACCTGATCTTAATTGCTGAACCATCACTCCAGCTCATTCATTTTAGACAGGGTCTCAGGTCGTCCAGGCTTGCTATGAACTTGCTGTGTAGCCAAGGTAGGCTTTGAACTCCTGATCCTCCCTCCTTCATCTCCCAAGGGTTGAGATACAAGTTTGCATCAGTACAGCCAGCTCACAAAGGTTGATTCTTGCAGTAGGCCCCATTTAGGTTCCTTGTAATCTCTTTGGACCCCCTCAACTCTGTTGTCTGCTCAGCTGCTGAAGAACCCTCTTGAGGAGAGAGTCCCATTAGCTCTCATGGCTCTCATGGCTCCTAACTTTCACTTGGGATAAAAGCCAAAGACCTTACATTGACTTATACTAGCCTTCTTTCCTTGCTTGTCCCTTTCCAGGACAATTACAGCACCTTAGTCCTTTGTACTTTCTGGTCCCTCTGCTTTAAAGACTCTTCTTCCACAAGTCTATTGGGGTGCTCCCTCACCCCACCAGGGTTCAGTGAGTCACTCCCTGATGTCCCTGTTGTGATTTGCACATCCTATCTGGTCGTAGCTGCACTTACCCCTATAGAATGGGTTTGTCCTTTAATCTGTTTCTTGCGGATCCCAGAGCAAGGCTTTTTCTTTCTTCTGTCTCCTGGTATCCTGAGTGTAGCTGGAGGGAAGGCACTCGGAAAGTTGTTTATCCCTGAGAGGCTTGGTATAGTTGCCTTGTGACTCACTCCCTGTCTACCTGACTATAGCTTGTCTCTTCAGGCCATTACAGCTATGGGCTTCAAGCAGCCCACCCCAATCCAGAAGGCATGCATCCCGGTGGGTCTGCTGGGGAAAGACATCTGTGCCTGTGCAGCCACTGGGACAGGTAAGAAGGTTGGTGGGACAAGGAGGCCGTAGGGCTGTACGTTGCTGTAAAGTTTTATTTATTTTATGCGTATGAGTGTTTTGCTTGCGTGTATATGCATGTACCATGTATGTGGAGGCATGTGGAGGCCAGAAGAGGGTGTTGCATACACTGTAACTGAAGTTGCAGACTGTAGACCACCATGTGGTCTACAGATCCTCTGTAAGAGCAGTGCATTTTCTTAGCCACTGAACCATCTCTTCAGCTGCTCCACTTGGCTTTCTCTGAACTACAGAAAAAATTTATAAAGCCAGATGTGTGGTGGTATATTCTTTTAACCCCAGAACTGAGACAAAGATTGTAAATTTTTTTTGGGGAGGTGGGGAGCTATTTCAAAACAGTTTCTCTGTCGTAGCCCTAGCTGTCCTGGAACTCACTCTGTAGACTAGGCTGGCCTCAAACTTACAGAGATCCGCCTGCCTCTGCCTCTGCCTCCTGAGTGCTGGGATTAAAGGCATAGACCACCACAACCTGGCGATTTATTTTATTTTTAATTACATGTGTATTTAAGTGTATCTGTGGATGTGTACATGTGAGTGAGTGTAGGTGCCTACAGAGTCCAGAAGAGGATGCCGGGTCCCCTGGTGCTAGAGAATCTGACATGGGTGCTGGGAGCTATACTCATGCTCTAGAAGAACAGCACTCGTGGTTAACATTGAGCCGTCTCCCCACCCGTCAATTATGATTTTAATAGCCTTTTTTTTTTTCTTTTTCTTTTCTCTTTTTGAGACAGGGCTTCTCTGTTGTAACTCTGGTTGTCCTGGAACTCACTCTGTACACCAGGCTGGCCTCAAACTCACAGAGATCTACCTGCCTCTGCCTCCCAAGTGTTGGGATTAAACTCATGCGCCACCACAACCCAGGAGATTTTAACAGCCTTTAAAGCTATGGGGTGCTAATTTGTCTTCATAGCAACATACTATAAAACACTGAACTTTGGGACTAGAGAGATGGCTTAGAAATAAAAAGTACTAGCTACTTTTTGCAGAAGACCAGAGTTCGGTTCACAGCACCCACTTGGCAGTTTAACAACCATCTATAACTGCAGTTCCAGGAGATCAGACACCTGAGCTCTACTGGCCTCCGTGGGTACCAGGCACATAACATATCGGCAAAATACTCGTATACATATAAAATACAAAAATAAATAGATCTTGAGACTGGAGAAATAGCTTAGTTGTTATAGAAGCTTATTTTTGATTGTGTTTAAAATACTGTTTTGTGCACTGCTGGGTGAAGATCTGCCTTGGCTTTGGCGCTTTGTATTGTCTGCAGATGTTGGATTTATGTTGGGGGGATGTTTGGTTGCACATGATCTTCATGTGCTAGCAGCAGAAAAACTGAGGAGTTCTAAATCAATAAAAACATATGAGTTCAGATGCTCAGGGTTCCACTGTCCAGTATGGCGCTGGCCATGATGGTATTCCCTCTGCTGAGGTCTGGAAGGGTTTATACAACTATGAAAAATGCCTCCTTGTCGTCCTTGGTGAGCTGCCCCATAGGCATATAACTACATGTAGTGGTTAAGAGCACTAGCTACTCTTCCAGGGGACCCAGGTTCAATTCCTAACACCCACATGGTAGGTCACAGCTGTCTCTAACTCCAAGAAGATCCACTTCCCTTTTCTGGTCTTTGTGGGCACACACATGGCCTATAATCACACATAGACACATATGCATTCATGTTAATTAAAAAAAATTAAAAAAACATTTTTAAGATAATGAATAGGTCTCTAAGAAGGTTGAGCTTTGTTTCTGGCGTCCACTGGTGTTGGGATGGGGTAGGATGATAGCTGGGTCCTCTGGAGAGCAGCCAGCCTGGTAACAGCTGAACCAGCTCTCCAACCCAGCCATTGTTTTCATGCTTTTCTCTCAAGTGTAATTGACAGCAGGAAAACACTTCCATGCTTAAGTTGTTTGTTCCTGTAAGCAGAGCGCTGGGATCCTGTACTCTGGTGGAACCAAAACATCTCTCTGCTCTCTTGTTGTCCTCCCTTCAGGCAAAACTGCAGCCTTTGCATTGCCTGTTTTGGAGCGTCTGATCTACAAGCCCCGCCAGGCTGCGGTCACCCGAGTGCTGGTGCTGGTCCCCACCAGAGAGCTGGGCATCCAGGTGCACTCCGTCACCAAGCAGCTGTCGCAGTTCTGCAGCATCACTACCTGTCTGGCTGTGGGTAGGTGAGGGCCACCGGTCTTGGGGAGAGAATGCTGTGGTGGGTGGAGAACAGAGTGTGCCTCACTCTGCCCCGGATGTCAGGAAAGACCTTTGTGTTGACTGGATCCACTTAAGACTCAGTTGGCACATTTTCATAGTGGGTACTGGAGGCAAGGGAAGAGATTTCATTAAGGCTTAACTCTTAGCCAGGTGTTTGGTGGCACACGCCTTTAATCCCAGCACTCGGGAGGCAGAGGCAGGTGGATCTCTCTGAGTTCGAGGCCAGCCGGGTCTACAGAGTGAGTTCTAGTACAGTCAGAGTCACAACAGAGAAAGCCTGTCTCACCAAAAAAAAAAAAAAAAAAAGACTTTCTGTTTTGTTTGTTATTTTTGAGGTAAGGTTTCACTCTGTGGCCCAAGTTGTCTGGAACTTACTGTGTAGCTCAGGTTGGTCCCAAACACAGCAGTCCTGCATCACTCTAATACTGAATGAGATTACAAGCGTGAGCCACCACAGTCAGCAGGACTTAACTTTCTGTGATCTGTGTTAGTAGGGATCGAATCTGGGCCTTTTGCATGGTACTGTTCAACTGAATTGCATTCCTACTCACAGAACTTAACTGTGGGGCTGGAGAGTTCATTCAGAACACTTGCTGTTCTTTCAAAGGACCTAGGTTTTAGTTTCCAGTACCCACATGGCAACTCATAACTTAGTTCCAGGGGATCTGACATTCTTTCTCTTCTGATCTCTGAGGGCACCAGCACCAGGCATGCAGATGGTGTGTATATCACATGCAGGCTAAAGACTCATGTACATAAAATTAAACAGACCAATAAAAACAAAACGAAACAAACAAAAAAAAAAAACCTGGCATGTGGCGCAAGCCTTTAATCCCAGCAGTCGGGAGGCAGAGGTAGCTGAATTTCTGAGAGTTGGAGGCCAGCCTGTCTACAGTGATTCTAAACGAGCCAGGACTATACATTGAGACGCTGTCCAAAAACCCAAAGAGACTTAACATTGAAAAAGAAAATTCAGGCTTGGGGATGTAGCTCTGTGGTAGAGGACTTGGTTTGATTCGTAACACGGTGTTTTCCATAAAAACTTGGGTAAGTCTAGCAGTTGGGAGGTGGTGCTCACTGCCATCCTGAGCTACATAGTGTCACCCTGTCTCAAATTAAAAAAAAGATGAGGCTTCAAAATTCAGGGTTTTTCTTTGTACTGAATCAACTCAGGACAGGAATTTCTGCTTATTGTATTTTGGAAGGCCTTAACCTGGTTAAGTTACAGTGTCATCTAGTCTATCTTTTACCTCTGTACTCAGTTGGAAGTCAGGGATGGTCTTGGTCCTCATGTACAGGGATATCATCACCTTGTATAGCTGCTTCTCTTAGATCTTAGATAGCTTTAGTCATTCGATTCTGACGTGCTGTTTTGATGTCTGCCCTTAACCTGATTTAATGATTGTAATTGTCTCAAAGTTCATTGAGAAATTGTATTGCCAAGGCCTGGGACTGTCTTTTTCCCAGTGTGCCCCACATGTGGCCTCAGCCCCAGGCAGGTGGACTGATGAATGACTGACCAGGCCATCACTGGGATCTGCTCTGCAGGTGGCCTGGATGTGAAGTCTCAGGAAGCTGCTCTTCGGGCAGCACCAGATATCCTCATTGCCACACCTGGCCGGCTTATCGACCACCTCCACAACTGCCCTTCCTTCCACCTGAGCAGCATTGAAGTGCTCATCCTGGACGAGGCTGACAGGTATGTCTGAGGTGCAGTGTCTAGGGATTCTGCACTGTTACCCTGTAGTGCTCTATAAAGCTCTTGGTTCCTGGTGTGGAACACCATTTACTGTACACATTGAGTCTCTGTCCAGATTTAGGTCAGATTTTCCTGGGTGTATATGTATGCTCTCTTCTTCTCCCCCCACCCCCCTTTTCTTTTCCTTCTTCCCTTCCTCTCTCCTTTCCTGCCTCTGGAGTGAGCTGCTTAAGGGGTAGGAGAGGTTATTCAGGAATAGTGCTGTATGCCTGTAATCTTGGAAGGCTGAGAGGCTGAGGCGGAAGATTGCCAAGAGTTTGAGTCTAGCTCAGGGTACATGACAAGTTCCAGGCTAGCTTGGGCTACATAGTGAGACCTTGTCTCAAGAAAAGATTCAATAATGTGAATTTCCTGAGATTTGAAAATGTTACTGAGATCCTCAGAACGTATCTTTTCCTTGTCTGTACATAGAAATAAGAAATGCACACATCTCATGCAGGACACACTAGAGCAGCAGCTCTCTACCTGTGGGTGGAACCCCTTAGTGGGCTGAACAGCCCTTTCACAGGGCTGGCCTAAGACTATCTGCATTATCAGATTTTTACATTATGATTCTTTACATTAGCAAAATGGCAGTTGTGAAGTAGCAACAGAAATAATATTATGGTTGGGGTCACCCAGCATGAGGAACTGTATTAAAGGGTAGCAGCATTAGCTGAGAACCACTGGTGTAGAGGGCAGGAAAGGCAGTATGGCCTCGGTAGCCATCTCCAGAACTGCTGGGATGTCCTTCCTGCTCTCTCCACACTGCCCCAACTCTTGCTCATTTGCTTGCTGTCTCATACATGGCCCAGTTGGCCCAATGGTAGAGGTGGTTAGGAGGATGGTTCACCTTTACTGTGGAGCATGGAAGAATTGAGCGCGCCTCACTTGTGTTTCACACCTGTGGTGCACTGATTGCTAAATCCCATTAGCATACACTGGGCTTTTTCTCAGCACAGCACTATCTCATTAACCTGCTTCAAGCTTCTGCAAGACTTTACCCAGCAGCCTTGTCCCAGGGATGGCTTGTCAGTCCAGTTACCAGGACCTAACTAGACAAATGCAGAGAGAGCAGGCTGAGGAGACATTCTATCCATAGTATCTCGCAAACAAACACTCAGATGTCTGGCAGGTGATTTGACATTGTGGTTGTAGGATCAGGTTATTGTCCTCCAGAAGTACATGCTGGGACATTTGGGGATAATCTCAAGCAGAGTCCTTGTGACTCAGAGGTAATGTTTGTGAATCTTAGTGAGGGGGTGAGAACAGCAGTCACAGCATAATCTTGAGTCAGAACACAGCCTTGGCCTGTATGGTACCCTGACCCTCACTCTCGACAGAAGAGCTCTTCCTCAGCATGTCTGCCCCCTCCTCCAGGATGCTAGATGAATATTTTGAGGAGCAGATGAAGGAGATTATCCGAATGTGTTCCCATCACCGTCAGACCATGCTCTTCTCAGCCACCATGACGGATGAGGTTAGTGGCATGCAGAGGACCCCATCTGGCAAGCCCTGTTTCCTTGTTCTGTACCTCACAGAGCTGAGCAGCTCTTATACTTGGCAGGTGAAAGATCTGGCTTCAGTCTCCTTAAAGAACCCCGTGCGGATATTTGTGAACAGCAACACAGACGTAGCTCCTTTCCTTCGTCAAGAGTTCATACGGATCCGGCCTAACAGGGAAGGGGACCGGGAAGCCATTGTGGCAGGTGAAGGCCCAGGACAGGATCAGACAGGGTGGGCGTCTGCACTCAGCCCTTGTGTTTTAGTCCTCTAGTTCCCTCCTTCCATTCTCCCATAGCTCAGACAGTGGCACTGCGTGTCACCCAGCCCAAGTCACCTCTCAGGGAGGCCAGCTGTCTTGCTGCCTTCCATATTCCCTACTCTGTGGTGTTGACCACACTTGGAGTTGGCTTCTCTGCCTTTGTCTTAGCATGTGAGCAGCACAGGCAGGACACAGGGCTTGTCTGCCCAGTCCTGGCTCACTCCTCTTCCTGCAGCTCTACTGACGAGAACCTTCACTGACCACGTGATGCTCTTCACCCAGACCAAGAAACAGGCCCACCGTATGCACATCCTCCTGGGGCTGCTGGGGCTGCAGGTGGGAGAGCTCCATGGCAACTTGTCACAGACTCAGCGGCTGGAGGCCCTCCGGTAATATTCAGAGTGACTACCCTCCTTGGGCAGACCTAGGGGACCTCCTTAGAGAGGGTAAATAGAATCCTGGGGAGTATGTCGGTCGGTGGCATAGTGCCCCGCTTCAAATAGTTGACCTAAGCTAGTGTCTGTCACTGCACCTGCAGTCCCAGCAGTTTGGAGGACTGGGTTGAGAATCACTGATATCTTGGAAAATGTTAGTTTTAATCCAAGCACTTTAAGGTTGCATGCAGTTAGAGCCCACTGACCTTTGAGCAGTCGCCCTCATTGCTCTCCTAAGGATCCACAGCAGGAAACAAACATGGTTTGTGTGTGGCTTTTCCAGAGCAGCTCACATGTCAGTTGATTAAGATTGCACTTGGCCAGCAGTTATTTCATGAGCATCTGTTCTGCACCCACTGTGCTACATGGTTTCTGTATGATTTTTCATTTAATTCTCAGAGAGTAGAGGAGAGTTACAGGAAACAGGCCCTTCAGAACACCCCCCAACTCCTGCCCCTGTTCATCACAGGCTGAGAAGTGTGTGTGAAGCAAGGTCACTCTCTCTACCCACTGAGGCTCTGGCCTCTGCTCTTTGCTGTAATCTAGATAGACTATTCCCAAACTTGAGTGTGATGGGAACTGCAGCCTGAGACAGTGTACACTGGACTTGATGTGCTCGGGTTATCTGGTAAGACTGAGTGCAGGGTGGCTGACTTATAACTTGTCACAGGCTGGGGGTGTGGCTCTGGTATACAGCTTTTACAGGTCCCAGTGTTAGTTCCTAGCTTCTTTTCCTTGTTCTATTTTTTGCTTGTTTGCTTGCTTGTTTTGTTTTTTGTTTTTTGAGACAGGGTTTTTCTGTTGTAACTCTGGCTGTCCTATAACACACTCTGTAGACCAGGCTGACCTCGAACTCACAGCGATTCACCTGTCTCTGCCTCCCAAATGCTGGGATTAAAGGCATGCACCACCACTGCCTGGCTGTGCTTAGGTAATTTATTTAAACATTTCTGTGGCTTTTTCTAGGCGCTTTAAGGATGAACAGATTGATATCCTTGTGGCCACAGATGTGGCAGCCCGGGGGCTTGACATTGAAGGAGTGAAAACAGTGAGTGAGTCTTCTGTTGCTGTTAGCGGGGTCCTGTGTCTCCCTGTGCCTGCCTGTTGACCTCTCTGGTGCTTGGTCTGATCTGCAGGTGATAAACTTCACCATGCCCAACACCGTCAAACACTATGTGCACCGGGTGGGGCGAACGGCACGTGCTGGCAGGGCTGGGCGCTCTGTCTCTCTGGTGGGAGAGGAGGAGCGGAAGATGCTGAAGGAGATTGTGAAGGCTGCCAAGGCTCCAGTGAAGGCACGGATCCTTCCCCAGGGTGAGCAGCACGGGGTGCTGGGCTCAGGCAGAGGATGATGCCACCAGTTCTGCAGTCAGGCAGTTGAGTCCCAGCTCTGCCACCTTCTGAGTCCCCTGGACAGGCCTCCCTGCCCTCCCTGGGTATCAGGCTGTTTACCAAGGAATGATGATAGAATGGTAAAGGCAGGGTCCAGCTCAACAGAGTGTCCTGAGGAGAAGTTAAGAAAGGTCTCTGTTCTCATCAACTCCCCTTCCTGTCGGTGGGCAAGAAGGCCAGGCCAGCACTTATTCTTCTGGGCTCTTTCATTCCTTTTGTTTGTAAAGGCAGCACCCCCCCCCCCCCCCCCACACACACACATACTAGAGATGGACCCTAGGGCCTTGTGCATGCTAGGCAAGTACTCTACCACTGAACTTTATCCTCAGTCCTTGTTTTATTTTGAGATGGGATCTCCTTAGTTGTCCAAGATGGCTTTATTTATTTTTCTTTTCTTTTTTTGTTTTCTTGAGACAAGGTTTCTCTGTTGTAACTCTGGCTATCCTGGAACTTGCCCTGTAGACTAGGCTGGCCTTGAACTCACAGACATCTTCCTGCCTCTGCCTCTGCCTCTCAAGCGCTGGGATCAAAGGCGTGTACCACCACCACCCAGCTTAATTTACCTTTTTTAATGTTGCAAAGTTGAATCTATTTTCAGCTTAATTAATGATTATAAATTAATGATAATAAAAATGAACTCTAATCAAAGACCTCATCGCTGGGGCGCGGCCTTCAGTGTTTCTCCTGTTTAAATTTGTTTTGAGATTCTGTTGTTTTTATTTTATGTGTTTGGGTGTTCTGCCTGCACGAATGTCCATGTAACACATGTGTGATGCTCTTGGAGGCCAGAAGAGGGCATCACATCATCTAGAACTGGAGTTACAGATGATTGTGAGCCACGTGTGGGTGCTGGGAACCAAGCTCAGGTCCCGGAAGAAAAGCCAATGCTCCTTTATTCCCATTTCATGTCAAAGAATAGCTCCTGGTGTGTGCCAGTTTCAGTCCCGGTGTCATAGTAGCCAAGGATTGAGCAGGGAACAACAGCTGGTGTTCTGGTATAAGAATCAGTAACTTAATAGTCAGTGCGACTGAGTGACAGGAGGCAAGGAGCCATTTTAGAAAAGCTGCTAAGAACTCGGCTTGTAGTTGATGCCTTTATTCCCAGTACTTGTGGGTCAGAGGCAGAGGATCAGGAGTTCAAGGCTATTCTCAATCACAAAGCAAGTAAGAGGCCAGCCTTGGCTACACCCCCCTCAGAAAAAAAAAAAAAAAAAGGCCTAAGTCCTGGGTGTGGTAATAAAGTAAGGTGGCCATGACTCAGCCCCCTGAGGACAGACTCCATGACTGAGCAAGGGCAGAGGCCCTGGGCAGGAATGAACTTGGTGTGTGAGTGAAAGGCAGGGAACTCAGAGCCCTCACAAGTGAGCTTGGGTAGATGGGCCATGGTGGATGGGTTGTTTCTGTTGTGGTTTTAATATTTGTGTTTGTGGGTGGGCACATTTATGTCACATCATGTGTGTCTTGGTATATGCCCAGAAGTCAGAGGACATCGTCAGGTCCTGGTTCTCACTTTCTACCCTATTTAAGACAGGTCTCCTGTGTATGCCAGGCTAGCTGGCCTTTGGCCTGATGGCAGTTCTGTTTTTACCTCCCATTGGTTGTAGGAGCAACTGGGATCACAGATGTGTCTGTTGTTCCTGGCCTGATGTGTGTTCTCAGGATATGAACTTGTGTTTTCATTCTAATGTGGTGTCTCCTCAGCCATTATTTGATCATTTTTGAGATGAGTTCTGGGTGTTGTGCTCAGGCTGGCCCCGGACTCCTGGGCCCAAGCAGTTCTCTCTGTCTCCTGAGTAACCAGGGCTATAGGCTGGCATCACAGGGCCTAGTTCTTAGGGAGGTGTTCAGGAAGGAAGTTACCGTTCTGTGTAAGGAAGTCAGTACAGCATCTGCATTATTTTCACTAGCTGCCTAGTAGTCACCCTCAGTTTTATTCTTTATTCTTTTCCTGTAAGATGTTATCCTCAAATTCCGGGACAAGATTGAGAAAATGGAGAAAGATGTGTATGCAGTGCTGCAGCTGGAGGCAGAAGAGAAAGAGATGCAGCAGTCAGAAGCCCAGGTGAGGCTGTGTGGCCTTCCCCACCCCTACTGCTCAGTGACAGCCACAGTGCTCACCTGGCAGTGGCTGCTGCAGCTCTCCCAGAGGTGTCTTTGTGCCATCCCCACAGATCAACACAGCAAAGCGGCTCTTGGAGAAGGGGAAGGAGACAGTGGACCAGGAGCCTGAGAGGAGCTGGTTCCAGACCAAAGAAGAGAGGAAGAAGGAAAAGAGTAAGTCCTGAAGGCTCCTCATCAGACGAACACTAAGGCTTAATGATGGGGTAAAGAGCTTGCGTGCAAATCTGCGGACCTGAGCGTGAATCTCTAGAACCTGCCTCACAGCTTTAAAAAATTGAAATGGTAGCATGTAGTATGAGTAGATTATAACGTAAGTTTTCCCTGTTGAAGGATACTGAAAGTTTCTAATTTTTGCTGTTAGGCAGATGGGATGGGAATGTCATGAGAAACTTTGAACATGTGCCCCTTAGTTAAGCAAGCTTGTTTTGTAGGATAAAATGAAGAGGTATGCATATTTCTAATTCTAGTGGCGGTTTCAAAATTATCTCCTATATAGGCTGTGCCAGCAATTTCAGGAATCCTGCCCCTATTTGATGGGACAGGCAGGAGGGTGTGTGTGTTAGACTTCCACAGTAGAAGTGGGCTGTGATCAGTAGACAGCGCTCACCTTTACTCTCAGTACTCATTGGCAGAAGCAGACCACTGTGAGTTTGAGGCCAGCCTGGTCTACAGAGTGAGTTCCAGGGCAGCCAGGGCTACATAGACCCTGTGTCAAAAAGCCAGTTTAAAAAAAAAAAAAAAAAAAGCTGGTTTTAGGGATCAAATTCAGCTCCTCATTCTTTAAAAAAAAAAAAATTCTGTCAGTTTCATTTGTGTATTAGTATACTTGGGTCATACCCTGCTCCACTGCCCCTCCCCCTCTGCACTGAACCTCTTCCTAGCAAGCCCTCTCCTGCTCTGAAGTCTGCTTGTCAAGGCTGCTGCATTTAATTAGGTCACGGACATGAGCCAGGGTGAGGGTTATTCCCTTGAATGGGGGAAACTTGCCAGTGGCTGCAGCACTGAGGAATGTGACTCCCATCTCCCAGCAACCATTCGCTCACCGGCCCCTCCCCCAGGCTCTCATTCTGACTGACACTTTTCCAAATGGACTGTCACTTCCTGTAGTTACTTTTCATCCTAAGTTTTAAAGGCCAATGAGACGGCCCTGACACCCCATGCTCTGTTCTCACTCCAGTTGCCAAGGCTCTACAGGAGTTCGACTTGGCCTTAAGAGGAAAGAAAAAAAGGAAGAAATTTATGAAGGATGTCAAGAAAAAGGGGGAGATGACGGTGAGTGGGCTTCCTCTGGAGTTAGATCCCTCGGAGCACTGGTCTGTTCTGTGCTCATCCCTCACTCTGCCCCCAGGCAGAGGAGAGGTCCCAGTTTGAAATCCTCAAGGCACAGATGTTTGCTGAGCGGCTGGCCAAGAGGAACCGCAGAACCAAGCGGGCACGGGCAATGCCTGAGGAAGAGCCTGCAGCAGGCCCTGGTAAGAGATGGGGCGTCCACCATGGCAGGAGGAGTCGGTGGGGATGGCAGTGGCCTAGCTTTGGAGGAAGTGTAATGTATCAGTGTTCACAGCCTTCCACTGACTTTGGAATCCTCACCTAGAGCTTCAGGGGACTTAGCAACCTCTGACCCATTTTTCTCTTGTATGCAGCCAAGAAGCAAAAGCATCAGAAGAAGTCTGTGTTTGATGAGGAACTCACCAACACAAGCAAGAAGGCCCTGAAACAGTACCGAGCCGGGTAGGGTTTAAATGCTCCTCAACCCACATTGTGCTACAAATTGAGTCTGCACCCTTGCCCATTCCAGCTCTCTTATCTAGAGCTTCATCATGCTGGGACTCACGGTGCTTCTCTGCCCCGGGGCCTGATGTGAAAGCAGGAATGGTGTTTGTGTGTTCGAATAAGCTTCCCTGATCTAGACATCTCAACGTTCCTGCTGATTTAAAGCTGTGGGCTGGCTTCCAGAATGCCTAGTTTTGTAGAAGCCCACAGGAGCCTAAATACCAGGCATTGAAACCCACATGGCTGCACCCATCCATCCCACCTAGCTGGCCTGTGAGGCTGAGGTGGGGTGACATCACTCACGTGCCACACAGCCTGCCCGTCTCACGTCTCATCTCTTTTACAGCCCTTCCTTTGAAGAGAGGAAACAGTTAGGTTTGTCCCGCCAGAGAAGAGGGAACTTCAAATCTAAGTCCAGGTGATGTTGCACTGTGGAAGGCAGAGGCGGTTCTCCTGGGCCTGGAGAAGCAAGCTGTTACAGTATTGCCCCTTCCTTCTGGTTTTAATTTGATTTTCTTAATAGGTATAAGAGAAAGAAGTAACTCCAGTGGCTTGAAGATGTTGGCGGAATGATTTTATATCCCTTCCCTGTGGGAAGTCATCTTGTCTTGGTCTGTTTTTTTTTCATTTGTAAAACAACAACAAAATATCCATTTGAACAAGTTATTTGTTTTTTTGTTTTGCTGGTTTTTTGTTTTTTTTTTTTTTTCCTAAATGTTGGGTGAGTTAGTAGCTAGTAGCTGTTCCTTAGTGTCATTCACCCATGGCTCCTTTAATTTCTCACTGTGTAGCCCAGGCTAGCTTGGAACCTACTATTCAGGCCTCAAATTTGTGGCACTTTAGATTGCTGGGATTACAGGTATACACTGCCATGCCTGGATGTGGGTCCCTTCCTGACTAGCTCCTATGATTAAACACAAGACATTTTGGAGTTCAAACTCCCTCCCCTCATTTGGAATGATCAGTTCTCCAGCAGCACATACCCTGGACTAAGTCTGTTCAGAAACACTGAACTCACACTTGCTCACATAAGCTTCTCTTTAGAAAATCAAGGCTCACCTGGTGCTCGAGGGTGGTTCAAACCAGGCCATGCCTTTGGCAGAAAGATCAGCATGTTTAAAGCCAAGGGCAGGGAAACCAGACTATAGTGGTGCACCCCTCTAATCCCAGCACTTGGGAGGTAGAGGCAGGCGGATCTCTGAATTTGAAGCTAGCCTGGTCTTCAGAGGGAGTTCCGGGACAGCCAGGGCTACACAGAGAAACCCTGTCTCAAAAAAACAAAACAAAAATAATAAAAAACCAACCACAACAAAAAACTTAGGTGCAGGGTTCATTGAGAAGGCTCAGCAGGTGAAGGCAAGACATGACCTGAGCTCCGCCCTGGGGATGGAGAAAACCAGTTCCTTTCTGTTGTCCTCTGACCTCTAGTATGCACACCACTCCCAACCACAAACAAATGTGTTCTAAAGAGCCAAGTGCAGAACTCTTAGGAATATGCATTGGTAAGCAGAATTCTTAGGAAACATGAAACATTTGCTATGGTTGAAGAATGTCTTAACCATGGGTAAAATTTGGCTCACCAGCTAAATGACCCCCCACTACAAAAAAACAATGCATTCCACACCATGGGCAGCACTCTACCCACCATTCTCTGGCCAGCCAAGTTGCTACTGAAAGTTAGGAAGATTGAGCCGGTTGGTTGTGGCACATGCCTTTAATCCCAGCTCTTGGGAGGCAGAGACAGCAGGATCTCTGTGTTTGAGGCCAGCCTGGTCTACAGAGGAAGATGACAAACAAGTGGGCTGGGGTAGTGGCGGAAGGATATAGCTTAAGTACTAGGTTCATCAGTTACCAGTATGGGGGTGGGGTGGGGGCAAGACAAGCACAGATATAGACCATAGATTTTTTTCAATCATTGTTTTTATTAATTGGTTTTAGAGGCTAAAGTGCATAGTAAAGACAAAAAAAGGAAATGCATACATAAGAAAGGGGCTTTTCTGGCCAACATTAGAAAGGACCTGAGATGTGTAAGTCTGTTCTAAGAAACACCAGACAGAGATGCAGATGCACGTAGTAGGCCGGGCCTGCAGAAGCTGCTGGCATGCTAACCCTGCCCAGGCAAAGGCTGCAAGGGAGGGTGCCAGGACGAAGATCAGTAGGTGCTGCTGACAGAATGTACAGACAGCGCCACTACTGAACCTTTCCTACAGAGGCTGAGACCCCTGCTATCTGAGTGCAAATTCCAGCGGTGTGCAGGGGTCACTCCGCCTGTGCCTGCTGTGGAAGCCCCACCTCCACCCCACTGGGGAAAGTGACTATGTAACTTGGTCAAGGGGAGTTGGTGAAGTGTCTGTCGCAGGCTTCCATCTCCAGAAGGGCAGGAGCCCAAGGAGTAGGGTGCCAGGATTCTTGTGCTCCTTGAAGGGCAAGCGGTTCCTAAAGCTCTGGGCCACTACTGTTATTACAATGGAAGTTAGATTGTAACTAAAGTTAGTTATAGCACGTTAGGGGCTGGCCATGAGAGGCAGTGCACCCTGCAGCATGCAGAAATGCTGACCACGCCAGGATCCAGTTACCCTAGTAGCCCTGGGTGGAGGCCAGATGCTCCTAGGAGAGGAGGTGAGAACTGTGGGCTCTGCTCAGTGCTGGAGGTAAAGTGCTTACTCTAGCGCAGGGGTACGTCTAGAATCACGTGTGGGCAAACCCTAAAAGTGGATCCTTAAACAAGTGTGAAGACTAAAGGACACTAATAAACTTGGTTCCTCCATAGGGGAACCAACCCAGGCTCTGAGGTCGCAGGGCAAAAGGCCTCGGGGTGCCATCTTCTACATCATCCTGCGGATCTCCTCGAAGTTCATCAGGTTGTTAGCTGTGTCTGACCAGGCAGGGTGCTGGGCTCCATCCATTTCGGGGGCAAGCTGGTTGCTCCTCTCCAGAGTATGATTTTCACCACCAATCACCTCCTGGCACTCAGGACAAGTGCCCCTCTGCATGGCTCCCCCACACTCAGTAATCACATAGATGTGGCCATTGGGGCACTTGAACCAGTGGCCACGTGGAACACCCAAGGCGGTGACAATCTGCACCCGTTCTTCCTCTGAGATGCCCAGGCCGGAGCAGGGAAGGGTGGTTTTCAGAGCATCCATCTTTTTCTGCACAAGCTGTTCGTCTTCCTGGGTGAATTTACATGTTTTTTCCAGAATATTCCGAATACTGGAGACCTCTTCTGCTACACGGCCTTTCACCTTCTCTGCTATCTTGCAGCGCATCAGGAGGTTCACCAGATAGGTAAGCCTCTGGATTTCACTCTGCAGGTCACTCAGTTCCTGACTGCTGAAGCTCAGGCGCTTCCTGGCCAGCCACTCATGGACCTGTTCCAATCGAGTCCTCACTCTCTGCTGTTCTAAGTAATGCACTTTTTTCAGGGACCCCTCCAGGTTGGCCAAGTGGTCGTAGAAGTTGATGGAATTCTCCACAAGGCCCAGGTCCTGCATTGACAGATTTTTCTGGTCCAGCTTCTCTTTCAGCATCAGGAATTCTTCAGGACGCAGCTGGTGGAAGAGGGTCTTGCTCTCCAACAAGGCCTTAAGTCGTTCCTGGCTGGCTGCAATCTCCCTTGCAGAGCCCTGAATCTTTTCCTTGACAAGTTCTATCTCTTCTAGCCGCTGTTTGATGCTGGTTCCATATCTCAGGTTTTTACGGATGGGTACCTGGCAGATGGGGCAAACCTTCAACCTAATGGCGACTTCATCATCCTTCTGCTCATTCATATAGCGGTCCAGGGCCTGCACCTCAAAGATGTGGTTACAGTCTTCCAGCTGCACAAAGCGAGCATCTGGTTCATCCTCAAAGCCAAAAAAGATCTGGGTGACTTCATCCAGTTGGCAGACACGGCACTTCTTGGGACATGGCTCTCCACACAGACCAATGCAAGGGTGGCCGCAAGCCAGAAGCTTAGTACAAGGCACGTAGCATGGGGGCCGGTTGCAGGGCTCTGAGCAGAGTTTGGTGCACTGGTAGTGCTGGCAGCGCCACACACAGGGCTCCACACAGGGGCTGCACAGCTCCCCACATTTCTTCTTGCACTGGCTGTGGACACAGCGGTTCTGACATGTCCGCTGGCAGGGTGGACACTCACCGATGCAGGGCTCCTTGCATTTGTGTGAGCAGATGAGCAGGCACTTGCAGGGCTGTTGACAGCGCTCATGGAAGCGCCCTTCAAAGCAACTGTGACAGGAGCCTGGGCAAGGATGTCCGCAGTCTAGGATGGTGCTACACTTGGTGGTGCACTTGACTGGCAGACCAAATTTCAGATCTTCCACATTGCCACACTTCACCTGTTGATTGTGCCCACATTTAAGTTTCACTGTGACCTTTTCTGAACACAGCCGCACACAATCTTCACCACATAGGTGGCTGCATCTGTGGCCACATCTTAGTACCTTGGGGCAAGGCTCCTGGCAGCAAAAATCTGATTCTGACATTGAACAGGGGACCATTTGTTTGTGACCACACTGAAGAATGGTTTTGGGCACTTTGACCTGACAAGGCTGACACTCTTTGAAGCAAACAAGTGGGCACCGGTGCCCATCCTGGCAGATGACTTTCTGGCATGGCTTCATGCACTGGAACTCCTTGTGGGAGGAGTCATATGGGTGGCAGGCACGTGTGCACACATGCCCACAGGCCAGCCGAAACTCACAAGGCAGGCTGCAGCCTCCTTCTGGCACTTTTTGGAAGTCAGAAGCTTTGGATACGAGAGTGTGGGTGTCAGGGTGGTTCTGGCAACAGAGGCGGAGGGCTGGACCTATTTGGTTGTTCTCTCGAAGGGTATGGATGATCTTGCTCCACAAGGGCACCTTGGCAAGCATCTGCATGTTCCCAATGCAGTACATCCCCTTCTTGGCCCGGGATAAGGCTACACATATGCGGTTGGGGATCTGGAGGAAGCCCACCTTGCCCTCTTGGTTGCTCCGCACTAGCGACAGGAGGATGATGTCATTCTCTTCCCCCTGGTACTTGTCCACCACATGTACCTTGATGCCAGCAAACGTTTTGGCAGGCATGAGTTTTCGCAAGCAGAAAAGCTGGCCGGTGTAGGTGGTCAAGATGGTGATCTGGGAGGGCAGGTACTCCTGGCACAGGAAGTACTGACACAGCTCCACAACAAAGTGTGCCTCGTGCTGGTTCTGGTGGCTTTTGCCTTCTTGGATCTCCTGTTCAGGAAAGTTGTGCTCCACGAAGAAAAGATTGGAGGAAACCCCCTGAAAAGCAAGGTAGCAACGCATTAGAGCCTCCTTGTGGCACTTTCCCTTCCTCTTTAGCACCGGGCACTGAAGCCAGAGCCTCACACATGGTGAGCAGGTGCTGCACCTCTGAGCTGCACCCCAGCCCCTGCCACTTCTTTTCTCTTGTCTCATGGACACTGACCACTGACCCTCAGGAAGAGACTGTACCCTCTACCTTACAATTTTTACTTCTGAAGTTAGTCACCACGTGATCTTAGGCCATGGCACTACTGAGCTGCAAATTAAACCTACTTTAGTTTTCAAGTATTTGATCACCTGTCATGGCCAAGGGAGTGCCCCACTGTGCTGACTGCTGCACAAAGACCCCTCTGCACAGCTCGGGGACAGGGACAGGGCCGTCATTCTCACTGTACAGAAGACCATCATATCTGGATCTCCTGCCTGACTTGCTCAAGGTCACACAGCTACCAAGTGGCAGAGCTGGGATTCAAACCAGGTCAGCATCCTCTCTTTCTGTCCCTTTCCTCCTCCCAGGGCTCAGCAGTCCTACCTCGATTCCTTTTTCTTTACAGATTCTACCTATATTTTAATTAGTTGTATGTGTGTGTGTCCATATGTGGTTATGTACACGTGAGTGTGGGTGCCCATGAAGATCAGAGGCACAGAGGCCAAGAGATGATCAGTGTAGGACCCCCAGGAACTAGAGCTAGAGGCAGTTGTGAGGAACCCAGGGTGGGTGCTGGGAACTGAACTTGGGTCTTCTGCAAGAGCAGTACACACTTTTGAGACAGAGTCTATTATGTAGCTCTTGCAGTCCTAGAACTTGCTATGTAGACCTGGCCTCAAACTCACAGAGATTCACCTGCCTCTGCCCCCAAGTGCTGGGACTAAAGGTGTGGGCCAGTACACCAGCTTCAGTACACACACTGAAGTGCTGAACCATCTCTCTAGGCCCTCTACTACGTTTGAAAGCCCTTTTCCTCTGGAGGAAAGGAAACCTAGGTTGCTGACACCATCGTAAATGACCAGGTAGGACAGACTGACCTTAATCTGCTCATATTTCAGAACAGAGGGATGGTTCTCCAGATCCTGGTAAATGTGGGGGGTCAAAAGGCGAGCGATTTCAGGACGCATGCGGTGCTGAAACAACATGTGGCATTAGCAATAAGAGCAAGACAAAGGGCCATTTCTCAGGAGATCATGGTACCAGCAGGAAACCTACAGAAGTAACACTGGAGAGCAACTGGGAGGAAACATACCACAAGTGGCTTCACCCTGTGGAGCAGGGGACCATGTAGTGGTTTAAACAGTATTTTCTTGTTTGTCTTTTTTTCCAAAACAGGGTTTCTCTCTGTGTAGTCCTGTATGTCCTAGAACTCACAGAGATCTGCCTGTCTCTGCCTCCTGAGTGCTGGGATCAAAAGTGTGCGGCACACTGCCCAGCTTTTAAAACATTTGTGATGGGTCATTTCAGTGCCAAACCAGCTCTAATTGCTGGCAGCTGGCAGTTAGTTATCCAGGAACCTTCTTCTAGACCGGAGATTCTCAACCTATGGGTCACCTAAAACTATCTGTGTATCAGATATTTATTAACAATAGCAAAATTACAGTTATAAAATAGAACCAAAATAATTTTATTGTTAGGGGCCACCACATGAGGAACTATTAAAGGGTCCTAGCGTGAAGAAGGTTGAGAAACACTGGCCTAGATGTCTGTAGCAACACTAGCCCAGCCACTCACCTGGTGATTAAGACGGACGAAGGGGATGTTCACTTTTACCAGTCGTTCAAACAGGGACACTTCAAGGTTGAAGTTCTTGGCCAGATCATACACGTTAGCACTGGGACGCAGCTGGGGAGAGAAACATAGCTGAGGATTCTCTGCCGGAATCCTCACACTTGAGGATAACAAGGATAACACACTTATCACTCAGCAGCATGCGTCTTAAGTACCTCCTGTTGAACTTTAGGAGGGTTCTAGTCTAGGTGCTGATAGTTTAAGGATTAATAGTGGCAAGGATGGTGAAGAACCCAAGATGATGAGATGGAGAGCCCAAGGGTGGGAATTCTTTAGCTAGGCCTCTGAACAGTGCCACCGGAGTTGACAACAGCATATAGGAAGCTGTCAGCCATCCATTCATCTAAAACACAAGCTACGAGAAGGGATAGGAGGACAGAACAGGTACCCTGAGCAAATGAGGTGAGCCAGAGACACAGGACAAAGCCACTCTTGTTTTTGAAATGGTCTTGCTGTGTGCAGTTTCTAGGCAGGGAGGGTTGTGCATGTCCTTGTAATCCCATACTTCAGAGGTGGAGGCAAGGGTTAGGAGTATGCAGCCATTCTCAGCTACAGAGAGCTCAAGGCTAGCTTGGGCTACATGAGACCATCTCAAAACCAAAGCAATAAGAAACCCCTGGAGGGCTTTAAGAGTGACATGCTCTCATTAATAGGACTCTGAGGTTTTAGTTTGTCTCAGACAGGTGTGTCAGACAGCACAAGCTGGCTATGCCTGGATAATTTACTTTTTTTTTGTTGTGTTTTTGTTTTTAATTCATTTTGGCTCCTTTTCATGGGACAAACCAGTGAATAGCAAAAGTGGAAGCAAAAGACTAAAGAACTTTCTATGCAGTTGTCCATGATGAGGGCTGGAGAGATGGCTCTGCGTTAAGGGCACTGGCTGCTCTTGCAGGGACACAGTTTAATCCCATAGCACCCAGAGAGCAGCTCCCAACTATCCATAACTCTAGTCTAGGGGGAATCTGTCACCCTCTTCTGGCCTCCACAGGCACTGCAGGCACAGTGGTACACGGACATACATGCAGGCAAAACACAAAAAAAGACACTGTTTAAATAAGTTTTTTTTTTTTTTTTAAAGGCATGATGAACTAAGCAAGGTGGTACAGTTCTATAATCCCAGCAGTCTGAGGCAGGAGGATTACAAGTTTGAGGCCAACCTGGTCTGTATGACTGGTCTGTATGGCTCAGGGGTAGGGTACAATGCCTGCCTAGCATGTGTGGTCTTTGTGCAATCTCATGTAGTGAGGTTGGAGAGGAAAAGAACATGGGATACATGGAGGAGGGAAAGCACAAGTCATCAGTAAGCTTGAGGCCTGTTAAATGCAGAGACCAGGTCTTCTGTGTGTTTGGTCTCCCAGAGAACACCCCATCTTCTAGGAACTCTTGCTTTACCTGCTGGTGGTCCCCAATCAGAATAAGATGCTGGCAAGCTTTGCTTAGTGTGGCAATGGTGTGCGCCTCAAGAACCTCGGCAGCCTCTTCTACAATGACAATCCGAGGCTCCACCTGCTGCAGGATCTGGCGGTACTTGGCAGCACCTCAAGTTAGGAAAGACGAGAGAGGCTCCTTTAAGCTAGGGGCACAAGACCCAAAGGGCTACCTTTTTTGTACCTTCCCTGGGCTGGTAGGCAACTAAGCCCTCCTGCTCATCTGGGGCTGGAGTGGTCACTGAGTAAGAATATGGGCACTAAATGAGAGGTGGGCACCGAGGGAGAGGGTGGGCACCAGGGGAGAGGGTGGGCACTGAGAGGGTGGGCACTGAATGATCCGGAGCTTTGTGCTTGTTGACTTGTTGAGAATTTTAAATTCTGCAGTAACAAGTGGGAAAATGTTACAAGAGTTCCCAAAATAAGGGTGGCTTGCAACAGCTCTCACCATATTTCTTCATCTGATGGGATCTGGGCACCAAAGTGAACTTGGCTTGAACAGGTAAATCATCCCCCAAACCTTCCTACCTGTGGTTGTCATGCCCACAACCTGGGCATCTTTAAGGATGTGCAGGTCTTCCTGGAGTCTCAGCTCAGCCATTCTTTCTGCTGATGTGCGGTACTGGTGTTCATAGCTGAGGATCTTCCGGCGAGTGTCAGCCTGGTACATCTGCAGCCACAGTCTGGAGAATGGAAAACCAGGGAAAGGAAGCCTTTCTTTTGCAAGAGCTCTTTGAGTAAATGATGTGTCAGTTCCTCAGGTGAACTCTAAAGCCCTACAGAGTTTACAGGCCAGATGGGGAGAACGAGAGACCCAGAATCACAGAAATCAAGTCTAAAGTGCCCATAAAACGTGCAGGGTCATCAGGAGGAAGGAAGCTAGGGCGCAGAATACAGAGACAGCTCTTCTGTCAAAGCCTCCCAATGGCTTTCTACTTCTCACCTGAGCTGTATGAGGGCCTGCACAATCTGACCCATTCTAGGAACAGAAAAGAAATTCCATGGGATACAATACAGACTGCCTAGGCTTGGGCATTGTACCCGTACCTATAAAGCTGCCAGCGGGAGTTCAGGTCCAGCTGCCAGACGTCCTGGATCACACTGGCCTCGGCCTCAGTCATGGTGTTCAGTTTGCGAAGCTCAACCTTCATTTTTCTTTTCATTTTCTTCTTCTGGTTGCGCTGGGTCTGTAGACATCAATGCCAGGCAAAAGACTGAGCAGAGGCCCCAACACAGAAACAAAAGGGTCAGCACCCCTGATGAACTCTGTCTCCCTCTCCCTCCACCATGAGAATGACTCTGGAACCTGCATGGGCCCAAGCCTGCCCTGTTTCTTCTCAAGCGGTATGACTAGGGTGCTGGCTTGGCAATGTAAGGAAACTTGGGACAACCTCTACTAGGCCAGCAATGCTCTCACTGTCCATTTTTATTTATATTTCGCCTTTAGAAATCATACACACCGTCTCAGACACCATTATGACGTTTCTAACAAGTATGTCTATGCCGTGCCCCAATCTTTCTCTTCCCCTGCTACTCCTGTCTGAACTCACTTTGACTGCCATCTGTTTCTCTTTCTAATATGGGTGTATCATCAAAGTAGAGGAGACTGAGCTCTTGTGAATACTATTTGACCATTGCTGTTGCCTGGGAGCAGGTGCTTAAAAGGGGTCCTGCCATAGCCTGCTACATTGGTCTAACGAACTCACAGTATCTTAAAAGAAAGAACTCCCTTCTGGATCTGTCTCTGAATGAGGCTAAAAGATTGTATGAAGACTGGCATGTGAAAAAGATGTCACCACACTAAAGCCCCTACCCCCAAGTGACACAACAAAGAGCTGGGCTCATGCCTCTGTCCCCACTCAGGTGAAAACTGACTCCATTCAAGTTGTCCTTAGGAGAGATTCATTCTCAGTAAGGATTACAAACTGGTATTTGGAGTAGTCAGTCCTGTTGTCATAGTAACGTTTATAGCACTCATAGCACTCTGGTTCCAAGGTAAGTGCCAGAGTCCAGGGTGACCGAAGGATGAAGTCCGCTTTCTTCCTGTTTTATGTTCAACCTCTTCTCCTGCACTGGCTGCTTGGAGGCAGCGTGCTGAGGAGGTATGTGAAGGAATGAGCACCGACACTATGTGGTGTGCCGCCCAGGAGCCACATTCTTCTGAAAGCTCCAGAGAAGCACCTGGTACCTCCCTCTAGTCTAAGCTGCTAGTTCTTGCATGATGGCACCTCAGCAGCTCTGAGGACGAAGTGAAGTAACAAGAGTCACAGCAGCGGCCAAACTCCCCAGGGCTTGTCTCAGCAAACCTAGCTCAAGTCTTCATGGTAACATTGAACCCCCTTCCTCATTCTGTTGGGGCTTTTAGGGAAGAAAGTGAGTTTACCTCCCACTCTTCTGTAGCTTGCTCCTGTCCAGCCATAGCTGCAGGGCCACACTGGTCCAGCCTCATGGCCAAAAGCATTTTAGCCAACTCCTGGTCTGCCCAATTCTCTCCTTTCTTTCTTCGCGGGGGTCTCACTACCTCTTCCTCTTCAATCACTCGGTCTGCTTGAATCAGGTCAGCTTCCTCTGCAATCTCGATCAGGGAACCTTCCTCTTCCCCTTCCTCCTCCTCTTCCCCTTCTGCCTGGGCTGAGAGAGAAAGCAGGTGGAACAAGGGGCACCTGTAAGTGCTCACATACAAGACAGCCTCATGGTGCTAAGCAGTCTGGGAAGGGAAGGTGGGAAGAACGCCAGGGACACGACCTAAGATTCATGTATGTTTGTTTGTTACACTATATGATGGTTTACAAATCATATAAGGCGGCTTTATTTTGGAAATAGAATCTCGCCACATAATCATGGATCATGCTATATAGTCCAGCCTGGCCTCAAGCTGGCTGAGATCCACCTGCCTCTGGCCCAGCCAAATATGCCTTTTAAGAAGTTTTACTCTAGCAAATATACAAATGAGGGTAAATACAAGTAAAATGTAAGTTTGAAATTTATTTATTTTTTAATATGTATGGGTGTTTTGCCTGCATGTATCACTGTGCACCACAAGCATGCCTGATACCGGTGTCGGATCCTGGGGCTAGATGCTTGTGGGCTGTCATGTGGGTGCTGGGAACTGAACCCAGGTCCTCTGCAAGAGTAATCCATGATCTTACCCACTGAGCCATCTCTCCAGCATCTAAGTCTGCATAGTTTTTGTTTCTTTTTTGAGATAGTCTTCCTACACAGCCTAGGTTAGCCTCTGATTCCTGAGGTCTGGGATTATAATTGTAAACAAGCATATGTTAACTCCTCTGGTTTCTTTTAAATTTATTTTTATTATTGTCAGTGTGAGTGTTTTGAGACAAGTTCTCACATAGCCCAAGCTGGACTTGAAGTTGTCATATAGTTGGTGTTTTTGTTCGTTTTTAGCTTTTTGAGACAGCGTCTCCCAACAGCCCTGGCTGTCCTGGAACTCCCTACATAGACCAGGCTGGCTTTGAACTCACAGAGGTCTGTCTGCCTCTGCTTACTCAGTCCTGGAATTAAGGTGTGCGCCACGATGCCTGGCTTGCAGTTGTTATATAGTTAGAGATGGCCTTGAACTTCTGATCATCCTGCCTATACCACAATAACCCTGGGGTTACAGGCATGTGTCACCATGCCTGGATTTGTGGGTGCCGAGAATGGAAACTATGGCTTTGTGCATGCTAGCCAAGCAAGCTACAGAGGTCCATCCCAGCCCCAACTCACCAGTTTCTAACAAGCACTTCCCACGTGTGTATTTAGCAACAGTATTCCCTAATTGGCAGTGCTCCTGTTCAGTCTGTGACTCACTTTTTTGTTAGGCCTTTTGTTGACTGACTCAGATTTGTTAAGTGTGGGACTGATTAAAGTCATGTTGTTCTGGCTTTTACCGTATTCCAGCTGTGTCTTAGGTCACATGACCTTCTTACCTGCGTTCTCAGGTCCTGCTGGAGGAGCACTCTGAGTGAAACAGCCCACACCAAGACCCAGCCATTCAAGCATCATGGAGTGCTTTGAGGGCTGGACACAGGCCCAGTCAGCATCCTGTGGAGGAAGAATTATCAGTCATGAGGATCCTATGATAACCAGTATGAAGACAGTGCCTCTTCAAAGGATTTAAAATTCCTTCCTGAGGGTAAATCCCAGGAGTAGGTTCTTGCTTGGTTTGTATGAAGTCCTGGGTTCTAACCCAAGCACAGAAAGTCTAAACCCAAAACCTTACAGTTCAGTGGCTGCTGGGCTGGTGATACATATCTGTGATCCTAGCACTTGGGACGTAGAGACAAGGGGATCAGCTGTATAGTGAGACCAGCATGGGATACATGTGCCCTTGTCTTAAAAAAATAAATAAAATTCAGATGCTACAGACCTGCAACATTTAGTACTATTTGCACAAAATGTTAAAATCCAAACACTTAGCCTGTCTTGACAGAGTCAAGAGAACCGTGGCAACACGAAGCCTTTGTACTAAATGGCAGCAAGCACCTGGAGCTATACCACCCAGGGGGCCACAAGGCCTCTCTCTGTCCCCCTGCTCCCCACTAGGCCACTCCACTTACTTCCAGGGCCTGTCTAATCTTCTTTATTTATTTATTCATTTAATTTTTTAATAATACTTTTATTAATAGTTTGAGTTTCATACAATGTCTGTCTAATCTTCTAAGGAGACTGTGGCCCTGGAAATCACCAGTCCAGTGAGACAAGTAAGTATACTGCCTGCATTCAGAGGACACTGTAAGGAGCCACTAAGACCATCTCTGCAAGGTGGCCGGCCAGAAACCCAAAGAAGAGGTAACTCTTGTCCTTGAGATGGACTGGGATACTTCTTGTTATGATTTTCTTACATATAACACTTATAACTGGGCATGATGTCATAAGCTTATAATTTCAGCAGCTGGGAGATGGGGGCAGGAGGATTAGGAGTTCCAGGTCATCATGGTTGTAGACTGCATAATGAAGGAAGGCCAACCTGGGATAAATGAGACTTTCTCAAAAAACAAGCAAACGGGCAGGAGAGATGGCTTAGTAGTTAAGAGCACTGGTAGATTTTTTTTCAGGGGACCTGGGTTCAACTTCCAGTACCACATGATGGCTCACAACCATTTCTAACAGCAGTTCTAGAGGACAGTGCCATCAGGTCATCTGGTTTCTATGGGCACCAGGCACTAAAGTGGTGCACAGACATACATGTGGGCAAAATACCCATGTACATAAAAATTAAAATTAAACAAAAACAAAGCATGCCTTAAATTACGGCATTTGAGAGGCAGAGGCAGCTGGATGGCTGTGAATCTGAGGTCAGCATGGTCTACACAGTGAGATCCAATCTCAAACAAGAAATAAATGAAGTGGGAGCTGGAGAGATGGCTCAGCAGTTAAGAGCATTGGCTGCTCTCCCAGAGGACCTGGGTTCAATTCCCAGCACCTGCATGGCAGCTCACAACTGTCTATAACTCCAGTTCTAGGAGATCTGACACCCTCACATAGACACACATGCAGGCAAAACACCAATGCATATAAAATAAAAATAAAGAAAGAAAGATGAAAGCAAACAAAACAAGCAAATAACAGTCCTCAACAGAAATCCCACAATACTTTTGAGTTCTGAGGTTCGCAAATATTAACTTGTTTGTACAAATAGTAATCCTCTAACAATGAAGTTGATCAGTGTTTGCACTGGGGACCAAACACAAGACCTTGCTCTCTAGTTAGTTAAATGCTTTTTTACCAAGCAAGCTCCCAAATTCCAACTTAATGTTATCTCTACTTTGTAGCAGAATAAACAGGTACATAAAATCAAGTAACTTATTCAGAGCAAAGCCTATCCGGGCTCAAACTCAGCAGGTAGATTGCAGAGCCTTTTTCCTGATCAGTACTCTCAACTGTTTCTCCTCACAAGAGGGAACTCTTCACTACAGCATCAGATCTACAAACAAATCAGGCTCTGGACTGTGATTTCTGTTGGAGCTGCCTCCATGTGTCAAGTACCCTGTGGGCAGTCCTACCTGCATGGGTCCATTCATGAGGCTTTCCCAGTGCTGGGGAGAGATATACTTCTCCAAGTATTGTTCTCGAAGGACGCCACGCATGGTGCATTCCAGGGTCTGGGCCCCTTCCTGAAGTTCTTGCTCTGACTCCTTCATCTCTGTTACAATCTGCCAAGAACGGAAAGAAAGAGACAATGAAGAAACATTCTCTTCCAAAGCTAGCATCTGCCCTGAGAGAAAGTAAAGTCAAGAAAGGAAAACCAAGAATGAGTAATAAATAAACACATTACTCAACAAACCAGTTTCTCAAGTACATCACACAGTCTTGAAACCCAAGGACTAGTATTTAATGGCCTGGCCAGGCGGTAAGCAGGACACACAAAGGACACAGTGGAAAACAGGCCCAAGGTGCTCTAGCTCAGACTACAAGACTCATAGCCTCTTTTCCTCCTTGATAATAAGATCTGGCATTTTTTTTTCCACTTGCTTAAGAGATAGGTTCTTGCTACAGTGTCCAGGCTGGTCCTAAACTTCTGATTTAACCAAACCCTCCTAATAGCTGGGACTAAAGGTCTGTGCCACCATACCCAGATACAATTTTGATTGGGCACCCCACTCATATAAACACACTTCCCAAGCCAGGCATGGTGGCACACACCCAGCATTCGGAAAGCAGAGGCAGGTGGACCTCCGAGTTGAAGGCCAGTCTGGTCTATAGAGTGAGTTCCAGGGCAGCCATGGCTACACAGAGAAACCCTGTCTTGAACCACCTCCCCCAAAAAAAAGATACTTCTCAGTTTGCAGGCTATGTGGGCAGTCTGGAGGAACTAGACTGAAGGTCCTGGCAGGGGTAGGAGAATAGCTTTTCACCCTTTGTCTCAGCACCAAAAGATTAGTGGAATAAAAAGCCAGAAGAAAGCTGGGTCCTTCAGAGGGCTGAGGAACCTGCTGGAAAGCAGCTGCTATGTTATGTGGGTCCTCTGAGCCCCTCAGCTACTCCAGTGCTGGGACTTACACTCATGTAGGCCCTTCGCAGGTGCATGGGGAGGTTGCGGCGGAATTCCCGCTTGTTCCTCAGCTCCCTCAGGGTGAACTGCTTCAGGATTTCACTGTTGCTCCTTCCTCCCACTCGCACAATGCTGGTCTTCTGACACTTGTAGATGCCTGTGAAGCAACATGCAGTATTCCAGGGCCGAGAAGAGCGATACCGACGACTTATCTCAACTGTTCCCTTAGGGTACAAACTTGTGCTTACGGGATGTTCACCCATTTTGTGTGAGAAGGCTACAAATAAAATGTGGGCTGCTGAGCAGGAAAGTATAATGTTTAGGAGCAAAGCCGTGGACTTGGACTCTCTCTCAAAAGGAGAGAGAATTCCTGGCTCTGACACATAATGCTGTACAGAAGGAGCAAGTAATAGGCACTGGACTGGTGGCTCAGTCTGTGTAAGAACTGGAGACAGTAGTAATGTTCCTGTGTGCTTACAGTTTGGGTACGTTAGTCTTTCTCTGCAGCTCCTAGCATGGCCCAGCAGAAGCAAGCAGCCAGTACATGTGACCTATTCCACACGTAAGATGGCTGCTTATATGTTGTAGACCCAGTTTTTGATTTGCTTTCCTTTCTCATAGCCTGGCTCATTAAACCATTTACTCCAACAGCCACAGTTCTAATACTGAAGGCCCTGCTGCTGTAAATGTACAGAAAGAACCTGCACTAGCTGTTGGGCTTATGTAGGTGAAAAACAGCACAGAAAAATGCAGAGCAATGTTTCCACAAACGGAAGAACACGTGTTTATTCATGGGGCAAACAGCATTAAAAAGGCAATTCTATCTTTATTTGATATGTATATGTGTACATGACTATCCTGGCAGGGGCTCATGTAGGACAGAAGAGGGTGTCAGATCCCCTGAAGTTAGTGTTATAGATTGAGAGGTCTTCAATGTGGGTGCTGGGAACTACATTCAGGTCCTCTGCAAGAGCACCAGGCATTCTTAAACACTCAGCTATCTAATGAGTATTTTTTGAGTGATTAACATGTCATGTAAATTCGGTAATCTTTCCACCCTCAGTGTCTATAGTCCATGGCATAGACAAAATAAATGACAGGGGCTGCAGAGATGGCTCAGCAGTTAAGATCATTGGCTGCTCTTCCAGAGGGCCTGGGTTTAACTCTTAGCATGCACATGGAAGATCACACCCGTCTGTAACTCCAGTTCCAGGGAATGGGACACCCTCTTCTAGTCTCTGACAACACTAGGTTTGCATGTGGTGCATAGACTTACATTCAGGCAAAAGCCCAAACACATAAAATAAAAATAAATTAATCTTAAAAAAAAAATACAAAAATAGAAAATAAAATGGAGAAAGGGGATGTAACTTGGGAGCATGGGGTAAGTCTACTTGAGACATTTAAGGTAAGGCCTGCAGAATGAGTTGGTACAAGCTGGGTTCGATGCACTCAAGCTGGGATGTGGAGGGCAAAAGAGGACAGCCAAGGACTGAAGGTGATGGGTGCCACTGGGGTTGGGAAGCTGCAGAGTAAGGTGGACCAGCCAGTCTTGCAGGTCAGAATAAGGACTGTGGACAAGAACCAGAAGGCCACTCAAGCTGTGGACATTTTGTGTGTGTAAGCACATGTGGTGCTGAGATGGAGCTCAGGGCCTGGTGACACACTAGGAAGCTCTCCACCATTCAGCTACATTTCCAGCCCTAGTAGAAAACAATTTTGAATGAAGACATTCCTTACCTTCTAGAAACTGGTCTAAAGCATGGTTAGTATAACACACGACCAAGATGGGGAACTTCTGGGCACTAATTTGCCAAACAGACTCGTTGGTCAGAAGGGCCTGAACAATTTTTAGACCCACGTAAGTTTTGCCTAGAAAACAAGGAAAAGACAAGCTATAAAATATATACTTTTTTTCAGTTTAACGTTTTTACTCGTTAACTTAAAAGGTGATCAACTTTGTATTTCAAATTTTATTAAACATATTCATCTGAAATTTGTTTACATGGAGAAAAGACAAAGGATTTCAAACAGTCCACTAGCTACTCAGAAACGTTCTCCTCAGAGCTCAATTCGGCAGCACATATACTAAGTTGAAGCAACACTGAGAAGACTAGCATGGCTCCTGCAAAAGGATGACGTAACAGTTTGTGAAGTGTTGCGCTTAAAAACAAAACAAAGCATTCTCATTAGCCAGATGTGGCAGCATAAACCGTAACCCAGCACTTAAAAGATAGCAGCAAAAGAACTGCTGTGAATTCAAGACCAGCCTGGACTACATAGTAACTGTGTTATAAAACAAAGACATGTATTGGAAGACAAAAAGAGACTTTTACAAGCATAAAGGCTAGATGAAAAAAAACAACTAAAGAACAAACGCTTTTCTTTGAGACAGTCTCATGGAGCCCAGGGTAACCTGAAACTCACAGCATAGCTGAACATAACCTTGAATTCCTGATCCTCCTGGCCCTACCTTCAAGCGCTAGGATAACAGACGCAAACTACTACATGTTGGTTATTTGTTGCTGGCGTCCTGCTTGCCAGCCATGCATGCAACCTGCCCATAAATTACATCCCCAGCCCAGATGAAAAATTCCAATGTGGACAGGTGGTGGCGGCGCATGTCTTTAATTCCAGCATTCGGGAGGCAGAGGCAGGTGAACCTCTGAGTTCAAGACCAGCCTGCTCCAGGACAGCCATGACTACACAGAGAAACCCTGTCTTGAAAACAAAAAACCAAACAAATATAAGAACAAACAAACAAAAAAAAAAAAAAAGGAAGAGAAAAATTCTTGTGTGAACTTCTTTCACTTTTAACTCTGATAACCAAGACAGAAGGCATGAGGGTCACAGCTCAGTTAAATAGCACACACAGAACACCTGGTGCCACTCCTGCTCCAGGAAGCCTTGACTTGTCTCCAAGGTCACTCCAGACCATGCCTTCCCCTCACAGTGCCTCTCCTTACAGAAGACTCCAACGTCACTGACTTACCAGACGGGGACTGTAAAGACAAAGACTTCCATCTCTTCCGGCCTTACCTGGACCAAGACTCTACCTTCCTGTTGAGCATCAGGACGCCAGTCTCAAAATTTAGACTTTTAATAAATTATTTTTAAAAATCCATTTGCTGTTGTTTTGAGACGCTATCTCCCGTGGCCCATGCTGGCCTTGAACTCTCCTCCTCACACATTCCAAATGACAGATTTACAGGCATGTGCCATGGCACTAGCACAGCTATTTTTAAATTTTATTTTATTGCTTTTTGTTTTTATTTTTTTAGATAGGGTTTTGTAGTAATGTTTTGAAGTGCTCTTGGTTTCTCTAAAAACACAGAATGGTTTTTGGAGTATGTTTTTGTGCCCAATCCAGGTGTAGTGGATGAGAGTGAGTTTGATTTAGACTATTCGTTACCAGTGGCTATGATTTGTTTATGTGCTGCTATGGAAAAACATTCTTTTGCCACATGCAGCTTAGACTTTTGGGAACTTTGCTCAGAGTACATATTGTTTGAGGCCCAGAGAGCAGAAGAGGGAATTAGGTTTGGGGATATTGTGCTGAGATGTTAGTCCAGCTTACTATCAGCTCTTGCTCTCCCAAGTTCAGGTTGCCAATAAGGGTGGTAAATATGTCTTATTTCATTCTTTTTTCTTTTCTGAGCTAGAGGGTAAACAAGCACAGTAGTAAACCTGGCTGTCTTGGAGACTAACTGTCTCTGTAGATCAGGCTGGTCATGAACTCGGAAATCTACCCGCTTCTGCCTCCTGAGTGATGGGATTAAAGGCGTGTGCCATCATACCAGTTAATTTTTAAAATTCTTTAAAAAATACATTGAGATGGTTTGAAATGTAGGCAGCACAAGTCAGGCGGTGGTGGTGCACGCCTTTAACTCCAACACTCAGGAGGCAGAGGCAGGTGGATCTCTTGAGTTCAAGGCCATCCTCATCTACAAGAGTGAAGTTTTAGGACAACCAGGATTACACAGAGAAACCCTGTCTCAAAAACAAAACAAAGCAAAAAACAACAACAACAAAAAAAAAAAAAAAACCAAAAAGCAAAAGAAATGTAAGCAGCATAGATGAGACTACTGGGAAAAGTCCTGGAGCCACACGGTCTTACTGGAATAATCTGTGCTAAGATTCCTGTGGACTGTCCAGTGTCCCCAAGCCCACACAGAGACTGAGCTCCTCTACAACTGCCTAGCACCACCCCCCTCCATTTTTAAAGATACAAATAGTAGCAAACTCTTTTCAGTGCATATGTTTGCTTTTTTTTACTTAATGTATCTTGGAGATAGTTCTCTGTCAGAAAAAGACACATACCACCTGCCTTTTAAGAATTTTCAGCCAGGTACATTTATCTCCCTCCCTCCCTTCTGGGCAAAGAGAGAAAATTTATTTGGTGAAGGTAAACATCACCCAGAGAGACCAGATGGGCAAGGGCTGTGACAAGGGAGCCACATGGAGACCTCACACTGCGCAAGGCACAGGCTGGGGCCAGGGGAATGCCCTCAAGCCTTTTAGCACCATCTGGACAAGCTCTTCGTAGTTGATACAGCCATGTATCCTCATGCCCTGCCACCAGCATCTCTTCCTCCCCCTCCATCTTCTCCTCCAGCATGATGAGGACATGACGGATTTCAGCACCCATGACAGTACCACTCCCTTCCTTGTCAAATGCAAGACCTTCAACATAAGGTCCTTATCGGTTTCCTGGTCCTTGTTCTCGGCCAGTCTGCCGCATGGGCAGGAAGTACTCAAAGCCCAGCACCTTCACATTCATCACTCTCGGGGTTCCCCAGGACCTTGAGCACCTCAGCGTCGGTAGGGTTCTGGCCCAGAGCCCTCATCACATCCCCACATTGGCTATACAGGATTTTGTCATCAACTGTTTGGTCAGACAGCTAGCTGGAAGGCCTCCTCGAATTCTGTAGTCGGGCCCTCGGCTCTGTGGGACCTTTTCTGGCAGCAATGGCCACTTTTTTCTTTCTTCTTTGTTTTAAAACAGTCTCATGTGAACTTGGCTAATCTCAAGCTCACTATGTGGCTGAGGCTGACTTTGAACTCCTCATCTTCCTGCCTCTGGGCCCTGAGTACAGGGATCAGAAGAATGCGCTGCCACCCCAGACACCCATTGACTATGATGACATCCATATTGTTCCCGATCTTATGTGACAGGGTCTCATCACGTAACCCTGGTGGCTTGGAACTTGCTATGTAGACCAGGCTGGCTTCAACTCACAGAGATCTGCCTGCTCCTGCCTCTATTGGGACAAGTGGGTGCCAACATGCTTGGCTCTTATGTGGCAAATTCTTTAGATATGCTTTTTACATACTATGGTACACTTGGGTTTATGATAAACTCAAACACTTCATTAGACTCAAGAGTTACATAGTCATTAGCAACTGGCCATAAATTAAGTCTAAATTTCTACACTGTCAGGCTGAAGTAGCCAATGTCCTCCAAAGCTCTAAGCTGACTAAGGGAGTGACATGGAAATCCTGACTTCAACACTGCACGGGGAGCAATTGGTTCTTCTTTTTGTTTTCTTCAAATAATATGTACGGGGTCCTTTAGCCAGTATCAGACTCTTGCAAACTCAAGAGATGCAACATCAAGGGAAAGAAACAGGACTCCTACCTTCCTGGCCAGTCCACACTAACAGAGGACAAAGGTGCCAACCACACAAACAACTGTAAAATCGTGTGGATTTTCCTAAAGGAGAAACTTGAAATTAGCAAAACATGTTAGATTTGGGACTCACAGAGTCTGGGGAGCCTTCTCCAGGGAAGGGAAGGCAAAGAAACAGGGTGTCTGTTTGGGCAGGCTGCCTAATTTTATCAGTGGATGAAGGGCAAGGTCTGCCTCCAGCAGGAGAGCTTAGATAAGCGGAGAGGAGAGACTGTGAGGGGGAAAATGACTGGAAGTGGGTAACAGTGTTGCTGGGGGAGGGCAGACAAGGTTAAGTCCTGTCTGCCTCTGCAGCTTGTGACAGATAGGGAGACTTCAGCAGGAAGGAGAATCTTGGAAATTCAGTATTTAACACCTCTCCCTTCCCCTTACAAGAGCTACTTTGTGGGATTTTTCACTCCCAAATAGTTCCCTTTGCTGCTTTCTCCCACACTCAGAGATAAGTCCTTGTGTGTCCATGGAGAGTGGGTTCTCTGGGTCTGAAGTGATTACTAATGTGGGCTGATGTGAGCTCCTCCAAGTGAGCATGCAGCACATGGGTTTTACAGACAGTGGCCAAGTCCTGCAGAAGAGCCCAGAGATGGCAGGGAAGGATCATGGAGAAGGTCCACAGGCACAGATGCCCACAGCTGGGGCATTTGAGTAGGACAGCTGACACTCCTCTTGGTTCTGAGGTCTTGCTCTATAACCTAGGTTATACATGCTCTATAACTCATCACAGCCCAGGCTCACCTCAAGTTCTAGGCAACCCCCTGCCTCAGTCTCCTTACTTCGGAGCAGTAAGTCACCAATTTTGTCCCAGTTTTCTTTATTTCTTTTTCTTTCAGCCCCCCTTTTGGGACAGGGTCTCTTACAGTCCTGGCTGGTCTCAAACTCACAAGAGATTCACCTGCTTTTGCTTTCCAAGTGCCACCCTGCCTAGCTTTAAACGATTTTTAAAATTAATTTTTAAAGATTCATTTTTATTTATGTGTGTCTGTGTGCAGGCATTGTATGAATGTGCAATTGACCTCAGAGGCCAGTGGAGAACATTGGATCCTCTGGAATTGGAGTTACAAGCAGTTATGAGCCACTCTTAATTTAATTCTTAACTGAAGGAATACAATTTAATTACTGTGATTATATTGTCAGAAAACAACGTGACAATACTGTAAGCTAGAGGGATGGCTTAGCTGTTATGAGCACTTGTTACTCCAGCTGAGGACCAGAGTTTAGCTCCCAGCCCCAACATGGCAGGTCACCATCTATAACTCCAGTTCCAAGGGATCTAATGCCCTCTTTTTCCTCCTGTAGGCATATGATATGTGTATTTATTTATTTATTTATTTTTTTGTTTTTTTTCAAGATAGGGTTTCTCCATTGTAATTGTCCTGGAACTCACTTTGTAGATCAGGCTGGCCTGGAACTCATAGAGATCCGCCTGCTTCTGCCTCCCCTGCCTCCCCAGTGCTGGGATTAAAGGCATGCATCACTATTGCCTGGAAATATATTGTACATTTAAATGCAGGCAAAACACTCAAACACATTAATTTTTTTTTTTTTTTTTTTTTAGCCAGGCATGGTGGCATATGCTTTTAATCCCAACACCCAAGAAGCAGAAACAGGTAGGCCAGGGTGGTCTACATAGTGAGTTCCACGACAACCAGGTCAACACAGTGAATCCGTCTCAACCAAAGAAAATAAACAAAATTGTAAATGGATATGATTCTTGATAAGCTCTAGATTTCCCTCCTGAATACACAGTGTATAAAGCATGTCACTTATAAGGGAACTGGTCAAACATGATCTGCTGATACAATGGAGTCTGTGAGAATTGTTCTGGAGTTACCATGAAAACAGCTCACACACTAATACGGAAGCATCTCTATGACAACAAGAACAAAGTGACTTCAGAACAGGGTTAGAGCAGGGGAACCTGAACCCAAGTGTTAAGTCTGTGTGTGAAGAATCATATGACATTCTTTGGAAGGATACACAGGGAAATCATTAGCATCATTGGCTGAAGGAAGGGACTGGGGTGGTAGGAGAAAGGCAGAGACTTTTAAAAACATAAGCTGTTAAACCTGGTGGTGGCGGTGCACGCCTTTAGAATCCCAGCAGAGGCAGGCGAATCTCTGTGAGTTCGAGGCCAGCCTGGTCTACAGACTGAGTTCCAGGACAGCCAGAGTTACAACAGAGAAATGCTATCTCGAAAAAAAAAAACAAAAAAAAAAACAAACAAAAAAACTTAAGCTGTTATTTCTTAAAAGGTAATACTAAAATTAATGAGCCAGAAAACTTAACGTCTCAGATGAACAAAATCCGATATCATGTAGCTTGGCCTGAAAACTGATACCATCCAGAAGCCACACTGGAAGGAAAGCAACCGAAGAGTAACATGAACAGGACCTCTTCTCCCTGCTCCTACATTCTGCGCACACTTCCAGTATAGCAGCATTTCTCATTAGAAAGAAACAACTTTCCACTCTGCTTCATGAATTTTTTTGTTTTAGAAGGCAGGGATGTAGCTCTAGCTGGCTTTGAACCTGGTAGTAACTCCAAAGAGCCATAAAGTCCTGATACTCTTACTTCCACCTCCTAAATGCTGGGAATACCATGCCACTGCATGGACTTTTAATTTTTTTTTTTTTTTTTGGAGACAAGGTCTCCCTATGTACCCTTGGCTGTCCTGGAGCTCACTATGTTGAACAGTCTGGACTTGGACTCACAGAAATCCAATTGTCTCTACCCCTCAGTGATGGGATTAAAAGCGTGCACCACCATGCTTGGCCTTATTTTTCTTAAATCATGAATTGCCCTTGCTTTATTAATACTTTAAAGACCTGCTTCTGTCTCCTTGGATAGTTTTGCATATGCTTTTGGGGAGTTAATTTAGTAGTCTTTGCATATCTGTTAGCATAAATTATGCTCAAAGCATGCTACATATAAGTCAAGGTATACAAACATGGTCTTATGTTTGTTGTTAAATAAAAATGTATACATAAATAAAGAAATTCAGACAGAGTGCTAACCATAGTTACTACTTTAGAGCAGGATAAGAGTGCACATGGAGAGTCATGTGTGAGTGAGAATCCTGAAGTGAAGCAGAGAGAGGAGCCAGGACTTTCCATTCAGGCTGTCCAAGGTCAACAGTCCCACGTCTGCTCACCTGTGTGAGCTTCAAAACACCTCACAGCTTTTAAGTAAGAGATACTTGAACTTCATTTGACTTAGTTTTTCCATTTGCAAGATGATTTTATTTATCCAGCAGGGCTACTGTGAAAACACAATGAGCTACAGCAGGTCGAATGGTGCTAGGCACATCGTGCTAGGATTATATATTTATACTATTTAATTTAAAATAGCATAAAGCCAACAGACCTTTTAAGAAGATGTACCTGTCTTTGGCCCCAGTGGTCTTCCTGTGATCTTTTCTGATCTATCACTATGCTTGTCTGGGAATCACTGAGTGGCTATGTCATGAACAATATTCATTGTGTTCAGGGAAATATTTCTAAATGAGGCATTCTAGAAACCTAGAGCAAAATCTCCCTTGCCTGACACCGTAAGCTCTGAGAAATTCTCTTACCTGTTCCAGGAGGTCCTTGAATGATAGCCAGCTCCCTTGTGAGAGCAAACTGTAAGGCTTCCATCTGGGAGTCATCCAGCTTCAGGGCTTCTTTTGAGGGCCATTGGCTAAAGTCTAAGACATTAACTCTAGAACGTCGCAAGACCTCAGCACCCCTCAGAGACTTCCCAGTGGCCAAGGGATTCTCCATCAGGAGGGTAAAATCGTATCTGCCACCCATTAGCAAGTACCTTGGCTCCTGCACATGGGAGTCACACTCCACAATGTTCCTCTGGAAGGGGACATCCTCCTCCTGGACCTCCTGTAGTCCTTCCAGGACGTGCCTGTAAGCCTCAAAGTAGGCCGTTGTCTCTACCATGAGGAAAGAGTCAGAGGGTTGGACGTTTGCGAGCAGCTTCTGGCTCTGCTCGTTGAAGCACAGCTGGACAATGCCTCGGCAGAGATCTTCGTGCTCCCGGTTTGAAACAGTGGCAAAAAGAAACGTCTCAAAGTTGTCTTTGGACATGCACACTAACGACCCATACAGCAGTCGCTTGGAATTCTGCCAACGAACGAACTTCAGCGGTTTTGTGTCAAATTGCACTTTGTACACGATGCCTGATGCTGAGCACATGGGGGTGATAATCCTGGCATCAAAGTAGATCCGGATGTCATCAAACTTCCTCTTCCTCAGACCCTGGTCCTCAAAGCTTTGTAGAAGCTCCAAAATGCCTTCTCGGAGGGGCCTGACAAAATCCTCTCGCAGAAGGCGGAAGTGAGTGTCTAAGTAGATAGCAGTGCTCTCGTATTTTCCAGAAATGATGTTGGGGCGAAGGAAAGGCCTCTCATCCAAGTGCACTTCGTTGTAGGTGGGGTAGATGGGCAAGGCCCGGTAGCTCTCAACCTGGCCCTCTGCCTCAGACTGCACTAGAGTATAAGTGTCCACTCTCAAAGAGCCCTCTCGCCTCTTTTCCTGCAGATGCCTAATGATTGTCTGCACCTTTTCCAGATTCTTCTCTGTCTCCTCTTCTATGTCAACCCCAGAGGCTCTCAAAGCATTAAGAGAAGCTGGCAGGAGAGAGATGAGCATGGAAGTTTCCTGCACAGAGCTGGCGGGGAAGACACTGACGAGGTCCTGGAGGAGGGAGATGATATTGCTTATGTGTTCTGGATACTGGTTTCGAATGTCAGGGATGGGCTCCGTAATCATTCCCACCACATAAGCAGGCAGGCAGACTCTGAGGAATTTGGAGTTATTCAAGATGCCCAGCACATGCAGGATGCTCTGACGGTCTATCCTGGAGCTGCAAGCCTTCCGGAGAACTTGGCAGATCAGCTGAAGGAAGCTGGGTTTCATGGAAGAATGAGAAAGCAGCTCCTTGAGCCCCATACTTGTGGCAAGTGTGATGGCCACCTCAGAGGGCTCTTTCTGCAGGAGACTCTCCAGGAACTTGTAGCCCAGTCTCTTCGGCTGCTGTGGCTGCTCTGCTGGCTTCTGGTGTGGGGTCCGCCACTGCTGGAAGTTGTCGCTGGACCACGGTGGTCTGCGGTTCATACCCTCCTGGTTGTCATTTCTCCTCCTGGTGTCATTCTGGCTTTGTCTCTGGTCTCTGGCTTCGTCACTGGTATGCCCCTCCTGGTTTCTTCTTCCCTGATGTGGATTTCTGCCCATAGCCCTAAATCTCTCTTCCCTCTGCCGGAAAGGAACAGGGTGGTTCATGGCCCTAGGATGCCTTCCAGCATGGTTGGTTCCGCCTCGGAGTGCATTGGCTGCTGGGTTATTGGTTTGATTTCTGGCTCTTGGTGGTACTTCTCCATCTACAGGACCTAAACACAATGGGGTATTGGGTAAACACTGAGTCAAGGAGTAAGGAAGTTCAGTAAGACAACAATGAACATGCTTTCATCCTCCAAAACAAACAAGCAGCTCAGATTTTCCTTGGAGTGATTTAAAAAGTTTCTAGCCAAAGGGCTGCGAAAGAGATAGATCAGTGGTTAAGAGAACACACTGCTCTTCCCAAGTTCAGGTCCCAGCACCCACACTGGGCTGTACAAAACTGCTGTAACTCCACCTCCACGGAGATTCAATGCCTCTGGCTTCTGCAGGCACCTGCACACATGTATACATAATACAGACACACACACAGAGGCAGGAGGATTGTTAAAGTATTATTTATTAATATATATATTATTATATATATATTATAATATATAATATATATAATAATAATATTATTATTATTGGTGGATATCAATAAAGAGCCATGACACTTTCTGAGATGAAAAACCTGAATGGCCAAGGCACAGGGTCTAGCCTTACAAGGCAGACTTACAAGTTCCTCTTTCCATTCTCTGATCAGCTTCTTCCTTCTCTCCTCTCTAGCACATGACCTCTAGGTATTTTATTGTAAAGAATCACCGCCCACCAACACACAGGCCTTAATGCATAATGAATAGAACCTTCGCAGTGCACCAACCCCTAAGTTCAGCTGGCAGACAAGATGCCATTTTACAGGCCAGTCAAATCCCCACAAAAGGTCTTCCTTATCCGGTGCTTAGGTTCCTCCATTAATACAATCGGATGCTTTTCTCAGTGGGCAGACATCATTAGAATGACAATTGTTCCATCAAAGGCCATTGAATAAACAATTGCGGGTGCTCCAAACTAGCATGCTTTCTGCATTCCAGAATGGACTGGACTAAGAAGCTGTTTCCAGTAGCTAAGGAAGGTGACCTTCTGGTCATAGTTCAGGCCACTGGATAAACAGCTTAATATTTGAGAATAAGTTCAAATATACCCCAACAGAGGATCACGAGTTCAAGGCTAACTTGGACAACACAATATATTAGAAGCTAGACTGAACTACATGGCAAAACTCTGGTGAGAGCTATGGGGTATAGGCAGTGGTAGAACGCTTGTCTATTATGCTTGAGGTCTTGAGTTCTAGCTTAAACTACAAGGAAAGATGATTGCTATTGCTGCATGGATTTTGAAAATACTGTCCTCTTAAAAGATACAAAAAAGAAACTGCCTGATACATGCTAGACATGAATAATCACAGTATCTTATTTCATACCCCATGCTGGGCCTAATTTCCAGAGGGTTCTAGTCTCTGGCCAGCACAAAACAAGTCAGAACACAATTAATTCCTCACTGTGGAACCTCATGTAATTTCTCAGTGGCTGCTATAGATAAAATGTTTATAAGACATCAGGTAAATATTGCCAATGTGTACCTTGATGTCTCATGTAAACATAAATAGAAGAAATTTATTTTAACACATATAAAAATTACAAAATGCTTGGAACTATTCTCGGGACTCTCCTGTGATTTCTGCGGTAACTCTGCTAACAACTGTCATAGGCTACAAGGACAAGTGGAAACGCTACTGGAGCTCAGCTCAGCAACAGGAAATGCAGCTTGAATGGGAAAGAGGAAGGCAAGTGCTTCCCCTTTCCAAGATGTTTTTTATTTTTATGGCTAACCGACAGACTGTAGGGAAAATGAAACATGCACATCCAGTCTTCTTATAGGAAACTGAAAATGAAATTCAAACTTTGATCCAGGAAACTGAAAAGCGAAACTCTAGTTCATCCCTCCCCCCAACTCCCTAGTATCAATTACCCACTTCACAAAAGAAGCCTGGAGGGAGGCAGCCTGGGGCCCCGGAAACCAGTACCCTGTGCAGGGGGTCTGCCCTTGCCAGGCACACTCAAAAGTCACTTTCCTTCCCTTTAAAACTGATTCCAGAGCTGATTCACCTTAGCAGAGTGGTGTGGAGGTTTGCAGAACAGACTGTGCATAACTTGACAATAAAAGTTAGGAATCCTACAGATATATGTCATATTTAAGGTGACTGGACCATTTCACTACATCAGATGCAAAATACATTAAGGTTTTTTGTTTGCTTGCTTTGTTTTGAGACAGGGTCTCAGTGTGTAATCCTGGCTGGCCTAGAAATCAGTACCTAGACTAGGCTGGCTTAAAACACACGGAAATTTGCCTGCCTGTCTCCCTACAGCTGGGATTAAGGAGGTGTGCCACCATACTTGGCTATGTCCTTTTTGTTTTGTTTTGTTTGAGACAGGGTCTAACCCTGTAATCCAAGCTGGCTTCTAAGCTAAAACAAAAAAAAACTTTTTTTTATGTATATGAATGTTTTGGCCCATGTATGTCTACATGTGCGTTAATTCTCATAAAATATTAATATTTTGTATATGATTAAGTTAAGAAATTAGAGCATTACATTTTATTAAGCTGACATTAAATTAAAAAAAAAAAATTCAAGGTCAGTGAGATGGCTCGGTAGATGAGGGTACTTGATACCAACCAACCCTGAAGATCTGAGTTCAGTCCTCAAGAACCGCATGGTGGAAGGAAAAAACCAACTGTCTTGAGATGTCTTATGACTTCCACATGCATGTACACTCAAGTATACACACACGCTATAAAACGCTACTGGTTGTCTTTGACATTTCCTGATGATGCTATTAGAAATTAAAAGGTAGCTTTTAGCTGCCCCAAGTTGCTGTTGGATAGCCCTACATCGCTGCTTGTTTGTTCTCACCCTCGCAGCACCAGGACGGAGCAGGAGCCGATGACACATGCTAGGCAGCGAGCGAGCAAGCTCTACCACTGAGCTATACCCTTAGCCCTGGTTTTGAGGCAAGCTTTCTCTATGGAGCTCCGGATGGCCTTAATCTCACTGTTTAGCTGGCCTCAGACTCTTGCTCCGTCTGCTGGGATGACAGGCTTCCTACCACAGTAACATTCACAGCTCTCCTAGGGAGAGTAGGATGCTTTTCATGTCATTGATGCTGTAGCTAAGGAGGTCATTCTTAACGGAAAAACACAGGCCACTCAGGTTGGCTTCTCTTCCTCACTGGGTAGGAACCCTACTTACCTCTGTGGTTGGTAAGGGGATTCCTGGGCCTGGCCTCCAGATGTGGTCTTCTGTCTTCCATGTCTGAGTTGCAGGAAGTTTTCCACATTCACCTGACTAAGTTATCTGTAACTGCATAGGCCAAGAGTTACCAGTGCCCTTCAAACACAGCAAATACCCAAACATCACGAAGCCAGCCTTTCTGCCTTTACATGTTAATGATTTATTAACTAGGAATAAGATGCAGATTTTAATCATGGGCAGAAGCACTCAACCTTGTGGATTCCCAACCATGAAATAAACTAAGTTCACAATCTGGGTGATTCCAAATGATTCAATTCCACATACCTGGGCTCCTGCACTTGCTTGGGGATAGAGAGTCATCAACTCCCAAACTACTGTTTGATTATCCTTCAGCCAAATTACTTAATTCATTGCTTAGGTTTCAGTTTCCTTTCTTACAAAATGATTGCTGGGGCAACATGAGTACACGTACCAGCTAGTTGCAGTGTGCATACCCATCACCCGGGAGGTGGAGGCAGGTAGGTCAGGAATCTAAGAGCACTTAGGAAGTACAAGCAGGAAGATCAGAAGCCAGCTCCACTGAGTCTAAGGTGAACATGGACTCTATGAGACCCTGTTTCAACAAACTAACTATCCAAGTACTCACTACCATACCCAGGTCATGACACAGCAGTCTACAGGTTCCCGCTTCCTACAGCTTGAAAATAAGTGGAACCAGCTAGAAGCTGGCAATCTTTTCCTTTCTTCCATCTCGATAACTTCTGGGCTGGGTGAAGAGGAAGCCCCTTCAGGGAACTTCTCAATATAACTCATGCATATCGCTAGGGTGCAGGGGGGTGGGGCAATGGTGACTCAGTTCTCAGCAAAAGGATTTTTGAGACTGTCCTCACAGTTTTAAAATATTCATAGTTGGAAACTGTGAATAGATTTGGCATTGTATGAGAGGTAGCTTTTATTCTTATCAGAAAAAGAGCCCCTTTCTTCCCGCTGGGAATATTTTATGGTGTCTTTCCCCCTCATCTTACAAAACCCCATGCTCATGCTATAGGCTCAATGGTTAGTGTTTTTAATTTTTCTGAGAATTCCTTCTTCCTCATCTTGAAAAAATACTAAAATAAAATGCCAGTAATTTGGGAGCGTTAAAAAAATGGGAGAAAAAAGTGGTAGGAAAGGCAGTGAGGAACACACTGGAGAGGGGAATGCTTTGTTTAGGGTTTTGAAGGAATCGAGGGGGGGGGGGGAGATCAGCAATGGTTAAGCTGCTGCAGGGGTAAAAATTAGAGAGCAGTAATTACAGGTGAGATGAAAGAGGATGGAGGAGAGGTAACAGCTGGGTTGCAGGGGTAAGTTTCACGTCCTCAGAAGTCACCACACCACTTACCCCTTAGAGAAACATTCTAAGGCTAAGAGGAAGCTCGAGAGAGCAGTGGGCTTCCAGAGGATGGGGGGCCCAGGGTGCTCTGCAGAAGCTGTGTGAATGGGGCAGAAGGAATGAAGCCAGAGGTAAGGGGTGGATGTGGATAGAAAGGGATGAGAAACAGAGACTGAGGCTCCAGAGGTGGGGGACAAGCAGGATGGGGACTGCAGGGATGGATGCAGAGCTCCTGGTGCTGAACTGAGGGGAGGCAGGTTCCAAGGAGTGACTGGGTGCTGAGATGAAGAGGCATGGGTGATGGTGGTGATCAGGGTGGTGACAGGTGAGCTGAAGGAAGAGGAAGGGGTAATGGCAGTGCTGGCGGCTCAGAGGGTCATGGGTGCTGGGGGAGGAGACTGAAGAAGTCAGGAACTCTGGGGAGTGATGGTGAGGCTCAGGGGAATAAACAGGGATTTAGGGCGATGGGGTGCTGAGGAGAGGGAACAGGGACTGGGGGATGAGGCTGCTGATAACAGGGTATACTATATTGAGGGAAGGATTGAGGGTGATGGTGGAGCTGGGGGGCAGGACTCTGGGGGCGGTAAGGAGAGGGGAAAAAGATTCTAGGAGCAATGGGAGCTGAGGGGGCACTGAGGAAAAGGGAAAGGTACTCCAGGGATGATGAGGAAACTGGAGGAAGGGGGACAGGGCTATAGGGGAACTGAGGGGAGCAGACAGGGACTCGAGGTGCTATGGGGGGACTGAAGGGAGCAGACATAGAGACTCCGGGGGCTATAGGGGACTGAGGGGAGCAGACATAGACTCCGGGGGCTATAGGGGAACTGAGGGGAGCAGACATACAGACTCTGGGAGCTATATGGGGAACTGAGGGGAGCAGACATAGACTCCGGGGGCTATAGGGGGACTGAGGGGAGCAGACAGGGACTCCGAGGGCTATAGGGGAACTGAGGGGAGCAGACAGGGACTCCGGGGGCGATAGGGGAACTGAGGGGAGCAGACAGGGACTCCGGGGGCGATAGGGGAACTGAGGGGAGCAGACAGGGACTCCGGGGGGGCTATGGGGAGACTGAGAGAGCAGACATAGAGACTCCGGAGGCTATAGGGGAACTGAGGGAGCAGACATAGAGACTCCGGGGGCTATGGAGGAACTGAGGGAGCAGACACAGAGACTCCGGGGGCTATGGAGGAACTGAGGGAGCAGACATAGAGACTCTGGGGGCTATGGGGAAACTGAGGGGAGCAGACATAGAGACTCTGGGGGCTATAGAACCGAGGGGAGCAGACGAGGACTCCGGGAGTTACAGGGGAACTGAGGGAGCAGACAGGGACTCCGGGAGCTATAGGGGAACTGAGGGGAGCAGACAGGGACTCCGGGGGCTATAGGGGAACTGAGGGGAGCAGACAGGGACTCCGGGGGCGATAAAACCGAGGGGAGCAGACATAGAGACTCCGGGAGCTAGAGGGGAGCAGACAGGGACTCCGGGGGCTATGGAAGAACTGAGGGGAGCAGACAGGGACTCCGGGGGCGATAAAACCGAGGGGAGCAGACATAGAGACTCCGGGAGCTAGAGGGGAGCAGACAGGGACTCCGGGGGCTATGGAGGAACAGAGGGGAGCAGACAGGGACTCCGGGGGCTATGGAGGAACAGAGGGGAGCAGACAGGGACTCCGGGGGCTATGGGGAAACTGAGGGGAGCAGACATAGAGACTCCGGGGGCGACAGAACCGAGGGGAGCAGACATAGACACTCCGGGAGCTATAGGGGAACTGAGGGGAGCAGACAGGGACTCCGGGAGCTATGGAAGAACTGAGGGGAGCAGACAGGGACTCCGGGGGCGATAAAACCGAGGGGAGCAGACATAGAGACTCCGGGAGCTAGAGGGGAGCAGACAGGGACTCCGGGGGCTATGGAGGAACAGAGGGGAGCAGACAGGGACTCCGGGGGCTATGGAGGAACAGAGGGGAGCAGACAGGGACTCCGGGGGCTATGGGGAAACTGAGGGGAGCAGACATAGAGACTCCGGGGGCGACAGAACCGAGGGGAGCAGACATAGACACTCCGGGAGCTATAGGGGAACTGAGGGGAGCAGACAGGGACTCCGGGGGCTATAGGGGAACTGAGGGGAGCAGACAGGGACTCCGGGGGCTATGGGGGAACTGAGGGGAGCAGACAGGGACTCCGAAGGTGATGAGAGCGCAGAGAGGGGCGGACAGGGACTCCGGGGCTAACCTGACACCCGGCCCGAGGCAGAGCGGGGCGCCGGCAGTCGCGGCACCGCAGAAGCAGGTGCGGGATGGGGCGGAGGCTACTCACCGGCTTGGGCGCGTCCTCGGGCGGGCTAGCGCTCAGCTGCGGCCCTGGCAGGTCTCGGCCCCGCCCGGCGCCGCGCACTTTCGGTTTTCCGTCCCCGAAGCCCCTGGGCGGGGCGAGGAGCCGGGTGGGCGGCCCGGAGGAGGAGGAGGCCGAGCAGGACGAGGAGGCGGTGCCGCGGGAGCCAGCGAGAGGCCGGGCGGAGCTCGCCTGCGCGGAAGGGCGGCGTCGCCTCAGCCCCCGCGGCGGCGGCTGGACTGGCGGCTCCCGCGGGCGCGGCTGAGGGGAGGGCGCGGCGGGGGGCGGGCTGACTGCGCCCCGGGCGGCCGCAGGTCTCGGTCGGCCCCGGAGCCGGGGGGACGCGGCGAGCGGCTCGTGCGTGCCAAGCGCGACATGGCGCGGAAGCCGAGCAGCCCCGGAGGCCCAGTGAGCACGGGGAGGAGCTAGACGCGGGCTGGACAACCATTAGCGAGCTGGGGCCGGGCAGCTCGGGGACTATATTTCCCAGGGGGCGTAGCGGCCGCGGCCGGAAGCGGCGCTCTCTAGACCCAATGCGCAGGCGCACGCGTCGCCTTGGTCTATATAAGGAAGGTCCGCCGGCCCGCCCGCCCTTTCGTTCCTGAGACGCCCTGCTTCTACGTTGTGTATGCATTATGGCTCGTCTCTGCGAGAGTCTTTTGCAGACGGTGAGGCCCCTTCTGCCATTTTACAGCAGTCCCTGTCTCTTGGTGTGGCTTGTCCAGTGCCAGTTGACCTTCGGGGACGAGATTTAGATGGAAAAGACGCCTTCTGGTTGGCCCTGTAAAGCTCTTGTCTGGTGTAAATGATGACTTCACTTTTTTCCCCGTCATATCGACAGTGCTGATCTCTTAAAACTCTTGCCAGTTAGTCCTGATACACCAGCGCCTAAAGACCCTGATCTGCTTTGTTCTGATCGAAGGAAGATGGCGATTGACGCCTTTGTTTTGCAGGTTGGCCTGGGCAAGCGGGTCAGAACGGGGGTTGGAGGTAGAGGAGACCTAACCATTGGACATGCGGAAAGATGAAGACGCCTACGATCTTGGACCTCCTAATATCTTAAGGCACGCATTTGTCTTCTAGTCTAATGTGTGAGTCACGTGCTTTGGGGATCTTTTAGTTGGGTTGTTTTGGAGTCAAATGCAAGATTTAGTGGTAAGATGAATGGTTTTTGCGCAGTGCTGCGGATGGAGCCGGCTAATGCTAAGCACGTGTCATGCCACTGACCTTATTACCCGTGGGTCCTAGTTAATTGGGTGGATTTTAGAGTGCCTCTTGGCACGCTTTCTATTCCCATTTTCTGCATCTGTACCTCCACTTCCAGGGAATGCAATGTCTTGCCTAGGGGCTTATTTTTTGGCAACTTAACTCAAGCTGGGAATACCCTTTTCTTATGGGAACCATGATTGACAGAATGCTCCCATGAGATTGGTCTGTAGGCAAGCCTGTAATTTTCTTGTAGACTGATGGGAGGGCTCAGCCTCGTTGTTGGAGGCATTTCTTTCTGCCTGTGCGTGACATTTTCTAAAAATTGAGTAAACAACTTAATGTGCCTGTAATTTCAGCCCTGGGGATTCTAAGTTGAAGGCCAATCTGAGCTCTGCTCAAATGTTTATTTGCAGCCTAATACATTCTAAATAGTGGTGTGATCGTGGTTATCAACTACTGTATTCTCATGTGAACTGCCAGGTGTAGTGACACAAGCCTTAAATCACAAGCAAATAGTCTTAAGTTTGAGGCCAGCCAGGGCTGCATTATGGAAATCTAGAGACTGAAGGCTGCTATATGTATCTCAGTGGGACAGCACAGATAAATTATTTGCTTGTGAGCTGTTTACCAGTCAAACTGGTACACGGTTTAGAGGAGACACGTGCACTTCGGGATAGGGTTTATTGCCTGAGTCAGTGGGCCACCAAGACCATTGTGCAGGTTTGCATCTTGAGTGTTTAGCACTACTGTGAGGGAGATTCTTAGTAATGTTATGTAAGACCTTTTGCTACATAGCAATGCTGAAAGTGTTCTAGACAAGACTAATTGAGATGTTAGCAAATCCCATTCCTCTGACCAGTAATTAGCAAATGAGGAATCCAGCCCTTTTAACTAGGTACCTACCTAACACTTGTGCCAGGCCAAGGAGCTTCCTGCAGGCATGTGTGATGACTGACCTTTTTTCCCCGTCAGATCGACCATGTTGATCTTTCTCTAATAAGCCAGTTTTGTCTGACATGCCTGCTTGGGCTACATCTGTCTGCTGCCTTGTCCCTTGGTACAGGTAGCTAATGGAGATTATTTTCTGCATTTGTACCAGGTTTGCTGACACCTAAGACCAGGGCTTTGGATGGAGGGTGAATTTGCCAGTAGGAAAGGATTGGTAAGTGGTTCCCATGTGTCCCCTGCTGGGCATAAAATTCCAGTATACAGAATTGTTTCATTTGGTATAAAAGTATGCTGATGCAGCTGATGACATGACTTTTTTCCCCATCAGATCGACCCTGTTGATCTCATAAGCTCATAGCCAGTTTTGTCTGATGCATTGGCCCCAGGAATAGTTCTTTATTTGGGCCTGATCTCTTTCATTTATAACATTGGCTTCATCTGTCTACTTTATACTTTCTTCAGGTCTGAGGGAGCCATGGGTGCCATGTTGATCTGATCTTCATTTCAGTGTCCTGAAGCAGGTAAGATTCTACTTGGTGTGGATGGTTCTAAGGGCTCTTGGCAGCTTTGTTGGTGCAATTAAGGTTCCCAGTGGAGTTTCTTCCCTTGGGACTTTTCAAATGCCAGAGATTCATTCAATCATTTGAGAAATTTCTCCATGGTGGGTGGGTGAAATGGAAAGAGGGCAGGAATAATGTACCATTAGAAGTTTCCAAACACTCTGTCCTGGTACCTGATCATAATGGGCCAAAGACTGAATTTCAACCCGATGCAGTTCATGCCAAAGACTATCAACCTTTTGTTTTCTATTTAGGCACTTCTGGATTACAGACAGTAAAGATTGGCCCTGTTTCCATGCTGACCCAGTCCTGTCCCACTTGGCCCATGGGCTGTGCAGAATCCACAGGAGGCTTGGTTTTGTTAATTTTTTTCTTCTAGGCTGGGGGGTGGTATAGCATGCATGGCTACTGGAAATTGTTGATAGTGCTAACGTTTTACATTGTAGAAATAAAGTAGATATAAATAATGTAGAAATAAAGTCTGACCAGGTATCTTTCTATTTATTTGCTGTACTGGGGTTTCTGGGTAGGGCCCGCGGCTGCATCTGGTGAATGGATCTGGGGCCCTCCTTAAATGGGTCAGTTAGGCAGATGTTTTAATGGGACTGAAGTTGGCTAGCCCTTTATTTTGGTCCTAAACCCATTGTCCCTTTGGGTCTGTTACCCACCTATGAATGCATGCATGTGTAGGCTCTTGCCACTAAATATATTTGGCAAAACATGCCAAATATTTGAATAGGAAGGACATTTTTAATGGCAGGGCACTGTTGAGCTCCTGTGTAGAGCTTGTTAGCACCTCCCACTTGCACAAGTAAGGAAATAACCCAGAGTTGATTTTCTACCAGCTTACCATCCTATTTTGATTCACAAAGCATTTTTCCTCCAACTTGGGGCCTTCGGTGCGTTTCTCCTGTGATTAACTTAAATTGTCAGCAGGGTCTGCAAACACTTGGAAGTATGATGAGTGGTTGTCATGATTGGACATTGGCTTAGCCAGGTGGGGAGACACCTTGAACTGTTTCAAGTTCAGGCTTCCTTGACTTCACCTTGGACTTCATGGTGAACTTAAAAACTCTAGCAGCAGATCTATAGGTCTGTCCCCTGTGGTTTCTAGGGTCCTCCCTGGGTGAACATGGTAGATACTCAGGAAACCAGTTTCCTTGAAACTGGGGTCTGCAGGAAATTGCATTCAGGGTACCAGATCCAGGATCTCCCATGTGCTCAGCCCTAGAGCTCTGTATAGCCCAGGGTGACCTCTGACATGCGTGTGAAGGTCAAAAGGTAACTTGGGTTGATGGATTCCAGTGATCATGATTAGGCTTGTGTTGTAGAGCTGCTGGCTGGCTGAGCCTGTTCTGCATGTACGTATGTGTACTACTTGGGTTGTCTGGTGTCCATGCTGGCCTCAAACCTACAGAGATCTACCTGCCTCTACCTCCTGAGTACTGGCATTAATTTTACTTGCCATCCTGGACTAAGAAAAACTTAACAGTGTGCTTTAAACAAATGGTGTTTTATGGGAAGAATCTGAAAGCTGCTTCACTGGGAAGGGCTGAGTGAGTGTGGATGGTTTTGTATAACCTCTGAAGCAGCAGCCAGGGCAGTCTTTACTTGGTATGTGGGCCTGGGGTTTTACAGATCCAGCTTCAGCCTTTGGGGTTATTACAGGGTCTCTTACCTACCAGGCTCCACGCCAATGCCCAGCACCTGTTCTGTGACTTGTTCCCCATCTCTGCTGTAGCAAGGAGGGGACCTCATCCCATTTTTACAGGAAACATTGCAGTCAGCAAACAGCTCTGCTGTGTCCTTTTTCCTCTTTTCCTCTTCCTCTTCTCAGGAGGATAGCACAGACCTCTAGGACTTCAGAGGGAGTGAGAGGATCAAGTACAAGGCAGCCCCAGGCTCTGCCCACCCTAGGCTGCTCTGGGGTTCAATCGCCCCCTTATTTTTTTGTGTTTTTCAAGACAATGTAGTCCTGGCTGTCCTGGAACTCAACTCTAGATTTTTTAAAAATATTTAGTTATGAGTATGCCTGTGTGTGAATGAAATTGCCCGTGGTTGCTGTCAGATGCCCTAGAGCTGAAGTTACAGGTGGTTGTGAGCCACCCAGAGTGGATGCTGGGAACAGAACAGTTCTGCAGGAGTGCACACTCTTAACTGCTGAGCCATCTTCATGGCCCCCACACCTGGGGCTCTGGTCATGGCTCCCTGTGTGGCCCCAGGGGTCCTTCCAGATCCAAGCTTTGAACTGGCCTTTGTGTCATTCTGCAGTTCTCTTCTGCTGGAGCCATTCTGTTTAGTTGGCCTTGACTGGTATGCAGGCAGGGTTAGGATTGAATCCCGGATGCCAAAATTGCTTCTGCTGCCACCTCCTGGGGCAGCTTGCTTGTTGCTTCTGTCTAGCTTCAGTCTCCATCCTTTTGGGACCTTGGTCTCCTGATTTCATGCAGTGAGTGTTAGCAAATGATTGAAGGGGATTTTCCTAACAAGCCCTATGGACAAAGCACTCAGCAGAGCCAGAGGCACCATGAGCAGGCACACGCTTCATGCCCGTGGAAGAGACTGGTGCTAGTAGCTTAACAGGCTCACAGCATCGACCAGCCCTCTCTTTTTGGCTCTTTGGTTTTCCTCCCCCTACCCCTCTAAGTCTTCACTCTACTGGGCCTCTGCACATGCACCATAAGTTGCTGGAGGAGCTGGCTGGCCGATTGGTAGATTTTGGAGACCAGAGGAAAGTGCTCAGCTGATTTTATGTTAATATATACATATATTACATATAAAATGCATGAGTTTTTATTTTTATCTATTTTGTATGTGATATATAATATAAAATATCCTGTGTCCAAATTCTCTCTCTCACACACACACACACACACACACACACACACACATATACATACATATTGGTATTTGGGTTTCTCTGTATCCTTGGCTGACCTGTAACTCTTTAGACCAGGCTGGCCCCTAACTCAGATCTGCCTGCTTCTGCCTCCTGGGTGATGGGATTAAAGGTGTGTGCCACCACTACACCTGGCTGATACTGTATTTCAAGCAAGACCATGTATCTGAGTCAGCTTCCTGGAATGCGTCTTTAAATCCCTTCATAAAACTTTTATGTGTACAGGTGTACTGCCTGCATGTGTGTGTACCACATGCAGACAGTGCCCACAGAGGCCAGAAGAGGGCATCATATTCCCTGGAGCTGAAGTTACAGATAGTTGTAACCACAGAGTTGCTGGAACTCCAGCCCGAACCCTCTGAAAGGGCAGCAGTGATCCTAACCGCTGACCCATCTCCTCAGCCCCAGGTGACAGGCCCCTAACCCAAGGAGATGCTGAAGACCACATCCCTCCAGAATCACTTCATTGCTTAAATGAGTGGCATTGCATCCTGGGTCTTTTCCATCAGCATATGGCAATTCAGATAGATCAGAGCTACTGGGAGTGTGTGTAGTAGCAGATCCCTTGGACAGGAGGGTGAATGTGCACCACGGGCTCACAGAACGGACACTTGCTTTTTTAAAATCAGCTTTCTTTTCCCTTTTTGCTTTTGCTTTCTGAAGGGTTGTGGAGTTCTCAGGAACTGTGGTGATGTTCTCAGAACACCTGAGTTTAGATCCCAGCACCCATATGAAAGTGAGTGTAGCCTGTGTGAGAGCCCAGTGAGGAGGCTAGGGAGGCAGGTCAGCCAGTGTAGCCAAATCTGTGAGCTCCAGCTTCAGAAAGAGCAGCTATTCCCCCAAAGAAGATGGGGACCAGTGAATTGGCTTGGTGGCTAAAAGCACTTTCTGAGTAAGCCAGCTAACCTGAGTTCTATTCTGGAGCTCAGGGTAGAAAGGAGAGAATCAACTCCCACTAGTCAACCCCTGACAAACACATCATGTACACGCTAGAACACACAGACAGACAGCCACAATTCCAGGGACTCCATTCAAATCTTTCTTCCAAGCTGGGTGTGGTGGTACGCACCTTTGATCCCAGCACTCAGGAGAAGGCAGAGGCAGGCAGATCACTAGTTTGAGGTCAACCCAGTCTGCAAAGCGAATTCCAGGACAGCCTTGGCTGTTACACAGAGAAATCCTGTCTCAGAAAAACAAAAACCAACCAACCAAAAACCTTCCTTTTATATTTTGGGGAAGTCTCTACTTGGGTTTGTTTTTTTCCTTTGGTTTTGTTTCTTGAGACAGGGACTTACTATGTAGCCTTGGCTATCCTGGAACTCACTCTGTAGACCAGGATTGCCTTTCTCTGCCTCCTGACCTCATAGTGCTGGGACCAAAGGCGCGTGCTACTATGCCCAGCTTTGTTCTTGTTTTGAAGTGTATTTATTTTTATTTTATGCATATGTTTGAGTGCTTGTACATACGAATGTTCACTATGTGTGCATGCCTGACGCTGCTGGAGGCCAGAACTGGAGTCACACGCAATCGTGAGCTGCCATGTGGGTGCTGGGAACCAAACCTGAAGAGCAGACGATGCTCTTAACCTCAGCCATCTCTGCAGTCTCCTTCATTCATATCTTGGCATCTGTCTGCTGATATCTTCTGCAATTACACTTCTCCAGGGAATCTCTTTAATTTGGAGCAGTGCCTTGCTTTTTTTCTTTTTCACAGGGTCTCACTATGTAGTACTGGTAGGCTGGGAACTCACTACTGAGACCAGGCTGGTCTCAGACACAGAGATCTGCCTGCCTCTGCCTCCCGAGTTCCAGGATTAAATGCGTGCACCACTATACCAGGCCCAAGACATTTAAAAACAGACATTCCACTTGTTTCATTTGTTTGAGACCTTCTAATTTCTACCCTATAGGGCTCTGACCCTGCCCACTTTCATTCTCTGCAAGGGAGGGGTGCTGAGCTGGAATGCTAGTATGGCAGAGATAGTGAAACAGCCAGCTTTACCTTGTGGAGCCAGCCAGACATATGGCAGTAATAGTCTGTGTGTCCACGGGCACCATATGATTGTGGATTTGGTAGTACCCCCAAACAGCTGTGGAAATGCCCCTTGAACCAAGCACTCATCTTTTTTTTTCCTTTGAGTGTGACTGGCAGCACAGAAAGTCCTGAGGACACTTGATTTCCTCTGAGTTAGACCAAGGTTTCTTTGTTGGTTTTTGTTTTGAGCCATGGTCTCAGGCTGGCCTCCAGCTCACTATGAGACTACGGATGACCTTGAACTTCTGATTCCTTGCTTCTACCTCCCAAGTGCTGAGACTGAAGGCCTATGTCATCATAGACCTGGCTTATGTGGTGCTGGAGAACCCAGGGCTTCCTGCCTGCTAGGCAAGTGCTCTACCAACCAAGCCTTACTTACTCTCATCCTGATGCATTTCTAACACCCTTGGGTGGGGTAGGTGGGTGCGATGCTGTCTGGATAATAAGGGCCAAACCAGGTTACCTTTGAAGTATGTATGGGGCTGGTGGGAGGTCATTCCTCTGAAAGCTCTTGGTGCTATTGGGACTGTGGGAAGGGTCACAGGGGACTAACTGAAGTAGGTGATTCCCTCAGCATCCAGAGTACTAAGATTCAGGGCAAGGTTAGGAAAAACAACACAGGTGGCTAACCTGTGTTGAGAAGCTCCATCTGTTCCCAGCTCCGCAACACACCGAGAGACCTGTGTTTGCCTGAGCCTTGGACCTCCTTCCTGGCCAGATCAGGACCACAGTTAGCCTGTCCCAAAGTCACCCTGGAGCCACCTCTGAGCAGCCAGGCATGCATCCAGAAATGTCTACTCCTCTGCCCATGGACGTGATAGAGACAGACCCTCAGCTGCCAGCAGGTTAATTACCCAGATGGAAGCTGACAAGGGAGAGTCTGCCCGGGCAGAGATCAACAACTCTATTCCCTTCTCGGCAAGCATCCAGGCCGGCCTGGAGCACAGGCACAAGGTATAGGGAAGCCCTTGTTCTGAGCAAGCACACTTGTCATTGCTTCTAGATGAAAAGCCACTCCTGGAGACCCCTGGCTCCAGTCCAGGAGGGGAATTTGTTTGGCAGAAAGACCTGGTCAGGTTGCTGACGTGTGACAGGCCTCCTGAGCGTTGCACTGAAACTTGAGGATAGAAAATGTATAAACACATAAGTGAAACATGCTTGTTGGGCTGGGGAGATGGTTCAGTGACTAAGGGCTGCTTTTGGCCAAGCCTGAGTTCAGTCCTCAGGACCCACACGGTGGGAGGAGACATCAGTCTCCCATAAGTTATCCACATGTGTGCTGTGTCGTTGCTGCCAATAAATAAATAGTGCAACTTTATAATAGAAAACATTAGACGTTTTAGATCATATTTGCCCTCCTTGCCCGTTATCCCATCTGGTCCCTCTGTCACCACTCCCCTTCCTTGTCTAAATAAGCCTGTCTTCTAATTTTGTGTCTTTTAGGTGTGACCCAGTGAGTTTCATTAGTCTGTTTACAGGAAGGAATGTGGGCCTCCTGCGAGTGGCTACACCACTGAAGGGAATTACTGGTTGTGATGGTTAATATTGTCTAGTTGACAGGATCTAGATTCTCCCAGGAGACATCGGGGCATGCCTTGCAAGGGCTTATCTAGATTAAGTTGACTAGGTGGGAAGACCGGTCCCGTGGGGTGGGGTCCCAGACTGAGTAGAAAGGACAAAGGGACTTGAGTTTGAGGTGCTGCTGTGACCAGCTGTGATCAGCTGTATCGCACCCCGGTTGCTATGACTCTTCTGGCCATGGTGGGCTGCTTCCTCGACTGTGAACCAAAATAAACCCTTCAGTTATTTTTGTCGAGTAGTTTGTCATAGCAAAGATACATGTCATCAATACACGGTCGTGATAGACGCTTGGAAATAAGACCCCTACCAAGTTGTTGGGAGATACCTTCCCTGCTCTCCGTGTCTCTTTTCTGGTTATCCTCGGCAGCTGTACGGGCAGTAGCCAGAATGGCCATACTAGGGAGGCCTTAGTAACATACACACTCACTAGCCCTTTTCTCTAGTCCCTCAGAATCATTTCCAGGGAGTCCCTGATTGGCCTTGTTTGGAGCGCAGGTTCATTCCTGAGCCAATCACCGAGGCCAGGAAGATTGGGAGCCCTGATTGGTCCGCTCTGGCTGTGGGCGGGGCTCCTAGACCAGGCACTGTCGGAGCTGCATGGTAGAACCGGGCGTCTCCTCTCAGTCAACTGTAATAGGCAGAGCCTTCGGAAAACAATTCTTCCAGCATCTTGGGCTACTGGGGGGGCACAGAGAGGCTGAGTAGGAGGGGCCAGGCATCCTTGAGCCATCTCTGGAAGAAGCCAGTCTGCGCCGTAGGCTGCCTAATGTTGCGGCCACCAGGGGGCAGCATCCCCTCGTGGTCACCGCGGTCTTCGCAAGCAAAAGGCTCTTTCCAGCAGGGGCGCTGCTCCTCTCCTTGTTTTCTGGGACCGTGGTGGGAAGAAGTGAGATGAGGGGCAGATGGGGTTTTATTTCAGATACCTGGGAATGAGAAGCGTCCCCTAAAGGATTTGAAATGTTCGTTTTGAGACAGGGTCTCACGTAGCCTAGGCTAGTTTCAATTCACTAGTTAGGTGAGTCTGGCATTGAACTTCTGATCCTCCTGCCTCTCTATGTTATGTATGTGAGGCGAGCAATCTAAGCCCACTGCACCTGCACCAGGGAGATTCGCCTCTAATGATTCTCGAGACACTTCTTTTCTACAAATTAGGAACCTTTGCCAAAATGCAAGGGTGAGCGCGGGTCTTCCAACAGCCCACTTTCCATTGGGTCTGCAGCGGGCCCACCTTTATCAGCTGTATGACTTTGGCTTTTTGGTTCCCTGTAGATTGGGGCTGACACCTGCTTTCCCCACTCCATCCGATGAGATGAGTTGTTCAGCAAATCTTACTGAGATGAGTGCTCTCTGGGGGTTGAACACAGAAGCTAAGAAATAGAGGCTGGGGGATGGCTGTGTTTGTCAAGTACTTGACAAACAGTACTTGCAAGCAGGGACACTTGAGTTTGGGACAAACAGAAGAGGCAGCTGCCCAAGCCACTCAGTGAGTTCTTGTGCCTAATCGGCACGTCACAGGTCTCCCCTTCAGGTCTTTTGAGATCAGGGCTACTAATTGTGTTATTATTTATATCAGCGTGTCTCATGTAACCCAGGCCGACCTCTAAATGGCTATATAGCTGAGTGTGACCTTGTACTCATGACCTGGTCCTTCTGCCTCCGTCTCCTGAGTCTGGGGTGTGCCACCATGCTCATATTTAAAGGTTTTTTTTTCATTTTTATTTTATTTGGGTATTTTACTTGCATGTATAGTTATGTACTATATGTGTGCCTGGTGTTCTGGGAGGATTGAAGAGGATGTCAGATGGAGCTCCTGGAACTGGAGTTACAGTTGCTTATGAACTGCCATGTGGTGCTGGGAATTGAACCCAGGTCATCTGCAAGAGCAGCCAGTGCTCTTAACCACTGAACCACCTCTGGAGTTCACCTGTTCTTTTTGGAAACAGGGTCTGACTGTGTAGCCTTGGCTGGCCTAGAACTCAAAGATTCTCCTACCTCTGCTTCCCAAATGCTGAGATGAAGGCAGACGTCACCACACACAGGCAGACATTTGCTTTTTGAGATACAGTCTCACTATGTAGCTAGCCTAGGCTAGTCTTGAATTCTTGATCCTCCCAACTCCATCTCCCCAGTGCTGGGATTCCATTCCATGTCCATCTTACCTTTGAAGACTTGGGTGGTATTTGTGGATGTTGGTTCAAACATTAATGAACAAGTGTTTGGGAGGGAGACACACCTGAGTAGTTAGCCCCCATTGAGGTCAGAGCCTGACCAGCCCCAAGTGACCCTGCCATCTCCTTCTTCTGCATGGAAGAGACCACGGTCTGCCTTTCTTGGTCTGTGGCTCAACCTCCTTCATCAGTTCCTAAACACAGGGGCTTTGTTTTTTGATGTAACTGAGATAAGGCAGAATGTATTCTTGGGTATACTGTTACCTTTGCTTACATGAAGTTGGCCAGACATGTGTGTGTGTGTATGTGTATGTGTATGTGTATGTGTGTGTTATGTAGCATCTGCATGTGTATGCTTGTGCTTGTTCTTGTGTGCATATGTATGCACAAGTGTGTACATGTGTATGCAGGAACATGTGTGTCTGTGAGTACTCTTTCATATTTGAGTAAATACGTGTGCTTGTGCATATTACATGTACTTATATGTATGCATACTTATATGTATGAACATTTGTGTGTGTAAGAGAGAGAGAGAGAGAGAGAGAAAGAGACAGAGACAGACAGAGAGATGCATGCACACACAGGTGTACACCTGGAGGTCAGAAGACAACTCTAAGGAGTCAGTTCCCTTCCTCCCCTGTGGGTTCTGGGGATCAAGCCCAGATCATCAGACTTGAGCTTCGAGTCCTTTACTCGCTGAACCATCTTGTCAGCCCCACATGAATTTATTTTAAAAGAAAACTCACCTTGCAGGACTGACTGTATGCTTTGTACAGATGACTGCAGAACATTAGAAAGGTGTCAGCCCCAATCTACAGGGAACCAAAAAGCATACCATGATTATTGGTTTTTTAAAAATATAAATGGAATTATATGTGCTTGTATAAGTATAGTTTGAATTTTTGGAAATGCTAGCTGTGATTGTCAACTATGGAAAAAGTCTCCTAGTTTTCTGTGCACCGGTGGCATGGAACAGAAGTTAACAGCCACACTGGCCTAGAACCAGGAATTGTTCTAGGACCTTGTCCCTGATTCATACAAGGGCAAGACACTGTTCTAAATATGTAAAGTCTATTCACAAGGGTTTGATTACAGAAACTAATGAAGGGCTCTCTGCATGATGAAAAGCAGTCACAACCTTGTCAGAGGAAATATTTGTTCAAGTTATAAATGACAATAAATGGAGTTCAGGATGTGGCTCAGTTGATAGAGGGCTTGCCCAGACTGCAGGAAGTGTGGGTTCCATCGCAGCATCAGACAAACCAGATGTGGTGGCGCACACCTGTAATCTCAGCACTCGGGAGGCAGAGGCACTCGGATCTCTGTGAGTTTGAGGCCAGCCTGGTCTACAGAGTGAGTTCCAGGGCAGCTAGGACTATGCAGAGAAACCCTGTCTCAAAAAAAATAAAATTAATTAATTAAAAATTCAAGGTCATTCCCTGCTATGGCGCAAGGTTGAGACCAGCCCGTCTCAACAACAGGTGTGGTGTTGCACTCCTGTGATCCTAGCTCTCAGGCCATGGGAGGATCAGAGTCAGGAGTTCTACATTGATTTCCTGTTGCTTGAGAAAATACTGAGACAAAAGAAAGGGTTTATTCTGGCTCACAGTCCATCGTGGCAGGGATTACACAGCAGCAGGGACCTGTGCAGCTAATCATGTCACACTCACATTCAGGAGGCAGACAGCTATGAATGAATGAATGAATGAAAACAGCTGCTTAGGTCACTCTCTTTTTTTTATACAGTCTGGTGTCCCAGCTCAGGGCATGGTGCCACCCATAGTGGGTAAGTCATCCCCCCCACAATCAAGATAACGTTTCATAGGCGTGCCCAGAGGCCCACCTCCCCAATGTCTATAGGCATCCTCAGGTTGACAATTGAGACTATCACAAAGGTCATCCTCAGTGAGTTTGAGGTCAGTGTGGGCTACCTGAGTCCTGCCTCAAAATGAAATAAAACAAGGAAACCGTGTACACCCAGACATTTTGGCTTTTCAAGGTGCTGAGCCTCCTCTTGATCTAGCAGGAAGTTAGCGAGTGTTGGATGACCTGGATCCACCAGACCCTGAGGAGGCTTGCTCCCAGGTGACTGAAAAGCCACAAGAGGCTGCAGGCAGCAAGAGAGCTCTCTGTTCTTGGGAGTCAGCTGCACAGTGTCAGCCTCACTGAGATCCCACACAGCCAGGCACCACACTGCTCACCATGAACAAGTACTATTAGGCCCTCCTCCCTGTACACCAGAGGACCATCCGGTCCTCCCTGCACACCAGAGCACCATCCGGTCCTCCCTGCGCACCAGGGCACCATCCGGTCCTCCCTGCGCACCAGGGCACCATCCGGTCCTCCCTGCGCACCAGGGCACCATCCGGTCCTCCCTGCGCACCAGGGCACCATCCGGTCCTCCCTGCGCACCAGGGCACCATCCGGTCCTCCCTGCGCACCAGGGCACCATCCGGTCCTCCTTGTATACCAACCAACTCCGTAAGCATCACTAGAAATGCCTTAGTCGCTGTCTGTTGCTGTGAAGAGACACTATGACCTAGGCGGCTTATAAAGGAAAGCATTTAACGGGAGCTTCCTTCCTATTCCGGAGGGAGAGTCTATGACTATCATGGCAACAATGGAGCCATGGCTGAGAGCTTACATCTTATCTGCATGCAGGAAAGAGAGAGAGAGAGAGAGGGAGAGAGAAGAGAGAGTGTGTGCACCTGGCATGGGCTTTTGGAGTCTAAAAGCCTACCCCAGCACCCCAGTGACACACCTTCCCCAGCAAGGTCATACCTACTTTCGCCAACTGGGAACCAAACGTTCAAATATATGAACCTATGGGGGTCACTCTTATTGAAACCACAAGAACATAATTTTGGAACAGCTTAGCTCCTGTCCAAAAGAAACCCTGTCTCTGTTAAGAGTCACTTCTCCCTCAGTCCTCTGACCCCATCAGTACTAAATGACCGATTTCCAATTCTAGCCATTTTGTATAAATGGAATCATACAACACTGGTCTTTTGTGACTGACTTCTCTGACTTAGTGAGATGTTTGCCTCCAACCCTTGTAGGGTCCACTCTGGAGGTCACCGACTGAACATCCCATCCTGGGCCTCTTTGTGCAGCCCGCTCACAGCACAGCTGCAGTTCAGGGACTGTGGTGGGTGGTGGCGGTGGGGTCAAGGTTTGATCAGGTGACCTGAGATGCTGAGGAGGGTCACACCCAGCTGCCCTTGTCCTGATCAAGAACTGGCTTGAGTTGCTGTTACTTGATCCTCCTGCCTAAGTCTGTCAGGCTGTTCCCACTCTAGCTGTGTGAGTCACCGGGTGAGCATCTTCTCCGCACCTGTGTGCCAGGCTGGGGTCAGGGGCTGGGGGAGAGAAACAGCAATGCCCTGCCAGGGCCAGTGGGGGACTGTCCCCCTCACCCCAGAGCAGACTCCCTGTCTCCATTGGTTACCATTCTCCTCAAGTGGAGTCTAACTGCCTGGCTGTGGCCCAGGCTCTGAGCAGAATCCCTCAGAGCACCTGCTAAGTGCCATTGTTGCCATACCTAGCAGTAGGGGGTGTCCCATTTCAATGCCTTTAAGTGGCCTGCAGGATAGATGGGTGCTCTTCCCCCATGTGGTCACAGAGACATGAAGCCAGGAGTAGTGGAGCATGTCCGTAAACCCATTTCTGGCTGGAGGATCAGAAGTTGAAGGATAGCCTTGGCTACATGGGTTTATGCCACAAAGGAAAATAAAGCCACAGTTCAAGAAAGAAAGAAGAGAGAGAGAGAGAGAGAGAGAGAGAGAGAGAGAGAGAGAGAAAGAGAAAGAAAGGAAGGAAGAAAGAAAGGAAGGAAGGAAGGAAGAAAAAGAGACATAGAGACAGAGAGAGAGAGAAAGTGAGCTAGGGCCAGGAGAGTGTTCAGGTCTCAGGACAGCAGCTGAGGTTTAGACATGACCTGCCTGTGCTCCTGACCAATCAGGAAGACAAAGGTTATGGGGTACACAAAATGGTCATGGGGCACTATCCCCATGGGAACTGCTTCTGAGTTGTGTTGTTGCTGTGTGATACCAAATTGGGGGAAACTCTGGGCACAGGGACAGGGATGAGTGGCAGAATTCAACTGACTTTAGCAAAAAGGTGAAGGTACTAATCCATGTACTATGTACTAAAGTATTAAGCCATTAGTACTAGGTGCTAAGGTACTAGGTACTAAGCCATTCTGGGTCATGCTGCTTTCAGGTATAGCTGGCTCCAGGGATTTACAAGTCAGTCTGCTGGATCACTTTCCTTTGGCGGTGAGCTCCTTGTGTGGCTTCTGTTCTTAGGTAGTCACCTCCCGATAGTGGCTGAGGTGGCTGCCAGCAGCCCGGTCTTGCTCCTTCCAGCTTAGCAGCACAGGAAAGATGGCCTCAGTTAAACTGAAGCGAAAGCCCCAGGGCTATGCTTATCAACTGGTTCATCTCTCTTGCTTCAGCGGCCTGAACCAGTGGGGTAGGAGGGAGGAATGAACTGCTCTGATTGGTTAGGGTTGAGCCAGGTGTGTGTCCTTGGACATGTAGGAGGGGCAGTTTTACTAGAACCTCCTGATCCGAGGGTGGGAAGGTTTGGTTCACAGAGAAGACAAAGGGTCCTGGGACCAGAAGTGGAGGGAGTAGTTGATGGACAGGTTCCAGGCAATGGCGTCTTCACGAACAGCAGAGGAGCTCTGTCACACCTGTTTGAGGTTTAACAGACTGCTGCTCTTCTCTGAGCCTCAGATTCCCCATCAGAACAGAGACCATCTCAGAGCTCTCCAAGCTCTAATCTCCTAAGTCCAGCTGACCCTGCAGTTCAGTATCCCAGTGCATCAGATCTGAGCTGGGAGCTGGGAACTCCTGGCTTTCAGGGGACCCTGGGGATGAGCCTGGGGTCTGCACCTGGCTCCGGTCCCTGCCCATCCCACAGGGCACAGTCTGTGATGAGGAAGGAGGGTTCTGAGGAGGGCTTCGCACACCCCTAGCATTCTTCAGCTATAATCGCCTCCAAAAGGCATGATCTCATCCCTGAGGAAGGAAGGCTGGGGGTGGAAGAGCTGGCTGCCAGCAGCTGACACAGTTTGTGACTAAACCACTTCCCCATGGGAGGCAGGGAGAGATGTCCACGTTCTTAAAGACAATGTAAAAGTTTGGGGAAATGTTAATGTAAAGGATAGAGGAGACGCCTTGTTCCCCAGGGTTGGGGGGGGGTCCATGGTGTCTCCCCAGTGGGCCCAAGCATCCTGACTGATGCTTACAGTGAACTCAACCCCAGCACAGGCCGTTAACACCCCCCCAGTGTTGAAGTGGAAGCCTGGCCAGCTCCTCAAGTGGCCTGTCCCTCCTGGATCCCTGGGCTCGTTTAAATGCCCGTACGTTAATTCGGAAAGATGGGCTCCCGAAGCCCGCCGTTGCCGCACCATCTGCGAGGCGTTTATCACAGCCGTGTTACATAAGAGGAAAGACATTTTTTTCAAGAATGCTGCTCCATTTAGTAATTGGATCGCCAGAGAGGAGCCAGGCCTGGGCATTTGGCACCGCGATTCAAAGATGCCACAGGCTTTTCTCCGGGGTGTGGCCTCCCCAGATTCCACGCAGTCTTGGCAGACACCTGAGTGCAGCCTGGGTCTGGGAAGCAGGCCCAGAGGCCTCCCCTTTCTCTCTCTCCCTCCTTCCCCTGGTCACGTCCCTGCTCGCTCTCTCCAGCATTGATAGTAACCAACTGACCTCCTCTACCAGGCCCAGTTTCCATGATCCCGGGCAGCCGGCCTAGACGCCCTGTAAATGAGCAAAGGAAAATGGGGCCTCAGTTTCTCCATCTAACAGGGGTCATCCAGCCCCCGGGACACAAGAGTCCTCATAGCCTGAGGTTTGAGGGTCTGCCTCCAAGGCCTGAGTGATGAGAGCCACCTGTTTTATACCAAGAATTACCAAGCTTGCGTTCATCTTTCCTTCCTTTTCCTCCTCCTTCTATTGGTCGTGACCTGGTGGGGCAGAGCTGGCTGTGTTTGCACAGGGCCCCAGCCCAGAAGGTCTATCGCCTCCCCTGTCTGACTGCCACACAGCAAAATGGCCCTGGGATCAACATTTTATTTTAACTCATTGGGCTTTTTTGTTTGCTGGTTTTGTCTTTGTTTTTTTGTTTTTTTTGAGGCAGACTCTTGCTCTGTAGCCCAAGCTGGCTTGGAACTCAGTGTAACCCAGCCTGACAATCATCTCATGGCAATTCTCCTGCCTCAGCCTCCTGGATGCTGGGATCATACCCAGCTGTGTCAATATTTTAAAAGCAGTTCACGGAAGAGGAATGGTTTGTTTTTAAAAATCTAGACACTTTGCTGTGGTCAGTTTGCATTTCTTGCATGGCCCCATAAGGAGAGAGCCTGACCCGCCACTGTCCCATCCTGGGGCTCTGGGCCAAGTTCCTCTGTCACCAAAGCACACACCAGCTTGTGGTTGGGGCCATGGGATAGATTCAGCTTCCGAAGGCAACAGTCATGTGACCTCGGACAAAGGCCCCTTCTTCCTTTAAAATTTTTGAAGACTACATTTTTTTTAACTTTGTATGTATGTGTGTGTGTGAGAGAGAGGTAGAGAGAGAGAGAGTGCACATGCATGTTTCACAGTGCAAGTGTTGCATGGTCAGAGGGTAACTTCTTTGTTTCTATCATGTGGGTCCTGGGGACGGAACTGACACTGTGAGGGTTGGCAGCAAGCACTGCGCCTCCTGAGCCATCTTGTTGGCCCTTTAAAAAAGCTCTTTCTGTTTCTGTCTTTCTGCCCTCTCTATTGGGGTCGCGAGGTCACACTGTTGTGGAAGGGAAGCTTCTAGAATCTGCTTCTGCTCTGCTTGTTCTCTGGCTGTCACTTGGCACAGCAGATCAGACACCAGGGCGGAGGGTCACCCCAGGGGCAGGGAGCTGGACCCGCAGCAGGTGGCGGTGAGGTCATCTCCTGCAGTCTTGAGCAATGTCCCCTGTCTCTGTTTGCTTTCTCTCCCTTCAGTTGCAGTGCCAGCCTTCACACTGAGCATTGGTGTCATCTGAACGATGTGTGATGTGTGTGTGTATGCGTGTGTGTGTGTGTGTGAATGTGTACTTGTGTGTCTGTGTGTGTTTATGTGTGTGTGCGTGTGTGTATGTGCGTTTCTGTATATGTGTATGTGTGTGTATGTGTCTGTATGTGTGTGTGTACGTGTGTGTACATATATGTGTGTATTTGTGTGTGTATGTGTGTGTATGTGTATGTATATGTGTGTGTGTGTGGTGTGTGTGTACATATATGTGTGTATGTGTGTATATTTGTGTGTGTGTATATGTGTGTTTATGTGTGTTTATGTGTGTGTGGTGTGTGTGTGTATGTGTGTGTGGTGTGTACATGTATGTGTGTGTATTTGTTTGTATGTGTGTGTATATATGTGTGTGTATGTGTGTGTATGTGTGTGTGTGGTGTGTACATGTATGTGTGTGTATTTGTGTGTATGTGTGTGTATATATGTGTGTGTGTTTTGAGACAAGGTTTCTCTCTATATCCCTGGATGTCCAGGAACTCACTCTGTAGACTAGGTTGGGCTCGAACTTGGATCTCTGAACTCAGAGATCCACCTGCTTTTTGCCTTCTGAGTGCTGGGATTAAAGGCGTGCACCACCACTGCCTGGCTAGAAGGGAGCTTATTAACTCCTATGGCCACTCTGTGAAGCAGGGGTACATGTCTGGAGAAGGGAAGGTCACTAGCCAAGAAGGGGACAGGAAGGGAGGGAGGGACCCAGGGTTTCTGTCTCTACACCTCTCATGCCCCTTTCCCCCATAGGTAGCAGCAGAGTAGATAAGCAGGCTGCCAGCCCACAGGCCACCCAGGAAGGGTCAACTTGAGAGGCTTACAAAATGAGCTAGGCAGGCAGTCAGGAAGTGAGACTGTTTACAGGGGCAGCTGGCCATCACCATGACAACCAGCCAGCCCACAGCTTCCTGCGTCACCAAGGACGCAGGTTTGCCGGAGCCTGGGACGTGGAGGACAGTAGCTGGGAGGGGTGCTGGCAGAAGGGAGGGGACCCCAAAAACCCATTGTGGGGCAAGATATTCTCATTTCTCAGAATTGCCTGAGAGCGATAAGGGCCTGGTGTTGCCACACTGTGTGTGTGAGGCAGGTCGGTGTGGAGCCATGGTGTCTGGGTGTCAGTCCGGCTACTCCTGTGCTCTGACATCTTGAGCAGGTGTCTAATCTCTGGGTGCCATAGTTCCCTCCCACATAAAGCAAGGGTGGTCAGTAATGGCACCCTAGGGCTCATGTGGGGACACCATGGCACTGGAACGCACTTGCGTTGTGCTTCCTCTGTTTACTTTATTTTTATTTTTGGAGACAGTTTCACTAAGCAACTCACACTGGCCTCAAACTCTCCATCCTCCTGCCTCAACCTCTGGAATGCTGATGTTACAGGTGTGTACCGCCATGCCTAGTTCTTTGTGTTGGGTGGGTATACATGTTCCTGTGCATGTGGAGGCCAGGGATCAACACCACATGTCTTCCTCAGCTGCTATATACATATGCAGGCAAAAACATTTATATGTATATATACACACTTATATATGTGCATATATATACATGAAATTATGCTTATTTGTTTTATGTGTGTGAATGTTTTTACCTGCACCTGTATATGTGCACCACATGCCTGGTGCCCACAGAGGTCAGAAGAGGGCAGCATGCCCTAAAGCTGGAGTTACCGATGGTTGTGAGCTATCTTGTGCCTGTTGGGAACCGAACCCAGATCCTCTGCAACAGCAGCCAGTGCTCTAAAACACTGAACCATTTGTCTAGCTCTCCACCTTAATTTTCGAGACAGAGCCTCTCAGTGGGCTCACTGGTTGGCTGGCATTGGAGCTCCCTTGGGATCCTCTTGTCTGCTTTCCTAGTGTTGGACTTACAACTGGCTTTCTTGTGTGGATGCTGGGGATTCAAACTCAGGTCCTCGTGCTTGTACAGCAGCTACTTCCCAGTGGAGGTGTCATCTCCCCCAGCCCTGTTCTTTACTTCTTGAGATTCCATTTGTCTTGAGGCTATCTTTCTTCTAGGGGTAGAGGGGTGCTCAATATTTTTCTATTTTTAAAAAATTATTTTATTTTATGCGTATGGATGTTTTGCCTGCATGTATGTCTGTGCATCATGTGCCTGCAGAATCCAGGACAAAGTGTCAAATCCCCTGGAGCTGGAGGTTAGAGACAGTTGGGAGCTACCATGTGGGTGCTGGGAATCAAACCGGAGTCCTCTGCAAGAGCAGCCAGTGTTCTTAACCACCGAGCCATCTCTCCAGCTCCGCTCCATCATTTTCAAGGAACCCCACCCTCTGATTTCTCTCATTGCTTCAACAAGTGTCTACGGAACACCTACTAAGTGCCAGGCAGGGTTCCAGAGGCTGGGATAGCAGTGAGTATAGAGGAAAGGGAAACCCCTGCCCGGGGAGGTAGATATTGAAAGTGACTAAAGAGAGAGTATACATTACATCCTGTCACACTAAGTGCTGGCGGAGGAAGTGGGGTGCGGGTGGGTGCGTAACCACTGTGCTTATGAGCCGTGATGGGTGAGACTTCAGAGAGTGGTGGGATGCAAGTGTGTGAGGGAAGGCTTCTCTGAGCAAGTGAATATGCAGCCCAGTGTGCAAGAAGTGAAGGACCAAGTTACTGGTTACCGGGGCAGGAGCCTTCCGGGTGGAGGGAACAGGACGCTGGAGGGCTGGGGGCAGGGATGTGAGCTCGAGTCTGTGATTTCATTTCCTTTAAAGATAAAGAAGGTTTATCTTTTTGTTTTGTTTTTCTGAGACAGTCTCTCTATGTACCTTTGACTGTCCTGGAATTTACTATGTAGCCGGTCTCAAACTTAGAGAGATCCACCTGCCTCTACCTCCCAAATTCTGGGATTAAAAGCATGTAGTACCATGCCCAGCTTAAAGATTTACCTTATTTTTAATTGTATGCATGTACGTGTGCCTGTGTGTTTGTGCATATGAGTGTAGTGCCCACAGAGACCAGAAGAGAGTCCACATCCCCAGGAGCCATAGTTAGAGGTGATTGTGAATCACCCAGGTGGGTCCTCTGCGAAATCAGTATGTGCTGTTAACTGTTGAGCCGTCCCTCCAGCCCTTCTATGTCTATGTGTGCATGTGTGACATCATGTGACACATGGTGGTTATGGGCTGACACACGGGTAGTAAAATACATATGTCTAGACTTGTTATTTAGAGGGTGTCATGCAGCTTGCAATGCAGGTGACTTCCTGGATCTAGATGACACAGTGTCCCGTGTGAATCTGCTAGTGAGTACAAGCAGGCGTGTCTGTCAACCACACACCTATGTGTATTCAGGATCTTTGGATGTGACTGATACGCAAATGCACATATATGAATATCATCACTTAAATTGTTGGGCGTGGTAGATCATGTCTAACCCTAACATTTGGGTGGCAAAGGCAGGGGAATTAGTAAGTCAAGGTTGTTCTTAATTACTATTGAGTTTGAGGCTGGTCTGGGCAACTTGAAACCCTGCCAGAAATCAACAAATAAAACACAAGCGACAGGGCTGGAGCAATTATGAGCACTGGGTGTTCTTCCAGAGGACCCAGGTTCAACTGCCAGCACTCAACACAGCTCACAAACATCTATAACTCCAGTTCCAGGGGTTCTGATGCCCTCTCCTGGCCTCTATGCTTGGGGTGCATAGACACACATGCAGGCAAATCACCCAAACACATAAAAATATGTAAAATTAAAAACAACAACAAAAAATGAATTTTTTAAAGACAAGGTCTTTAAAGATTTCTTTAATTTTTTTTGTGTGCATGCGTGTGTGCTTGGTGAGTCTATATGCTCCACATGCGTGCAGGTATCCTTGTAAGCCAGAAGACATCAAATGTCCTGAAGTTATAAGCAGGTGTGAGCCACTTGGTGTAGGTGCTGGGTACCAAAGGTCCTCTGGAAGAGCAGCCAATGCTCTTAACTGCTGATCCATCTCTCCAGCCCCTAAAGATGCAGGGCGGTCCTAAGGGCTAAGGGTGTGTTGAAGCTGGATTTGGAAGCCCAGGACATCCCAGGCCATGAGTACAGTAGGCGTTCTGCTGCTCCACACCTTTCTGGCTAGATTACTTAAATTATTATTAGATATTAAATACTGTCTGCTTCACAGAAGCAAAGAACGTGGCTTGGCTGATGCCTTTGTCCGCCCTGTAGCTGCAAGCATGGGGAGGCTTGAGCTCCACGTGTAAACACTCCCAGTATTCTTGTCTTAACCAATGGGCATCCTCGGGGTCAGTGACCATCCCTCCCCCCCCCCCCCCCGACTGTAACCCTTTCAAAGGTGCATCAAAACCGGCACTAAACGAGACCGCCCCACGACCTGTGTTTCTCCCGAGTTTGTACACTCTCGATCCACAGGGCTCCACTAAAGATAGGATGGGGGTACAGTGAGAACTGAGGCCCCCCATGCTGTGTTCCCCTGTGACTTTCTTCCTGGGGCCACCGTTCCTCTGGGCAAGGAAGCTGAGGCTGGGGACACATGCATGGGTGGGTGAGGATTTTTTTTTTTACAACATAAAGACAGGGTCTTATGAAGCCCAGACTGCCTTGACCTTGTTGTGTATCGAGAGTGTTCCTGAACTTCTGATCTTCCTGCTTCTACATTCTCAGTGTAGGGATTTCAGGCACTCGGGGGATGGAACCCAGAGCTTCATGCACACCAACCACCACTCTATCCACTGAGGTTGGTCTCTTGTTCCCGAAGGTTTTTGTGCTAGTGCTGATGATTCTGACAGCAGCATTGACATTAGTTGTCTGGATCCCTGGGTCTTTGGAGCATTTGTTGCATGAGTCTGAGGCAGACTCACTCTTGTCACACTGACCATCCTGAGAGGAAGGCCGGGCTCTTTCCAATGCCTTACCTCATCAGCATGTGCCCAGGATCCAAACACATCTGAGTACATTTTGTTCCTGTAAGACAAGACTTAGCCCAGCGGTGGTGAAGTTCACCGTTAATACCAGCACTCGGGAGGCAGAGGCAGGCAGATGTTGTGGAAGTTTATTTTCAGTTGTGTTTAAAATAATTGTTTTTGTGCACTGTTGTATGTGTACGCCTTGGCATTTTGTATTGTCTAAGGTGTTGGATTTCTGTGGGGATGTTTGATTGCTTATGATCTGCACTTGAGGAGTTCTGAATCAATAAAAACACCTGAGCTCAGATGCCCGGATAGCCACTGTTGATCGAGTATGGCGCTGGCCAGGACAGTGGTTCCCTCTGCTGAGGTCCGACAGAGCTTCCATGTATGAAAATGCTTCCTTGTCTTCCTGGCTGAGCCCACAGAGGGCTAACTACTCCAGGCAGATCTCTGAGTTTGAGGTCGATCATGGTCTTCAGAACTAGTTCCAGTACAGCCAGGGATACAAATAAAAACCCTGTCTGGAAAAAAAAAATTTAAAAAAAGAAAAAAAAGACAAGACTTTGAGCCGAGCGTGGTTGCCTCTGCCTGGAACCACAGCACTCCGAAGCAGAGGCAGGAGGGTCAAGAGTTCGAGTCCAGCTACACTGTAAATCTGAGGTCTGTCTAGATCACATGGGATCCAAACGGAACCAAACCAAACCTAAAGAACAGGAACCGGGCTGCGGCTGGGGGGCAGAGTGCTTGCTAACATGCACGAAGTCCTGTGTTCTATCCCTAGCACCATGAGCAATGAAGAAACAGACAAGGGTCGGGGTGGACGGCTTGACAGGACTCTGCCTGCCTTTTATTTTATGCTTTCCTAATAGCCACTCTGGACGATACACCTGTCCATTCGTGTGTGTGTGTGTGTGTGTGTGTGTGTGTGTGTGCATGTGTACGTGTTTGGGTGATTTCAGCAGGGGCTCCTCCAATACAAGCTCATCTGTAAAACGACGGCCATGGTGCAGCCTGCTCAGGTGGGATGTGGTGATGGATAGAGCGAGGCTCAGGACAGGGCTGGCGAGGGGCGGTGAGTGTGGTGGTCACACTCTGCTTTTGAGGAGAGGAGTCTGGGGCTCCCAGCAGCCCTCGGCAGCACCTTCATCCATCTTCCGCCAGACGCCAGGCCCTGGCGCTCCTATCTGGGCTGCACTTAAGGAGTCGCTCCCAAGTCCCTCTTTTAATTTTCATTATGTAAATTCCACATTTCCTGGAATAGGGATCTTGACTGTCTGCACTCATTTGGAAATTGAGTCAGCAAAGGCCTTCATTTATATTAATGGGCCTGGAGTCCGACTCGAGGGGAGTCTAGACAAGGATGGATGGCAGCAATTGTCCTCCGGAGCCATGCAGCAGCTCGCGTGCTGCCAGGGGAGCGGTTGCCTCTGACTCGAGGCTGCGACTCAGGGTGAGAGACAGGGTGACGGCCTGGCCTAGATTCTGGCCATCACTGTCCACCGTTAGGAGAGACATAGGCGGTTCGCCTTTGTCGAATGGCGGCATGATGGATTCCCTCCCCCCCACCCATCCCTCCAGCCTCATCGGCTTCACATAGCCTTCCTGCCTCAGGGCCTTTGCATTTGCTGCTCTCTCTGTTCTCCCGGCTCAGCCAGCGACAAGGTCCCTCTTGGCAATTCAGTCACATGTCACCATCTCAAAGAAGCTCTTCCCGATCGTCCCTCTCTCTAGGGCACGGTCTCCAGTCCCTGTGTGTCCCACCAATCATTTCATTTTTCCACTGTGCCGAGTGACAACCTGTTCTCTTGTTTACCTGTGTATTTATCTATCGACCATCTTCCTCCACGAGAATATAAACCCCATGGGAGCATCCTTCGTCTCCCTGGGGTCTGGCTCAGAAAGGACGTCTCATGAATATTCAGGGAGCATCGTTCCCTCAGCAGAGCCCTTCTGAGCACCCGTCCAGGCGAGGCTCTGTGCTGAGCACACGGCACACAGGCTAGAGCAAGGCAAGACGGGCACCAGCGCGGAGGAGGCGCGCGGCGGCGGGGGGGGGGGGGCAAACTGTGGCAACCGACATCAGCTGAGTGTGGCAAGGACTTTTATAAAAGACAACACATTGAACCCCGAACTCAGCTCCTGGAACCAGCTACGACTTCTACCAGTTCTCGAAGCACAGAGAAGTGAAGTCACTTACCCGAGGTCACCCAGCTAGAAATAAAAGCATCCAGGGTTGGAGTCGGGGTCATCTGGGTTCCTCAGTTTGCAAGAGCTGGAGGTTAGAACCTGTGACCCGAGGGCTGTGAGTGGAGCGTGACAGAGCCCTTCCTGAAAACGAGGCCCCTTAGCTGTGTGTCCCGGATGGGTTTCCATGCTGTGGTAAACACAGCAAAGGCAGCTGGGAGGGAAGGGCTGAGCTCACCTTACAGACCGCACTGCACTCAGTCATAGACTCTGAGGGAAGTCAGGGCAGGAGCTGATGTGGAGGCCATGCAGGGGCGCTGCCTACTGGCTTGCTCCATGCGGCTTGCTCAGCCTGCTTTCTTATACCACCCAGGACCACCGGCCCAGGGGTGGCCACCCAGAATTCGGGAGATGGAAGGAGATGTTGTCCTGGAACTGTGCACTTCAGATAGGTCAGGATGGAGCCAGGCTGGTGGTTAACGTCTGTCATCCCAGCACGCAGGAGGCTGGGACAGAAGAATCAGAAGTTCAAGGTCATTCTCAGCTATGTAGCAAGTTCAAGGCCAGCCTGGGCTACATGAGACCTTGTCTTAAAAAAAAAAAAAAAAAGAGGTTCTGGATGACAAATTTGATGCTACATGTGTTTCTCCATAGTGAAAACGTTAGAGAATGACAGCAGGACTTCTATCCTTGGTTCGCTCACTCTGGGGACATCAGTTATAGGGCCACTCTCCCAGCAGAGGATTCAATGAGGTTACGAGGCCTCTGGCCTCCAGCTCCACACAGACAGCCACCCTGAGATTTGTCTTAGGGGCACCTCTACCCTCCCAACCTCCATCACCCTTGGCTGTACATCTCTGAGACCCTTTGCAGAGCCACTGGTGAAGACATGCTCCGACCTCCGAACTCCAGAAACAGTGAGGTGGTAAATGCTTACTGTCGTACACAACACTGAGGGCTGGAGTCACTTGTACAGTGACAGACAGAGGTGGCTCATCTGGGAAGCAGAGACGATGGAGGTTTCTTGGGTTGTCGATCCTGATAAATCCCTCCATGGCGTCTCATGGAGTTGTTGCTCTGAATGAATTAGTAAATGTGCATGGCACACTTGGAGCAGCACCTAGCACACAGTAGGTGCTCAATAAATGCTGACTGACATGGCTTTGTGTTTTCTGTGACTGCTGACACTGAAGCTCGGCACACCTTAGAGTCTCACTAAGGAACTATTCTACATCCCAGGCTGCCGTGAACACAGCAGGTGAGAGTCCAGCAGGGAGGGAATGGTAGCACACTCGCACTCCCAGACTTTTGGGGCTTTGGCAGGATTCTGAGCCTGAGGCCAGCCAGAGCAACACGGTGAAACCCTGTCTTAAAAAAACAAAACAAGCCAGGTATAGTGGTGCATGCTTTAGTCTGAGCTCTCGGGACAGAGGAAGGTGGATCTCTGTGAGTTTAAGGCCAGCCTGGAGAGATGACTCAGTGGTTAAGATTGTGTACTGTTCTTTCAAAAAAAAAAAACCCTGGAATTTGGCTCCCGGTACCTACATGAAGAGGCTCACAACCATCTGCAACTCTAGCTCCAGGGGATCCAATGCCTTCTTCAGGCCTTTGTGGGTACTGTGCTCACATGCCACCGCCACTGCCACCGCCACCGCCACCGCCACTGCCTCCACCACCTCCACCACCACCAACAACAACAAAAAACAAAACAAAACAAAAAACCAAAGACGTTATAATGAGGCCCAGAACGATTGAGCACTTAGTGTATGCCTGCTCTTGGGATAAACACTACACCCTTTCATTGAAGGCCCCAGCAGCTCTCCACACTGGAAATCCAAAGAGGTTCAGACAAGAAAAATTACAGCCCTAGGTTACACAGCAAAGACGTGGTATAGCTAGAACTTAAACTCAACTGCCTCAAGCCCCCAATTATTTTGAACCACTAGCTGAACTGAGGCTGGGAATCTCCCCAAAGCCGACCTCTTCTCTTCAGCAGCCCCTCGCTGCCTGGTTCATTGCCTGAGCGCCTGACAGCAGGATCATTTGTTCCCTAACCTCCCATCTATATAGCCCGAGTCTTTCTCCGTGGGCCCTTGGGGAGCAGTCTTGGGAGCCCTTCTTTTGCCATTCTGGTGTTCCTCTCCCAGCCTGTGAACAGCTAGATCTGGAATGAGAGGGCAGTATGCAGGCGCACACAGGGACAGTACCCACCAGGCCCTGCTCCCTCCAGTGTTTCATGGTTGGGGATGGAGCTTTTAATCATCCCCAGGCCCCTCCAGGCTCAGCAAGCTGGCTCTGCAGGAACAGCTCTTAGAGAGATGCTGGAGGCTGTGTGCTGCCATGGACAGGGCATTTACTTCAGCTTTGCTTGTTATACGGGAAGGTTGGAAGCAGCTAGCGAGGCTAGTGAAAGAAGACTGGCCATTCCCACAGACAGGGCACCATGAGGCAGCCTCACTGAAGAGCGTATAAACCTTACACAGGATGACGTCCAAGATGCACCCAGTGAGAATGTGAGGGCCAGGGTGGGCTGATCGTAGTGCCTGTGAGGTGAGCACAGGAAACCAAAACAAGACACCCCACGTGCTTGTGTGTGCACAGGTACCTGTGTGTGCCAGAATCCTCTCCAAGAAGGGCAGGTGCCTGAGAGCGGGGAGCAGGGGTTGCCTCTAGACAGGGAGGACTTGGGCCTAGACGTAGGAGGGAGGTTGTTGACTTTGATGTTTGATTCTGTTCTAATGAACCTCACCCGGAGGTAGTTTTGCTCCCACCCACACCTGTCACCCCAACCCCCACCGAGTCCTCAGGGACAGCTGCAGGAGAGTGAGCCTGGCATCCAAGGTTGGGGTCAGGGCTGCTAAGCATCCCACAGCCCTCAGGACGGCTCCAGCAGAGAGGGAGACTGAGGCTGTGACGCTCTGATCTACGTGAAGGTAGTCAAGTCTTATTTCTAAGAGATGGCTTCTATGTTGAGGTTTTGAAACATCCTTTGTTCTCCAGGCACTGGTGATGGGCCACGGTATGTGCGCTTACTTCTTCAACATCTCAACTTAGGAAATCAACCACTAGCCAGGCTTATACGCTTTTCCCAATCAAATGGAAAATGGCCTGGTTGTGATTTTCAGCCCAGGCTGGCCTTAAACTTACTATGTGGCAGAGGATGACCTTAAACTCCTGACCTTCCTGTCTCCTCTCCTGGATGTTGGGAATACAGGGTGTGCCGTCATGCCTGGTGTATGTTGCTGGGGATAGAACCTACATGCTAGGCAGGGCTGTACTTGGGACCACATCACCAGCTACGAGCGGAGGATTCTGAGCCATCCTTCCAGTCCTGGTGGAGTGGATGACTGCAGCTGATGGATTGTGACTGAGGTAAAGCTTCTCCTGACCTTCAGTACCATAAAAACCACAGGAGAGCAGGTGCTTCAAGTTGCTAGGGGCTGGGGTAATCTGGTTCACAGTAGTTGGAAACAAATGGATATTCTTGACCTTGGTACTCAGGGCAGAGAGCCCAACACTGGTGGTTGTTTCTGGTCCATAGTTCTGGTCAGTCTATAGCTGTGGCTGGTCTGTGGCTGCGGTCAGTTAGTGGTGTGGCTAGCCTGTGGATGTGGTTAGTCTGTAGCTGATCTATGGCTATGGTTAGCCTGTGGCTGAGGCTAGCCTGTGGCTGTGGTCAGATGACTACGACTATGGTCAGCCCATGGCTGTGGCTGGCCTTTGGCGGGAGTCAGCTAGTGGTGTGTCTAGCCTGTGGCTGTGTCTAGCCTGTGGCTGTGGTAGCCTGTGATACAGCCGGCCTGCACAGGGACCTCCATTGGCCAGTACTTGTAAAGGAATTCATCACTGACACTTAAAAGCTGGCAGATCTCCTGTAAAATATACAGATTTCTGATTCTTTTTCATCATTGTTATTGTTTACATTTATATGTGTATATGAGTGTGTGTGTGTGTGAGAGAGAGAGACAGACAGACAGACAGAGAGAGACAGAGAGAGATAGAGACAGAGACAGAGAGACATGCCATAGCATGCCTGTGAAGGTCAGAGTACAAGTTGTTTCTCTTCTTCCACCATGAGGGTCCTAGTTGTTGAGCTTGGGCCACCAGGCTTGGCAGCAAGTGCCTCTACTTACTGGGCCATTTTGCTGGCTCCAGGTTTCTGGTTCTTGTAAGACATGGCATTACTATCCTAGGTCCCTAGGATAAGAACCAGCTGGAGATCACAGCATGGTAGGTTGTCCTCCAGCTGGCCAACCCACCCCTTCCCTTATTCCTGGACTCCAGGCTGCTTTGGACATCTGTCACCCTCTTGACCCTGTGGGTATTTAAGCTACTCCTTTCTTTGAAGTGACTTCTCTTTTGTTTTTGTCTTTGGGACTCTCTTGGAGCTGTGAATCTCTTGCTTCTACGCCCAAGAGGGCTGGGATAACAGGCGTGCACCACTTTGCCTTACTTATGGTTAAACATTTTTATGGGAAAGGGATATCCAGGTAGAGTAGAGATGAGAGCTCCATGTCCAGCATTGGGTTTTGATTCATGGACACAACCCAAGATGGCTGGATTTTTGGGGGTGATAAGCCAGTTGCATTTTCATGTATCCACTCTTCCAGAAGAGAAGCCACCAGCATGAACCTTCCAGATCCTCAGATTCTCAGACTCAGCCTTTTTACAGACACCCCAGCCCACCCAAGCCCACCCATACTTCCCTCCATCTCCAGGAAATAAGTCAAACACCACCAGGCTTGTTTTCTCTGGATCTTTTATTGAACGCTGCAGACTTCGTTAAGGGACCATTTGCTTGGAAATTCTTAAACATGTGAACGTTTTTTTTTTTTTACAAGACAGGACAGCAGCCGGAGGTCACACAAGGGTCACAAGTCCATCTCACCACATGCAGAAGACAACACTGGGGTTTTGTTGGTTTCCTCGTGTGTGCACTCATGTGCATGTATGAGCACATGCACATCAATGTGCATTGTCACATGTACAGGAAGGACGAGAGCCTTCCACTGATGAAAGTTGAACAGGACCCATGAACACAACCCGAAGAAGAGTGGCTGAAGACTCTGGTCAATTATGGCTAATATGATTGGCTTGGCCCCCTTGAAGGGTGGGGGCAATCAGAATGGCTTTGCCAGCAGAAGAACCCCAGCCTTATGATGGAGTCCTGGGAGGGATGGAGGGTCTGAGCTGATGGGATTGGGGTGCCTGTCATTGTATCTTCGGGGCTCAGATAAAAAGAGAGACCATTAGTTCTTACAGTTCAGGAGCTGAGATCCAGTTGTAGACACTGACTCCCATGTTCCTGCCCTAGTCAAGTCCCAGACGCCCCCTACCTTGGACCCTTGGCTTGCACTACTGGATAGCCACTGTGGACTTCTTGTGACCTCCCTGTGAACTGAAGTAGAACAAGCAGGAAGACTGCAGATGCTAGACAGCCTCAGGGAGGGAGGCTCAGAGTAGACCATAGCCCCTATCAGTTTGAGGCTAGCAACATCAAATGTGGGCATTATTGTGACTCCAAACACGATCAGAGAAGAGATGGGTATTCGCGGGGCAGTTCAGAGAGAGCGTGATTCCCCCAGCTGGTGAGAATCCACCCCCTTCACTTATCCATCGATCCACTCACCATGCACACATTCACTCACCCCAAACCCAGGCTGGACAACCGCTGTGTGCCAACAGCATCCTGGCAGATGGCCATGAGTCCCTGGTGTAGAAACAGGGGGCTCCCTGCCCTTTTGGCCTCAAGCCAATGGGCCTCGAGAGAAAGAGGACAGTTGCCCCACATTACCTGTAGCCACATTTGGCTCTTGGATGCCTGTTAGTCTCAGGAGTGCCAAACCTTGGGGAAGCCCAGGGGCCAGGAGCTGTGCTGTTGACCTAGATGCTCCTGGGCCTCTTCTCTGTGCAGCCCTGACTATCCAGACCAAGCTTAGCTCAGGAAGGTGAGACGGGTCTGAGCTCTGTGTGTGGCTTGGAGCACAACTAAGTGGGACAGAAATGGGGGTCCCCACATTTTCCCCAACTGCAGATGAGTGTCTTGGGCAACACTTCTGTGGGGTAAGATTTTGGAAACCAGTTTCTGTTTAATTTAGTTTTAGGAGAAAATGGTTCAGCCAACCCTGGCCTACTGGTCTACCTTACCTTTCAAAACCACTGAGACCACCTCAACTTGGGCTCTCTCTGAAGTTCACATGCTGTCTCCTCTACACCCACCAGGCCCAATAAGAGAGAGCGCAGCAGCTCTGTGCTGAGTGGGGGCAGGAGCCAGACCCTTTGGGGACAGGTGTAGGAAGATCTCTCCTCTTAGAAGCAGCTGGAAACCTCGTTTCCCCATAAAGCTGGATGATGCCTACCTCTGCCTTTTTTTTTTTTTTTTTTTTAATCTTTCTGCATTTATTTAGTTGAAGATCTTGACTAGGTTCAGTTTATTTAACAGGGGGAAAAAAGCCCTTTTGGAATGGCGCCATTTGGGATTGCCTGGGCAGTGGGCGGCTGGCTTGTGGGGTGATCACTGTGTCTCTTTGAGGGCACAGAGTTGAGGGGAAAAGGCTGAAGCACCATGCGGTGGCCAACCACTGGTGGGACTTTGTGGGTTGACCCTTTGCTGGCCAGGGAAAGGGCAGCATGCATCTCATCCCCAAGTAGTAGGCCACTAGGAATGGGTTGGATTAATGATTGGCAGGGTCAGAAAAGTCGCAGGGAGCAGGCTTGGGAAGTTGAGTCCCCTGCTGCAACCCTCCTGCTTTGGTGCCTCCTGGGATAGCCCCGAGTCGTATAACCTGAGGTCCCACTACTGTGCTCCAAGTCCTTGTCTATGTGGCCTGGACCAATATGTTCAAGACACCTATGCAGACACCCACATGTGCACACAATGCCTTGAGTGTACGTGCACACGCACATGCGCGCACACACACACACACACACCAAGAAAGAATTGCTTTGAGTTTCCAGCACAATTTTGTAGTCATGCCAGGGCCCGTCTGTGCAATATTCAGCCTCCCTGTGAATGCCTGCAATACAGTGGGTAGTCTGGAGCTCCTTACCCACCATGCACTGTGTTCCACAAGCAGTGTGTTTCTTGCTTTGAGCTGAAGCTGACAAACTCACGCTGGGTGGCTACTTCTTAGGGCCCACCCCCTGCCCATGCTGCCCTGCGTCTTTCAGATTTCTTCAGGACCTTGGTTGGCTGAGAGAGACAGAGGTGGGGCTAGGTGTGGAGAGGAGGGCTCACTTGACTAACCGCCCCTTCCAAATTCAGGTCAAGCTGCCATTTGGAAAACTCAAGAGAAGTTCTAGGGCAAGTAGAGAAGGTGTACCCCTCTTTCTTGGGAAGACAGCCAGTGTTTACTTATCTGGGCAGGAAACCTAGAGAACAACACGACAGCAATTTAAATTTTGTTCTTGTGCAATAGTTATGCACGCACGCGTGTGCACATGCACACGCACACGCACACACATCTTGTCTGTTTTATTTGGCTCTGGAACAAACCAGATTACCAGGAATTTTAGGGATGGAAAAACCGCTTAGAATCATATTTCAAAATAATACATTCAGGGGCTGGAGTTGTAGCTCCAGGCCACACGCTCGTCTGACACAGCCGAAGCCCGCGTTAGACTCCCGGCACCACCAAAACAGAACAAAACCAAAGGGAAGAAAAGAAAACAACCACCAGAATAATAAATTTGTGTTTGAGTTAGCATCCTCTTACGGTTCTTGCAGTGGGGACACCATCACTGTCTGAGACAGGGCTGCCTCAAATCTCTGGTGCCGGCAGAGCTCAGAGCCCAGAGCTCGGAGGCAGGCGAATAACTGAGCGTGGGAGGCGACCTGATTGGCTTTCTTCGTTGTCCTGTGGAAGTGGCTGATGGAGAATCCCTTCCACTCTGTGTGGTATCTGTCTACCACCTGCACCCAGGCTCAGAATCGCCTCACAGACGAATGTTCAGGACTGACCAAGAACTGTGGAGCCTTGGGAAAGTGGAAGCCGGATAAACACTGCTGTGCTCGCCACACATCGTGCACGTGGCGCTGCTGAGAGGGACTGGGTGGGGAGATCGCGGCTTTGGGTTGTCACTCCTTAGCGTTTGGCTACAGGGCTGTCTGGCCACTGGTTTTTGGTGAGACTGTGAGAAATGGATCAGAGACGCAGCATTCTTCTGAGGTTTGACAGAGCCTGCACAGGCTGTGGTCCCTGGATCCAGTTGGTGGCCCTGGGAAGCAGGACGCTGGACATGGGGACGGTCTGGTCAAGAGTGACTCGGAGCATTCCTGAGCTCAGAGATTACTCAGAGACAAGTTTGCTTGCAGGAAGGTCTCGGTTTTAATGTTTCTGGGAACCAGAAATTTCAGTCCTTTAAGATCCCAGGAGGGTAGGGTCTGAGTTCCCAGAAGCCCAGGTCCCAACTGCACATCTGCTCTCCTGGGTTTGCTCCTGCACACCTGGATTCTTAAGAGTGACAGCCAGGGGAACACAGACCTGATGAGGAAAGACACAAATGCTCCCCCACCCTGTGCTAGGAACTCATCCAGGATGTCAAACCCCAGTCTTTCCCCACCCCCAGACAACCAGAATCCAGCGAAAGAAAAGAAAAAAAAACAGCCCAAGGGACAGTGGGAAGGCATGACAGAGAGCAGAAAAGACCAGCTATGTGAATGAGCAATGTAAAACCGCCAAATATTACTCTGTTACAAAAAAAATCAGACTCAATTGCCCTATTATAAATATACTAAAAAATACATATATATCTATATATATATATTTATCTGAACAAAAAAATAGACTACTCTGAGATGTGTGGACATCTAGGATATAGATGCTTCTAGAGCCAGAAAAATGGCAACAGAAAATGCAGAGGTAACTCTTATTTCCAGGTGTGGTCAGGGCTGGTTTGGGTGGCCCTGGCTTGGTGACATGAAAGCATTTGGGTGTTATCATACGAACAATAATAGGTTAGGAAACGCCTGGGGCTGGAGTGTTCTATTGTCCTGCTGGGGACCTGGAAGTCCCCTTCTTTCTCCTGCCACCTTCTTAGGTACACACACACAAAGTACATCTCCGAAGAAGCATGTTCTGGAAGCTTTTCCGTGCGTCCTCCTTTGAGTCAATGTAGTCTATGGTTACTTTACTTGAGACAAGTTGGCAAAGAAATAAGGAAAGGAGAGATATCTATCTATCTATATTTATCTTTCTATGTATATATAGAGAGAGACCTGGCTTTAGGGACCCTTGTCTGTGATGAGTTTTAAATATCCCCTTGTTCATAGACTAGACATTCCGGCCATGACCGGAGTCAGACTAATACATAATAGCTACAAATATCAACAACACATTGCAGTTATATAGAAGAGGACGCTGTTGTGTCTTGGTTTGTTTTTTTTTTCTCCTTAGAAACTCGGATCTTCTCGGGAGAAGGGGCCGAGACGAGGCTGCCGCTATGGGACATGGAGCAGGGGCGAGCGAGTTGAGGTGGCTTCCTTGCGATTTGGGTGTTTCTTCTTTCCTCGATAACAAGTGTTCTCTCTTCTAAATGTGCTGAAGGTGGAATCCCAGAAAGACGTCTGCAGCCCCAGACACCTAGAGCTGAAAAGGTAAACGAATTGGCTTGTCCGGCTTGTCCTCGCCTCTCCCACGGGTCAGGCTTTCCCGCGTGATGTGACCGGCGCACGCGGCTGCCTCGCGCCTGGCCTTTTCTGGTGACGTGACGGATGCTGGAACTGAGGTTCAGCTGGGTTCTCCAAAGTCCTGCTGATTTTGTAACTGTACCAGGAGATCTCCACCTCCAGCCCTCCGTGCTGTTTGGGTTACTTCACTTCCTTTTGCTTTGGTTGCTTCAGGATGGGCAGAAATGGACTGCCACACTCAGGCGGCCTCTGCCTCCACGCCCTTCGCTACTGAGACCCATCTGTCAGATCCAGCTTCGTCTTGGTGACCCTTATCCAGCTTTCCCGGTGCGCATACACACAGGCACCCAGGTCAGGTACACACGGAATGAAACTCCGCGTTCCTTTTTAGCAGGTGGAGGGCTGGGAGGAAAATTTACAGTTCTCTAACTTGAGTCACATGTTGGGGAAAAGCTATATTCCCACAGCGCACACACATATAAGTGAAAGGGGAAAAAAAAAGCAACCAAACGAACCAACAAAAACCAAAACAAAACGGAAAACTTCTAAGCATAGTTCACGCTGAGTTTCGGCGGTTGTCTCTATAGCAATTCTGTAGACTCTGCTCATTCAGCTTGGAAGGGTAATCCGAATTCATCCTTCTTTTACTCTGTGAAATGCTACTTTAAGGTCAGACAAAACACAGGAGGAAGGGAGAGCCAGGTCCTACATGACACAAGGCAGAAGGGGCCTTTGGTTACAAGGAGAGTCGCACCAAGTGGTTCTTAAAAAAGAAAGAAACCATTTCTACTCTGTACACCCGCCATCGGTTTAACCAATGAGATGCCTTGACTTGAAGAAGGGGGCGGTAACTTCCTTCTGGCTATATATGGCTATGTTAAGACGTGTTTACTTCCTGATATGTAAAATAGACTATATCATCAGTAGGAGTTTTTACAGATAGCTCTAAAAATATCTGAGTCGGAAATCACAACGATTTACTTTTTATCAAAAAGCATTTGTTTTCCCTGAATTTTCACATTTGTGCTGATGGGTGACATCCATGGCGATGAGAAACAAAGAGACACAGAAAATGGTCAGCAGACAACGGTCCGTGGTCGCATCAACAAGCCCCAGCACCAGGCTGAGCTCAGCAGGGGTCCCCGGAGGCCCCCTACGTCCTGCCTCCAGGGTGCTGATGGCGCAGGGTGACCTTCCCTGTCTTGGCCCCTTTGCATCTGCTTTGAAAAAGCTCTCAGGACCGCAAGACAGAGTCGACTTCTCGTTTTCTTCGTTAACACAGCAGGTACCAAGATGCACCCTCTGGAGGGAGGGGTACCCTGGTCCCTGGAGATGCTGAGAGGTGTCATGAACTATAGAGAATGCTTTGTGTAAGGGTGGTGGGATGACCCTTTAGGATCCTACTTGTGACAGGTGGCCTGACCTCAGCCATGGAAAACAAGAGAAGGCAGAACATTGTGATCTAAGTGTGCTGACGCGTAGATCATGCCACTGAACTACTGGGCAGACCAGCCACAAATTATACTGAGGACAGGTGATCAATATCATGTCATCGCTCCATCAGGAAGACATACCTGTCACTGTTCTGAGGACAAGGAGGACACTACAGCATTTGGGACATTATCCACTAACACTATAGTAAGAAAACCACATTGCCCTGTTGTACTATAGACAGGCTAACCAATAGCATCATCTTTACTGAGAGATGAGCCAGGACTATCACACTGCGTGGACTGGTGTCACGGAGGAAGGGCCAACAACACTGTGCTACTGGGTTACAAAGCAGGCAGGACAACGCCAGGTCAACACGCTAGGACAGGAAGACTGACACCAGGAAGTACACCGGAACCTCTAGGGATGCACACGGGTGCTTATTGCTTTTGGCTGCGCCGTCTGCCAAGATGGCTGCCGGAAGGAGCGTCGGGCTTTCTCAGGACAGACCGTGACACAGAACACACAATGGCTGGTTGACAAAAAAGAACAGTACAACACCCGACACCCAACTGTTGCCGCGCCCTTCTCTTGCACATGGGACTTTAAGAGAGGATCCCTCTTAAAGGCTGAGGATCCCTCCTGACCCTGTGAGGGATGAGGAGTGACCCTCGGAGGAGCCCTGGACTCTGATGTGGTGACACTGAGGCCCACCGTGGCCAGGGATGGGCACGAACACCCCGAGTGCAGGGCCAGCATGCGACCCACGGGAAATAGTGCTTGTTTTAAAGTGCGTGATCTTGACACTGTCCCTGGTAGAACCTAGATTAGAAAAACATAAAGTGCTTTTTATTAACTTATTATTATTTTTTAGCTTGAATACCACAGGAAACAAAAAAAAAAAAAAAAAAAAGAAAAAAAACAAAAAACAAAAAACTTCTCTCATAGTAGGTGTGTTCCCTGCCACGGCGGGAAGTAGTCATAAGTCTGCCCAGGGCAGATCAGTGAGGGCTTTTTGTCTTTTTTCATGTAGAAAATGAAATTTATTATTTTTTAATGCTGTCCTTCAGTCATACACTGTCTCTCGAATAGCCGATCTCATTTGTATATTCGGCACTTTCCTATCTTTTGAGTCCAGGCTAGCACGGTTTGGAATCGCTTGCTCTTGTGATGGCCCTGAAGCTGGCGCTCTGGTGTGTCCCCTTGGCTGCGTGCCAACTGTCTGAACCCTTCCTCGATAGCCAGGAGGGCAGCAAGAATTGAGTCCAAACGGTCAGCTCACCCTGACAGCGTCTCAGAATAAAGCCCCTGGTACCACAGAATACTGAATCAGTCAAGCCGCTTGCTTGGTTAAGGGTTATGTGCCAGGATCGTAGCTGACGGAGCAGAGAACTCCTCGTGATCCAAGTGTCCCCTGTACCCTTCTAACAGTGGGATCCTGGCACGGAGGGCAGGTGTTTTTTGGAGGTGGCTAGGAGACACCCAGTACTACTTGGTCAGCCCACTCTTTGACTAGCAGCCCCTTGCTCCAGCGCCCTCCTCCAGCGGAAGCCATGAGAGACGGAGATGGTGCACTCAGAGGCTGGGAGGGCCTCGAGAGGAGACTAGGGAGTATGTGGCCCAGGTGTTAGTGGTGGCGGTGAGCTCTGCTCATGTCATCTCAGGAAGATGCTGTGAGGAGGAGGTGTGGTCCCTGTTGCTTCGCTGGTTACGTGTCCATAGACCTGTCATGGCTCTCAGGGGCTCTGCGGGGCCTTGTGTCTTCCGAGTTCATTGAGAACTAGGTGGCAGGCAAGCCAGGCATCATTCCTCCTTGATTTTTCCTGCTTATCCCCCTCTGCGGTGGGGAGCTCAGATGCTCTGATCCCGAGTGCTCCCATGTGCTCCTCCCCCGGGCAGCATGTGCACGTCGGGGGAGGTATGGTTCTCCAGCTTGCACTTCTCCTGAGCCCCGGGGCCTTTTCCAGTCAACCCTTCTGAGGAGTAGACGCAGTTCGGCCTCAGGGACTTAGGGGAGGTGGGCAAAGGGGAGCTTTCGAAGTGGTTCTTCTCTGTTCTAGTTCCAATGCTGAACTTGGGGCTGGTGCTCCCGTGGAGACTCTTGGGAGGACTGGAGTCCACGCTGTAGAGCAGCTGACCCTCGTCATCTGTGTCCGTGTCTATGTACTGATGGACGCCCGCCTCGAAGTTGAATGCTATTGCTGTGTGTTTCTCGGGGGAGCGAGGGGGCATCCTGGCACTTGCTGTGGTGTAGATAGAGGACTCTGGGCTCAGCACAGGCTTGTCTAGGAGCGAGGCGCACTCCAGTCCCGCGACCGCAGCTGCTGCACCGCCTCTGTTCCTAAGAGGATCGTGATACATCCCCAGAGAGGGCAGCAGCGGGCTGGGGTCACCCTCCATGAAGTTGACCTTGAGCGCTCGGAGCCTCATGGGGTTGTTGGTCTTCATCGAACTCCTGGGGCTCTCAACAAAGAAACCAGAGCGGCCGGCCTCGGGAGTCGGGGCGGCCTCCATGAGTCTCCCGCCACTGGCACCCAGAGCCCCCCGCCAGCCCACCTCTGGAGCTGTGCTGCCCCCAGCCTTGCTGGAGAGGGACGCCAGAGGACTGTGGGAGAACCGGGTGGCTTCAGGGAAGTCCGTGGCACAGCTGATAAAGCTGTCAATGCTCGACATGCTTCGCATGTCGATGATGCCTTCTGTGCGCGTGGGCAGAGGGGCCACCGGGCTGGGAATGCTTCCCATCTCCAGTTCTTCCTTCGGCTTGCTCTGTGGCGCCACCTCCTTGGTATTGAGGATGGGTTGGGACTGCGTCTTGGCCATCTTATTGTACATGTCTTCTAACTGCTGGACGTTCAGATGCTGAGGACTAGAAGATGATCTGGCCTTCTCAGGGGACCCTTGCTCCTTGGTTTCAAAGGACTTACTTGAGCTGGTCTCGGAGAGCGCCCTCTTGGTCCATTTCCACCTGTTGGGAGACAGGTGGTTATCTTGCACTTTATCCTTCTTAGCCATGTTCTCCCCATTTTTCTCGACCACGATGTCCATCATCTCTATGCTCCGGGCAAAGGCATCCTTCATGTTCATGGACACGATGCTGCCATTCCGCTTGGCTCTCTCCAGGGCCTCTCTCCGCTTGATGGCTTTCTCCTGCCGCTTCTGCTCCTTGTAGAACTCAGAGAAGTTGTTGACGATAATGGGGATGGGAAGCGCGATCACCAGAACCCCGGCGATGCAACAGAGGCCCCCCACAATTTTCCCCAGGAGAGTCTTGGGGTAGATGTCCCCATACCCAACTGTCGTCATGGTGATGGTGGCCCACCAGAAAGAGGCGGGGATGCTTTTGAACTTGGTGTCATCCTCATCCTTCTCGGCAAAGAAGACCAGGCTGGAGAAAATCATGATGCCCATGGCAAGAAAGAGGATGAGCAAGCCCAGCTCGTTGTAGCTCCTGCGAAGCGTGAAGCCGAGGGACTGCAGGCCGGTGGAGTGGCGGGCCAGCTTCAGGATTCGAAGGATGCGCATGATGCGAAAGATCTGGACCACGCGGCGCACATTCTGGAACTGCAGCACGCTCTTGTTGGATTCTGTGAGGAAGATGGTGACGTAGTAGGGCAGGATGGCCAGTAAGTCAATGGCGTTGAGTGGACCCTTAAAGAACTTCCATTTCTTGGGCGAGGACAGGAACCTCAGCAAGTACTCCATGGTGAACCACGCAATGCACACGGCCTCCACGTGTGCCAGCTGCGGGTTATCCGTGCTCTGGCCGAACTCGTCCAGGCTCTGCAGCTCAGGCAGCGTGTTGAGTGACAGGGCGATGGTGGAGAGGACGATGAACATGATGGAGATGATGGCCAGGATCTGCAGGGAGGAGAGAGGGCCCGGTTAGCACCAGCAACTCCCTGTGAGGAGAGGAGCAGTCAGCATCCAGCCGAGGGTGACCTCTGCACGCGCTCATCGCAGTGTCTGGGTGCATCTGCACATCTCACCAGTTACAACATGGCTGACCAGGTTTAGATGGATAATTTCTGTGCCAGGTGGTGGCGCACACCTTTAATGCCAGCACTCGGGAGGCAGAGGCAGGCGGATCTCTGTGAGTTCAGGGCCAGCCTGGTCTACAGAGTGAGTTCCAGGACAGCTGGGGCTACACAGAGAAACCCTGTCTCAAGGAACAAACAAACAAAACGAAACAAAACAAAACACAACAACAACAAAAAAGATACTTTCTGCAAACTGATTTACGACACAGATGTGAAAACTGAGGCTAGGAAATGAAAACAGCTTCAGACTTTCTCTACAAAATCCCAGGGAGGAAAAGTGTTGGCTCGTTGCAGCCATGAACCCTGTAGTGGTCGAAGCCTGGACAAAACGAGAATGAATGAGTACAGCTGCCTCTCAATAAAACTTTATTTACAAAAATGTCAGGGGCCCGGATGTGACTGTGGCCACAGTCCTGGGGTGCAGTGCTGATGCTCAGGGCTGAGTGCTGAGCTGAGAACGTTTTATCTTATGTCTCATCTCACTGTGTTGTGTTTTTGCAGACAGGGTCTCACCTTGCCACCCAGGTGTCACCCAGGTGGCCTCTCCCTCCTGACTCTCCTGCCTCTACCTCCCAAGTCCTGGGATTACGGGTGAATACACAGCCCATATCTCATTGCTACATCAACCCTATCGAGCATTTTGTGGGGGCACCACCTGTAAGCCCAGCACTTGTGAGGCTGAGGCAGAAGGGTCAGGAATTCGAGGCCAGCCTGGGCTACATGAGACACCACCTCCTCACCCGTACACCAGACAAAGTGTTATTAGCTCTGCTGAACAGAGAGAAACTAGGCACACGAGGGACAGGAGAGATGGCTCAGTGCTTAAGAGCACTGGCTGTTCTTTTAAAGGACCTGGGTTCGATTCCCAGCACTCACAACTGTCGGTAACTCCTTTTCTAGGGTATCAGATGCTCTCTTCTGGACTCTGATGTCACTGCACACATGTGGTGCACAGACGTACATGCAGGCAAAACACCCAGACACATAAAATACATCAATAAAATTACAAAAAAAGGATATGGCGGAGCCAGGATTTGGACCCAGATTCTTCTGATCCTAAGGCATGAGCTCATAAGTGTGTTGAAAGTCACATGGGGTGGGGGTGCTGGAGAGACAGCTCAGTGGTTAAGAGCACTTGCTGCTTTTCCAGAGGTCCTGAGTTCAGTTCCCAGCACCTAACTCTAGTCCCAGGGTGTTCTGATGTCTCTGGCCTCTGAGAGCAATGCTCCCACATCTACACACACACACACACACGCACATACACACACACACAGATACACCAGATACACACACATACACACACACATACATAACTAAAAATAACAAAAATAAATCTTTAAAAAGTCAGGTGAGTGCTAAGGGTCTTCTGCTAACAACAAAAAGCCCGACATGAGATCTTGCAGGTCACTCTCCCTGGGCACAGATCTCCTGAATGTGACTTAAGAACTGGAGGGAAATATGAGCTTTGGGACCCAAAGGCCTCTGCTTTACCAGCTCTGCCAGCTAGTCCCCTGGGCTAGGAGGAGAGCGTGGGGGCTGGTGAGGGGGCTCAGTGGGTAAAGGTGCTGTCACAGGAGCCTGGTGACCTGAATTCAATCCCAGGCACCCACATAGAGATGCAGAGAGAAAGCTGACTCCACAGAGCTCCTCTGACTTCCTTACACACGTATATGCACAGAAGCACACACGGACACACACATGGGCACACACGTGCGCGCGCACACGCCGACGCCGATTACAGAAGAGGGTTGGCCAGGAGAAGGGGCTCGATGGATATTTGTTGAGATTAAAGAATCCAGCTGGGAGGAGACACAATGAATGGCTTCGGGAGTCTTTCTGTAAAAATATAAATCCAGTGACATTAATTTCAGCTTAATACATTCCCAAGACTTCTCAGCGCAGCACTCTCTTAGCCTGCCTGTCACGATGCCTTCGTCTTCTGGTTGGCCACCTGTCCTTCTGCCACTGCCTGGGGCTGGGTGGCGGGGCGGCTCACGGGTTTATGCTCTTGCCTGTTGCTGACTGCTTTTGAAGTGGACAGAATATTCAGGTTCAGACAACTCATCCCGGAGAACCTGTGCTCAGGGAACCAGGGAGTGAATGGTTGCAGGAGGGCGAGAATCCCAAGCACTGGGTGCATCCCAAGTGTAAGAGACTGGAGGCCATGAAAGGTCAGAGAGGCATCAGGGAGGGGCCTCAGTTGGCAGAGTTCTGGCCTAGCATGAGGGGGGCTGTGAATTCTAGCCCAGCATCACACAAAACTGATGAATGTGATGGTGATCACCCGTAATCCCAGCACCCCGGAGGCTGGGGCTGGAGGGTCAGGAGTTCAAGATCATCCTTGGCCACATAGTAAATTTGAGGTCAGTGTGGATTATATGAGACCCTGCTCACAAAAAAACCCAAAAAAACAAAAAAACAAAAACAACCCAGAAACCTACTAACCAAGCCCTCACTCTCCCCGAAGCAAAGCGGCAAATGGAAAACAAGCCTGTAGCCCTCTCCCATCCTCGGACATTGTCCTGTTTTCCCTAGATATGAGGGCCACTCCATCCTCAGGCCCCTGCACTGTACTGCTGCACCTTGGGGATATTGACATCTCATTCAGTTGTGTGTGTGTGTGTGTGTGTGCACGAGCGTGTGTGTATGCACATGTGTGTATGCACGTGTGAGTGTGTGTGTGAGTGTATGCATGTGTGTGAGTGTGTATGCACGTGTGAGTGTGTATGCACGTGTGTGTATGCATGTGTGTGAGTGTGTATACACGTGTGTGTATGCACGTGTGTGAGTGTGTGTGTATGGACGTGTGTGTGAGTGTATGCATGTGTGTGTATATGGACATGAGTGTGAGTGTATATGCACATGTGTGAGTGCGTGTATGCACGTTTATGTGTGAGTGTATGCATGTGTGTGTGTGTGTACGCATGTGTGTGAGTGTGTATGGACGTGTGTGTGAGTGTATGCATGTGTGTGTGTATGCACGTGTGTGTGTGTGTATGGACGTGTGTGTGTGTTAGTGTATGCACATGTATGAGTGTGTGTGTGTGTGTATGCACGTGTGTTAGTGTATGCACATGTATGAGTGTGTGTGTGTGTGTGTATGCACACACACAGATGTGCAGATGTGCCTATTGCTGCCCAGAATCTGTAAGTGCCAGGGAAGGGAGCTGACCCTAGCCTTCTCCGCTCTAGCACTGGGAGAGGCGTAAGTGCCCCAAGCAGAGTGCCTGCAACTGGCACTCAGTTCACGCTGGCCACATGAGCAGCCAGGGCTCCTGCTGGCCTTCCCCTTGCTGTGCTGTGAATCTCGGGCCAGAGGCAGGGCGCCACCCTCTTCTCACCACTGGGCAGTTCTGCAGCTGTCGGCATGAGATGAGATAAACACTCCCAAACAAAGCCCCGACATCAGTTGTGCCCCTCCCTTGCTACCTACACTTCTCTGTGAAAAATCCACACTCACCTTCATTTCAGTCACATTCTACAAAATAACATCCACATCTGCCCGTTCTGCTTGCCTGGTGACAGATGCATTATACAGCCACGAGAAGCTGGGTGGTGGTAGCGCATGCCTTTAATTGCAGCACTTGGGAGGCAGAGGCAGGCAGATGGATCTGTGAGTTCGAGGCCAGCCTGGTCTACATAGTAAGTTCCAGGACAGCTGGAGTTACAACAGAGAAACCTTGTCTCAGAAAAACAAAAAACAAAAACAAAAACAAAAACAAACCAGCCACAAGATAAACACATCACATTCTCCATGAGCAGCTGTGCCCAGTTCTGTGCCCTTGGCCTTGAGCCCTGGCCCCTTCCTCAGTATCCTTGTTTGTACAATGAGGATACTTCCTCATTGTAGGGTGGATCTTGCCCCTCTCCTAGGAACGCTTGGCTATTTCTCAGAACTATTTGGTTGCTACAGTCCACAGAAGGAGTGAGACTGGCATCAGACAGGCGGCGGTAGGGGTCAGCATCCCACAATGCCCAGCATCCCACAATGCACCAGGTGGCCCCTAGAAGCAGAGCATTATCCAGGCCCAGAGTCAACAGTGCTGAGGTTGTGAAGCTCCGAGACAGGCCAGTGTAGCCCCTCACAAGTTCTGGAGCGGGGACCTGTGTCACTGTTAGCACAGGGCCGGTCACACAGTGGGCCTGAGCAGTCACAGGGCCAGTCACACAGTGGGCCTGAATGTGGGTGGTGCAGTCACAGGGCTGGTCACACAGCGGGCCTGAGCAGTCACAGGGCTGGTCACACAGTGGGTCTGAGTGTGGGCAGTGCAGTCACAGGCCTTAGGCTGAGTCCTGAAGGCACCTGATCCTGACAGGAATGGATGTTGGGGGTCTGTACCTTTAAGAGCTGGGAGTTTCTGTTTCCTCAGAGGCTGTCAGGGGAAGCCTGCTTCCATTTCTAACCCCAGACAACTCTGGGCAGTCCTGCATAGTGAATGATCTGTGAATGAGTTATAGACCCAGAGTCCCAGCTATCGTACACTGGCATAGTGAATGGTCTGTGGCAGGAATGATAGACCCGGCCATCATATGCCCCATGGCTCATTGCTCCAAGGCTGTCTCTCTGCGCACCAGGGACAAGCCCCCAGCCCTAGTCTAGATCTTAGAGAGAAGAGAGGAACATTCACTCTGGGGGTGTGTCGGCTGCTGCAGTGGGAGGGGGAGCCTCCCTCTGTGTGGCCTGCATCGATGACATCTGCACGTGTGTCCATGCAGCTCAGGGGCCACCTGCATGTGTGTCCATGCAGCTCAGGGGCCACCTGCATGTGTGTCCATGCAGCTCAGGGGCCACCTGCATGTGTGTCCATGCAGCTTAGGGGCCACCTGCATGTGTGTCCATGCAGCTCAGGGGCCATCCATGCACCTGCATGTGTGTCCATGCAGCTCAGGGGTCATCTGCACGTGTGTCCATGCAGCTCGGGGCCACCTGCATGTGTGTCCATGCAGCTCGGGGGTCATCTGCATGTGTGAAGGTTTGTTTCTTCCAGACCACCCAAGTCCTGAGAGTCAGGGCTACTCTTCCTGCCTGGGGAACTTCCAGATGTTAGTTAAGCCCTCTGTGCCTTAGCTTCCTACCATCACCGCAAGACTGATGCGGACTCCACTGAAGGCCTTTAGATCAGTGTGGGCACCGTCGCTCTTAACTGTTACGGTTTTTATTTCTCCTTGGCTCTGTAGTCGTTTATAAACTATTTGGGGACGTGGGTTCAAGTCTCAGTGATTTTATTCTTCAGCTGTGTGGCCTTGGACAAGCTCTTTCCCCTCTCTGAGCCTCCCACTCTTTATCTGTTGAATGGGGTGGCAATAACTGAGCACTTGCCTACGACAGCCACTAAATCCCTCTTGTTGTTAGGCCATTGTCCAGGTAATCTATTGCTAACCTCTTCCCTAGCCCCTGTCTGTTGGTTTCCAGAAGGCAGGCATGGGTCTGTGGCCCTCTGTCTGTAGGGTTGTAAGCCCTAGGCCTGTAAGCTTCATCTAAACCTTAGGCCCAGAAAGCCGTGTCTCCAGGTCCTGGCATGGAGGGCCAGTCACCACACAAGGTCCTCCTGGCCCTGGGTCAGGCCCGAACAAGGTCCTACTTTCCTGGGAGTGGGGCCTCACTGGGTCAGAACAGGATTCTGGGCTCCACACTCAGAGGCAGGGAGGGACCAGCCTGGGAGCTCCTGTGGCTATAGTCTCTTCCTGTGAGGAGGTCCCAGGGCTTGGGGTGTCCTGAATGTGTTGAACAGGGGAGAGACAGAAGAGGGACTCAGGGCTGCCTGGGTCAGGACTTCTTCAGCAGCTCCAGCCATTGTTGCTGCCACCTCCCTGCCCTTTCTAGGCTCTTCCAATATGGCAGATGAGGCATCAAGTGTCCTTACAGCACATGGCTCGACTCTTCTCTAGGAGGAGACTCAGCAGAGGAAGAAGAGGCATCTATGGTCACTCGGCCCAGCATGGTCAGCAGAGACACAGAGATCCTTGGCAAATTACTTAGGGCATTTGGGACTTATCAGTTGCTTCTCCTACGTGTATGTGCCTAATAGCTCCTGTTGTGAAGGACTTCAGAGAAGCAACAACCTGATGTCCACCAACCCAAATGGGACAAACCAAGGATGGTCTATCCAGGTACCGGAATAGTTCTGCGCAAGCTGTGTGCCCTGCCCTCAAAGGCTCAGGAAACACTGAATGAGGCATGAGAAGACAGAAGGGTATGGAGCACCACTCTTTAGACTCAGTACAGGTACCGAAGCACAACCTCACACCACTGCCCTGCACCGAACCACGACCTCACACCACTGCCCTGCACCAAACCACGACCTCACACCACTGCCCTGCACTGAACCACGACTTTACACCACTGCCCTGTCAAGGATAAGACAAGATATGTCTCCTCAGTGTCTCCAGCTCCTGAGTCGGTGCCCGGCAGAGTGGGTGTACACAGCCGAGGAGGGTGTGACCCCAAGCTTCAGGGGAAGACATGGCCTCTGCCTCTCTAAGGTCACCCAACCTGCGGGTGGTAGATCTGGGCTGTGGTCCCAGGCCGTGGGGCTCCCCAAGAAGTGCTCAAGGACACAGGAAGGGGCTCCTTTTATGGCTCTTCCGCTTCCTCGGCTTTAAGCAGGAGTGGGGGCGATGGCAGGATTACATCAGGGAGTTTTAATTGGAAGGGTCACTGGAGCAGATCCGATTAAGGGGATTGGGAGCAGCCTAAGGGCTGTCCCCTCCCTGCCTGCTGAGAGGACTGGGGCGGGGGGGGGGGGGGGCTGGAGGCTGGAGCCGCAGGGGATGCTAGCAGGCATGTAGGCCTTGGCAAGAGAACTGTCACAGGTACAGGGGTGCAGGACACTGCCCGGGGTCACCCATCCAGCCAGATCCCTGGGGCCAGGACATTCATTTTCCTTAGTTGTCCATGTTTCAAAATTGGGAGGTTTTTTACTTGTGTTTGTTTCGAGACAGGTTCTCACTGGCTGGCCTTTAACTTGAGATCCTCCCGAGTGCTGGGATTACAGGCATGCACCACCACATCTGGTTAAAGTTGGAAGATTTCACATAAAAATCCAGATGTTTGGACTCCCTCTGCAAATCAGAGGTGCTCCACTGTCCTGTACTTCCAGTGGTGTCCACTAGGTGGTGGTAAGGAGCAACCACCACTTCCCAGGCCCAGGCTCCCAGGGCCTCAGGACCTTTGCATCTCACCTCAGGTCTCTGCAGCCATGTACTCTTGCAGTCCTGGGACTGCCTGGTGCCATAACAATGAGAAATACCTGCTACTATGTGTAAAGAATGTTCCAGAGATCTACATGGAATTACAGCGGCGGGAACTGGGTGTGTGTGGAGTTCCTACTGTCCTACCTCATTTCGCCCCATATTCATGTCTGGCTGATTCCTGTACACGAGTATTCCAGATTTGACCTGTCCTCTCCCTCAGTATAGCCACCACCCTGCGCCAAACCACCATCAACTCCCATCGATACCACTGCAAACCGATGTCTCTCCTGCCCCCTCAAAGTCACCGTGAAGACCACACGCCCCAGTGTCTACTCTTTCCTTCTTCCACTGCTGAGCATGGACCATCTAGGATGAAGACTACATTTCCCAGCCTCCCTTTCAGCTAGATGAGGTTCTGTGATCAGGTTTGGGCTGCAAAAGGCACCTGGAATTGGCATGAACCCCTTCTCCTTTCTCTGTCTTGCTGCCTGGGAGACAGATGGTGTTCAGAGAGCAACTATGTTGGATGTGGATGAGGTTAACCCCAGCACTAGACTGACCCTTCCCTGAGAAGCATGGCCACGGTTGACCTGTGTGGCTTAAGCCAGTGTTTGGGATCTCACAGCTGCAGGAGCTTGGTCTTGCAGACCCAGTGGCATCTGTCCCACCCTGCTCTGTCTCAGGCCTTCCTAGGCCCTCATAGTCTCTGTGATCCTTCCTGTCTTGGGGCCTTTGCCCATGCTGTCTCTCATGCCTGGGATTTTTCCTCACACTCTGTGTGATTCAGCGGAGGTCACCTCCTCGGGGAAGCCACTCTGACTATCCCCAGAGGCACAGGCTTCCCTTCTCTCAGAAATGTCCACAGGGCATTTCAGCAGTGATGTTTTCCAAAGATACTTTCTAGTTTGTGGGCATGGGCTGAGTCTCAAACTCGAGTCCTCAGGACCCATGGTAGGGCTCAGTAAAGCTGCACAGAACAGAGACGGGCATGGTGGCACACATCTGTCATTCCAGAGCTCAGACTAATGTAGGCGGGTTGCTAGTTCCAGGGCAGCCTGGGCTACACAATAAGACCCTGTCTCAATGAATGAAAGAATGGATCAATGGTCTGGATGTGGCTCAGGGGGTCGAGCACAGATCTGGCAAACACAAAGCCCTGGGTTCCACCCCCAGCACCGCATAAACCAGGTGTGGTGGGTACTCTTGTCATCCCACTACGTGGGAAGTAAGAGGAAAGCAGACCAGAAGTTCAAAGTCATCTTTGGCTACATAGGGAGTTTGCGGTCAGCCTGGGCTACATGAGACTCCCGTTTCACAGAATACAGAAGGGGGCTGTAAGTACAGCCCAGTGGTGGGGTGCCTGCCTAGCGTATCAGAGGACCTCAGTTCAGTTCCCAGCACCGCACAACAATCAAACAAGCAAAAAGCCTAGCACTGGGCCACCGGGGAAAGGTGCTGGCTGCCAAGCCTGGCGATCTGAGTTCGATCCCAGTGCCCACGTGGTGGAAGGAGAGAACAGATCCCCACCTGCACACTGTGGTGTGCGCTTGCACACACAGAGTAAACTATAATTTAAAAATCTGTAACACGGATGATAGGTGCACAGAAGGAAGAGGCTTCCCTGTGAAGGTCAGGGGCTGGGGACTGTCATCCCTCCGTCTCCTGAGCAACCTTGAGTGGGGGAAGCAGAGGTCAACCCTGGTCGGCAGTGGCGTCAAAGGTTCCTTTCCAAAAGGGAAAGCCAGGGACTCTGCCCTTCCGGCTGAGTGACTGCTGGTTCCCTAGACCTGCGGAGAACCAGAGCACCCAGGGGGTTGGGACTGCCAGTCAGCAGTGACAAACGGCATGGCTGTCCCTGCTGGAGACAGAGCAGCACGGAGAATAAAATTGAGAGGTGTGTGGCTGGCTAGGCAGGGACACTGACCACAGGTAGAGAGAACCTCAAACTGTTACTTCTGTCCCCTGGTATGGAGGGATGGGAAGACAGAGTGTCCAGCCATGGTGGCTCACAGCTGGAAGAGCACCCCTTGGGCCACTGTGTGGCTAATGGCTTCAGAAGGGCTGTTCTTCACAGTAGCCATGTTTGCTGGTAGATGTCCATGAACACGTCAGAAGAGGCTTTTGGCTGGCCAAGCGAAAGCGCTTTCTCACGCCACTGTCCTGTCTCGTTAGAGAGCTACTGACACAGACGGGCAGGCAGAGTGGGGAGGCTCGCCCTCTAGTTCCAACTGGGCATCCTCAGGCAAGCGTCATCACGTCTCCGGCCTTGCCTGTGCAATCCCACTGAGAGTCCTGTGGGCCTCGGCACGGTCCCTTCCACAGTGACTCAGAGATCTAGCAGCTCTCTCACCCCATGTACAGGGGAGGTGACCAGGCTGGCCTTGAACTTGTGATCCTCCTGCCTCAGCCTCCAGACTGTCTGGGATGACAAGCCTGTGCCGCCAGGCCCAGCCTGACCTCTGACCTCTGACCTCTGTCCTTCTTCACGAATGAAAATCATTTTCGGCATTGCTGGGGATTGAACTCAGCGCCTTGTGCATAGACTTGATGACGCCTAGAAATGAATGGTGAGCTCTGCCCAGCCGAAGCCAGGTGGTGAGCGTGTTGGTTAAGAACTGGTACTTTGCGCTGGGTTGTGACTCAGTCGGTAGTGTGTGCCCAGCGTGCGCGACGATTGTTACCTCAGATGGTGGTTCACAACGACCTGCTCAGTCTTTCACTCACTCACTCGTTCATTCTTTCATTCGCTCGCTTGCTGGCTCATCCAGTTAGAGACTCACAGTGAACAGCTGAGGCAGAAACCCGAGTGTCGGGGAGACGGTGGTCTTGCCGAGAGAGAGACATAGCAACCAGTGACAGACCAGGTTAGCTCGGCCTGCCAGTTTCTCTGGGAAGTGAACCGGGCCTGTGGGAAAGAGGTGACTCTGAGGTGGTTTGCTTTGGCTGGGGTGGTCTGGGGTTCCCAGAAAAGGTGACGTCTGGGCTCAGGCCTGAAGGAGAAGGAGAAGCTGGCCCGAAGGAAGCACTCTCAGTGATGGGAACAGGGACGTGCAAAGGCCCTGGGGTGGGAAGCTTCAGGACAAGAAGGCCTCTCACAGCCAGAGAGCGGTGTTCCTCTAAGCCTCAGACGCTCCAGAAAACACCACCATTTTCGTCCTCTGAGAGGTGCCGGCCATGTTCAGCTGTGCCCACGAGACACTGTGGGGAGCAGGGTGCATGCCCTTGGTGTAAACATGGACAGGGAGGCTCAGCGGGGAGCCTGGAGTGGCTGCTTCAGGAGAAAGAGAAGCTGTGGAGACTCCGCCATATCGCTCTGGGCTTGGGCCTCTGCTCCCGGAACCCTCCCGCTGTCTGTCTCAGCGGTGAGCTCCTTGTGGGCCCAGGGCTGCTTGAGGACAGCCACGTGCTGCTGACAGCAAGGACGCGTGTCCTGTCCTCTCATACCGACAGAACCCCGATTTTCAACTGGCTAACACCGATTCTTGTCTTGAAGAAGGCACTGCCCAGCTATCCTTGCTGCTAGATGGGTACTCAAGTTTGTTTGATCAATAAGTGTTGTGTGGGTTTCCAGAGCTCTTTAAAGCAGAGAAGGCTGCTTCCTCTTTCTAGATCTTTCTTCATCCTGCTGCCAGGGATGATGATGTGGTGGCTGGAACTATAGCAGCTGTGTAATGCCATCAGGCTGAAAGCTATACTCTCTAGGAAAGGCTGAGCAGAAAGATAGGGTGACCTAAGGCTGTGACAACCTTGTAAAGCCACCACACCACCCCTTGACTGTTTACACCCAGATCAATGAGAGGAGTACACGCTTCTCCCTGGATGTCTCTCAGAACCAACACAGCAACGGTTACCCAGCAACGCCCCAGTAAACGGAGACCACCTATCTGACTGGTGGTACCACTGAGGCAGTAGACACACAAGTTGCTCAGAGACCTCAGGCAAAGCACTTGGGGCCTGCTGCAGCGAGCATACCTCCGGTCCGCAGGACCAAGCTTTCACCGCTCCCTCCCACCCCCACCATTCCTTCCCTGGCTCCTGCTAGCTTTGTTTTTTCCTGTTGCAAAGGGGAAGTCAACAGAGGCTTCGGCGCCTCCCTGTCTGCAGTCCTCTGGCCCAACTAGAAGCCCTTTCCTCTCCAGTTCATACTCCCGGATCAGAGAGAATGTCACTTCAGGAAAGTCTGAAGGGCTTTTGGAGTCAAGGACTCTTCCCTTGGTGTCTAGAGCTTACTGCCTCACCCCATGGTCCTGACAGGTACAAACTAGGTCTTGTCACTCAGTCCCACTCAGAGCACAGGGGCTCCCTGCTGCTCTCAGATACAGTCCAAACTCATCCAGAGGCTCATGCGGCCCTACCTACTCTGGCCTGGCTGGCCTCTCAGACCCCCCATTCTATCCTCTGGTCATACCAACCATCTGTCTGCCCCTCTGCACACCAAGCTCGCAGACACACACACACACACACACACACACACACACACACACACTAAACAAAATGGCGGGGACTTACGCTCACACTGCAAGCGGGGCTGCTGCAAGGAGGCGATTCCTGAGGAAGCAAAGGGGCCTGAAAGTTTCCAGGAAGACATGACGGCGAGGGCAAAGGTCCTGAGGTTGGAGAGAGATTGACACACAAGAGAAAGAATAAGGAGGGCACCGGGCCTGGAGCTGGGGTGGAAGGTGAAGCTGTCAGAGATGAAGAGAGAAGAGGCATGCTGAGAACCCCGGAGCCACGGAGAGCTCCGTCAAGCCAGTGGTGAACGGCGTGGCCTGAATGGCGTGGCCTGATGGAGCTTTAGGACCTGATCCCCATCCCCCACATTGAAAGACAATCTATAGGAAGCCTGGGGCTGAAGCAGCCATCTGAGCCAGGGGGCCATGGCGTGCGTTTGGGAAGGTGATGGTGGCTGCTGAGAACTCAGAAGCCAAATCCCAGGAGGGACCCGTCTCTCTTTTTCTCCCAACAGCTAAGCTCCCTCCAAGCAGCCAGGAGTCATGGGGCACATGCTTGTCTGGGCTTCCTGAGGCCTCCTCCTCAGCTGCTTTACCCACAGAAGGATTCCTTCTCTCCTTGCCTGCCTTCCCCCCACCCCCCACCAAAGCTTCATGAAAAGTGGAAGCCTCTTTGTCACTCTTTTGTCCCCACATGATCAGCACACAGTAGATGCTTAGTAACTATTGAGAAACCAAAATTTCAAAATACGTAAGTGAGCACCACAGGGTCACGGTGAAGGACCGAGAGAGACGAGGCGCCACATCCTATACACAACAGGTGTTCAATAAATGCAGACAAAGAAGACAGGGCCATGCTCACAGTCTTGTGGGTTTTGTGTTTGTGGGTGTTGAGGGCACCCCAGGACAGGAAGAGCCTGGAGTTCGAGGGTGGCCCGTCACACATGCTCTGGTCGCTCTTGGGTATGGTGTCTGCATTAATCCCGCTAAGTGTTGGGAGTGTCAGAGAGCATTACCCGGCTGAGCAGTTGCCCTGCTGGCTTTAGCCTGACCTTGAGGACCCGGAGCACCATGAGGGCCTGCTCTACCCAGAGTGGAGACCCTCCACACAGCTGAGGATAGAGACGGAGGGCAAGCTCATCTGGTGCAGAGGGTGGCAGGTAGGGGACCCTCTCTACCCCTGCACCTCTGCCCCAGGGTCCTTCTTGCTGAGTGTCAAACGCACAGTTTCAGGGAAGGCTTCAGGCCATTCATTCATTCACTCATTCACTCTTTCAGCAAATAATCATGGAACCCACATCACTTATCGGGTGCCACCCCACAGCTGGGCACAGCTGGAGGGACAACAGTGACCAGACAGTCAGAACCTGTCTTCCTGTGTGTGTGTGACATTTTTGGCAGGAGAAGCAGGCATACCACGCAGAAGCAGACGACTCACACATCACTTCAGGAGCTACGAAGGCAAGAAGATGGGTGACATGGGGTTTCAGGGCAAGGGGGCCGTTCACTGTGGTGACCAGGGGCTTCTGTGAGGAGTTGCTATGGACCAGATGCCCTCAGATTCCCAGGGTTCACATGTTGGAGGTGTGGCTCTCAGTGTGGCAGCGTGCTGCTGATGGTATCTTTAACAGGGTCTCGGGTGTCTGGTGGAGTTAGGTCCTGAGACTCTTGAGCTAGCCCTGGTGGGAGGATTGTTTCTAAGGCTGGCCCTCTTGTCCCTCCCCAGGCTCCAAACCCCCTTCTTCCTCAGCCTCTGGCCCCCAACTTCTAGCTCTCTGTTGGTCATGTGGTCTCACTCTGACACCAGCCACCGCAATGCCACCTGCCAGGAAGCCTTGTAGCCAAGAGGCCCTCGCCAGAGTCCGCTCTGTGCTGTTCCCATTTCCAACCTGTGACACCGTGAGCTAAATAAAGCTCATGGCCCCAGGGATTTTGTTACAGTCAGGAAACACAGACTAATAGAGTGGAACAGCCGTCTGAACTGAGACCACAGGGCCGTCTGCAGAGGAGCATCCAGGCAAAGGGATGTCACCCTCGGTCTCTGCGTCGGGGCAGTGACTTCCACTCTGCAGACAGCAGAAGTAATAGTGTTTACTGAATACTCACTCACTGTGTGCCCCGCTCTGCCCTGAGTATTTCACACACAACAAAGCACGTCACACTCTGGGAGCTGGGGAGATGGCTCGGCAGCTCCAGGGGACCGGCTTCATCTTCCTTTCTTTCTAGCAGTTTCTTACTAAGCCTTCAGGCTCTGAGGCTTAGTCAGCTGCTGTGGGTTAAACGGCCCCTGGGACAGGGCACATCTGAACCAGCAGAATTCATTCCTGATGCCTGTCCCCAGCCTCTCCTGAACCCCTCAAAGGACCCCAGTCTCATCTGGGCACGCAACGTTCAACCCCAGCTCCAGCAGGACTCTCCTATGAGCAATCTCACTCCTCCCGCTGTTCCTCATCTGTCCTGGCCTCTTCAGGGGACACAGTGCTGGTGGTCCCGGCTACAGAGAAGACACACACCGTACCTTTGGAGTGAAAAATGCTGCCCAGCTCTCTGATAACAAATAGATTGAATGCCTACTGTGTGCTGGCGTAACAGTGGGGAATGAAAAGATGGATTTAGATTTCTGTGTGAGAGGCTCTCTCTCAGCCTACACTTTCTTTATCGATTCTGCAGTCTGAGGCGGGGTCCGCTGAGGGGAAGGACTGTGAGGGATCTCACAGGGTCAGGCCTGGAGCTGAGACACACGTCCTACCCTGCTCTGCTGTTCTTAGGCAACAGAGGGTTAGGCTGGCCCTCGGTTCTCTGTTCAGCTGGGCAGTGGGCTCCTTGCAGCCTCCTTCCCAGGCATACATGTACTTCCTGGCTCTCACCGGCTTCCCAGGTACCTCCAAGACAGTGCCTGTGGGACCGAGTGGCAGAGTGATTGCCACACAAGGGTGAGACCCTGAGTTCCATCCCCAGCCTGACCTCCCCTGCCAGGTGGAGACCCCCTGAGTCTTCAAGTCCTCTTTCCCTGGACATGACAGGCCCAGGTGGTTTCCTGTCACAGAAAGGAGTGGGACAGTCCTCTCTTTCTTCCACCAGAAGGTCTGATCTCTCTGTTCTGCGGGAACCAAGTAGGATGTGCACAGAGCTTGTCCAGGCTGGTATGAATGCCAGGAAGGATGGGCAGCCCCCACCAGCCCCACGAGGGCCCGGAGGGTCACCAGGGTGGCCCGATTTCCCTGCGTCTCAATAGAAGCCAATAGAAGGGTATTGTAAATAATATAAATGTAAACATATATAAGCATATACACAAACACACACGCACACACACACACATACACACACACACACACACTCACTCTAATAAATATTATATGAACAAAGCCAGGCACGGTAGAGCACACCATTGATCCCATCTCTGAGGAGACTGAGGCAGGAGGATTGTAAGTTGGAGCCAGTTTGAGCAAATGCAGTTCAGCCGAAATCTATGTCTTTCTCCTCTCCTCACAGCACGTTCCAGTCACTAGCTGAGTGTCCCTCCCTCCCCTAAGTTATTACAAGTGCTCCGCTCCCCCGAGAGCTCATTGCTTCCCAGGATAACACAACAATGACAGCAGCAGTCACCACAGAAGGGGGGAGGGAGGGAGGGGAGGGCGCCACTCCACGGCAGAATACTAAAGTATCTACCCCTGTGGATGTTAGGAGGAAAACATGGGGCTCAGAGAGGTTAATCGAGTTGTCCTAGGTCACACAGCTAAGTGACAAACTGGCTTTGTGCCCAGGCTGTGTGACTCAAAAGACTATGATCTAGCCCAGTGATAGTGGCACTGCCCTGGGAGGCATTTTAGAAACATGGGAGAGGGCCGGTGTTTCTGGTTGCCATGGTGCTGACGTTGGAGGAGTCACAATGGCTTTCAGTGGGTGCGAACCAGCAATAAGACCCGTCCTGTGATACACAGGTAGCCCTGAGTCCTAAGGTCACATCTTGGTCCCTGAGCCAACAGAGTGCTAGCTCTCTCCCTTCCCATGGTGCTGTCCATAACTGAGTGCCAGCTAAATGCCCAGTGAGGTGGGTACCACCAGGTGCCGGTCACAGGGAGGGCATCACGTGACAAGCTGGTAAATGGCAGCTGGGCTGTAAGTAGAATGAAAAAGTTAAGGGCACACATTTTGGGGAGAATGTCCCAAACCTCAGTTCATGACAAAGCTACGCCCTGGAAGCTGGAGTATTGTTAAGTCGAAACCCCATTGGTACAACTACTGGACTTCCTAGCAGAGCCAAGACACAGGCAGAGGGCCAGCTGCTCTCCCCCTTCTTCCCTCCCTCCCTTCCTTGGGGTTCAACAAGCCAGGGTGCAAGCATCCTATCATTGACATGTATCTCTAGTCCCTAAAATACATTTTTGTTCTTACTCAGGCCGGCCCTTAACCTGCAATCCTCCTGTCTCCAGCTTCCAAACAGCTGGGATCACAGCCTCTGCCACTAGGACCGGCCCGGCCCAGAATCGTTGGACACATCAGTAGCCACTGTCAGACCACACCACAGTAGCCTGGAGAAAAAAAAAAATCAAGATTCAAAATTCTAAGTAAGATGTCCACTGAACAAGTCGCTGTCGCCTACCGCCAACCATCACACAGATTCAAAATGTCTTAAGTCAAACTGCTCCCAGCTGGGGAATGCTCGTGATATTTTAAAGGTGATTTCTTTGTTTTGGAGACAAGGTCTCAGGATGTAGCTCAGGCTGAACTCAAACTTTCAAGTCTCCTGTTTCAGCCTCCCAAGAGCTGGCGTTTTGGGTGTGTTCCACGGTGCTGGGTCGTAGATCTGTTGCTAGAGTGCCCAGCTAGCATGCCCGAAGCCCTGGGTTCAGTCTCCAGCACCACACACACTGGGCATGGCAGCTCTGCCGTCAACCCAGCCCGTGGGAGGTGGGGGCAAGAGGACCAGCCTTGGATACATAGCAAATTCCAGGCCAGCCTGGGCTACATGAGACCCTGTCTTCACACAAGACTTAATACAAGACACAGAGGGTTTGGATCAGTAGTACAAAGCCCACCTTGCATGTGAGAGACCTTGGGTTCGAGCTCTACACGCACACACACACACACACACACACGTCATTAAAATTATAATGAATAAAACACCCTAATAAAAAACTGGAGTCTGAGAAAAGTGGGAAATGAACACTGATCTTGTGCTCAGGGTGAGTCCCTGTCTCACTGGGAGCAGCAGGCACCCTCCTCTGTAACCCTGGTGAGATGTGGGGAGTCTGGTCTCCTGCCTCCACTGCTGATCTTGGACAGCGTGGTTAAATACAGGCTGTCGCAGGCGCTGGTCTGCAATGCCGGAGGCAGACAGGCCTGTCAGCATTGCGGGGCAGCCGGGCGGCTGGCGGGTGCTACGCTCCACACCCCGAGCTTCAAATAAGCGCTGGTGTTCCCAATACTGGCTCTACTGCTTGCTTCCCAGAAGCCTCTTTTGAAAACTGCCTGGTGGAAAATGGCACAGACAGCTATTTATGCCCGGAGAGAAGAGAGAGAGAGAAAATGAGTTCATGGCAGGGTGCCAAACCCCAGCCCTGCCCCTCACTGCTGTGTGGCCTTGGGTAAGTCCAGGCCATCTCTGAGCCTGCTTTCATCTGCTGGGGCAGTGGAGGTTAGAAGTGGCACATAGTCACCTCGTCATCTGTTTGGTTCAGTAGATAAACAGTGCTAGGGAAAAAAGTAGAGTCTCTCTCTCTCTCTCTCTCTCTCTTTCTCTCTGTGCGTGCAAAAGGCCTCAGCAGATCCCTAGGACCTGGAGTCACAGGTGGTTGTGAGCTGCCTGATACTGGTGCTGGGAACCAAACCCAGGTCCTCTGGAAGAGCAGCCAGTGCTCCTAACCACTGAGCCATCCTGTCCCCTAAGTGAAACTTCGTCAAAACTTCGTCGCTCAGTTTTGAAAATGAAAATCCTGAGGACACAGGGCCTAGAGATCGTCAAAAGCCAAGAATTTCATGTGTTTGCTTGTTTCGTTTTTTTCCTTCTTGAGACGGGGTCCTGCCAGGCCCAGGCTGGCCTTGAACTTTTTACCCTGCCGAAGTGCTGGGAGTCCAGGTGCACACCACCCATGCTTCAAGGCCAGCAATAATGAGCTTCCTCATCCATGTGGCCTTCCTCTCCGAGGCAGGAGAGCGAGCGGCTCTCACAGGGGCAGAGGGTGGTGAGGGACCCATGGAGGGAGGAAGAAAGGGAAGGAACTGTACTGTCCTTTCTCGTCCTTTGAAGCTGGATGCTCGGTGACACAGTGCTCCCGAGAAAGGTCCTTGTCATCTGCCAGGTCCTGTAGCCGGTTTCTAAGGGATGTGGGCAGAGGCTCCGCCATCCCAGCTGCTGTCACCACCCACATCTGGGAGCGGCAGTGTTTCCTGGCTGGCCAGTGCCCACAGGGCTGCCGAGATACTCACAGTGGGTTGTGTTAGAGCTGCTGACTTCCATGGAGTCTGCCTCTTGACTCCCAGAACTAATTAACTGAGGATGTGCAGGGCTGGAGGCGGGACCCCGACAGTGGTCTGTAAACAGACCGTCAGTCAGCTACTAGCCAAGTGATCCATGCAGGGCTGGCTGTCATTCAGGGTTGGGTCCAGGATCCCAGCTGAATGTTCTGGAAATCTGTGAGGATGTCCCTTGATGGCAGAGGAAGCCACAGGCAGGAGTGAGCAGTAGCTGGGATTCCAGGTCACCTGGGAGACACCAGCTGGACAGACCCTCAAACAAGCCTCTTCCCTGTCTTGATGTCGACTTAAATTACACTTCTCAAGCCTGGATTCTGAGGTATTCCTTTTGTTTTTGTCTTTTTGAGACCTGGTCTCATGTAGCCCAGGCTGTCACTGAAGCTGAGTATAGCCTTAAATTTCTGATCCTTTTGCCTCCCTAGTGCTAGGATTACAGGTGTGCTGGGGATGGAGTCCACAGCCTCGAGCACGGCAGGAAGGTGCTCTACCCACTGAGCCACATCCCCAGCCTTGCTTTGGTTTTAATCTATGCTGAATTTTCCAGAAAATGCATTTACTGGAGGAAGGATGGGACCAGAATTGCCTTTCCTTTAGTTCAGATTTCACACACTGGGACCGTGGCACAGTCAACAACCTGTCTCTGTGTCTCTGTCCCTGTCACACTCCCTCTGTGGAGTGTGAGCACCTGGCAGCTCGGTGGCCTTTTCTGGTGTCATTGTTGTGAGCAGACATTTGCATATGCAAATGAGCACACATGCATCATTCCCTTGCAATTCCCCATTCCAATGTGGTTAAGGATTATATTGATTTTTTTAAAAAGGTCGTATGTGTAGAAAATATGCCTTGTTTTTGCTTTTTGAGAGAATCTCCTTATGCAACCCAGGCTGGTCTCAAATCCATGACCCTCCTGCCTCTGCCTCCCGAGTGCTGGGATTACAGGTATAGTAGATCTGTTATATACAGATTAACTGTCTGACGATCACTGAGAGTTAACAAAGTCTTCAGCACAGATGGAGGGACCTGGGGCTGGGTGTGGGGAGCCACAGGGCTGCTGCACTCCTGATCTTCCCATGCTCTAGACCCACCCATCGCTAGGTGTCAACGTGTCTGATTTTCTGCCCCTGCTCTTCGCTGTGTGCACCAGGCCTGCTGGCTGTTGTAGCTTTAGGTCCAGGTATCGCTCTTCCAGCCTGAGGCCCAGTTGCCTATAGGATTAGCATACTCGCAAACACACACACGCACACACACACACACACACAGACACAGACACACACACACAGACACACACACACAGACACACACACACACAGACACACACACAGACACACACACAGACACACACATACAGACACACACACAGACACACACACACACACAGACACACAGACACACACACACACACACAGAGACACACATACACACACACACAGACACATACATGAGAGGGGAGCTCTATTCTGTCTTGCTCACAGTTGGGATTTTCACAGCATCATTTTCATATAACATTCCGGAAAACACGTTCAGCTAAACCATATTTTTCTGTGATAGAGACATGTCACCTTCCTGGTGTTGCAGCATGTATGATGACAGCCAATGTGTGACACTCAGAGGTAAACCACCCCCCCAAAAAAAGAGTAAGAAAATTTACCGTGGAAGGAAGCAGCACTCACATTGCCTGTGCTGCTGCTCCTTTGTTCATTTTCATTCATTTACATTGCTGGGTGGACGGCTGCAGACACAGCTGCCCACATTTTTTCTCTCAGAGACTATCAACAAATAAGGTAACATCAGCCCATGAGATGCAGCACCAAGAAAAGACAATGCTAGAGGAGCGGAGCAAACCTGGTGGAGTGCGACCTCTGTGACTCATTCACTCCTTCATCAACAATAACTTCCCAGAGGAAGGATGCTTCCTGCCTCCCTTGCAGCTAGAAACACCCCATGGCTCTGTTCTGCCTCACATGACAGGAGGAGAACTGAGAAGATGGGTGGAGCTGTGTCTGTTCTCAACTCTGCACTGTGCACTCCTCTCTTTCTCCCAGATTCTCTTAAACGTCTGTGCATTTTGTTTGGATGTTTTTGGTCTTTGAGACAGGGCTCATGTAGCCCAGGTTACCCTTAAACTTGCTACAGAGCCAAAGGTGACCTTGGACTTCTGATCATCCTGCCTCTACTTCCTAAGTGCTGGGATCATGGGTATGTACCACACTACACTGAGTTCAATGGCTGGGGACTGAACTCGGGGCTTCCTGCATGCTATCTACGCATTCTCTCGACTGAGTCGTAGTCCTTAGCCTTCTTCTTATCTCTATTTTCTCGCTTAATCTATTTATCTATCCGTCCACTCAGCCATCCATCCATCCGCCTGCTCACCCTCCAACCCGAGCATCCTTTTATCCACTCACCACCCCTCCCCCACCGGTCCGTCCACCAGGCATTTACAGAGAGCTTGTGCCAGATTCTGGGGATGCAGAAATTGAACGGTCCCCACCAATGTCTCAAGGAGCCCCGGGTTCCTTATGCAGAGAGAGGACCTAAGTAGCTTTATACAGCAGCACAGGACGCACAAAGGCTGAAACTGTCACTTGTCTTATATGACCTCGAGGCAGTGACTTCGAGTACCCAAACCTTTGCTTTCTTGTAGTAGAACAGAGACAATTGTCACTCCCAAAAATCAAGAAGAAAAAGTGCTCTTGGGAGTATGGGGTGCAGCAGGCCCTCACAAGCCTTTCACAAGTCCAGCTATTCTAAGTGGATGCTGGACAGTTGCTTGAAGGCTCCCAGACCTGGTACAGGAGCTGAGGAACCTGTGTGTCGGGGAGGAAATGGGGAGGGTGGGCTATGCGGAAGGCAGGGAGAGCGCAGGCAGATACACACGTAGACACAGCTGCCCGTGGGGCCGTGGGGAATTGAGACTCAGAGCACCCGCCCAGTGTTTCAGACAGCAGGAGCAGGCAGAACTGGGCTGTGGGAGCTGAGATCTGCTGTGAGTGACAAAGTCTTGGGAACTCTCTGTGGCCAAATGGAGACCCCGACTCCCATCCCCCACATGCCCCACTGGGCTGCTGTGGACCTCTGCTCTTTGGCCTTCAAGGCACACTCCACAGACCTCCCCTTCAAAGTCTGATGTGTTTCCACGCCCACTGCCCTGACCCAAGCCACCCACATATTCCACAGAGACTACTGTGTCTCTCGTTCCTGCATCCTGTCATCTGCGCAGTCCACGCTCTCCTCAGAACCTGTTCATAAGTCCCCAGTGGTGCCTCCCACCCCCACTTTCCTGGAACAAGAGCCCCTGGCCTCCTCATGGCCTTCCAGACTTGGCACTGAGACCTCTGCCCAAGCTCACACTGTTTCAGCCACTGGACTTTCCCCTGGCTGCCTGTGCCCCACCTGGCCATAGCCCCAGGGCCTTTGCACTGGAATTCTCTTCCAGCAAGGCTCAGTCCCATATCAGAAGCCTCTTTTCTTCCCAGCCTCCAGTTTTAGCTCAATGCCACCCTACAGAGGACCCCTGGCTACATTCTAGCTGCTGGGGATCAGGCCCAGCTGGTAAAGTGCTACCCAGCACGCAGGACATCAGGGCTTCACCCCTGCACTGCACGAGCTTGACGTCCATCACTCGGGAGATGGAGACAGGAGCATCAGATGTCCAGGGTCAACCTTGGCTACATAGAGAATCCAAAGACAGCCTGGGCTATATGAGACCCTGCCTCAATAAAATGAATAAATAAATGAAAACCACTTAACCCTTGTACAACCTGTGAGACTCTAAGGGTTTCAAAGCCATTGGCTATTTCTTTCATGGCAAACTTCCTCTCATACTTGCATGTGGGGGTCCTGAGGGAGGGGTGACTTAAACCCAGCGAGCAGCCCTAGTACAATGGTACACAGCACATGCTCAATAAATGCTCAACCAGGTGAATGAATTCCCAAGCCCCAGTGGCAGAGGTGAAGCGCCTCAGACTTGACTTCTGGGGGAGTTTTCAGGATGTGTGAATGGAGTGGTTGCTAAGGATCCTCAGAGGGGCCATACCCATTGCACAGATGTGAAGCTGAGACCCAGAAGGGGAAGGAACAGACACAGCCATGTATCCTAGCCACGCAGCCAAAGCCACACCACAGCGGCCCTGCCATAGCAGTTCCCGACTGAGCCCCATGCCTTCTGCCTGTCTGTAGTCTGTCTGCCTACAGACACCTGTCCTTCCTCAGAGACAGCACTACCCAGCCCTCCAACAGTCCCCCTCAGGGCCCTGCTCAGTCTCCATCTCCCCTGCCCCACTGACACTCTTCTGGAGGAGAGGGAGGGATAATAGCCCCCACCTGCTCTGGACTTCAGGGGTGATCTAATCTAGAGGTCCCTCTGTCCCAGCTTCCCCCTGCCTTGTCCTGGCCCCCTGATAGCCAGCTGAGTCAAGGGATAGCCTCTACATTCTCTCTCTTTCTCTCTCTTTCTTTCTCTCTCTCTGCCTGGCTCCATGTTTAAAATGGAATGGGAGCCACAGCACCACCAGAAGACAAAGAAGAAATCTCTTCTTGCTGCTGCTAGCTACTTGCAGTCACAGCTTAAACACCTACTGTATACATTTTCCAAAGTGCTTTTGTGCTTTCTGGACCAGGGAAATAAACTTCCTGTCCAGCAGCACAGGCTCTCACCAGTGGCTGGGACCTACTGAATCGTTTATGTCCCTCATACGCACAGCACCCTGTTAGTTCCCATCGCTGTAAACCCCCCTCCCCCAGAGAAAGCTCTGTACAGGCCCACGGCAGAGCAGCGACAGAGTGGGTGGAGGTCACAGGCTAACAGCCCTGGAGGGGAGGTGCCCGTGCGCCGTGAGAATGTGTGGGTTCTTCTTGGAGCACAGAGATGGCACCTCTCTCTAACCCTCGGGCTCCTTCCCGTTCCAGGCCCTGGCAACTTTCTCCTTTGGTTTCTCTAAGCAGGATGTCAGGTTAAGGAGACAGACTCCAGCCTTTAATGAAAATAATGAGCTGCGTCAGAGCAAGGGCGCCAGCACCGCAGAGGGTGAATTATGGCTGGGCCAGGGGTGGGGGGGAGAGCGCGGGGTGGGCGGGTGACAGAGGCTGCCTGAGAGGAGAGAGGGCAAGAGAGAAAGGCAACGCCAGAAAGAGAGGGAAGACATGGAGGAGGAGGAGGAGGGAAAGACAGAGAGAAGTGGGAGGAGAGGGGGGAGAGGGAGGGGGAGGATGGGAAGGAGAGGAATAAAGCAGGGAGGAGGAGAGAGAGATGACGGGGAGGAGAGAGTAAGGAGGAGGGGGAGGAGGAGAGCCGGAGAGCCAATACTGTTCTCATCTGGCCTCGTTCTGACCTGTTCTGACCTCTCCTCCCAGAGAAGCTCACCGATCTTTCCCCAGCATCTAATCTTGCCAGTCCTCTGCTCTAGCCTTCTAAGACTCCCTGGTGCCTTCAGGACAAGCTCTCTTTGCTGTGACTGAGGGCTAGGCAGGATCTGACTCCTGCTAACCCCTCCACTTTCAGTGTCCTCCATCTCTTCCCTGGGCTCTACCTGCTGCATGAACCCCACCCCTGCCTGCTTCAAGATCCGATTAAATACCACTAGGAGGCGGCAGGACTGATGCCCACTAGAAAACCCCTGCGGTGCTTATAGTTGAGAGGCTGGAGGGCAAGGTGGGAGACGAGACCATCTCAGGTGATTTCCCCAGCAAGTGCTGAAAAGCAAGGTAACTCCAGCAAGCCTTGATTCTGGAGGCCTCAGCTCGGTGCTATCTGGAGTCCCCAGTGCTAGGAGGCACTGAGCACAGGCCCAGAGCTTCTAAGGAACAGGCTGCTGCTCTCAGGCTGAGGCTAGTGTCACCAGGGCTGAGAGATGGGGTGGAGCTGGGGGTGGGCGGCAGAAGAGGAGACAACTAGATAGTTGGCAGTCTGAAGTGATCCTCCAGCGTCCATGTAAAGACAGAGGGGTAGAAAGAGGCAGCCATCCTTGGTAGGGAAGGATGGAGAAGGCAAGGAAGCCAGAGCACCAGAGGATTCTGGGTCCCGTGAGTCCCCACTCTTCCTGGTTCAGATTCCTAGGGTAGTGGGAGAGGCCAGAGCCAAGCCCACTGAGGCCCAAGAGGCTGGGCTGGGGGCAGGACTGTGCAGAGCCTCTTTCTGCTTGGGCAGGCTCCAAAGAAAGATCTAGAAAATGCAGCACAAGAAGTCCTCCAGTCTTTCTAGCAACAAGAAATGAGGCAAGGGCCATGTATGCCTCTTGAAATACAACAGCTTCACGCAGCCTGTACGTGGCTCCTCATGGCCCACCTGTCCCCAAAGGCCTGGCTAGCCTTGTCCCGAGAGCTGCCCCTCCATCCCATTCCACAGCTGCCTTGGTGGCTTCTTGGCGGCCTCTTGGCGGCTCTCCTACTCTGCCAAGCTCACCACCACTCCGGGGCCTTTGCATTGCAGTTCCCTCTACCGAGAATTACCCACTTCATTCTGCGATGGCGCCAGGCAAGCCTCAGTTTCCAGGAAGGAGCCGGGACATATGAAAGGACATGCTACACTTCCCAGACAGACCAGGATTTTTAGGAGTGAGATTATTCGCTTCGGTGCTAGTTACTTGGTCAAAGAGTTTGGAGAGAGGCTCTGTGCTCATTACCAGGGTGAAGTCAAAGCTCACAACGGAAGACTTTGAAGCTATACAAGAGTGAGCGCGCTGAGCCTAAATGGAACACGCGCTCAGCTGTGCAGCCAGCAAACAAAACAATCACAGGCTCCCACTCTGGCAAAGACAGAAGAGAAATATGTACGTATGTGTTTGCTAACACACGAAAGTACTGTTTCTGGGAGGTTTCATAAATCGGTGCCAGCGTCTGCCTGTAAGGAGGACTGGGTGAAAAGAGCGCTTTGCCCTGTGCCCTTCGGATACTTGGACTTTCCAACAAGGAACTATATCCGCCATTTAAAACCCAACGCCGTAGTATTTTTAGAATTTCAACCTTATCTCTACACGGGCACAGCTGTGTATACAAATGGCAGTGGAGTGATGGCGTGTAACCAGGCTCCCGTATCCATCCTCCAGTCACTCCCAGAGACCAGAGGAGGCAGACACCGCCACGCACAGGATCCACCCTCCATCTATCTTGTGGCCTTCTCTCTCGTGGCCTGACATTTGCGCAGACGGGTTCGACTTGGTATTTCAAACGCACCAACCTGAGAGGTGTTTTCTTGTTTCTTTCTACATTGATCAATCTTCCAGGAGCTGCAGAATACAGAAGCGTTCTAGACTTCTCCTGTCCTGAGGGACCCTGTCCCTGCTGTCCTCTGGGAAGAGGGAGGCCGAGTTCTCAGGAGGCATGGCAGCCACGTGCCCACATTTAGCATCCCCTGGGGGAACAGTGGTAAATTTGACAAGGACACTGGGCTGCGGGGCCTGCTCCTGGGAACGTGGCTCCGACTGAGTGTGGGAGAAAGGGCACGAAGAGCCATGTGGTCTGGGGGTATCTGTGGTGCCTGCTGCCTCTGCTGGAAAAGGTGCCTGTCCTTAGCACTCAGCCAGAGCCTCAATCTTCAAGTCTAGAGCCCATGTACTTTACATTCCATGTCAAAGTGAGAGAGAGCGATGCTGAGCTGACTGTGACCATGACTGACCCGAACCAAGGTGAAAGTTTTCTGCTAGCCAGAGTGATGATCTTCAACACCCCCAACCATCAGGGGACGTGGTGGGCTGAATTTCTAATGTCCAGACATTATGTTTAGGGTGGGGGGAGAACTCATCTGGGTCCCTGAGCTGAGGAATGGCAAACACAGTGTTTCCAAAGAGCTTTCTGAGACACCCCGAGGAGGCTGTGGGCAGAAGTCCGAAACTGGTGATAAGAGGGTGTCCCTGAGATGCCATTCCAGAGACTCAGCACGTCAGCGAGGCCTGCCAGCCTGGTTTCTGGAAGCATCCAGAAGGCACCCACCTCCCATTACATTCCAAGAAGCCTGAGTGTGGCCACAGCTCCATTGCAGCTGCTTCCTCCCTGGTCCCCATGACAGCCTGTCCCTTCCTAACAGCCATCAAGAGGGATCCGCTGGGACCCACAGCAGGTCTGACACTCTTCTTGGCTCTACCTCCACCCCTGCCCTGCCATCTCCAACTACACTCAAGGCAAAAGCCAGAACCTTCTCACGACTCCCAGATGATGTGTGCCCGGCTCCTCGCTACCCTTTGCTCCATCCCTCTGGCCATCCTGATCTCCTCTGGCTCCTTCAATACAGTAGGACTACTGGGGCCTCAAGGCCTTTGCACTTGCTGGGCTCCCTTCCACAACCCTCTACCCTCAGACATGCCTGTCTCCTCTCCCCGCTTTCAGTCCCCTGTTGAAGCAGCACCTCCCAGGACAGCCTTTCCCCACTGCCTGTGTGTCCATTCTACTGTCCCTTAACTCTCCACAGGCCACACCTACAGGCAGGTATATATATCAAACTGCATCTTATTACCTCTCCCTTTTAGAATGTACCTTCTCTGCCTTGTTCTTCAATACTCTGCCCTAAAAGCCTAGCAATAGTCTAGAAAAGGACAGATGTCGAAAGATTTCTGGGACTAGCTGGGGAGATGACTTGGGTGCTCGCAAGTAGGAAGACCTGAGTTCAAGCCCCAGAATCCATTGAAAAATTGGGCATTGAGGCTTGCACCTGGAATCCCAGCATGCACCAAGGAGGCAGAAACAGTAATTCCCTGGGGAACCCCTCTTCCAGCAGCCTAGTGAAATAGGTGGGTTCTGGTCTGGTGAGAGACTGTTTCAAAAACTAAGATGGAAAGTGACTGGGGAAATCACTTGGCATTCACCTCCAGCCTCCACACACATTGCCTATGCATTGCACAAGCACACATGCCCACCCCGCATGCATGTACACAAGCACACACGCCCACCCCGCATGCATATACACAGCCACACATGCTCACCCTGCATGCATGTACACAGCCACACATGCTCACCCCACATGCATGTACACAGCCACACATGTTCACCCCACATGCATGTACACAGGCACACATGCTCACCCTGCATGCATGTACACAGTTCACCCCACACATGTGCACACATGCTCACCCACATGCATGTACACAGCCACACATGTTCACCCCACATGCATGTACACAGCCACACATGTTCACCCCACATGCATGTACACAGCCACACATGCTCACCCCGCATGCATGTACACAGCCACACATGCTCACCCTGCATGCATGTATATACACAAGCACACATGCGCACCCCGCATGCATGTACATGAGCACACATGCTCACCCCGCATGCAGGTACACAAGCACACATGCTCACCCCGCATGCATGTACATAAACATATATGTTCACCCTGCATGCATGTGCATAAACATACATGTTCACCCCACATGCATGTGCACAAGCACACATGCTCACCCCACATGCCTGTTTACATGCACACATGCTCACCCCACATGCATGTGCACAAGCACACATGCTCACCCCGCATGCAGGTACATAAGCACACATGCTCACCCTACACGCACATACAGACTCTGACCTCAATGCCGCATGGCGCTTTGGGGCCCCCCTCTCCCTCTCTGTCTCTCCTCCCTCCTGGGTGGACCCTATGTATCTGCTGCGCACGTGTCTAGGTAACTGCAGGAATGATGCTCTTTAGTTAGAGTATTGTCTCGGCTGGAGTTAAAGTCCACCACTTCCTCAAGGCTGTCAATCAAACTGAGTGCCTGGGCTTTTCCAGGGGAGTTCTGCTGTGACACAGGGCTTTCAGAGAAGCAGGAGGAAGGCAGAGGCTATGTCTCTGTGAATGGTAAATGAGACGTGTGCAGAGCTGGCTTTCCCTCAGGCTGGCTCCTGCTTCCAGAGATGTCTCAACATTTCATCCCATGGAAAATAACCATCCACGGAGATAACAGCGGCAGTCAGCAGAGCAGCTATGACAGGCACTGGGTGGAGGACACAGTTCACCTTCGTACCTAAACCTCGCAGTGTCTCCAGATGCTATCACTGCTTGCCTGACAAGAAAACGGAGGCTCAGAGAGGTGAGGTACCTTCCCAACATCCCACAGACTCGCCAAGAGAGGACATCAGCTTGGAAACATCCTCATCCTCCAGATTTGGTTAAAGCCAGAGCCCGGGGCAGTCACGTGCACAGCGCCCTGTGGATTCCTGTGGCCCTGCCTGAGTAGACACAGCTGAGGTCGGCAAGAAGGCCTGGGAGCTACATATTCAGCCTCCTGGGGGACACAGCAGGGATGATGACCAGGGGCCGAGGGAAGACAGCCTTGGGCTGCATTCCTCTGCCCACTGGGCAAGATGAGCTTGGCTCTAGTCATCTTTAGCCACTGTGGGGTGTTGAGGCATGTCCTGTTCTTGGACAGTCATGTGGTCTGTCAGTCCTGTGCAGGGCTGTCCTTCCAAACCTGACCCCTTCCTTGACAGGAACTTGTAGTTACCAGAGTCTCAGAAGGTCAGCCCTACAATCTCTGAGGTGATGGTCTCTCTTCTCCTCGATCCTGACTCAGTAACTGATGCTTGTACAACAGCTACTGTGGGATTCTGCTAACACAAACTGTCCAAGAACAGCACTGGAAAGGACCCAGAATGGACCAGTGGTTACCTGCCCGAGGGCACAGAGAGCATTGCAGAAGGCATAAGGACATGAGGTTCCTTCAGGATTTGCAGTGGTGGCTGCTCAGTTCTGTAAACTTACAAAATTCACTGATGCATAGACTCAAAGTGAAGGAACTGTGTGTATCTGAATTACACCTCTGGCTGGGTGTGGTGGTGCACACCTGTAATCCCCACTGCTTGGCCTGGATGCCTGTAAGTTCAAGGCCTGTCTAGGTTTCAGTGAGACCCTGCCTCAAAATTAAAGGTAAAAAGAGAGATGGTATGAGCATTAGCCTAACGCACGAAGTCCAGTATCTAGTAGTCCCCCGAAAAGAACCAGGGGATGTGAGCGGAGATAGGGGCTGGGGGCTGGGCCTGTGGGTGCCTCACCGGGACACGTTAGGATGATGGGTGCATGCTGGCTGGAAAGGACTAGAGCTGTGACATACAAGACACACGAAGGCTGGTCAGGCTTGCAGGAGACACCATGAGGGGGTGTCCTAAGCCTGGGGATTCACAGCCGTGTGTGCCGTGCCCACGTGGACCACTTTGCATGGGATGTGGGAGCGAAGAAGAGTAATGTGAAGATTCTGGACTGTGAGCGGGGAAGTCCTTCATTTCTCACCCAGAAAGTTCCAGTCTTTCACCAGATGGCTGAAGCCTGCCACGGGTCAACTCAGTGGCTCTGAGCAAGCTGGGCCCTCACGGTCTTTACCTGCCAGTACACACCTCAGGCCCAATTTACAGATGAGTGCTCTGAGGCCCAGAGAGTTCAAGCTTCTTATCCGAGATGGTGCTGGAGTTTCCTCGGCTGGAGGAAACTCTCAGTGGGTTAGTGTTTACTGTGCAAGCGTGGGTGGGGCCCTGAGTTCAGATCCCCACAGTCCACATGGAAAGCTGAGGGTAGTGGTGTATGCCTGGAATCCCCGCACTGGGAAGGCGGGACAGGCACACCATTAGGGTTCTTAGACCAGCTCGTTTAATTTGTGAGCCCCAGGTTCGGCAAGAGACCCTGTATCAAAATATAAGGTGGACAGGCTACCAAGATGGCTTATCGGGTAAAGGTGCTTACTGCCAGGCCTGGTGACTTAAGTTCAAGTCATCAGGAACCACACGGCAGGAGAGAGTGGAGTTCTGTAAATTGACCTTTGACCTCCACCTTCATGCCATGGTATATGCGCTCTACCCCACCCCACCCAATACACAAACATGCACAGAGTAATAAATAAATATGAAATAAAAACATCTATTGAAAAGTAAGGTGGAGCGTGACCGAGGAAGATGCCAACATCCATGTCTGGTTTCCACACAAACATGCACACCACAGACAGACAGACAGACACACACACACGCACACACACACATACACACACGATCACAGAAACCCAGTGGCAGATATCTGGGACCAAGCCCCAGTCCAGGCCAGGAGAAGCAAGAACTCAAGCTGGGATGGAGCAGCATCCGAAGGCCCCAGTGGGACCCAGAGGGTCGCACCTCAGCCTCCCAACTCCTGCCCTTCCAGAGGCCGCCTGTCCCCACATCCGGCTGCTGGTTTTGAGCAGCCAATTTGGGATGACCGTGATATATTTAACGGTGAGTCACGCTCTCCCCCGGCAATCAGCAGCGGCTGGGGAGGATGCAGGAGCATCTCTGGGAATCCGTGCCCGAGGGTCGTCATGGCAACCCCACCGGAGTTGCTTGCCAGCAGCTGGGATGCCAGTACCTAACGAAGGCAGAAATAGTCTCAGAGCCTGAGTGCGGCCGAGGATAGGAGCCACCCGCTGCAGCATGCAATGGGGGCACAGGGGCTGACTGTGGGTGGTGGGGAGTCTCATGGACTCCCTGTCCTGATCAGCGTCTTTGATGGTGGCTTGTAGTCCCCGGCTTACTGGCACAGACGCACTGCTGTGGGGGGTGTTAGTGAGCGCCATGGCTTCTGCCTCTGGTACCCAGTGTCTGTACTCTGACCACATGACTCTCCACATGTGGGCTCAGAACAAGGACCACACAATCCCTAAAGGCTGACAGCCACCTGCACAGTCACCTTCAGGCACGCCCACACATGCCATCACACATGAGTGTTTCAGTGAAAGCAGTTTGGAGTTCATTCATTCATTCATTCACCCACCAGTTCATCCTTAAGTTGTCCATTTTAAATTCAAACCAGGTTCTATGGGCCCTGCCCAGAGCGGGGCCCTCCGCAACTTTACCCTTAGCTCCTTCCATCTCACTGGCCTATTTGTTGCTCCTCAGACAGGCCTGCCTCAGGGCTTTTGCACATTCTTATCTATCTGGAAAGCTCTCCCATCAGAGAGCCACAACCTGACTTGCTCGCTCCCTTTAGGTCGGAATTCCAATGCCACCTCCTAGAGAGATACCATCAAGACCACCATAGACAACGTGGTCTACATAGCATTTCAGAAAACTAACACTAGCCGTTGACATTCACGTATGGAGGAGACTACATTTTAAGTCCCTAATTTTTCTACTTTTGAGTTTTGAAAGAGAGAGCTACGGGTAGACTTCTTGCCAGTGTGCCAAAGGGCCCCCCCTCCCTGTGTGGTCTTCCTCCTTTACTCATGGGCCACCTCCAGCCTCCAGAGACTATTTGCAACCCTGGTCTCAGGTTTGATGGTGGGGGAAGGGCATGGCTGGAGATGACGGAGAATGTGGTGATGGGGGTCCGAGCGTGCCCACTTCACTGCACGCAGCCTGTGTCCTCCCGTGGTTTCGGATCCCGAGGACTGACTTGCAAACTGAGCATTCATTTGAATGGCATGGCACGCAGTAGGAGGAGCCTGGCCTGCAGAGCAGGACACAGCAGTCACAAAGAAAGGAGGAAGGTGACTTTTCTGGTCTCTAGGGGTAGTGCGTCACTGGCTTGGCTCACCAGGAAGGAGGAAAGCAAGGAAGGAAGGAAGGAAGGGAGTGAGTGAGGGAGGGAGGGAGGGAGAGCTCTCTGCTGAGGCAGGAAAGACCTCAGGCCAAGCTTGGAGTTTACATTTCTGAATCTCTACCCAAGGAAGTATCCCCACGCTTCCCCAAGATGCACACCCCAGTGACATCTGCTTCAGGTAGGCATCAGGCTCAGTGCAGCCTCAGCTATAGCCCTGGGCGGACACCTGCTGTTCCCAGAGGCCCAGCGTCTTCACCCTTCGTGGCTGGAGCCTTCCCTCTTCATCTCCAGGAAGCAGCTCCAGATGTGGGTGCACACCGCACCTGCCTGGTCAGAACCTTCATGAGGTCGCTTCAGGGTTTATGATGCCTCCAGGCGCATGTGTGACAAGCAGTACTGAGGCAAAGCTGCTGGCACCCACTGGGGCCACCATAGTGGTTGGACACCAGCCTGAGGCTGCAGGGACATCCTCACTGTCCTTCCATAGTAAAGCCAATGCAAAGGAGACAAGGGCCAAAGGTCAGGAAAACCGGAACATCACCATGTAATTTGAAAGCCTGGATTCAGCCATGCTTGCAGGTGTTAGCTACCGGCTTTCAGTTCTTCAAGGCAGCCATTCCCCTCCCCCCTCCTCTCCCTTCCCTGTCGTTCAGTTAGTTAGAAGTGATTTTATAGACAAAGCTAGGCTTTCTAGGTGGCAGCGTTGGGCGAGAATGGTCCAGAAGCATGACCACATGGGACACCGTCTGCGATTGCTAGTGAGTGGCGGGAGCGCAAAGGAGCTGGCGGTGTCACATGACTCTAGGATCCCCAGGGCTTTGGCGGCTCACTGGGTCACATCAACTTTATCCAGGGGTGATCCACAGAAGACTCTGGAGGAAGGGAGGGACATAACCAGGATTGGAAGTGGTGTGAAGTCTGGCTCAGGGTTCCCCCAGGGTCACCCTCCCCCATGCTGGGCTGCACATCCACCAGCTCTCTCGGCTCCCAGAACCCCACCCTATCTGGATCATAATAACAGTGTTTGCAGTAGAGCCGTCCTAGGTCCCCTGCCAGAGATCACTCAGCCACCCTCCCAGGGAGAAAGCAGAAAGACGTGGGATCCGTGCACTATTTCGGGCTCTGCCCACGTCTTTGTTCTTTGTGAGTACACTCCCAGGGTGCCCTTGCTCAGCTGTGGCCCAACCCAGGTGTAGATGGCTGGGCCTGGCTCCATTGTAGAGATTGACTAGCAGATGTCAAATGGCTGCCAGGAGCCCCGGGGGGCATGGTGGGGGGGTGGGGGTGAGGATGCTATCAGAAGGTGCCGGAACAGGTGGTGGTGACTGAGTAAGCAGGTATCTTATCCCAGGTCACATGGCCACCCATCCCCAAGTCTGCCTGATCCATCTGCTCCAGAAGCACCACCCCCACACTCCAGGATGCCACATGGAAGGGAGTGGCCCCTGTGTTTGACCCCTGTGCCCCTTCAGCCAGCAGGTTGAGAGAAGGGAGGATTCTCCGGCCTCTGTGTGGGTCCAGCCCAGATATACAGGTGGCACAGCTGAGAAAGCCAGTTTGTTCAGGACGGCAGAGGACTGGCCACAACTATGCCTGAAAAGACCAGAACATAAGTCAGACCTCAGAGGTATTTCTTCATCTGCACTGGTTGCCATAATGTCGTGTCCTGGCAAACAAATGTGGCTAAGATGAATGCATCTGAGATACAGAAATAACATCTCTACTGCTGTGTTCAGCTTTTGTCTTCATGGAAACAGATTCAGAGAGATTTAGTTGGCTACCTGAGAGCACACTACCTAGAGAAGGTAGAAGAGACCCTGGAAATGCCTACCTGTGAGGTAGGAGTCTTGATTCACAAGTATAACTCAGAATGAGTCATACTGCAAAGTTTGAGGCCTGGGGAGACCGAACCCAGCAGGTACACAAAACGTTAAATGGTGTCCACACAGCCCATATCCTCTGCTAAGTATATATCCAGGGGGATGGAGACACCAAGAGATGCATCAGTGGATCAGTAGACCCATCCATCCATCCCCTACTCACTCATCTATCTACCCACCTACTCACCCATCCATCCACTTACGCATCCATTTATCCACCCATCCACCCATCCATCCACCCATCCGTCTATCCATCTATCCACTCACCCAACTATCTACCCATCCCCAGACACATTCATCCACCAATATATCTATCCATCCATCCATCCATCCACCTATTTACCATCATCCAACCAGATATTCATTTACGCATCCATCCACCCACTCCCTCCACCCATTCATGCATTTCTCATTTGTTTGATCCACATGCTGAACAGCAGTCATTACCAAGAGCCTGCTCAGCACCAGTGTTTATTGCACTGGGAGGAAAGAATAAAGAAGGTCCTTGTCACCATGAACTCACAGCCTAGTGGAAAACAGGCCTTAGTATATATAAGTGTATCTGTAAATTGAGACAGATGCCACTGAAGGAAAGTCTAGAATAACATGAGGACCAGATGTCCATTGTGAGTGTGGGAAGGGCTCTCCAAGGAAGGTGACAGTTAAGACGAAATCGGAAGTATGATTTATGATCTATCAGTCAGGAAAGATTTTGGCTTACAAATTAGGAAGCAGTGCATAAAAGGGTTTATTATCCCGCACAATAGAGTCCTGTCTCTTTAGTTCTCTGGCTGGGCTCTGTTCCCAAGCCTGCTTACCTCATGGACCCAGTATGGCTGCCATTGTCATCATGGGAAGATATGCCTTGTTCAAGGGAAGGAAACAATAAATCTCGTCTCCTATCTTCCCCAGAATCCCTCAGCAGGGATTCTGACTTGGGCATCACAGGTTCACACACAGATCACCACTAGCTACCACACATCCTCCAGCGGTTCTCACTCAGGTGATGCATTCTCCAACACACACAACTGTTCTCCGTAGAGTGAGGTGCCATCCTGGGGTGCGGCCCTGGCTAAGAGACACGAGTCGCGACTGTGCAGATGTGGACAAGCCCACCAACTTTTCTTTCTCTTCTAGAGCAGTAAGCCCCCAAAGAGGTAGAGACCTTCCCAGATTCTTCTATCCCCATTCCCATCTGGTGGCAGTCAACAAAGTTCCTGGACACACTGTTGTCAAAGGGACCTGGATGGGACCCATTTTTGATAATGAGGTGCCAACTCCAAAGCTTCAACAGTCACACAGGGAATGCCAGGGACAAAGACGCTGCGATGAGCGTAAGAGAAGAACAGATGCCTGGCAGTGGTGGTGCACGCTTAGTCCCAGCGCTTGGGAGCAGAGGCAGGTGGAACTCGGTGAGTTCAAGGTCAGCCTAGTCTACAGTGAGTTCCAGGACAGCCAGGGCTACACAGAGAATCCCTGCCTCAAAAACACCAAAGTGGGAGAGAGAGAGAGAGAGAGAGAGGGAGGGAGGGAAGGAGGGAGAGAGGGAGGGAGAGAGAGAGAGAGAGAGAGAGAGAGAGAGAATATGAGAATATATGACTGTTATAAGAAAGATTCCAGATATCATCCTATAGGTGGGGAAACCGAGGCACAGAGAAGTGGAGAGCCTAGTTAAGGGTCACTCAACAAGCAGAGACAGGTACAGGTTGGATCAGAGTGGCCCTTTCTTAATCTATGACCAGGATCTGCTGGTGTGTGTGTGTGTGTGTGTGTGTGTGTGTGCGTGCGCGCGTGTGTGTTTGTGATCTATCAGTGTGGGTGCAGTCCATATTTTTTTTTTTTTAGACAGGACCCCTTAGTGATCTGGAGTTCACTGATTAGGCTGACTGGCTAGCAAACTCCGGGGATCCTCCTGTCTCTGTTCCCCAGCTTTTCACCTGGGTTCTGGGGGTCAGATTCAGATCCTTGTATTTGCAAAGCAAGCACTTCACTTACTGAGGCTTTTGTTCTGTCTTGTTTTTCCTTTAGACAGTGACTCATTCTATAGCCCAGGCTGGCTAGAACACACTGAGGGACCTAGGCAGGCAATAAATGGCATCCTCCAGTTCAGCCTGTAGGCTGGGGTTCCAGGTATGTGCCATCACACCTGTTCCCATGGCAAATCCCAAGTGATCACTGAGACCCAGGATGCAATGGGACAGGTTCTGACCCTGAGTCTTTTTGGGAATGGGGCTATTCCCCATCTCCCTTCCCTTCACAAAGCCGTCTTCTCATTCGTTGACTCCAGGCCCCTGGGATGCAGTGGGGTGGCCATCTTGTGAACGACACACCGTGATTAGATTACAGAACGGTGACTGGACTGGCCAGCTCCAAGTGCCAACCCACAGCCACACTCTGTCTGGCCACCTGGCTCTTATAGAACAATTCTTGTCTGGGTTCTTTGCCAGCAGTGGTGTGCGCATAACCACACTGCCCACCCTTCTGAGGCAGTCAGAGGTCGACAGCCCCGAGTTCATTTTTCTGCATGTCAGTAACCAATTGGAGCCAGACAGCAGACAGACACAAGCACTTGGTTACCCCTGGCTACAGCTCTCGTGTCCAGCTCTGCCTGGCCCCAGGAGGCATGGTCAGACCGCAGTCTTGCCCCACAGCTGATGGGACTGGCACGGGTGAGTGAGGCCACTCCAGGACCCCAGGCGAGACACTCACTTCCCTAGGGAGGAAGGAAGCATCTTGGTTGCTTGGCAACCACTGCTGTTCATACAGCATCTTCTACCTGAGGTCCATTCCTCAGCCAGGCAGTGACTGCTCCTGGCACCCAAACCCAAAGGGCATGAAGGAGGAGTGCAACGTGTCCTCTCCAATCTGGGCCCCGAAAGCAGGCACCCCACACACCTCCGTTTGTTCAGCAAACCCGGGGCTTGGGTGTCGGGACGGCTGGCTTAGATTCCACCTTATGTAAAAACACTAGAACATTTTTGACTAGAGATGGAGGAAGGCGTAGGTGTCTGAGATGCGGCTCTGTTTTTGGGGCACATACGCACTCCTGCCGCCTCCCTTCCCTCCTCTTCCCCAGACAGACCCTAGGGCACCCTGGGTAGTTGTGCTTCCCTCTACAGGTTCACAGCCTGCCTGACCCCTTGGACCCCCTCAGCTCAGGGGGTGGAGGAGGGGCTTTTAGACTGCTCTGTGAATGGGAAAGAAGCAAGAGAGGAGGAAAGGGCCCGTGCAGCGCTAGCCTTTGAAGCTGAGGCTGAAGCAGAGGCAGCAGCCATCAGCAGCCTCATTGAGAAAGGAGGCACAAGAATGCCAATTAACACCAGGTCCCCTCCGGAGTGCCAGCCATAAATATTAATGGCCCTAATCATCCAGCATTAGAACTAATGCCTTGTAAATTAAGGGCATTTTCTTGGGAGTAAATAGTCACATTAGTGGCAGGAAAAGGTGACAGCATCCCATCCAACTGCAGGCTGGGCAGATCGCTTGAACAGCCAGGGCAGGTCCAAGGTGAGGAGAGGCCAGGGGATGGGGGGTGGGAGGGAAGGCACAGGGCTGGTGTGGAAGCGGAGGTTGCAAGAGGAGCAGCCACAGTAGGGACAGAGTTGGGGGTGGCAACAAAGAGCTCAGGCATTGAGGCTCAACCTGTGGGCTTCTGTTTTGAGACAGGGTCTCATTCTGTAGCCAAGGCTAACACCAACCAAGCTTACTGTGTAGCCCAGGATGGCCTTGAACTGTGTGGCACTCCTCCTGCCTCAGTCTCCCAAGACCTACAAATCACATGTGTGCCACCACTACTAGCATCATCATCATTTCACCTGTTTTGTGTGTGTGTGTGTGTGTTGTATGTGTTCACATGTGTGTTCGTGTGTATGTTGTGTGTGTTCATGTGTGTTTGTCCTTGGTTTACAACCTTGTTTGAGACAGAGTTCCTCTTCTACATGACCTTTAAGTCTCTGGAGAGTCTCCTGTGTCTACCTCCAATTTCAGCACTGGAATGCTGGGATTACAGACACATGCTACTGAGTCTGGCTTTAAATTAGTCCTGGGGATTTGAACTCAGGCCCTCACGCTTGCATGACAAGTGCTTTACCCACTAAGCCATCTCCCCAGGCCCTGATTTTTGTTTGTTTTTGTTTCTTCATTTGTTTCCTTGTTTGAGACAATGTCTCTCACTATGTCGTCCAGGACAGCCTCAGCTTTCTGTCCTCCTGCCTCAGTCTCCCCCAGTGTTGGCATGCACCACCATGCCTGGCTCCTCCCATTGTCTTCGGTATGACCTGCTCTCCCTCCTCCCAGGCTGCCTTCACCACAGTGTGCACAGTCTGAGGCTGGCACCACTTCCTGGTTTAATTACAACTTTTAGGCTGAAGGAAATGCTGTCATCTGTCACATGGCTTGATCCCGACACCTAAGCAGCCACAGGCAGCAGGGTTGATCATTTTTATGAAGGAAGACAAGAGTTCAGAGAGCTCACACATTCACCTACAGCCTGTCCCTCTTCACCCACAGGGGCCTAAGCAATTAGCTTTGCAAAGGAGTTCGTGCTGACCAGGGGACACCACACTGAAGACTTGCAGATAACCTCAGGGATCTGAAGCAGGGACCAGCTAGGCTCCTCACACCCTTCCCTTCCATAAGGGTCTGGGATCCTGGGCCCTGGGCCGCTGCTAACCTTGCATCCTCTCTAAATGAACCGCCTGGCCCCAGCCCCTGCACCTGGCTGGGCTCTTCTGAAACTTTTCATGGCGCCCTGGAGAACTGGCTCAGTTAAACCAGGCAGATCAGACAGCGTCTCCGAAGTCCATCTCAAAGACAGCGCCTATGGGGACAGACTGGTAGGGCCACCTGCTCCTTGTCAGCCAAGGTAGACATGATTGGCAGAGCTGACTGCACATAAGTAGGCAGGTTCTTGTTCAAGCCGAGGACTGTGTCAGCTGGAGGTGAGGGCGAGTGCTTCCCTCCCCTCCCTGTTCTCTCTCTCTGTCTCTCCCTCCCTCCCTCCCTCCAATTCAGCCAGAAAGGATGACCCCTACCTCCAATTTACACCAGGCATAAGTACCCTCCAACTTCAAAAAACAGACCAAAGACAAAAATAAATTATATGAGACAGTAAGTTTAACAGGCACTCGTGGGATGTCAGAGCTGCGCATGTCTTATTCTACTTCCACTCTCACAAGTGAGTCCTAACATTATCTCAGGGGCAGATGGGGGAAACTGAGGCATGGAGCAATATCACTCGTCCCTGACCAACGATGAGAAAGTGGGCAGAGCTGGGACTCTGTGGGGCTGGAGTGGGGTCAGAGCAGGAAAAGGTGTGGGGGTGTCAAGCCACCTGGGTAGCGCCAGTATCCAGGCAGGAGTCCCTGGATGACAAGAGCCGTGACTCCTGGCATAGGACAGAGTGACCAGAACATTAAGGCGAACATGGCTGCGACCCAGGACCTCCAGAGGCTGGAGTCATGAGACTCCAAGACTGGCCTAAGCTCTGGCTCCACCCACCACCCACCAGCACCATCACCTGCCCCTCCATTCACAGCCCCCACCAACGCCTGCCTACCCTGGGTATTCCCACCCCAGGGCCTTTGCACTGTTGATTTTGCTTCTACTCAAATGAGAAGTTTAAACTGGGGGCAGGGGAGTCTTTACATGCCCAGCCATCTTGTCACCCTGCCACGTATTTATTATTACTATTTGGCTTTAAACTCAAAGAGCACGGTGTGTGGGGAAGGGTGTGATCCGCCTTCTCTGAGGGAGAGAGGTCTCAGGCAGCTCTGCTTCCTAGTGCACACCAAGTTCAAGAACGGACTGCAGCACAGGGAACCGTACAGACTCATACCCACAGCGGAGTGGCCTCTGGCCGCACTGCGGAGGCAGCTCCGACAGGACTCTGCTCAGTCACTCTGGGTCTCAGACAGGAGCAGCAGGGTGAACACTGGGTCGCAGCAAGGAGATGCCGCTGACCAGGGCATGGGGCCAGGGAGCAGCTCTGACACGCCTGTCTCCCCTTCCCTCCTATCCACAAGGCGGTGCCGGTAGCCTCTGCCAGACTGGGAGAGAGGGCAGGATGCCATGCTTCTAAAACCTGGGCCACAGAATCGGCAGCAGCTTTGCGGTCAACCACCAGGTCCGGCTGAAGGTGGCGCGGTATGAGACCATTGGTGCTTTTTACGCATATCTTGAGTGAGCAGAGAGGGCCCACTGTATGTCCCGACCCAGGACACTGAGCGGCCTCAGAGGCCTCCTAAGGTTGCCAACCTCCAACCTCAGCTGACCATGAATGGGCCTTTCAGTCAGCAGGGAGCTCACCCATTCTTGCAGGACACGGTCATAATTAGCCAGCAGGGACATGCAAATTAAAACCACAGTGAACGCTGCTGAGCGTAGCAGTCCTCGCCTTTAATTGCAGTACTTGGGAGGCAGAGGCATACGGGTCTCTAGGTCAGTCTGGTTTACACAGTGAGTTCCAGGACAGCCATGCAGTGAAATCCCGTCTCAGTACAAACAAGCAAACAACAACAAGAACCAACCGCAGTGAACAAGCTTCCAAAGGAGGGAAGCAACCAACAGTTCCACCAAGCTGTGAGCCACACAATGACCGGCGTGATGCTGTAACCCGAAGGCTGCAGTAGCGGCATACATACCTTGGTAGTAACCAACAGCTCTCTAATTGGACTAAAGACCCACTCAACAAGAGGGGAATCATGCATTGTGCCAGAAACCTAGACAACCACCCAGGGCTAGTGAAGCCACGACTCTTGGAGGAGAACCTACAACCACCACTTTGTACCCATAGATCAATGTAGTCCCCTCACCAAATAAACTTCTCTTTGCAACAGACGGAAAACATTCCAGAAAACCACAACCAATCAAAATGAAGAGAACAAGGGAACATATGGTTTCCAGTCCCCAACAATACATCTGCAGCACAACTCCTGCACCTAAGGCTTGGGGGTCATAGAAGACGAGGGGGGTGGGAAGATGATGAGAGCCAGAGGAACAGGAAGTTTGACATGAGACTGTGTCTCCTAGAAATGTCAGAGAAGACATACCCCTAAGTCTCATCAACTGGGCTGTCTAAACTTGACCCGGACAAGGATGACATCAATGGACATGCTAACCTGGCAGACAAATTAACCTTTTCCTCCTCAAGTTGTTGGGTTTTACACAGCAATAGAGAAGCAGCCTAGGCCAAGAGGGCTCTGTAAGGGGGACGCAGGCAGGAAACAGAGGGGCTGCTTTAAAAAGTGCACAGAGGCCCTGGGGTCTAGGGAGGTCGCTCTGAAGAGGCTGGGGAATAACGGGCCGTAGACTCCGCCTTTATTCCCGAGTGCGGCAGGAGCCACAGGAGGGTTTCGGCTCAGGCTTGGATTTTTCAGAGTCTTACTATGGCTGGGAGGTAGAGCTGGGAGAATGGAAGCCAGAGACCACTGAGAAGTCTGAAGTAGACCAGGAGGGAGGCACTGGGGCTCACAGCAGGCGGGGTACCAGGTACAAGGTGCTCACGGCTAGGCCCGCCGCAGCTGCTTGCCCACGATCTCACCCAGACTCCCACAGCCCTGAAGAGGATAGGGATTTCTGTCATCACTGAACTTGAACCAGATGTCAGCTGGGACTCCCCAGGCAGCAGATGGTCTGTGAACCCGTCTCAAGCCACAGGACAACCCTGGACGCACAGCCTCTCCACGTAGCTCCAAAAGTGCCCGCAGACTCGCAGATTCATGATCCCTGTCACTTCCGTCTCTGGTGTCAAGCGTCTTGACCCCAGATGGGTGGCGTCTCAGCCCCCACCCACCCACGGTGACATTCTGGTGGTTTATTCCTCTGGAGGTTACACAGGGGACCGCTCGTGGAAGCATCCTCAGGATTAAAGGAAGAACAGAGGCAGAAACACCCCAGCTCTCACCACAGCACAGCCATGCTTGGTGCCCAAGGACATGTGGGAGGCCACTCCCTTTCTGGAAAGCATCAGCTCACCCACCCTCATCCCACAGACATTCTCATTTTATGAGCCACAGAGAAGCCATCTTCCCAAAATCACTGGGGCTGGGGAAGAATTCTGCAGCTGTGAAGAGGGCCTGCTCCCATCTCCGCCTCTCCCTGGCGGGACGTAGAAACTCCTGCAAGATATAAAGATCCAGCCCAGGTCATGAGATGCAGGAGCGTTCTGTCACATCTGGGCAAGAGGCCCCACAACAGCTTACGGAGAGCCAGTGCCATTGGGCGTCTACGGTGTTCTGAACACTGAGTCTGTACCACTTCTTTAAAAGCTGCATTTTTATATAAATTGTGCTGTTGTTTTTAACTCTTTGGATGCCTTTTAAGTGAAATTTATTTGTTGTCTATCTATATCTATCTATCTATCTATCTATCTATCTATCTATCGTAATGACCATTTGTCTACAAGTGTGTAAATGCACCATGTGCATGCAGCATCCATAAGGGGTCAGAAGAAAGCATTGAAACTCTCAGAACTGGAGTTATAGATGGTTGTGAATCAATATGTAGGTACTGGGAATTGAACCCAGGTCCTCTCCAAGAGCAGCCAGTGCTCTTAACTACTGAGCCATCTTTCCAACCTGTGCTATGTTTTGAAAGGGAATATATGCATAAGCTTATATGCATAAGCTTGAAACTAATACAAAAAGGTACAGAGTTAAAAGGGGTTCCTTACTGTCCTTACCCCCACCCAAGCCAGAAGTAGTCTCTGTTCCCAGCTCTGCAAAACTTTGAAGCAAAGGGCTATGAATGACAAACTCTTTCTTACCAAATCCCACTTCTATTCAGACAGCAAAGGGCGCAGCTAGAAAGCATCTATGTTCCCAGACTCCCTTGCAGCTAAAGCAGTCATGTGACTCAGTCCTGTCTGATAAGATATGGGTAGAAGTCTCTTAGGGAGAGCATTCCTTCCCACTGACCCCAAGTCTAAGTGCTTAGAAAAAAAGGTGTTGTGTTTTCTTTTTGCCTTTATCTCCAACCCTAACTCCTCCTTCCCTTTTTTATGGAACGTGGTCTTGATGGCTGGAGGCTATGTACTGAGGACAGAGAAGCAGGAAGGCCTGGAGCTGGGTTCCCCGACTCTTGCAGCTACCCATCTTCCTGAGAGATACGTTGTGGCCAAGCACACATTTGCGCTTTTCCCACAGACAATCGCAGAACATCCCTCGCCCACTTTTCAGGATCTTACATCTTCACTTACTGATAGATGTTGGAGGTTGTCACACCTCAGCACACACAGCTACCTCAGCTTTGTGCGCGTGCACGCCTGTGTGCTTTGCAGGCGCGTGTGCACTTGGAGGTCAGAGGTCAATGGTACGTAGTCTCCTCTGTCACTTTCCACCACATTCTTCAGGGCAGGGTCTCTCACTGAGCCCAGAGCTCAGGTTCAGCTAGGCCACTAGTCAGTGAGCCCCAGGGATCTTCCTGTCTCCTCCTCCCCCATGCTGGGACTGCGGCTGCATGCTGCCACGCTGGATTTTGCTACCCCAAATTTTAATGACTGTGCCACAGGCCTGAGCTGTTGTCTGACTGAGCCTTCAGCTGGACCCTCCTGGGAAGTTGTTTCTAAACTCACACTATCTCAAACACCACCACAGAGACTAGCCAGGCACACCATCTCCCGTCTGCCCAAGAGCTCATGTGGCCAAAAGAACGACTGTGTCAAAGGACAGGTGTTTTTAAACGTTCTAAGGAGCTGTCCCTGTCCTGAAGAGATGTGTGGCCTGTTGCATTGCACAGCTAAGTGTAGGTGTCACCACATAGTGCCCCTGACCCCTTCAACAGCAAACACAGAAGCGTTCATTTTTCCTCAGGCCCAGGAACTTGGACGTGGCCTGCCAAAGGCCACTGGGGAGGGAGGATGGCATGGGCTTTGACTGGGGCTTGAGTGATGTCCAGGACCTGCACAGGCTCAGCTGCCCAGCAGGCTGGGGTCGTCGGAGAGAGGGAAGGGTAAATGTGGCTAGAGATTGGTCTGGCCTGAGAGAAGCAGATGGGGTAGCCTCTTGGGGCTAGGTCTGTGCAGAGAAGGATGGAAGGCGGGGGTCCTGCTCCATTTGAGGGGCGCTCAGCTTCCTCTTCTGTGAAGTGCAGGGCTTGGAGCTGTTAATCTTTAACTTCCCCGAATGCTCAGCGTCTTCATAACCCATGTGCCAGGGTCTCCTGGGAACTGCTTTTTAGACCCCAAAATGGAAAGTCTTTGGAGGGAAATTTCCTCCATTCCCATCAGGGTGAGGTTGGCGGCATCTGAGATTCTATTTCCATCTCCGTGCTGAGGTCACATTCCCTGAGGGAGGCTGGGCTGTGGGAGAGGGGTAGGGGCCACCCCTGCTTTCCCCACTCCCCAACACTGACTCCAAGCAGGGCTCGGCACAGCCCCAGCAACCCCTCACCTCACCTGCAGGAGGGACACCCCTACTTCACAGACAAGGAAACAGGCATAAAGAGGTGACAAGCTGGCGTTTGGCCCCAGGAAGTCTAGTACCAGGGTTCTGCACCCTTCATCCAACAACTCCACTTCTGTCATGAGGACATTTTGGAGGGACTGAGTGGAGGGCCATCCTAGGCCATGGGGGGCATCGGGTGACATCTGTGGCCTCTCCCTGGTATAACAACTTCTCAGGTATGACAACTGAAAACACCTCAGACCTTACCAAGTAGTAAGTTAAAAATCGCCCCCTTCCCTACCAAGAACCATGGCCTTAGCACAGCTTCGATGGGAGGGATTCTGGGTACATCTGAGGATGACGATACTCCGGAGCTCCACTCCGAGTTGACATTAACCAATGACAGCGATGTCACAGGGGACCTTCTGTGAAGTTTGCAATGGAGGTATTTCAGCAAGAAGCACTGGTGGGCAGTTGGTGAAGAAGACTCAGAGGTTGGCTCTGTGACCTCACACAAAGGTCTTAACCCCTCTGCGGTATGGTCTCTTCGGCCAGAATGAGCAACAACTCTTACGGAATTGAAATGAGATGTTTATCAAAGGGGTCACATTCATGAATTAAAAAAAAAAAAAAAATCAAACTGGAAACAGTCCCAGTGGCTAGTGGAGTTAGTAGAAGCATGGAGTTTCCCCAGCAGGGAAGACGATGCAGCTTTCGCTTGATGCTGGATTTCTGGGGTGGATTAATTTGTGAGCGGTTAAATTAAAGCACAGAAGAGCATAATGACAACATTCCATTAGTATTAGGAATGGGGGCAGGAGAGATGAACCTTCAGCATCTTACTTAGGCCCTACTAGGAGCTGGATGCTATTCTAAACAGCCAGCAGCCACTGACAGATAAACAAATCACTATTGCCACAGGCTGCTAGGAAGTGACCTGAAGAGATCTGCACAGATTCTCTCTAAAGACAGCAAGGAGACAAATGGGTGATGCCGGGCTGTGGAGTGGGGCGTAGGGGCGCATCTTCACAGCTCGGGCCTGGGGTGCTGTTTAAGTTGGTCTTGCGCGCACGTGGGGGGTGAGGGGGTGTTCATCGGAAATGTCAGACTCTAAAAGACTTGAAAAACCTCAGAGGGAAGGTGGAGGGGTACAGCTCAAGGGTATAGCTGCTGGTATGACTGTTACCTGCCTGGGAGCGCCCACCCTGTGCTGGGTGCGGGGGACACAGTGCTGAGCAGGGAGACAGCTGCGGAGTATCCGAGATGTTGGAGAATCACCAGCATTGTTATGATGACCAGGGAGGACAGAGGCACCAGAATATACCTGAGAGGAGACCCACAGCTCTGGGGACTGGCCAGCAGTCAGGCCCCGGCTCCACTCTTCTGCAGGTTCACAAGGTATAGCCCCTTGACAGAGTAGGAACAGTTAACATTCATTGACCACTACAGCTAGGCAGTCACGCAGCCAGCACTTTTCTCGTATAAACTTTAGTGAGTCCTTCCTATGACTCTACAGATATTAGCCTATCTCTTGTCGATAAAAAAGCTGAAGCACAGAGAATTTGGGTAACCTGCCAGGGTCACACAGCTAGCAAGTAGCAGATTTCAAATTCAAATCCAGGTCTTCTGCATGAACACTCCCACGCCCCGACCCTTGGTGTATCTTCCTGGTTCTGGGCTCAGGAGCAAGGTGAATAGCACACCCTGCCCTACAGGGAGGCATCGTAGGGTTTCTCTCCGAATTCAGATGTTCCCATGCAATCTACCTCCTGCCCCGGAAAGAGGAACAAGCCAAGCCGCTACCCTGCTCACTATGACTCCTGGGATCCTGACCCTAGGTTAAACCCTGACCCTAATCACACAGTCACAGTCACACACTGAACTTGGCCTCAGACTGAGCCATGATCCTTGTCAAGAATCAGCCTGATACCATCTCACATTGAGTCCTGATCCTAGTGGCACCCAGGTCCCTAGCCTTGGGTACCGCTGATTGCCGACAGGGGCAGCCAGATCTGATGACTCACTTATTCACAGGCCCCCAAACATGCCGGAGACAGACCAACTGTCTGTCAGCCAGTAGACAGACATGAGTAGGTGACTTACTTTTTTACATAAACAGGCAGACAGACCCAGCCACCCGTCTGAGTTGTCAGTTGGACCCCCAGCTGCCTGGCTCGTGACCAAGCTAGTCATTAAGACAGACCAGACAGAGTAACCAGACACGGGAGGGTGTTAGGGATCAGGACACATGAACCCACAGACACCCAGAGAGTCTCAGCACCCCTCGAAACCACAGCAGCCCTTAGGACCTCAGAGGGGCTTCCTGGAAGAGGAAGGGGGAAGGGAGGGGATGGAAGGGATGAGGAAGAGAGGAGAAGGGGAAAGTAGGGGGGAGGAGGAGAGGAGGAGGAAGAGCAGGATTCTCGGTTGGTCAGTTGCCTTTCTATAACTCTATTAGCTGGGGAATGGTGCCACACACATCTGACCCAACTTCTATGTTGTCACCAGGTCTCCCACCCCAGCAGCCACCCACTTTTCCCTTGGATGCATCCAGCCTCCTTCCACAGGTCACAGGAAGAGGGGAGGGACAGCAAGCTCTGTGGGTATGGGTGCATGTGAATGCATGTACGGGTGTGCCCGTGTGTACATGAACTTGGAGGTGGTGAATCTGCTCAGCCTTTTCTGCCCCCAGCTTTGCCAAGCCCTCCCTCCCTGCTGTATGCTGTAGGGGTGGGCAGCCCTCCCTTCCTGTTGCATGGTGGGGTGGGCTGCCCTCCCTGCTACATGTTGGGGGGAGTCATCCCTCCCTGCTGCATGATGTATGGGTGAGCAGTCCTCCCTCCCTGCTATGTACTTTGGGGGTGGGCAGCCCTCCCTGCTACATGGTGGGGGGAGTCCTCCCTCCCTGCTGTGTGCTGTGGGGGTGGGGAGCCCTCCTGCCACTTCCCGTTTTGGGAATCAGGCTAAGAACTATGCATGAGACAGAAATAATTCCTTTTTCGAGCCCGGCCAGGGCTGCAGCAGCTCAAACACTGGCTGGCACGAGACCAGTGCTGGGGAAGGGCCCAAAAGGGGGTAGCAGGATGGGACTGAGCCTGGGGCCCCCGAGAGACAAAGGCCTGGCATGGGTACTGTCCCTCCTCATCCCAGAGCCAGGAAGATTCCAGAGTCCTAGTGTGCCGCTGCCAAGTTCGAAGGGGCTGGGGGTGGGGAGAAGTGAGGAAAGGGAGCAGATCACACAGAGAGCAAGAGAGAGCTCTGTTCAAAACAACCTGAAGAACAGACCATGTCTGATGGCCCAGAGGGGTCCTTGGGTCCCTCTGGAGAATGCACCCCACACCCCATGCGTGCATCCACAAAGCACACATGTAAGAAACGCGATCTGGAAGCACCTAGCATACAGTAGGTGCACACTAAATGCAGGTGTCCTGGTAAGTATGCAGAGCCAGCCTCAGCCTCCTGTGCCAGCCACCTCAGCACTGGGCCACACGTTTGCATCTGCAGAATGGACTCATCAACTGAAGCCCCTTTAGGGGAAGCCACAGGGCTAAATGGTTACACAGCAGGTGTGCCAAATGCCCTCAGCCCTGAGAGGACTCCTAGCCACCCAAAGGCAGCTTGGTTCCCATTCTCTGGGTGACACCATGTGCCTCCTCTCTGAGTTTCAGCGTCTAGGATGACTGAACAGGAGCCAGTCCCGCGAACTCATCCTTACCAGATTCCCCTGCGATGCTGCCTGTTGTCACCGGGGCACACTAGCCTCCTTCCCGGCCCTTCCCTGTTCTGCGGGGAGGAGCCTGCTCAGAGCGCGTGACCTCAGAGGCAGGCTAGGGATGCTCGGAGTGAGGGTTTGTTTTGTTTTGTTTTTTTCCTCCAGCTGACCGGAGTGATGCAAGGAAGGGCTGCTGCTGTTTGGGCCCCAAAGCCAGAGCAGCACAAAACAGAGACACCTGGGTCCCCTCCCACCCCAACCAACACGGCCTCCCTGCGGGGAGGACTGCAGTCACCAGCTGCAAGTGGCTTCGCGCTTCTAGACTGCAAACACCCCCCCCCACACAAGACCTGTGCACATCAGCTTGAGTCCCCACCCTGACGCTCACAGGAGTCGGAGTTTCAGCCTTGATGGTCTGACCCAAAAATCACAGAGCCCCAAAGCATATGCACCAGGATTTGAACTTGGTGATGTCCTACATTCTTCTCATGGTGTGACCTCACCCTCTCTCCTTTTCTGGGTAAGTGGGTGAGAGAAAAGTAGTGAGAACCCACCAAACCCCAGCAATGACCAGCCTGGGGGCGGGGCGACTCAGAGATGCTGGGGGTGGGGGTGGGGTAGGAGGAGCCGGGGCTGAGGCAGCGTGCTCCCTCCACCGTGGGGTGGCTCTGCGCCGATCTGGGAGCTTCCTTCTGGTGACACCTCCTCTCACACTTCTGGACAGCCATCTCTTCTAGTCCCTTCTCCGGGACCTGGTTAGGAGGCACTGGTGAGGGCCAGTTCCACCTCCCTCTCCACGCTTGGCCAATCAGAACTCTACGTTTTGAGAAAGTGAGTCAGCAGTGATTGGCTCAGCTTGGGCATGTGATCAGGACCTCGGAGTGCCTTCCAGATGAGGGCTACACTGGCCACAGTGGTTCTTCAGGAACCCACTTGGTTTTTGTTTTAAGACCTGTCTTCCGTCTCGGGTGGCCAGCCCGGCCTGGTTTGTCAGGATCACTCGGATTTTAAACTCAGAGGTTACCGCCAAGAACCGCTGAAGTCCCTGGCATCCCAGGCAGGAATGGTTGATGGCCCTGCTTCAATTTATGAGTATCAGGTCCGGCCCTGGCTTTTGTAATAGCAGGTTCCTTCTTAAATCAACGTGTGAATTTAAAAACCGAGCTGGGTTCAGGAATGGTTTGGGAGTTAAATTATCTGCCCTGCCAGCCTCAACACCTGTGTTCAGACCCCAGCACCCACAGAAATGCTAGGTGGACATGCACTGGCCTCTAAATCCCAGTCTCCAAAAGTGGAGGTGGTGGTGGTTTTGGGGGAGTCTGCTGAGCAAGCTGGCTACTGGGACTAGGCACATCAGTGAGCTCTGGGTTTGAGAGAGAGACCCTGCCTTGTGAATAAGGGGAGCAGTAGTGAGTGAAAGTTCTGCACACATGAACCCTCACATGTGTGTCCACACACACAAAACACACATACACACACACACATGCACACACAGTGACAGAAAGAGAAGAGGGAAAAGAGGGGAAACAGCCAACAACAGCATCCTTGGTGAGAGAAAATGACCCCTGAATCATGAACATTGCACTCAAAGGCGGGTAGCAACAGGAGACACACAGTGCCTGGAAACCCATGCCTTGCACCTGGGTCTATGGCTAGTACTGGCTGTTCTGATCCTGGACATAATCACCCTCTCTGAGCCTCCACATCCTCCCTGGTTCATGAGGCCAATCACCCTCAGAAACAAGACGTCAGAAGCAGAGTCCATTCATATCTTTAAAGAGCAGCCCTTGGGTTGGAGAGCTGACTCAGCTGTTAAGAACACTGGGTGCTCTTCCAGAGGACCGGGTTCCATTCCCAGTACCCACATGGTGGCTCACAACCACGGTGGCTCCAGTCCCGGGGAATCCAATGCTCTCTTCTGGCACTCATGGGCACCAGACATGCATGTGGTATGCATACATATATGTAGGCAAATACTCATACACAGAAAATAATTTTAAAAAATTATCAGAGTGTGCCATCCTCTGGGGCAAAACCCAGAGCCAACAGCAGTGTTGATTCTCACCGGCTCCTGGGGGAAGGCTGTCATTCCCTACCCTCAACTGCTGTGTGCGCCCAATGGAGCTCTGTCTGCCCATTAGCCACCATTGAGCAGAGACACCCTTTAGAGATGCTAATTGCCTGGTGCCCAGGCCTCCCCAACCCTCTGGCACAGGCGGTTGGCTGTCAATCCCCTGCCATTATCTTCTGATACCAGTATTTGAGTTGTCTACAGAGACCAGAGGCCCTGCCTATCGCTGCTAGCGCCTTGCCACCAGCCAGGACTGCACAGAGTGCAGAGATTAACCCTCACCAGCACAGTACCAGGTGCCAGCAGTGTGTGTGCACAAACCATTCATGTGTCCGCTTTGAGGCAGCCTCCGACACACACACACAGGATCACACTTGTGCACACTCGAACACTGGTTTGGGGCTCAGGAGCCTTTAGTGGCTGCACTCACTCTTGCTGTTTGAGTATGTTTGGTATATGCATAATAAAATGTGCAATGCCTCCTCTCTCTGTGTGTGTGTGTGTATATGTGTGTGTGTGTGTACAGAAGCAAGAGGTCTGGTGTTTTCCTCAATAGCTCTCCGCCTTATTTTTTGGAACAGGATCTCTCACTGGACCCAAAACTCTCTTATTTGGCTAGACTGGCTAGTCCCCAGGGACTCTCCTGTTTCTGCCTCCCCAGCGCTGGGATGACAGGTGTGTGCCATCATGTCTGGCTTTTTCTATGACTTTTGGGGACCTTAAGCCTGACTGAGCAGCACCTCTGGCTCCTGCACCTTGGTGTCACTGCTGTGATGGACTGAACCCTGGAGCTGTAAGCCAGAATAAACCGTTTCTCCTTTAAGTTAACTTGTCAGAGTATTCTACCACAGCAACAGAGAGGAGACTAAGACAGAGGATTCTGAACACTCTCACTACAAAGAGAGGACAAACGTTAGAGGTGGGATGTGTTCTGATCCCACTGATTGGGTCAGCATTCCATAGTCTACCCCATGACTGTGAGTGATCCTTATGTGAATAACATTTTAAAAATAAATTTAACACTTGGCCTGAGGAGATAGCTCGGTTGGCAAAGTGCTTACCTGGTAAGCAGGAGGACCTGAGTTTGATCCCCAGAATCTACATTTTTAAAAGGCTGGCTTTTTAAAACCCCAGTGCTGAGGAGGTACCGACAAAAGGGTCCCTGGAGCTCACTGGCTAGCCAGCCTAGCCTGATTGGAGAGCTCTAAATAAGCAAGAGATCTTGCCTCAAAGGGGGTGGAAGGCTCCTGAAGAAGGACACCCAAGGTTGTCCTTTGACCTCTCCATGCATGGGTATATGTGCATATATACACATGGTTCAAAACGAAACATAAGACAAAAAGTTAAGCCTAGTGTCAAAGCCCCAGGTCTTCTGATTCTAAAACCCACCCTCTTCCATCCCCCACTAGGGACTTTTTATTCCACAAGGCAAGGCGTTGTCTCTTTTGTTGTCCCCAGAACCTAGGAGAGTGGCAGGTATACACGTGGTGGCCAACAGTTGCTTTTCCAATGACTTCGTACAACTTAGAGGTCCTGGACTTCCTTCACGGCTGTGGGGCGTGGCTTGTTGGAGGTCCCACAGTGTCTCCGAACCACTGACCTCTCGTTTCTCTGCCTGGCTTACCTTCTTTGGCACCTAGCCTGGGTGGGCAGGAAGATCCGGGAACCCTGAGGGACTCTGGAAGCTGAGCTAATGTGGAGCTGGCACGGGGCCCCTCCGGCTTCATTAAGTCGTCCAGGGTCGACACGGAAGGCTGCCAACACAAACCTCAGGAACACCACCACCGAAGGAAACAAGGCCCAACTGGCCAGAGCGTTTGCTGGAGACGGGGGAGGCTGCGTTCCTGGCAGACGAGGCGGAAGGGAGGCCAGGCCAGCCTTTAAAAGCCCTTCGCAAACAGGCACTTGGCTTGCCTCCATTCTGGCCAGCATCACCACCAACTCAGCAGAAAAGGCCAACCCTCTCAGGCCAGTGAGAACAGTGACCCCATCCTGAAGATGAAGGCAGGAAGACGCTGGGGAAGGACCTCCTGGCCAACACTTGGGTGGGGATATGCTCCTCCCCCTTCAGGTGCCAGGGGGCCTGGAGGCAGAGCCAGCCAGGAACAGGGGTTCTGTTGTTCATAATTCATTGAGGAATCAGCAGGGTAGGGGCTCTGCTGGGACCAGGCCTCAGCTGAAAGCTGGCCTTGACCTTGACCTGAACCCCTGGGAGCTCTGGGCACTCTGGAGGCACAGTGTAATCCACCTGAAAGCAACAGGACCCAGCTCTCCTGTACCCAACTCAAGGCTGCTGGGCACAGGAGAGCCAGGGCACCTGGTAACTCCCTAATGGGGTTACCTAATGGGGTAAGAATAAGAATGAAGGGACAGCGGGGATGTGGCTGCCCCCAAGCAGCCAAGAGCAAGCCTGCAGTGCTCTCAGCAGTCACGGGTGGGATGTTAGGAGAACCCTTCAGCATCCCCCATCCCGGCTGCCCACTCTTGGTAGAAGCTCCTTATGCGCAACGGGATTCAGAGCGACCTCAGAAGCAGCCGTGGACTGAACTGGCTGGTGGCCATCCCCAGCTTGCAGCACAGGCCGCTGAACACAGCCTGAGACCTCAGAGGGCGTTGTTCACACTTGGGTTGGCAGCACACTACGTTCGTGTAATGTACGTGACTCCGGAGTCGATGGGGCACGGGGGTCCAGGATGGAGCTTCCAGGCTCTGAGGCCATGCGCCTGCTAAGGATCCACCAGAGAACAGACTAGGCAGATGAAGTTATAAGACGAGGAAGGACAAGGACACTGTGCTAGGCCTAGGGGGACCCGGACCATGGAGGATGGAGAGATGTGAGCTCACGAGAAAGTGGTGTGTGACACTGGAGGACCCAGATCCCCAACGGCCTGGCCTGCAGCCTCCACCCATCTGACAAGGACTCACAGCCACAATCTCCTGATACCAGACCAAGCTATAACCCCCACTTGGGCACCACACTCTACAGTGAGCGCCCAGCCTTCCAGCCCAACACTCTGAAGTGAGTGAACTGAGATTAAGATTCTGACCCAGAGGACACGGAGGCCTCAAGAAGCATGCTGGGAACATCCTTTAACAGACATTAATCACTGTGTGTCAGGCACGTATGGAGCCTCGGGACACCTCGGGAAACAGCCAGAAGTCCCTGCTTCACACCGTGTAAATTCAGGTTGCTGAGGTGGGTCGGGGAGGAGGCCGCAGCTGCTCCAGTGGAAACAAGCAGGCGGGGAAAAGGGTCAGGTGGCCATTGCTGTGTGAAAGCTACAGTCAGGGAAGGAGACCTTCAAATAAAAACCTGAAGGGAGGTAGCCAGTCAGGCCAATAATGGCAAGAGCAGCCTGTGCTAAGGCCCTGGGGTAGGTTTCCAATGGAGGTGGGGGGACAAGGTCAGAAGGGACATATGGAGAACCGATCCCATCAGGCCTTTGGGCACCGTGAGCAACAGGCTTTTACACCGGCGGCTTTGAGTGACAGGCCCCATGGTGTGACTTGAGCATGGCTCGGGCTGCTGTGGGGAGAACAGACACGGGCAAGCCGGAGATCCCGGTGGGAGATGACAGTGGGTGGGTCCACAGACTCCACCCTGGCACAGCCGGCTCGGTGTTCAGGACTGGAACATTCAGGCGGGAGAGGAAGCGGGCCTATGAGCTTCCCTACCGTGCAGGCTCAGCGCTGTCTTGGTCCTCTCTCTACTCACGAAATGCTGTGAGCGCATTCACCTCGCAACCAGAACTGTGTCCAGACACAGCAAATGACCCTAGGGTCAAAGGTCAGCCAGCTGCAGCGGTCAGAAGGAAATACAGCCCACTGCCAATTTCCCCCAAAATGACCTCAATGCTGACAGTCATCCTGTGCACCTAGAATCTCAGTACTTGGGAGGTTGAGGCAGGAGAATCTCCACAGTTTCAGCCTGGGCTGAGTAACAAGACTCTGTCTCAAAATCCAAACCAACAAGAAAGACAAGAAAATAAAAATGTAATTGAGACAGCCCTTCTGGATTTAAACGGTTCCATTTTAAGCCATTTTATAATAGCCCTGACTTTGCCTCTTGGCCTGCAGACCTGAACTGTTTACTACAAGGTCCCTTAAGGGGCTGCCGGCAGCTCCTGGTCAGAGATGTTAATGGGGTGTTGAAAGGGTCAGAGTACAGACGGCTTAGGGAGCTGGGCCCTGGCGTCTCAGCACAGTTCTGTGTCGCACGAGAGGGAGGCATACGGCATGGCTCTCAGCTTTCAACCTCTGTGCCTGCATTAGATGCTAAGACGGGAGACTCCCCAGCAGCAGGGGTTGAAGTGGAGAGACAGGGCTTTCACTCAGGGCGTGTTATAGTTGAGGCCCGTCTTGTACAAAGATGGGAAAAGCCCCAGCTTCAGAGTTAGCAGGTTCTTCGGACCCCAGCTCTGGACTCCTGGGCAAAAGATAAGGGTTCTCTGGGCCCCAGGGTCCCCTGGAAAAGGCTGTCACGAGGAGGGCGGAAGCGTGTGTGGCTAGGCTTCTGTAGGGGCTTTCATATAGCACCAAAGGCACTTCGAAAGTGCTTTAGTGTCCTGAGAAGCACAGGAGGAACGGGGCTCAGGGGACACTGACCTGTGGTCTGGGGAGAGGCTGCCTGGGACTCGGAAACTGCCCTGCCTAGGGGTAGAAGTCCGGTTAAGGGGCCTGTGGGTTTCCCTGCTCAAAGACTCTCAGGTCCCCAAAGTAAAGATGACCTGAAGGTCTCCTAGGCCAGCCATGTGACTCCGGTTGTGATGCTAAGCTTGGTTATCAGCTGGACTACATCTGGAATCAACTAAAGCCCAAGCAGCTGGGCACACCTGTGAGGGATCTTCTTGACTGGATCACGTGAGGCGGGGAGACATAGCCTATATCTGAGTCACACCTTCTGCGGGAAGCCCGCGTGGAAGGACGTGGAAGAAGGAAGCTTTTGCTTTTTGCCTGCTTGCCCTCACTCCCACGGGCCAGTTCATCTACCCTGCTGCCGAGGCACTCCTTCACGGGTATTAGAATTTATCTATTCCGGATTCCGACGCAGACTGGAGACCAGGGCTCTTTAGGAATCCTCTGGGACTCCAGCACCAGATTGAGACTGATGAGACATCCAGCCTCGTGGACTGAACAACGGAACAGCTACCGGATTCTTGGCCTTTCTGAATATGAGTAAGAATACAGCATCAACCATGCTTCGGAATTCCTGCCAGACGCAGGAGCCCGGTGCCTCTTCTCTTTGGGATAAAGGGGCCATCTGTGTGTTGGAGAGGCATCCAAATCCCAGTTGCCTCCTTCTGGAGCTATTTCCCTCCCACAGGGAGGCAGGAAGTTTGATGAGAACTGGAGAGAGTGGTTGCTTCTCTAGGGATCAGCTGACCAGTGTTTGTTTCTGGGCTGCTAACCTGGTCTGGCCCACAGAGGAGACTCTTCTGAGAATTCTTGTAAGCTCTCAATAGCAGACCCATTTAATCTGAAGCTCGGGGAGTGGGGAGGGGACACAGCTACTGGTACAGAGGCTCCCAAGGTGACCTCATCAGGCAGCAAGGCCAGTGGGAATCAGGACTAAGAGACGGTGTGTGTCCCATGCTGGCACATACAGGGTGTGGCAAACCTTTGCGGCTGCAGGAAGGGACTGCCCTGGGCTGATCAGGGCAGTGTTACAAAGAGCATCCTTCTATTGCTGGCGGAGTTCTCTGGGAGAACCTGTGTCAGTCTCCCAGTCCCAAGAGGGTTTGGTTCCCAGGATGAGATTCAACTCTCATCTCCATCCTGTCCAACTGTCTGGACCCAACTCCTATTCCCTGATCGTCTGGTACCTGTCCATCTATCCATCAGCCGATCTAGAAGGAGGGCCTGGCCATCATTTTAAACACCTGTATGCATAAGTGACTAGGACAGAAGTGAGTTCTGTGTGAAATGATCAGGGGATCTGAAAACGCAGACCATCTCTGAAGGAACATTCATTCATTGTTCATTCATTAATTCATTAATTCATTCACAAACACTTATTTAGTGTCTATTTCATGCTAGACAGAGTTTGGGCAGTTTAAGGGAAACCGAGTAAAGTCTGCCAAGGCCCTTTATAGGGGACATGCTGATATAGAGGGATAAGACAGACAGGAGACAGAGGAATCTCAAAGACCACGAGAAACTCAGAGGAAGGGTTAGGCATGCAGCACAAGGGGGTTGCTGTACAGGCCTGGGGAGTGCCAGCCAGCCAGCGGTCCCCTCCAGCCCCTTCCAGCAGCACCCGCCACTTCTACACTGTAAATAGACTTTAAAGATGATCTTTCAGTGGCCGTCACTCCACCATGGATGAAGCTCTCTTAATTGGCACCACAGGGCATTTGCGTTGACCGCAGCAATCGGCAAACCATTCCTCTTCCCCATCTGCCTCTGCCAGTCACACTCCTCCTCACACTGGGTAACCACAAGCCTTTGGCACATCCTGTAACCCTTGTCTGACTCCATTTTCCCTTCTCTGGATGACAACACGGTGACACCCTCCAGGGCCTTCGTCCCCAGCACTGCACGGAGGAATTCGGTGGGTTGGGCAGAAGAGCCAGGCTTCCACCGATCGGCTGAGGGTTGGAAGAGCCTGCTGGCTAAGTGGAGGCTTGGGAACCTTCTGTGGTTTCCATTTCTTCAGGACTGCTGCCAGGAGGCGATGGTGGAGACTTAACATGCAGAGGGCGAGCAGGCACACGCTGGGCCGAGCAGAGAGCTCTTCTCTGCACGTGCCTGCCAGAGTTCTGACCTTGAGCCTCAGAACTCCAACTCCGGACACGAGCTCCAACCTGGAACATCAGCTGTCTGACCTTGCCTGTTAGTCTCTCTCACACAGAACAATGCTCTGGCCATACTCCTTGGGTCCAATATGAATCTGAGGGTTCTGACTAAGGGTGACAGTGACCTTGAATCTGAATGGTGGCGTTTCAATACAGGACACACAGCAGTGATCCCCAGTGCCTGGATTCCAACCCTGAACCTCAAGCCCCGGGCACCCTAATTTCCTTGGAGAATCTCTGGATGCCCAGGCTCCTCTGCCTGAAACAGAGCTGTGTTTCTTCAGAAGGATGCAACCTTGAATGATCGAATAACTCCTTCCAGGGACTGGGACGTGGCTCAGCAGGTGGAATCCTGCCCAGCATGCATGAAGCCCAGGGCTCTATCCTCAGCACCTCATAAACCAGGTGTGGTGGCGCACACCTGTAATCTCAGCACTTGAGTTGTGGAGGCAGGAGGGTCAGAAGTTCAAGTCTGGCTCCCGGAATCCACCAAGTGCTCAGACCGATGGAGGAGGACGATGGGGGAAGCTCTGCAGCACGCCACACCGCCCTGCGCCTCGTCTCCCTCTGGCCTCTCGGCAGCTCTCTGGCCATCACCCCCAGGTTACAGATGGAGGACCTGAGCTTGGAGCAACACCTGCACTCTGCCTGCTTCAGCCTCTGCAGCAGCCTTCTCTTCCTGATCTCGCCCAAGGCGGTGTGACAGACACAGAAGTCACTACCTAATGGGTTTAAGATCAACCATGAATTGCCCGGATGGTGTGGGTAGGAGCTGACACGGTCTGGGAAGCCAGGGCTCACCCGGGTAGAAGTCATTCATTTCATAAATCCTGGCCACCCTGGGCTGTGTAGATGCCAAGAATAGAAAGATGAAGGAGAGGGCTATGGCTGTGGCTCAGTAGCGGAGCGTCTGCCTGGAATGAACAAATGAGGGGCTCTGGCTCTGGCTCAGCAGTATGGCGCTTGCTTAGAAACCCCCAGAAAGGATTGGGGGTTGGTCAGAAGTGGAGCACTGGACTAGAATCTATGAACGAGAGGCTGCACATAGCTCAGCCACAGCGTATAGAGTGTCTCCCTAGAATCCCCCAGGGAGGGGCTGGGGCCTGCCTCAGAAGGGCACTTGCTTAGCGTGTTCAGTGCCCTGGGTTCCATCCTTAGCACCACCACCACCACCAAAAAAAAAAAAAGTTAACATGGCGAATGTCAGACAGAGGAAGCATTTTGGTGTGTCTACCAGTCTGTTTCAAGGCGAGGTTGGTGAGGTTGGCATTGGTCAGGAGACTGCTCAGACCATTCCCTCACTGGTGGGGGCTAGAGCACAGCAAGAGAGGCCGGGAGGCTCTGGTGCTGCAGCTCAGAGGGGAAGTCTTGTCTAGCATGTATGAAGCCCTGGGTTCCATCCCCAGACCATATAAACCACTACATCATGGCGCATGCCTCTAATCCCAGCACTTGGGGTGTGTGTGGGGGGGTGTGGTGGGATGGGGTGGAGAGAGGAGGATCGAAAGTTCAAGGTCATCCTGGGCTACTTAGAGAGTAAGAGGCTAGCCTGGGCTACATAAGACCCTATCTAAAAATGACACCCCTCCCAGGCCTAAAATTGTAAGTTGTGAAGTGCCCGTGGCACTTGGACTCTTGTGCAGCAGGCCCACAGTCTCTAAACTTTACAGCTTATTTTTTTTCATGTTGATCTCGGGATAGCTCATGTGACACGTCACTCTCTCTGCTCACCAGGGCCCAACACAACTCTCAAGAGCAGTGGACAACCTTCATCGTCTGTACTTGGGTCTGCAGCAGCCCACACTTGTCCGTGCCACCCACCTCTGGCCTCCAGACCTGTAGTCCTTCCTTCCAGCTACTTCTGGTTGGTGCCCTCCTTGCCCAGGGAGCCTTCTCATCCTCAGAAAAGGAGCTTGAGTTGACAGTTCCAGGGAGCCCTACGTCATTCTGCATGGTGGGCGGCACCGGCTTTGCGGCACCCCAGAGACTGCCCAGTCCCGCAGGGCCCAGCATTTCCAGAGCTCCCTCTCTGGCTGGGAAGGTGACTCTGTAAAATGCTTGCTGCTCAAATATGAGGGCCCGAGTTGAATCCCCAGAGCCCACGTAAAAGCTAGGCGTGATGTGAGCCTCTGCATGTACCACATGTGAGCACCCCACACAAACACATACAAAATAAAAATAAATGTCTCATCTTAAAGCAAATGCTCGTGCCCAAGGCTCCACTCTATGTCTAGTGTGCTTTGTCCCCACTTGGCAGGGTTTTGAAGAAGGGTACCCAATTTTTATCTTGGCTGCATCTCATAGATGTGTAGCTAGCCCTGCCAACGGGTACCCCAGGAGTTAGGGGCTCCCAACCCCACCTGCTCTGCCCCAGGGCTGTTCACCCATCCGGCACACCAGAGCCTAATGAACATTCTCCTGGCTCAGATACCAACAAGAGCTCTAATGCTTACACTTCAGGGGTGTAATCTGCTGAAGGTGGGACAAAGGGACCTTCCTCTAGACATTCTTTCAGAGCTTTGTAGAGCTGGAGAAGCTGTACTCATCAAAGATGGGAGTGATGGCGGGATCGTCTCCCTTCCTACCCCTGCCATTCCTTGCATGGTCACTGTGTGGTGGTACAGCAGACCATGAGGTCATTGGCACTGCTAGGCACAGGCTGAGGAAGGAAAGAGCTGGACACCGATGCTGCTTCTGTACACTGCTGGGCACAGAATGGCACCATGAATGAGACATCTGGCGCCCAACACTGGGGGGGCCACCACGCCCATTTCCCAGCTATGGAGACAGGCTGAGAAAGAGAGGTGAGCAAGGGTCAGATATGTCACATACCACACATGGGGATTAAGAACACACTCCATCTTCTCCCGCTCACTCTCTGGAGTACCTGTGTGCCTGTGTGTAAAAGGAGAGGCTGGCTTCTGGAAGAGGAGGAAGGGTCCTGCACAGCCCATCTAACCTTACACATAGAGACATTTTCTCATGGACAGGCTTCAACATCACTACATCCAAACTGGTCATTCAAGGTCTGGGACCACCTCCCTCAAGAGCTGATATGTGAGCCAAAATCCAAAGGATGAGGAAGGACTGGTCGGCACAGCCAGACACAGGGCTAGAGGCTCAGGAAGGGATTTGTGCAAGATCACAGACTTAGCTTGTATTCTCCCTCCTCTGCACCAGGCTCTGAGGTGTCCTCAGAACATAGGTCAATGAACTCTTCCTGTCTCAAGCTTCATCACCATCATCTTCATCATCATCACCATCATCATCACCATCATCTTCATCACCATCATCACCATCATCTATTCTAGGCTTTGCAGCCATACATCTGAAAGCGATTGTACCTAACAGGTCAATGAATGGGTTTGGCTGTGCTCCCATTGAATTTTATTTATAAACCAGGCAGCCCACCCATTCTACTTTAGAACATGAGGAGAGGAAGAGAGACACGTAGCAGGGAGAACATCCTGCTTCACTCGGGAGAGGAAAAATAGAGAAGAAAATAGGAAGTAAGAGGGATCACATCGCATGGCGCGGGAGAGCTGGGCCCCGCAGTCCCGGCAACGAGGGAGCCCACCTGTGAGGAGAAGGCCTCTGTCCCCACTCCAGATTCCCATCAAAGCACCCCGAGCCCTTCTTTCCCTTGCAGCATGCATACTGTGTGTCCTTCCTTCACAGCATACCTACTGTGTGTGATGCGATTATCTTTCGTTTGATTTTTTTTTTTTACTCTTTTCCATGCTCATCTCCCCATGAAGACCATGGCGTCCAGGAGCCTTCCTGCCAGTTCACATGGGTCCTCTTCTCTTGGTCAGAGTGTGTCTGGTTTCCTTTGGGGCAGCTCCTCTTTCCCACTCTCAGTTCATCCGAGCACAAGCCATTGATGACCCAGACACAGCTAAGTGATTGGCTCACACATGGACCAATGAAAATCAGCCCCCCCCCCTTTTTTTTTTTTGCTCACATAGCTGGTGAACAGGAAGGAAGGCTGGAGTGCTGGAGGCCGTGTTGGTGCTGCCCACTGAGAAGCCAAGGTCGGGACAGACCTTAGAGATGGAGGAGACCAAGCACTGAGGACATCTGTAAGCCCCTAGACCCCACTGGACCTGCAGAGTCACCCAGCTCCGAACTTTCCAGATACAGTTCGGCTTGCTATCCTCTGGGCTGCGTTTCTGTCGCCTGCAACCAAAGGGTCCAACACTTGCCTCCTTGGCACCCAGAGCCCAGAATCCGTAACATATGCTAAATGGCTGTTGAACAGGCAGGAGGAATCCAGGCACACGCACACGCACTTGACCTGAAGACTAGAGCTTTGGAACTGAAGAGACTGCCCCCAGCTGGACTGAGGACTGAGTCAGATTGAAGCCAGCATTTTAAGGATCCCCCAAGGACAAAGAGGCACATTTACTATGAGAACAGGTGAGAGATCTGACGCAGATGTGGGGGTTCAGTCCCCAGATCAGCGGTGGGAGGCCTGCTACTCTCCCAGATGCCTTAGACTCTCTTCTCAGGTGCCTCTGCTGATCAAGACCACCTCTGTGCACAAGTTAAGTCTATGTAGGCTCTGAGGGGCAGGGCCACGCTGGCCAAGGGCCTTCAGGGTGGCACTGGCCTCAGAGAGCATCAGGGCTGGGCTATTGGTGAGTAAGATGGTCTATTTTAGAAGTTGTGTAATTTATTTACACCTAGGTATCAGTGATAGCGTGGAGCTGATCATGAACTTTGAACTTGACCATGAACCATGACCATGAACTCTCAGAGCCTGCTCCTGCCTGCCGGGACGCAGAGGCCAATGATGGTGGAGATCAATTCCATTGCCAAGTGAAAGAGGAGCATTGGGAATGTGTGGACAACTCAAGCATCCCAAGTTGTCTCTTCTCTGTAAATCAGGGCAAAGGCTACTTTTCTCTGCCTACCGCGCAGCCCTCACTCCACAGCAACGTCCGACATTCAAGAACGATGTGAAAGCCAGGCACGGTGGGCAAGCCTGCGGTCAGGCCTGGCTGCATGCAGGAGGTGGAGGCAGGCAATCCGGAGTTTAAGGTCATGTTCAGCTATATAGTGAGTTTGAGGCCAGCCTGGGCTACATGAGACCCTGCCAGAAGGGGGGGTTACTTCCATCCAGAACTAGTTCTTTCCTTCTTTCTCTCTTTTCTTTCTTTTTTTTCTTTTTGAGACAGGATTTCTCTGTGTAGCTCTGACTGTCCTGGAACTCACTCTGTAGATCAGGCTGGCCTTGAACTCACAGAGATCTGCCTGCTCTGCCTCTTGATTAAAGGTGTGTGCCATCAGCACCCGGCCAGGACTATTTCTTATGCATCCTGAAACGATCAAGATGCTGACAGCAGTCACAGTGGCATTCCTCACCTAGAGGGCAGTGGTCTCTCCCCCGGACACACCTGCCCATCTCAGTTAGCTGTCCCCATCCCTGTGTGGCTGCCATAGCCCCATCAGTGTCTGTGTCTGTCTCACTCTCCCTCCTTCTAGAAGGCCAGGGCTGTGGGTCAGTGTCTTTGTTTTGCTCTCTGCAGGGCTCCTGACTCCCAGCACAGCGCTAGGCAACCAGCAAGAGCTCACTGAACCCTGACTGGATGGACATGACCAGGCCCCGCAGCAACAGCCCAGGGCTGTCTGTTTATAATCTTGGTTCCTCGCCATCTTCTCATCACTACCTCACAGCTGCCTTAAAATTGGGGCTGCCATTAGTGCCATTGTACAGTGGGGGAAACTGAGGCACTCTATCCCAAGCTAAGACTCCCACAGATAGACTGGATATCTGTGCCCACAGACAAAGCCCTGTCCTTTAAAACCACATCCAAGGGAGTGGAGGGAGAGAAGAACCCAGTTTAGGGTTAGCACACTTGTGTCTGTGTGTGTGTGTCTGTGTGTGTGTGTATGTATGTGTGTGTGTCTGTGTGTGTGTCTGTGAGTGTGTCTGTGTGTGTATGTGTGTGTGTCTGTGTGTCTGCCTGTGTGTGTATGTGTGTCTGTGTGTGTGTGTGTCTGTATGTGTGTGTGTCTGTGTGTGTATGTGTGTGTGTCTGTGTGTCTGCCTGTGTCTGTATGTGTGTCTGTGTGTGTGTGTCTATGTGTGTGTGTATGTCTGTGTGTGTGTCTGCCTGTGTGTGTATGTGTGTCTGTGTGTGTATGTATGTGTGCCTGTGTGTCTGCCTGTGTGTGTATGTGTGTCTGTGTGTGTGTGTGTGTCTGTGTGTGTGTGTGTGTGAGTATGTGTCTGTGTGTGTGTATGTAGAAGCCAGTGGGAAAGGGCATGGACAGAGCTGGGGACATCCTCTAATGCAGAATGGCCCCCAACCATATATCGCCTGAACTGCTGGCCTCTGAACACAGTGGGTGTGGTGGGGGAGATGAATCATATGGCTGTCTCCAGGGGGGCTGACCCAGCAAAATCAAGAGCTAATACAAAGGCCCTGAGGTAGGAAGGTGTGTGGTATGTGAGAAGGGGAAGCATGAGGGGAACTGGGTGGGGAGCAAGGGGCAGGGGGCAAGGGGCAGGGTGTAGAGAGAGGGGAGCTGTGGGCCCTGAGCCCTGGAAGATTTATGGTTGTTTGAGACAGCACCTCATGGAGCCCAGGCTGGCCTTGGACTCACTAGCTAGAGGAGGATGACCTTGAACTTCTGATCCTGCTCCCTCCAGCTTCTGAGCACTGAGATCATCAGCATGCACTGCCAGGTGAGCCATGTCCAGCGGCCTCACCTTCCTGCTGACATGCCTTTGCCACCATCTCAGCCATATCCCCCTCAACTGTAGGTCAACACAAACCCCTCTTTCAGCAAGCTTTTGTGAGTGAAAGAGGGGTCCCGGGAGATATTTCTGGAAATGTCCACTATCCCACAGCAATGGCCACGCCCCTGACTCAGATGGCCGCACTGGACGTTTCTAGAGTGTGGGGCCCCAAGAGCATCCACTTTCCTCCAGAGCCGTCCTCTGCACCCGCGTGGCCCTTCCTGCCACTCAGTCACCTAGGGCAACGGACAGGGGTGGAGACAGCATATCCGCAGGAAAGAGTGACACTCCTCAACCTACACCACGGCAAGGGACACATGTGAGACCTGAGCCACAAGACCGAGAAGACGGGAAAGACCGGACCTGACAATGGCGTCTTAGAGACCACGCCAAGCACAGGGAACGGAAGAAAAATATTAAGGTGGGCTGAGCACGTGGCTCAGTTGGCAGAATGCTCACCCAGCATGCTCCAAGGCCTGGGTTTGATCTTAAGCACAGCACGTGGGAGGTAGAGGCAGAAGATCAGAAATTCAGGGCCATTCTGAGCTACGTGGTGAGTTCAAGGCCAACCTGGGCTACACAGACCTTGCCTGGAAAAGCAGACAAACTGGACTTCACCAAAATTAAAAGGAGTTATGCTGCAAACGTCAGCGTCAGCAGAGAGAACACGCCCACGGGACGGGGGAAGACAGTTGCAAACGACACATCTGATGAAAAATGGATGTCCTGAATACATAAAAGGCTTTAAGTCTGGGAGGTGGCTCCGTGGGTAAGGTGCTCACTGGGCAAACACGAGGACTGAGTCCAATCACCAGAACTCAGAGAAAGAGGCGAGGTGGAGGCGGAGACAAGTGGGTCCCCTGGGCTCTCTGGCTAGCCAAACTAGCCTAAAATGATAGGCCACTGTCCTAGAAAGAGAGCCTGTCTCAAAACACAAGGTGGAGGACTCTGGAGCAGCAACAGTGACGGTCAAACCTCTGACTTCCATATGCAAATGTGCGATGACCCCCAACACACACTGAAGAACTTTTACAGCTCAACCACGAGACGTCAAATAACTTGATTTTAAGATTAAACAAAGGAGGAGGGGCTGTTGAGACGGCTCAGTGGTTAAAAGCACTTTGTCATCCTTGCAGAGGACTCGGGTTCGATTCCCGGCACCCACATGGTGCCTCACAACCATCTGGCCTGCATCAGCACCAGGCATGTACACAATACACAGACCTACACGGAAGCAAAACACTCATACGCACAAAGTAAAATCAACAAACCTAAAATAATTATAAATAAACAAATAACTGGAATTGAACAAAGGGTTCTGCTTAGTGGCTCGGAGGGTAAAGGCACTTGCTGCCAAGCCTCATGGCCTGAGTGAGACTCCTGGGACTCACATGACAGAAGAGCTCTGACTCAGGAAAGCCGTCCTCTGGTCGCCACACGAGGGCCGTGCCCCACCTACACACACAGACGTAAAGTTTATTACATAAAATAATAGAGCAGTTTTCTCTGAGCAAAGTGGGCGATACTCTCCAGTGTTAGGGAAGTGCAAAGCCACGGGGGAAGGTGGGTTCGTCTGGATGGCTACTGTATACAAGCAAAAAGAGCTGGTACCTAGCTGACACAGGGAAGCACAACTGGAATCCCAGCACTGGGGAGGCTGAGGCAGGAGGATCTCTGAGTTTGAGGCCAGCCTGGTCTACGTATGAGTTCCAGGCCAGCCAGGATTATAACAGAGAAACCCTGTCTCAAAAAACAAAACAAAGCAAGTAGGATTTGGCACAGGTACGGTGAGGTTAGAACCCTTTCCTGGTGGGAATGCGGAAAGATGCAGCTGCTATGGAAACAGTTTCGTAGGGAGACGGCACCATGGGGAAAGTCACACAAGCAGTGTCTGGAAGCCACGTACAAGCCGGGCATTGGGGCACATCCATAATCCCAGTGATACAGGAAGTAGAGATGGGAGGCTCCTCGAACTTTCCAGGCTGGCTAGCCTGGTTCAGAGAATAAGAGGACCACTGAGGCTGTCCACATGTGTGCTGTCACGTGTACACAACTGTCACATCCACAAGTATGCCCGAGTGTGAGTGCATGTACACACACACACACACACACACACACACACACGAGCAATAATGGATTCACTTCTCGGTATAGACTGGAAAGAACTGAAAGTCGGATCCACAGAGCCGTTTATCCCCCATGTTCCCAGCAGCCAAGGGGTGAAAGCACCAAGTGTCCATCAACAGATGAAGCAGAAATGAAACGTAGCATATCCACATGAAGAAATAGCACTCAGTCTTAGGGAAGAAATTACGGCAGGCTGCAGTGTAGATAACCCCAGGACATTATGTGCGTAAGAGAAACCAGGCACCAAGGACAGGCGGTGTGTGGTTCCTACAGGAGTCAAAGTCAGAGACAAGAAGTCCAAATGCAGTTACCAGGGGTGGTGTGGGAGGGGTGACTGCTGTCTAACGGGACAGAGGCTCAGTTTTGATAATGAGCCATTCTGGTGGCTGGCTACATAACTACTGGGGTGCACCGAACTGCACATTTAACAATGGCGAGAATGGGAAATCTTATATTATGTGGATTGTAGCAAATTTTTGTTTGTTTTGTTTTTGTTTTTTGAGACAGAGTTTCTCTGTTGTAACTCTGGCTGTCCTAGAACTCACTCTGTAGAACAGACTGGCCTGGAACTCACAGAGATCTGCCTGCCTCTGCCTCCCAAGTGCTGGGATTAAAGGTGTGCGCCACCACTGCCCGGCCCCAAATTTTGTTTTTAAAAATAAAATTTTAGCAAATTTTAAAAATCACCTGGGGCATGTTCTCATCGTGGGCCCTGGTCACCAGAGCTCAGGAGACCCCGGGGTGCAGCCATTTCTCAGTCCCCATTAAGGAGAGATGCTTCTGGAGCACACTCAACCTGGGAGGGCAGAGGTGGGACTTCACACCCCAGCCTGTAGGAGAGTCTCACGTGACAACATCACATCTTATTTATGTCACCAATGGAAAAACATGAGAATAGGCACCCTGGTCATTCAGCTATGGATTCTGGCTCCTGCTCATCCCCCAACTTGGAACTGGAGTGGCCTTCCTGACACAAGCTCTTCCTAGTCGCACCTAAGTCTCTCAGAGACAGCCAAAGCAAGGATGTCCACCCGGGGAGAGGGCAGGGACTCCTCTGTGTAGATTATCTTTAGACAAAGTTAATGCCACTCTTGTCTCCAGGACCATCTGGTCCATCGAGTGCCCTTTGGGCACAGAGCCAGGCCTGCCCCAGGCAGGCAGGAGATGCTGACATATCTTTTATCTCCCAGCACTTCCCGGGGAGAGAAGCGGCTTCTGGAGAGGCATCCCTGAGGCTCATCAGTACTTCTGACGTCATTCCCACTGCCCAAGACGGACTCATCAGTCAGAGCACCTGGGTGGGCTCTGTTCCAGCCTCCCATGCGTTGCGTGGCTCTGGGCCAGCCACTCCACCTCCCTGGGGCTCAGCCTCCACAGCTGCGTGGGAACAATGTCGCGTCCCTCACAAGACCCTGCAGCTGGTCGGTGGGGCTGACTGACCCTTTGTGTGTGTTTCTGCGGGGCACACGTGTGCCTCTGTGTCTGTGTCGGTCGGAGACGACCTCAGGTGTCAGTCCCCTTGTCTGACGTCAGATCTCTTTGTTATTTACCATTACATACGCCAGGCTAGCTGCCCACCAGCTTCTGGTAACTCTCCTGTCTCCCCATTCCACCTTGCCTTTGAAGCAGGGGGGTTACGGTCCTGCGGTACTGTGCCTGGCTCTGTGGAGGTTCTAATGATTCGAACCCAGGTTTTCATGCTTGCACCTCACCCACCTAGACGTCTCCCCAGCCCATCTGATGCCCTTTGCACTGGGTCAGCACTGACAGTGACTGTTGACACTGCGCTGTTGTCTTTATTTGAATCCAAGAAATGAAGGCAAAATTAAGTGTGCGCAGCCGGCCTGGGCTCCATGCTGTCGAGACCACCCTAGCTGGGGGTCTGTTGAAGATGCTCTCCTGGCCCATAGTACAACCCAGGACACATCAAGTGAGACTCCTCTGACCAATCTTTGGTTAGTGAGAAATGGTAAGTGACCCTCCCAAAAAAGTGGTTAGCAAGCAAGCAGCCCGTGAGATTCTGGGCCTCAGATCCATCCCGAAGAAAAGCTTAAAGTCATCTGGGAACCAGACACTCCGCCACCTTGCTCCTCCAACAGTCAGCAGCTGAGGGCAGCTTTTGATGGGGTGTTGGGTCCCTGACTTTCCTGGGCTCCAGTGGCCAGAGAAAAAGCCTGCAGGCTTGCAGCAAACAAGCAGATTTTTCTCAGAATGATGTTTTGAAAGAAGTCTATTTATCCCACAGAAGGACTAAGTCCAGTCACCGGGGCTCCCTGTGTGCTTTTAGGTAGGTGACCATTGACTTTTGGGAGCAATTCAAGGAGACAGGGAGGCAGTGCTGTGGATTCCATACGGCTGTCACCTAAAGAAACCATAACACTTTGTCTCAAATTACACAGTTAAGAGGGTAAGGAGCCAGGCTGAGCCAGGGCAGCCCAGCTCTGCAGAGAAGCTCCTGTCCAGGCCACAGCACTATCAAGTATAGGGGGTCACGGTGTTGAGTTTGGAGGTGGTACCTAAGGCATGAGAGTTCTCCCCCAGCCCCCACTCCCTTGGCCATCACTCTGCCTTCCTAAGGGCCTTTCTCCCAATATCCAACCCTGTCACCCCTCCCCCGGGGTGGGGTCGGAGAGATCCTGGATCACAGATGGGGCAGCAAAGACCTGGGAACGGCCCCAGTCTTGGCGTGACTCGGAAAGTCAAAGGAGCATCCCAGCCCCTGGGTTCCCCTTTCCCAGTGAGGAGCCTGGATTCCTCAAGCGTGACTTCAGTGCTTCTCGCGCACGATCATACCTCACCCTCCCGTGCCCCGAGGAGCCCGTTTATAGTGCTCTTATTTACAGAGTGGGAAGCAAGGCTAGGAAGGGTCCAGAGTCCACATCCAGGAGAAGGCAGGACTCACATGCAGCTCGGCTACAGCCCTCCAGCTGGGAGTCTGAGTCTCTGGCAAGCGATCCCTCTAAATAAAATAGGTATCTGAGATGCCCCACCTGGCTCAGCTGGGCGGCACAGAGCACAGGGTACCCTGATTACCAGTGGCTCCTTGCATTTGATGGTAACACACAAATCCCCCCAGCTCAGGTGGGGAAAGCTGCAAACTCACCAAGCTACATCCAGCACCACAGCAGGACACAGAGCTAGAAAGGGGGACTCCGAGGGACTGCCAGTAACTGGTGGGGCATTTGCCAAATGCCGTCTCATGCCGGGGACTGGGTGGACGCTTCACTTAGTCACGTCCTGGGTCTGCATGGCGGTCTCCTACTGATTCACATTTCCTACACAGGAGACTGACTCCCAGGAGCAAAAGGGATTCACCCACCGGCGTAGTCCTCCAAAACAATTAGCTGAGAAAGAAACCCACATGCACTGCACCCCACGGTCAGTGGGGGCAAAATTCTAGCCACTGTCCCCAGCCAAAGGCCAATCCCACTTTTGATATAATAACAAAGTTTACCCTTCTTACGTTGTCTGTGTAGATGTGTGTGTGTGAGGTGAGGTCGTGTGGAGGACAGAGGCAGAAGTGTCCTTCCTCAGTCACTCTCCACTTTGCTTTTTTGAAACAGGGTCTCTCGCCAGGACCTGTAGCTGGCCAATTAGGAGGGCTCCTCCTGTCTCCACTTCCCTGGTCCTGGGATTACAGCCATTCCACACCACGTCTGGCTTTTTACATGGGTGCTGGGGATTGAACCCTGGTCCTCACGCTTCCAAGGCAAGCACTTTGCCTATTAATCCATCCCAGGGCCCCCATGTTTTACCCTTATAATTTCTTCTTTTCTTTTATTGGCTCTTCATGATAGGGTTTCTCTGTGTAGCCCTGGCTGTTCTGGAACTTACTCTGTAGACCAGGCTAGCCTCAAACTCACAGAGATCTGCTTTCCTCTGCCTCCGGTGTGCTGGAATTAAAGGCGTGCGCCAACGCTCCTGGACTTACCCTCATAATTTCTATTTGCAAGCTACACTCACATCTGAAATCCCTTGACTCCTTAGATACCCCCCCCAGAGGTGGGCGTGGCCACAGTTCCCACTGGGCGTAAAGACTCACTCAGGCGGTGTAACCGATCCACCCAAGCTTGGGAAGAATCTAGGTCTAAACCTTGATGTGGTTTGAATGGGAATATTCCCCATAAGCTCCTACATTCAAATACTTGGTCCTCAGTTGATGGAAATGTTTGGGAAGGATTAGGAGGTGTGGCCTTGTTGGAGGAGGTGTGTCACTGGGGGCAGGCTCTGAGTTTTCAGAATCCTATCCCAGGCTCAGTAGGCATCGTCACCCCGGTAGATCTCAGCTGCTGCTCCAGTGCTATGCCTGCCTGCTGCCGCCATGCTCCCTGCTATGATGATCAAGGACCAACCCTCTGAAACTGTAAGCAAGACCCAAATGAAATGCCTTCTTTTAAAATTAGCCTTGGTCATGGGCGTTTTGACATGGCAATAGAACAGTTATTAAGACACTTGACTCTGCCATTTTCACTCCTTTAACACAGTTACTGATCCTTGTAGTGTAGGCTTATGTGAAGGCAAGTCACGCCCAGGGCCTGGTTCCTCTACTCTTAAGGGTCTTGTTTTTCAGTCATCAAACACATGCCTTCAGCCATCTGAAAACACCAGTCACTAGCTTTCCCAGATTCCCCTACCACTAAAGCATGCCTATGTGATTGATGGCCACGGCCATCAAAAGCATCTACCAGGTGCTCCTGGGGGAAGTTCCCCTTGAAGGGAAATGAGATGGCGCACAGGAAGAAATGCCCCTCCTTGTGGGGCAGACATCAGTGCGTCTACATTTGCGGGCTGGAACACGGCAGTCATCTTCTGACAGGAAGCATCAAGCACAAGTACCAAGCCATTTTCAGGGTCTAGAGAAGTAGAGAGATGGAGAGAATCTGGAATCTTGGGCTGGCCAAGAGTCACAGTGGAGGGCTGTACCTTCCACCAAGCCTGATGACCTGAGTTCAAGTCCCAGGACCCACATGGTAGAAGGAGGGAACCAACTCACACAAGTTGTCCTCTGACCTCCACAACTGTAGTCTTTCGTGCATACACACAAGCACACAGCCATACAGAGACCCACAGAAAACAAACAATAAATAATGGAATACAATACATACAGTTTAAAGCAACTTAGAGCCAGGAAGATGGCTTAGCAGGTAAGAACCCTTTCAACCAAGCCTGAGCCACTCGACGGTTGGAGAGACCTGATTCCCCCAGATTGTCCTCTGACCTCTACACATGCTCTCACACACATACAAAGCAACACATACGTGTAATGAAAAAAAAAAACTTAAAAAAAACTTAGAATCCTGATAAAAATCACTGAGCCATCAACTCAGCCCAAACCCCTGCCTCCCCGGAACATCACGAGATGTGCGGTAACACATCTTCCTTATTGAAGCTGATTTGAGTTTTCTGCTTTGTCGCTTATAAACCAAAGAAGCCCCAGTGGGCACCCTACCACCCAGGAAGACTGCAGAAGGAATTTCTGGATATCACCAGGTACAGAGACACAGATCTGGGCTACTCTGGCAAGTTGGAAGCTCTCTTGGAGTCTTAACCTGGAGACTCGGGCTTCACACATTAGCTCTCCTCACGGCCCCTCTGAGAGAGGTCTGAGAGTGCTCTCAGAGAGCAGACTCTCAGAGGAGGCCCTGGCATACTTGTGCTGCCTGCCTGACAGGGCTGACCCCACCTCCCAAACAACCTGATGGGTTTTTATTTTTCACTCCCCTGATGGAGATCCAGGGCCTGGGCTTTGGTCTGTCTCTCACTTGGCAGAACAGCCCATCAATTATTCACAGCATCCGCTCACTCGCTCGGTCTCCCCGGGATGCTGTCAGGAGGAGATTGCTGCCCACCCAGCTCAGAGAAAAGGCCTTACCTTACCCAGAGAAAGGACCCAGCGACTTAGCACCACTAATGACAGCACCCTCCGCTAGTGCTGAGCACTAAGCTAAGCTGCTACAAACATGGCTTCACTGTGAAGTGGCCCTACATTTCACAGCTGGGAGGCAGGGAAGGGAGAGGTGAAGAAATGGCCTCCGGCCAGAGAGCAGTGAGGAGTTTTCTGAGCCCACAACTCTGGTTTGTCCTTTCTCCAGAATATGTGAGACTGCCATTTCTGCATCTCACAGGCACCTGGAAATGACCCCACATTTGGCCTTTGGCCTGTGTGGTCTCTGAGGAACACCCACCCCCACAAGTCTCATTGTGTGGATAGGTTTGGCTTTGGAGCTTGTGAGATAGGGTGGGCCAGGTGCAGGTGACAGAGAGAGCAGGGACTTAGGGAACTGAGCCACAGGAGGGCTGTGAGAAAGAAGTGACTGACAGGTATCTGAATCCCAAGATAGTCAGTCCTGATTGCTTGCTTGATACATCCAGCCATCTACCCATCCACCTACCAATCTATCCATCCACCCATCCATCCATCCATCCACCCATCCATCCACCCATCCATCCACCAATCTATCCATCCACCCATCCATCCACCCATCCATCCACCAATCTATCCATCCACCAATCTATCCATTCACCCATCCATCCACCCATCCATCCACCCACCCATCCATCCACCCACCCATCCATCCATCCACCCATCCATCCATCCACCAATCCATCCATCCACCCATCCATCCATCAATCCATCCATCCACCCATCCACCCATCCATCCACCCATCAATCCAGCCCATCCATCTACCAATCCATCCATCCATCCATCCATTCATCCATCCATCCATCCACCCATCCATCCACCCATCCATCCATCCACCAATCCATCCATCCATCCATCCATCCACCCACCCATCCATCCACCAATCCATCCACCCATCCACCTACCAATCCATCCACCCATCTATCCACCAATCCACCTATCCACTAATCCATCATCCATCCATCTAACTATTCATCTACCAACCCATCCACCTGTCTACCAATCCATCCATCCATCCATCCATCCATCCATCCATCTACCCATCTATCCACATATCCATCCACTGCCCCCACACATACCCCTCCATCCACTCACCAACCCACTTACCTATTCATCCATCCTACATCTAGTTACTCGGAGACCTCTGAACCAGACGCTGTGATGCATGCTAGGAACACAACAGTGTGTATGATATATTCTTGTGGGTGTAAAACAGAAACATGTGGACCAACTATGATTTAAAATAGTGTTTAAAGCTTATGCGGGAAAGATGCTGCATGCGGTGACAGAGCACGAGGAGGGGACAGGAGTCAAGGAGGTTGGGGTGGCGGTTGAGTAGGGACTGTAGCAAATGGGACATGAAGATCTGGGCCCCTGGAACAGTCTGGGGAAGGCAGTTGTAAGCAGCAGCAAGTAAGTGCAAAGATCCTGGGGTAGGGCAGATCTTGTTCTGCTTGGGGACAGGAAGGAAGCTGGTGGAACTGGGACCACATAAGCCAGAAGAGAACAGGAAAGATGAGCCACAAAGCTCTGAGGACTGGAGTCTGAACCTCAGACACTGTGGTGGTATGTGGATTTCATGCTGAGAGTGATGGAAATCTCTGTGGGTTTGTAACAGGTGAATAATGCAATCTTCCTTGCACCTTGGGCTGCTGGAGAAGGACTGTGGGAAGCAAAGTAAGAGAAGGCCCAGGGAGGCATCTGTGGCTCTCCATCACCACAGATAGACCAGGGTGTTCAAAACCGCACTGGGGAGGAAGGTTTCTGACTGCTCCTAGTTGCATGCTTTGTGACCTTAGGCAAGTTACCTCACCTCTCTGAGCCTTGCGTTTGTTAGTTTTTGGCTCAGCAGCTGTCAAAGTTTCTATGCTGAGGGCCAGAGAGCCTGACTGCCTTCCCACTTCAGCTCTGGCTGCAGAAACTGCGAGGATGTGAGCTGACAGCCAGCCTGGGATCACAGCGAGGCCTTGATGCCGCTGGGTGAGCCGACTAAGTGGAGTGAGAGGAGAGACTGTTTATTCCCACACACTGCCTCTTGCAAGCCGACCACCGTGTCCTGCAGCCAGATGCCAGCCCAAACACAGTCCTTTGCCCGTTTCTTCTCGGGGAGGGCAAATCCCTACTTCCTGTCCCTGGATCTAGTGTCTTAAGGACGGGGCAGGTGAAGAAGGGGGGGCTGCCTGGGCCTCAATGGGCTGAGCAGCGGGGGAACCTGTGTCAGGCCTAGAAATAGCAAAGTAAGTCCGTTGATCCTAAGCCGGCTAAGGATGAGCACCTTTCCTCTTAGAGGAAAGGCTTTCTGGACACGGAAACTGGGAAAGATTATGTTCACAATCTTCCAGGAGGAGACCATGCCCGGGGGACTCTGGGTCTGCAGAGCCCAGAGGCAAGAGAAAGTGACCATGGGCTCTTCATACCATCCATTGCACACCTCTTCCAGCGTCTACTGCAGCCTTCCACTGAGCAATCAGTTCTCTGGAAATAACCCCATGGAGTCCCTTCGGAGAAGGGGCCAGTGAGGGGCCAGCTGAGCCATCAAGACTCCACACAGAGAGGCCAGGCTGGCCAAGAGTCAGGCCTTATTACTAAACCATGGCTGGCTGGACAGGGACTCTCAGTCATCTGCCTCTGGTCCTGTTTCCTGGGCTCTGCTCTCAGAGACATTCTTGTCTCTTTCCAAACTTGATCTCTCTGGATTCCCACACATCTCTTTTCTGGGCCCCTGCCCAGCCTCCCATGCAGCCCTGAGCACACCGCGCTGTCAATTGCTCCCGGCACCCAGCACGCTGGCCACGTGAAGCAGGCCTCACCCTCCAGACACTCCCTGGTGCCAGCCTGACTCAGAGGAATTGCACCTGCCCTGTCCTCACCCCAAGCGTCTCCTGGTCCCCAGGGCTCCACCTTCGCCCACCCTGTGTGACTGCATTCACTCCTACCTCTTCCTCTATCTTATTTTCTGCTCTGATTTGGAAATTCACAGCCAACAGCCAAAGCATCTCCGAGAACTGCACCACATACAGAAACACAAACAAGGAGCCAGCCTGAGCCTGGCCCCTCAGTCTCTGAGCCTTTGGGCAGGCCTGTTCTTGCCACTAGCCTTTCCCATCCTTTGTCAACTTTTAAAATACCTGTGGGTGCCTCCGCCTCCTCCAGGCATGCCTGTAGGCTGCGTTTCTACCCTCCCTTGTGGCAGAGCGGGGTTATAAGGGGTTAGATCCAGCTTGGACCTGGGGCCTGGAGGGCACATCAGAGTCTACCCAGCAAAGCATGCCTCTGCTCTCAAGACAGCTGTAGCATTTAAGAGTCTTACAAACCATTCCCCTCAACAAAGTGAGGGTACACAGCACTGAATCATGGGGGGAGGGGGGTGTCTGATGACACACAGGAAGGGTACAAGAGTGGTGGTCCTTGGAGAATTCGCTTGGAGTCCCTGCCTCTTCCTGGTACTCATCGTGCGGAGCTAGGAGCCACAGCAGAGGCCTCTGTCGTTGCAGCAGACCCCGGACTCACCTTGGCGGCCACCGACGAGTTGGGCTTCTCCAGCAGGTCCCAGAGTTTCTTCCTCTTCTCTGCGCAGCACGTATTGTCGAACTCCTCGCCCTCCCGCTCCCGCAGCGTCTCGGCCTCGCGCTTCAGCTCCTCGTTCATCTGCTCCTTCTTTTGGTGGTAGCGGGCCTGGCAGCAGGACTCCAGGTAGATCTCATCGATGCCCCAGTAGTCCAGCTCCTGGCTGAAGCTCAGCGCGCACATCTCCTCCATCATGTGCAGCCGGCCAGTGCGGTAGAAGTTGAGAATGGAGGTGAAGGCGCCCGGGTGGCGGTCGAAGAAGTACTCGTTGTCCTCGAGGCTGTAGTCGTCGCACACCTGGAGCAGAGAGTCGTGCGTGTTGCAGTCCCGGAGCTTGCCCAGCCGCGTGCGGGGCAGGCGGTCCAGAGTGCGCCACAACACCTCGTGCGCCAGGCCTCCGACGTTGAGGCGCACCCGGCGCGAGCACGTCTTGCTGCGCACGATCTCCATGGGCTCGGGCGGCAGTGAGCTGGTGGAGCGCGAGCCATGCTTCGTCATGCCCGCCGGCATCGCTGGTCCGGCCGCCCCCGCCCCCCCTGCCCCCCCAGGCCGCTGTCACTCGACGGCAAGGCCCGCTGCCGCGGGGGCGGGGGGCGGGGAGCGCTGCAGGCCGCTGCGGTGCAGGGGTGCGCGAGGGCGGGCGTCAGGGTTGCCGTCTCACCTCCATCCCGACGGCTGCTGGGCAGAAAGCGAAAGCGGACGCGGGTCAGCGAACCGCGCTGCGAGGCCCCTCCCCCAGGGTCCCCGCCGGCCTTGACCTTCCTGAGGCTTAAGCAGCTCAGGGGGGTGGGGGTGGGGGACGGATGGCCGCTGTCCCTCCCGCCGGTGCTGAAGTCAGCCCCACCCCAGGACAGAGGGAGGGGCGGCCCTCCGGGCGGGAGAGGCCCCCAGGAGGCGCCCAGGAAGCCCCACCCCCGCCCTGGCGCGATCCGTCCGCCCGGGGCGCTGTCCGCCCCGTCGAGTGCTGAAACTCTGGGTTCTGCGGGTCTCGGGATGGAATGCCCAACCTGGCCCCGCAAAGGGGTGGCAGGGGAGAGGCAGGGAGAACTTTCTCTCTTTAGTGAGTTCTCATCTCCTCCCACCCCGATAGTCAGGATTCGGGGTGGGGGCAGAGTGTTGGCACTGGGCTTGCTTTTTCTAAATCTTTAAAGATTTCGGGGCTACCAGATGCCCACCTGTCGGAGGTCACCAGGCTGCCCTGTCCTGGGGCGACCCCACTCCTCACAGCACCAGGACACCCCCTGAGGTCGCTCCCGAGACCAGGTGAGGGTGGAAGGGGCCAAGCCAGAGGGGTCTGCACCTCCCCGTGCGCCCCCCACCCTAGCGCAGGAGGGGCGCGGAGTCCTCGGGATCCGCCTGCTCAATGCTCCCTTCCCGCCCCTCCTCCCCCTCCTTTCTCCTCCTCCCCCTCCTCCCGCTCCTCCTCCTCGCTCCTCCCGGCGATGGCTTTTTATAACTCCGGGTTCTGCGCCTTTGCCCGGGCTCGGGAGGGAAGGGGTGGGGGAGGTGGGAGGCGGGGAAACCAGCGGAATCTTCTGGCCTTTCGGAGCGTGCCCTCCTCCCGCCGCGCACCGGTGATTTCGGGGGGTTCCCGGGGCCCACAGCCAGCGGGGCGCACGCCCCGCCCCCCGCCCCCCGCCCCGGGATGGGCCCGAGCCGCCCCCGCCACACTCACCCCCGGTGCGGCCGCCTCCCGGGGCCGCGCCACGCGCATCTCGCCGGCCGCCCGCGCCCCCGCCCGCGGCAGCGGCGGTCCCGGGGCCGGGCTGGGCCTACCCCGGCCGGGCGGGCGGGCGGGCGGGCGGCGCCGGGGCTGCGGGGCGCGGGCGGGGCGCTCTGCGGGGCGCGGGGACGGCGCGGCCCGGGCGATCGGCGGCGCCTCCGCCTCCACCTCGGGCTCCGGCTCGGCTCGGCGGCGGCCGCGGCTGCCTGCGCGAGATCAACAAGTCGGGCTGAGCTTCGGCTCCGCGCTCGCCGCGATTCTGTCCCGCACTTCGGAGCGCGGCGAGTGGCACCGAGGCGGGACGGCGCCACCTGCGGGTCGGAAGCACGCGCGGCTTAACCCCTCCGTGCCCGGCCCGGCCCTGGCCCAGGCCGCGGGGCCCACCGGCTGCCTGCCTGCGTCCGGCCACCACGAGGCTGAGCGCCTACTGCATGCAGGCGCTGCACGTAGGGCAGGCGTGGGAGATACAGCTGCCAGGCCCACGAGCCTCCGGGTCGCGGGGCTCCCTGGAGAGTGGCTGTAAACAGAAGTGCGGGACTGTGTCGGACAGGCTAGGAGGGGATGGGAGAGCTGGAGAAGGCAGGTGGCGATTTTAAATAACCTTTGCTTCGATTCCATTCCGGATTCTAAACCAGATGTTAGATTCTCCAGAAAGGTGGGCAGCACACCTATCAATAAACAAACATGCAAAAGGGGTGGGCGGGTAGGCGGTAACTGCTGAGGAGAAGCCTAAGGCCAGGTGAGGGATCAGTGAAGGGTCAGCTTGCATGGCCTGGTCAGTCACTCACCGGTCCATGCTAGCTTGGACAGCTGCTTCTGGGGAGCTGAGCACCAGGTTCAACGGAGGGATCCACTGCCCTGCCTCACCTGTGCAATGGGGCAGACTCTATCATGCCATCTCAGGAGTGACTGTGGGAAGGTTCCTGTGCCGTAGAGGCCAGGCCTCCCCCACCCGACACTTGCGCCCTGCCTGGTCTTTGCTAGTTTGTTCTCTCACATACATATCTGTTGTGTGGTGTTCAGGGAGCAGAGATACGGCAGAGAGAGCTTGCCCTGGAGGGGGAAAACTTAATGAGACATCGTGTCCCTAGACGACAAGGCCCTTTCCCCTCTCCACCCTTGACTTCATTTCATTGCATCACAGAACCGTTCGTATAAACATCATCAGTTCCATCATCATGACGCAGCCTGAGCCGCCACGGCCTTCTCTCCCTGTAACCTCTGCTCTGCTTTGAGTTCCCCCACCCCTCCTCTGCCTCCTACAAGTCCCTGTCTCCCCGTGGCTGTCAGAATGAGTATTCCATTTCCTGAACTGAATGTGGTTCTCAGTGGAATAAAGGCTTCCCTTGCTCTGGCCTGATGGGTCTGATTCAGTCCTTACCTCCTCCCTCAGCTTGCTGACCACTGAAGAAAGACTAGCAACTAAAAGCATTTTTTTTTTAAATGAGAAGGTTTTAGCCAATCATGAGTGCTATCAAGGAAAGAAATTGTGTCATGGGGAAGCCTGTGACAAGAGCTTTACCCAAGTGGTCAAGGAGGGCCTCTCAGAGGCAGAGGACAAGGTAAGAGAGGAGTCAGCTATGGTGAGATAAGGGATTCTGCTGGGTGCAGTGGTGCAAGCCTCTTAGCCCAGCACTCAATGGGGAGGCAGAGGCAGGAGGATTTCTGTGAGTTCGAGGCCAGCCTGATCTACAGAGTGAGTTCCAGGACAGTTTTAGGACAGTTGTGAGATCTTGTCTCAAAAAAAAAAAAAGGAAGAGGAGGAGGAGGAAGAGGAGGAGGAAGAAGAAGAGGAAGAAGAGTTGTTTCAGGCAGAGTGTGTACAGGCTAGAGGTCAAGGGCAAATGAAGGACAACCTCATGCCTCCCTGGCCACCGCAGGAGCAGCATAGAAAATACAAGGCTTGTTTCCTTCCCTGTTGCGTTGTGTGTGTGTTGGGGGCAGATAGTGTTAGGGTCAACTTGCCACAAGTTAAAATCTCCTGAGCACCTCCAGGTAGGAGCCCTGATTAAAGGGCGTGGAAGAAGGAAGATGCGTGGCCTTGTGTTGCCTTGGCCCTGCCTCTTGCTGCAGAGTTGACTGACCTGCTGCTGCCGCCTTCTTCACTGATGTCAGAACCAGAGATTTCAGGCTTCTACCATGGCCTAAGGACCCTCAAGTCTCCAGGAATCTCCAGATCTTCTGTGTCGGCTTGGGACTGCCGAGGCACCTCAAGGACCAAACGTCTCCTGGATTCCCACTCACAGTGTTGGCTCTCTTTCAGAGTAAGCTGATTAAATGCATCCCTTAATGTATCTGATATGCTTAAAGTGTTTCCCGTTTTAACATATAAAATGTGCATCCTATTGGTTTTGTTTCTCTAGAAAAGTCCAGTGACCACAAGGTTCACATGCGTGCGTGCGTGTGTGTGCCTGTGTGTGTGCGCGCGCACGTGCGTGCACATGGGTGTGAGTAGTGTGGAGGCCAGAGGTCAATCTTGAGTGTGTTCCTAAGGCGGAGCCGATCTTTTTTAGCTTTATTTATTTTTGTTTATTTTTAGGTAGCCTCTCTCATTGGCTTCAAACTCACCACATAGGCTAGGCTGGCTGTAATCCCCGCCCCGGATTATAAGCATACACTACCATGCCTGGTTCGTTCGTTTGTTTGTTTGTTAACATGGGTGCTGGGGATTGAACGCAGGTCCTTGTACTTGTGAGACAAGCGCTTTACGGACAGCCAGGTCCCCGGTTCCCACCCATTTCTTCATTCCTGACCCTCCCGCTGCCCCTCAGACCACACTTGATCCCTTATATGCAGCTGTGGGTACCTGTTTGTTGACATTTTGTTGTTTTCTGTGTGAGATCTTGAAAATCAGTGTTTTGTGTGGATGTCGCAATTCGTACTTTTTATTGTTATTATTTGTTTTGTTTTTCCTTTTTTTCCCCCCCAGAAAATATTTCAATATGTAGCCCGGGCTGGATTTGAACTCATCATGCTCTGTCTTATCCTCCTGAGTGGTATGAGATTACCTGTCTGCACCACCACGCTTGCCTCAGTTTACCATGTGCTGTGTCCTGTGACTCCAACTTCTCTATCTCCCGGAGTTGATGTGGGCTCGCTGGTCTTCAGTGTGCCTCTCCCTCACAATCACTCACTGTAGTCCTAGTCGCTGAAAGCACCCAAGGGCACCTCGCGTCCACTCACAGACCTGTATAGTGATTTTTTTCTTCAAGATAGGATCTCGGGTAGCCCAGGCTGGCCTTGAACTCAGTTACATAGCCAGGATGATTTGGGATTTCTGATCCTCCTGCCTTCACCTCCCAAGTCTTGAGATTTCGGGCATGTACCACCATACCTGGCTCACACAGCGCTAGGGATTGAACCCTGGGCTTAGTGCATGCTGGGCAAGTGCTCTGTTAACTGAGCCGTGTTCCCAGCCCTGATGTGGTGATTTTGTAAACATGCTTCCTGTGGCTTTGGAACAATGTGTCCCAGGGTGTGTACACTCTTTTAACTAAGTGCACCTGGACTCTGCTGCCTCTGGTGGCATCTCCTTAAAGTGCTGGGAGTCCATCAGCCCCAGTCTCAGCCTCCATTAGCTTTTCTCCAGAGAGTGGAGCATTGACTGTCCAGTGTGTGCCAGGAAACAGCTCAGTGTATTGAAATGTCCCTTTCATTGACTATTAATGAATCTCAGGTTTGCTTTATATACTTTCGTTGGTTGAAGTTTGTGTGTGTGTGCTGTTGTGGTGGTAGTTGTTGTTGCTATGGTGGTAGCTGTTGGTATGCATGTGCCTATGATTGTTGTAGTAGTAGCTGTTGTTCTAACTGGAGGTTGGTGGCTATGGTTAGAGCTATTGTGACTGTGGTTGGTACGGTTGTGGTTGTTGTCACGGTTGGGGCTGTTGCTGTGGTTGTTGTTATGGCTGTGATTCTTATGACTGTGGGTGTAGTGGTGGTTGTTCTGGTTGTGTTGGTGATGGCTGCTATTATGGTTGTGGTTGTGGTTGTCGTGGTTGAGAGGCTGTTATGATTGTGGTTGCTGCTACAGTTGGTGTTTGTTGTTATGATTATTGTTGCTATGGTTGGTGGTTGTTGCTGTGGTTATGGTTGTTATTATGGTTGGTGGTTGTTGCTGTGGTTATGATTGCAGTTGTAGCTGTGGCTGTTGTGCTTGCTGTTGTAGCTGCTGGTTTACGGGACCCCTTCACATGATCTAGATGCTAACTCCCTTGTCGACTTTGGATGCTGTAAGCATCTTCTATTCTGTCACCTGAGTATTAGTTTTTACTGCGGTGCCTTTTGTTTCCAAAACAATACTTGAGGGGCCTGTGAGATGGCTCAGTGATGCTTGCCCCAAACCTGGCAACCTCCGGCCTCAGCCTGATTAGCTGGAATGATAGGCCTCCGAGCCACCAGCTCTGGTTCTAGGTGGTTTTCTGGAAGCCATCCTTGGGCATGTTGCTTTCCCACACTGGTCCGAGGGGCTGCCTTTGCCATTTGTAGCCCCAAGCTCACTGACTGTGCCCTTGTGCCCACAGGACCCTGTTCTGAGTAGTACGGCATTCTGCATGCTTAGTTCAGGAGGCCTGCTCTCTCTGCTCCTCTGTTTTAGGGCGATCTTACCTATCCCCTTCTTTCTTTCCTATCCCCTTCCTATCCTTTCTTACCTATCCCCTTTCTCTCACAGCTTCAGTGAGATCTGAAGGGACAGTCATGCAACCCTGGCTGTCATTTCTTAGTCCCAACACCAGCCTACCACCAGCTACCCAGAGTTCCCATCTGCCCAGGGAACCCTTGAAAAGTGCAGTCTCTAGGAAGAAACCTTTCTTAAAAGCCCAGGAAAGCGCTTCTCCCGAAAAAGGAGGCAGATGTTTCATTGTTTGTCCCAGAGGACATGTGACAACATCCTCACAGGGGTTTGGTTATCACAACTCTGGGGGAGGGGGACGTCTTCCTGGTGTCTAGTCGGTGGAAGCAAGCAGATGTCGCTAAACATCATGCCGTGCGCAGAATGATTCTCCGCCTTGATAATAAAGGTGGCCGCTGCCCGGAAAGTCAATAATGCCGAGCCTGAGAAACCCCATGTAAGTCTCACTGAGGCCAAAGGTGTTCCCAACCTAGAACTTAGTCTTCTCTCAGTCAACAGTGAGCACCTACTTTGTGCCACACTGAAGATACAGGGCAGTAAAAACAGACATCTCCTCCGTGCCTACATTCTGGGGGCGGGACATACTTAATAAGCGTACAAGTCAATCAGTCAGCGCACTCGGCTGTGATAAGCGCAGTGATGAGAAGCAGCCAGGAAGGCACACGGAGCATGCGTGACTGAGACATCGGCAACGTTAGGTGGGGTAGTCCGGGGAGGCTTCCTGAAGGAGGCAGATACAAGGAAACCGGTGTCCCAGGGAGACATCGACCTGGACTGCGCTGAGGGGGGAGCCTGAAGAGCCCAGGCTCTGCATATAGAATGTTCGAGAACATCTGGAGGGCAAGGGCCTTTGAGTCTGAGTCTCCTTGTGTTGGGAAGCCTTGGCAGTTTTCCACAGAGGACCCCAGGCACTCAGGCATGTTTCCAAGTGACCCCTCCATCAGAGAGGGCACTGGGAGAGCTGAGTGATGCAAGGTGGTCGGCCCGTAAGAAGGCTCCCTCGATCGTCCAGACCAAACTCAATGAACCCTGGACCAGGTGGTGGGCAATTCACCAGCCACGGGCTTCTCCAGAGATTCTTCTGCAAGCCTGAGGCCATTGCCAAAGCCCCCTGTGATTGGGTCACCCTGCCTCACCTACAAAGTCTAGCTGCAACCTCAGGAGAGACGTACTGGATCCCTTTGCACCTGAAAGTGTAGGCAGATGGGGCCGGCTCCAGCAGGCTCTGTCCAGCTCTGTGACTACAGAGCTGTCTGCTTACTCAACAAAGCACCTTGGGAAGGTCCTTAGGGTGGCAGTGTAGCCTCATGGCAAGAGGAAGGGCTCCAGGACAGAATGGCTGGTACAGCGTGTCTTTGGACAAGTGATCTATCCTTCTCAACTGCAACGTTTCCATCTCTAAAATGAAAGAGTCTGCATTATTAGGTTAAAAGGGGATTTAAAAAATTCTCTTTTGTGTATATTTGTGTGTGTGTGCACATGTGTGCACATGTGTACACGGATGTGTGTGTGTTGAGGACAGAGGTCGACGTTGGATGTCTATGAGAAATGTTTTAATTTAATTTAATTTTACGTGTATGGGTGCTTTGCTTGAATGTATGTCTGCGTACCGTGTGCAGGCCGGAAGAGGACATCGGACCCCCCGGAACCGGAGTTACAGACAGTTGTGAACCACCATATGGGTGCTGGGAACAGAACTAGGTCCTCTGGAAGAGCAGCCAGTGCTCTTAACCGCTGAGCCGTCTCTCCAGCCCCTGTGAGGAACTCTTGAAAACACTGTACCACCAATAGCTCTATCTGGCCAACTGCAGGCCACTAAGACGATTGATGCTTTTTAGACGGGCTTGTGTGTCCAGCTCAGCCTAAGTAACAGGATGCTGAGCTGCTGGGGGAGGGGAGGGTCCTGTCAGTCAAGTGCTGATGCACAAGCGTGAGGATCTGAGTTCAAATCCACAGGACACACATAAAGAGCCAGGAGTGTGAGTGCACACCTGTGTTAGGGAAGCAGAGACGGGGGTTTCTGGAGCTCACTGGCCACCTGGCCTCTCGGACTCCTTAAGCTGCAGCTCGCTGAGAGGCACGGTGTTTGACTCTGCGTGGCGCATGATTGAGGAAGTCACCTGGCGTCAGTCTTTGACATCCACACGGAGATGCACGTGAACACATGTGAACATGCACAAAGCATTCCACACAAATGAATAACAGAATAAGTGAATAAAGGCTTTTACAGTGCTTAACTGATCCGTGTAGAAATGTGGGGTGGGGTAGGGTTAGGAGGAACTGCTCCCACCCTTTCGTGTTCTGTTCTTCTCAGCGTAGAGGCTTTTTGTCCCAGGCATGGTGCTTGATCATTAGAAAGGGGCCGCTGTCAGGCCAGGCTTCCGTCTTCATGAAAATATGCTCAGAGTAAGGTGACCAGCGTGGTTATCAAGAAAGCCTCTAACCCTCCCCACCTGACACTCCCTGGGAACAACGTCATCGCAGGGTAAGGTGAACCTGGGTCTATCATTAGGGCTCCTGGATCCAGCCATGCCTGAAGCCATGCCACTGGAGGCTAGTTATGTGAGCTGTGAAATAACTCTTCTTGTCCTGCCAGCTGTCAGTCTGTCACATATATCCAAAAGAGCTTAACCAGTGACAGTCCTCTCTCCATAGACCAGAACTTTTCTTAGCTTGAGAAGAAATTAGATATATAACAATGGGAATGGGGGTGGTTGGAGAGGTGTCTCAGTGGTTGAGGAGATCTGACAGCTCTGTCCTCCTTGGGCACCTGCCCTCACGAGTGTGCACATGTGTGGGCATACACACACTCATATGCACACACACACACAATTAAAAAAATTTTTTTTAAAAAAGTGAGAGAGAGAGAAGCTGGGGGAAACCCTGTCTGATGACTTACACCTGTATTTCCAACACACAGGACACATGAGCTACACAGACACATGCAGGAAAATCACCCCATGTACATTTAATTAATTAGCTAATTAGTTAATTAATTTTAAAAGTTCAAAGTCATCTTTGCTTAAGTGTGTTCAAGGCCATCCTGGGCTGTGTGAGAGCCTGTCTCAAAGAAACCCAGTAAACAAACAGGAAGGAGGGAGGGACGTGAACTACAACTTGGAATATCCTATGAAGAAGGACACTGCATACATAGCCCTTTGATTTAAAGACAAGCAAACCACAGTGTTCATGGAGGGGACAGCACCAGAGCGGGCAGCAGGTTCCAGCCAGACCCTCTGATTCCTGGCCATCGCTCTCTCGAAGCATGTCTGGTAGGTGGGGCCTCCGCCCGGCATCCTACTGGGAGAAGCGGAGAGTCTTCTTTGAGGTTAAGCTAGGCCATGTCACGCCACTCCCTCTGACCAGTGCTGGCGAGAGGCTCATCTGTTTGAAGTCTGATCTTCTCTGGATTCCATGATGCCATCCATCATTTATGTCCCACTGGGTAGCCTGCTCAGGTTTCTTGGAGTTTCTGGGTAGAGCAAGGCTAATTAATACCATATCCCTGCCTTAAACATACACACACACACACACACACACACACACACACACACACACAAACACACACACACACATACACACACACAAACACACACACATACACACACACAAAACACACACACACATACACACAAACACACACACACACATACACACAAACACACACACATACACACACACATACACACACACACACACACACACACACACACACACACACACCCGTGAACAGGTGCCTAGGCTTACGTGCACAAATTCCATGGTAGAGAAAAGTGGCTTAATGAGGGTGGACAGAGAGACCCTCAGAGACTCGGGGGACATGGGGTCACGATTCTTATTGGAGTGCATATGTTGCATGGGACCCCTGCTGTCCCAGGGGCATCCCATCAGGTAGACTTGTCCTCCGTCTCCTCTTTACCATGCTCCGTAATCAACCTCATGGTGAATAAAACAGGCTCCACCTGCAGGGCTGCTGGGAGGTTATGAGATAATGCCCGACGTGCCGCACGTGCCACCAGACACCGGGAAGTCCTCACTGAAACAACAACCTGGGGCTGCAGAGGTGGATCAGTGGTTAAGAGCACTGGCTACTCTCCCAGAGGACCCGGGTTCAGTTCCCAGCACCCGCATGGCAGCTCACAACTGTCTGGAACGCCTGTTGCAAGAGATCTGACACCCTCACACAGACATACATGCAGGCAAAACGCCAGTACACATAAAATAAAAATAAATAAAAAATTTAAAAAACCCAATTATAATAATAAGGACAGTACCAGTTGAGTACGTACTGTATATCAGACACTGGACTCGGGGTCTGTGTGTATGACTGTATTGAAGGTTTCTCCCCCCCTTGCACCAGGCACTGAGGTCCATATAAATGAGACCATTAAATGGCTCAGTGTCTGAGTTTAGTACTTTGTACGTAGCCCAGGCTAGCCTTAAACTTGCCATCCTCCTGCCTCAGCTTCGTGAGTCGCTGGGATCCTGGACCTGCACCACGACCAGGTTTCCATGCTTGCTCTTTCTTTTCTGAGTCCACTTGTCTTTGCCACGCCCTGGGTTTCCTGCTCAAGTTCCTACAGAGGAACGGAGTTTGTTTTCTGAGCAACCCAGCATTTTTCATTTTCCATTTCTCTACCTTGTCCTTCGTCTGTCACCTGCCGGCTAACTTCACCACCCCTCATCCATATTCGCAGTCGCTGAGCCCCGCCCAGCCGTCTACCCACTCTCTCCACCCATACAGTCGCCCACTCACTCTGTCTCCGCCCATTCCCACACCCCAAACCTACCCATCTTCCCACCTGCGCACCCCTGCTCTCACCCATGAGTCTCTGCTACTACACCACTTACCTTGAACGTGTCCGTCTGTCTGTCATTCACCTACCCCTCCATCTATGCATCTATCTACCCACACACCTACTTCGCATTCACCCACGTGATCCACTCATCCCCCCCGCGCCCCACAGTGTATTTATCTACCTACTTATCCTCTCGCTCAACCACCCTGAATACTCATGTATCACTCCACGCATCCATCCATCCACCTACCCATCTATCTGCCCATTCACCCATCCCCCCACCAACGCATCCCCGAGTCTTCCCACCCTGTCACCTAACCACGTTCTAATGCTTTGTGCACACTGTGCTCTGTGTGGAGCCCAGGTATGGTCTCCTGGGTTCTCTGCCTGGGAAGAAATATGGGTGCCACCAGAATGTCCCCACAGAGGAAGCCTCTGGTGTACAGGACTGACTTCCAGGGTGTGGGGCCAAAAGATGATGCAGGAACAAACAAGGTACAGACTTCCAGCAGAGCAATTAAAGGTAAGCTAATCTCTTTCCTTCAGAGGAGCCAGGCAACTCCAAGACACATAAAAGGAGTCAGCAAAAGAGGAAACTGAAGCTGCAAGCTGCAGAGATCAAGGGCTAGCAAGCCCATGCTCCTGATGTAATCTTTCAGTGAGAGCTCAGCTCCCCTGCCCTTCGAGCCAGGCTTCTCTCTCCCCTCCTCTCCTCTCTACCGTCCTGGGCCAGTGCTCTCTGCTGCCACCCCCCAACCCCCCCACCTCTCTTCTTAACTCTCCAGATCCCCTGTGTAAGGCCTTTGCTCTTGCTGGTTACAATAAGGAACAAGCTCCCAGGATGAGACCGGGCAGGATAGTACTTCCTGTTCACCTGCCAGCAGATGACCTCACCTCCAGACCCAGAGGCTCCCTCTTCAGAATCACACAGAGGCAGTTCACAAGCAAGGCCGCTAAGCGCTTCTATCTGACAGTCTGACAGAAAGCTCGTGCACTGTGCTGCAATGCCAAAGTGTAGCCACCTTGCTGCTCACGGTGACGCTGTGTTTATTAAAAATAACAAAAGCATCAAAATGGAGTCTGGGATTGATGCTCAGAGTCGCCTTCTCTGTCTGGGGGACTGGGCTACCAGCGCTCGCCATGATCAACACCTCAGCCTCTTTTACCCGCCTCACCCACCGTGGGTTCGCTAGTGAGAGAGCTGAGGAGAGACACGGGTGGGGCCTCCAGACAGCCAGGAAGCTGGCTCCTTTCACTGGAGAACACAGGCTCTGGGGCCCAGAGCCTTGACCACCACTGCCCAGGGCTGTTTTATTCCGCACGGTTCTATGTTGGTGGGGGGAGGGGGGGTGGATGATCTAGCTCACACTCCTGCCAGCGTTGGAAAAACAGATTTAAGGCAGAAAGCAAATCTGCTTAGAGGAGAACATTTCATGAACAGCAAATAACAGCAGAAACCGTAGCGAGACAACCCGGGGAATGCTTCATCACACGAGGAGGCTGGAGATGCTAGCATAAATCCGGGGCACTGATTACAGCTAGGCTTGGAGAGCTGAGGTCGGCCTATGAGGGTGGCTAGTTCACCTCTCCTCGCTAAGCTGCCAACTCCTGCCCGTCTTCTTTCTTCAGCTGTATCCCAGGCTGACCTCAGACTCACTGTGTAGCCAAGTACGACCTTTGAACCCCGATCTCCTGCCTCCAGCTTGCACCCACTTTTTGCAGTACTGGAGATGAACTCGGGGCTTAGTGCATGCTAGCCAACCACTCTAGCAACTGAGCTAAGTTCCCAGCTGTGATAGAGAAGGAAAGAAATGGGAAGGAGAAGAAATTAAAACGAGGGCATGCGTGAACACCGCTCCCCCCACCCCCCACCAAGCGCTGCTTCAACACCGCAGGTCTCCACTGGAGCTGTCTGCCTTTAACCATCTTCCCCACACTTGACTCATGACTGAGGCTCTGAGGAGACGCCACCTTTAAAGGGAATCAGCCCTTCACAGAGCACAGGTGAGCGTCTTGGGGACAGCCCAGGCTGATTCAATTAGGACGGGGCTCTGAAGGGCTTCCCCTAGCACACCAGGACTGAAGCCTGTGAGACCTTCAGCAGCTATTTCTGCCACTTTCTTCCTCCCCTTCCAGCCGTGAGGAGGCAACTGGGGGTTGCCATGGAAACTGGCTCATCCTCCCACAGGAGGCTTGCCAGCTCTGATTTCCTGCAAAGATAAGAAGCAGGCAGCAGCGGGGGGTCACCCAAGCATGAAGATGGGTTTCCCTGGGGATACCCAGACTCCTGCCAATCACACTGTCTATCTGGGAATCCTGGGGGTGCCTGGAGACCCAGGGCCAGGGAAGCCCCCAAGCCCCAGCTCTGCTCCAAGAGATGAGCCCCTGGAGCACTCAGTCTCTTCTGTTCTCTCAGCTAAAGCCAAAAGGACCTCATCACAGATGTGTCTGTGTCTCATAAGCTGCACCATGCTTGGGTGTTCCTGACTGTCAGCTCTCCAGTGCCAAACAGAAGTGTCCCACCACCACCCCTGAAGCCCCAGGAATGGAGAACTGCCCACCCAACATCTGCTTCTAGGAGAGGTGTGTAGGCTGAGCTCTACTGGCAAGAGCTGTGTGACCTCAGGAAAGTCACTTCACCTCTCTGAGCTGGCTTTCTCATCTAGAAAGCTGCCACAATACCCTACCTTCTCCAAGATACTGTGGGGAATGGAAATGCAGGTCTGCTGTGCATGTCTCTGCATTTAAGCCCTCGGGATGCTGGGCACGGTGGGACACGCCTTTAAATCCTGGCACTCGGGAGTTCGAGGCCAGCCTGGTCTACAGAATGAGTTCCAGGACAGTCAAGGCCATACAGAGAGACCATGTCTCAATACAAAATAAACAAAAAAGAAAATAAATTAAAAATTAAAAAGAATCAAAGCACTCAAGAAACAAGCCTAATAGTAACGACCATGTTTGCTGTTAAGAGGAAGGCTTCCAGCCAGTTCCCCTGAAGCCAGTCCTTTCTCCTAAAACTGATGCAAAGGTGGGTTCTTACCATGGACTGGAGTGGGATGAGAAGCTTGGACCAGCTAGCCGGTTCCTACCACTTCCTACACCAGTGCTCCCAAGAGTCAGAACAGTGGCGCAGACTCCAGTGCCTTTGGGACTGGAAGGGCCTGGGGGTATTGATACTGACTCAGCCAAAGCCTCCTGCTGGGCAAGCGAATGCTGGGTACCCTTGGCCAGAGCTGCTCTTGGGACTGTAGACCCAGTGTGGCCGGGACATCCATATGAATTCTCCACGGGTAATATGGTATCTATTACGTTGTTGCTGTTTGACTCATTCTTTCTATGTAGCCCTGGCTGACCTGAAACTCGCTGCATAGACCAGGCTTACCTAGAACTCACAGAGATCTTCCTGCCTCTGCCTCCCTAGTATTGAGATTAGAGGTATGCACCACCATGCCTGATTTTTACAGTGCAAGCTGAACAAAGCCGTTCTGCAGGTAGGTATGCACTGAAGCTGAGGCTTGTGTGCTGGGATGCAGGGGGCAGGCTCCCTAGGCTGGCTCTCCAGATATCCCATGAGACCAGGTCTTTCTGGGTCATACTCCACCCCAGTCTTAGCACAAGGAAAATCTGATACCTAGTGTCTGTGAATCAAGGACAGAGGACTTTATCCCCCAGGGTGCAGCCTGCATCCTCTCAGGCATCCACCCGAAGAGAGGGGAGGACCGTGTCCCGTTAATAACCTGGGGACTTAGAACAATAGACACACTGACTAATCCACATGGGTGCTCCTGTGACCCATATCTGTCATGCTGGTCAAGACCTGGACGACATCAGCTGCTAAAAGTGGGGACAGTGACTGCTCTGGGAGTCAGGGGCGTGGCAGTGGGGTGCTGTGGGCATCACAGGACAGGAGACACAGGTGAGCCCCGAGCACAGACAACCCAATTTAGAGGTACACAGAGCTTTTATTGGCTTCTCCTGCTCTCCGTGTCTTCCGTGTCCTTTCCTCTGGACACAGCATTCTAGGAGAACAGGGAGAGGCAGCGACGCAGGCGTGGGAAGTCAGGAGGCCCAGGCAAGTGGCATGTCTGCTCCATAGGTCACAGTTTGATACGGTACCGGATGGGCACGTCTTCCTCTGGCTGCATCAGGCCGAAGCCGTATCTGCTGAGGTCAAACTCGGGGACCTCTGTGCCCTCGCTGCCCAGTTCCAGGTCGAAGTGAGTCAGCAGGAGGACCACAAATCTGGAGAGAGAGAGAGGGGTAGACTGTAGAGAGAGATCTGTAGACTGTGTGCTGCTCAGGGCTGGCAGATCTTGGGAAGGTGAGGCCAGCTCGGAGCCAAGTGGGTCTGAGCGCCCGTGTCCTTGGCAGTGATGTCTGTGATAGCCTCTAAGACCCAGAGTGCGACCCTCCAGCTCTCCCGCCGAGAGCATCGTGTACTAATGATGGAGCGGCCAGAGGGAAGGCCCCAGCGGTGCGGCTCCATGCTGAGGCCAGGTTCAACCCCACACCCACGGCACCTGTGTAGCCCTGAGTCCCAGACGCATCACAGTGCTCATGGTGACAAGACCGTCTCTTCCTGCCTCTCCACAAGCCTGCACCCCCTTTCCCCTAAGCTTAGAACGCTTAGAGTCAGCCCCGGCCAGAGCTCACCAGGAGTGCCTGTAGAAGCTGTACCACTCCCTCAAGACAGAACTGTCACCACGGGCCACCTCTGCAAGGCAGCACTCTCTACCGCCACCTTCTGGAGACACACAGGCTGTGGCGTCAAGGCCTCAGTGAGGGTGACCCTCTCTGCCTTATGACTCACTACTACCGTGCGACCCCGATTGTCGCCCCGTGCCCTCCACTGTCCCCCAACTCAATCCAACCCGAAGCCACACTGAGCACGCAGCAATGACTTTCTTCTCTCACTAAAAGAGGAGCAGGCAGGCAAGCAGATGAACTGAGGGAAACCGGCTCATGGGGCGTAAGGGGAAGTGACCCTCATCAGGGTCTGTTCACACTCGGTTTTCCTGTGGTCCAAGGGAGTAAAGATCGCTGTGCCTCTCCCAGCTCTGGCGGGGATTTATCTGGCATAGGGATCTCAGTACCTGTGTACCCAGCAGGTGGAGCTATCGCAGCTGCCATTGGCTGATGGCTAGCCAGGAGATCACAACTGAGGTTACAGCAAATACACTCATTTAAGATGCCAGGAGCCGGGTACCATGCCACACACAGAAAACCCAGCATCCCTTTGTTGACATGTGCACCCCAACTGTGCACATGTCACCTGGACATCAGCTGGTCTCCCTGATCATCAGAACATTAATTAGCCAACTGGATCATCAGAGTTTGTACCTCATTTTTTAAAGTTTTTTTTTTTAATTTAAATTATCTGTGTGTGTGTGTGTGTGTGTGTGTGTGTAGATATGTGCATATGAGTGCAGAACCCAAAGAGGCCAGAAGAGGGCATCAGATCCCCTGGAGCAAGAGTTACAGGCAGTACTTATTCTTAGTCACTGAGCCGGGTCTCCACCCCCGTGATCCTTAAGCATGTGTGAAACTGCATGGCCGGCTTCCATTGGTTCTAGTCTTTCCTTATGTGTCACTGATGGCGTTTTCAGATGCTGGGCCTCTGGCTCTCTTTCCCTATAACCTATGGCTTTATTTTTTGAGGTTTGTTTTGTTTTGTGGTGTTGAGGATTGGACCGCATGCCCCATGTATGCTAGGTAAGCACCCTACACCAAGATCCAGCCACAAGCAGGCTTTGAACTTACCATCCTCCTGCCTCAGCCTCCCCCACAGCTGGGATTACAGGCCGTGCTCCCAAGCCCCATACCCTGCTGCTTTCACTGTCTGGTTATGCACGACAAGGTGGTTTTTAGGAAGACATAATAAGCATTAGGGTAGAACTGACTCCACTTTATTGTTGAGAAAAGAGATCAGAAGGTTAACGTGACTTGCCACGCCTGCATGTTAATGACGAGAAAAATACAGATACTAGCTGACATCTCTCAAAGCCTGTGATGAGTCAGGCAGCGGGGTGGGCACTTAGATCCATTCCGACTCATTTCTCCTAGGATGGAGCTATAATCAGCACCCAAAAATCATAACTGAGGAGACAGGCTCAGAATGTCACAGGAGCTAGATGGAACAGCGGGCAGATGTCACCGTCTCTGGCCCAGGTAGTCTGTGACCCTGGAGACTGGGCGAGTCCCAGGAGGAGAAAGTAGGAGCTTCTCAGCCCTCCCAGGGGTTACAACGGCTAAGGGGAGACCCTGAAATTCAGCCAGTTTCCGCCACAAGGGTCTGAGCCTGCTGCAGCAGCCGGAAATGGACAGCCATGGCCAGCTGAATGCAGCAGCCAGGGTTTGGGCCACCCTCCAAGGGAGAACCCTGCTACCAGATCTCATCATGGTGTATGTGGCTTTTTTTTTTTTTTTTTAGATGAGAGCTCTGCTGATTTTTAAAAAAGCCCACATTTTAAAAACACAAACAGATTTGCGGACAGGCGTTGGGTGTCTGCAAGTTTGGAATCTAATCCCTAAACCATTAGCCTGAGGCCTTCAGCCAGAGAAACAGCATAGGCATCAGGTGTCACCTTGGCCACATCCTGGGCCACATCCACACCCTGCCTTGGCCATACTCTGCCAATGGGCCCGCCCCTACTGGGCCACATCCCCCAGTGGGCCCTCCCTTGCTGGGCCACACTCCCCCAATGGGCCTCTAACCCCAGCCCCCATGCCCTGCCCTGCTGGGCCACACCCCCCAATGGGCCTGCCCCTGCTAGGCCACACCCCAGCCCCCATGCCCCTCCCCGGCTCACTGTTTGATGCTGTTGATGGCATAGCTCTTCCCCAGGCACTGGTTGTGCCCCGCCCCCCATGGCATGTTGTAATTCTTCAGCCGTTTCCCATCTTTGTAAAAATCCTTCTTCTCTGATCCATCTGGGTTCAAGAATCGGTTGTATTTAAATACCTGAAACAAAACAGGGGATGTGTGATGTCACCCCACACAAGCCTGTGCCCAGGAGAAATGACTGGGACTCTCCTTCCTGTCACAACTTAGTATACCCGGAAGTTACTGGTGGGGGGTGGGGGCTTTGATTAGAGGACTCTAGAGGTGACAACACCCAGAGAGCAGCAGAGAAGCAAAGAGCACAGCAGGGAGCCCTCAGCACTTACTCCTTCCTCCCCACAGTCCCCAGGGTGTTAAACTCTGTTCCTGCTACTGACCTCAGGCTCTGTGTAGATTTCTGGGTCCTTCTGAGGGCTCAGGAAGGGGAAGAGGAGGAGGCGGTCCCCACGGCGAAGAGAGAATTCCCTCCCATCTGCCATAGGCAAGGCCAGGTCTGCCATGACCTCACGGGTGATGAAGGGGGCAGCTGTGAGCCGGAGCGTCTCATTCAGTGCACTGTCTGCAAAGGTGAGGGTGGGGAGGGTCAGCAGGCTGCCCCCTTGCCTGCTGGATATCGCTTCCTGTTCTTGTTTAACAAAGCGAGGGGACAGTGGGTGCGTAACTTGCACAGGGTCACACAGCAAGGTGGGGAAATCCAGATGACAGCGTGTGCTTTCTGTGGTCCCTGAGAAGCCCTTGGGTGTGAGGGGGCGTGGGAAAGTGGGAGCCACGGGGACATCAGACAGCTGAGGAGAGCTCAGGGCCTCGGTGTCTGCTTTACCTGCAATGTGCATTCCCTTCTGGAAATGGTCCCCTGACCTTCCTCTAGAGACCACTTGCCCCATTTCCAGAAGCTGGACTGTTGATTCACTCCTAGCTGGTGGGTTTGAGCTTTCACTGGTCATTCAGCCCACCCCCTCTGAGCCCTGAGATTGGTTCTGGATGGGCAGATAACGTACAGAGACAATTAACCCACCCCTAGGACTTTATATAGGCAAGCTGTGTGAGAGGCCCAGCTTCCAGCTTCTGGCAACCATCCTGCCTCCAGAGACCAGGGGCATCCCCAGCAGGAAATGTGGCTAAAGGATGGAGAGAGACTGCACCCTGATGACCCTGTTCAAGCAGCTGGATCCACCTGTGCCTGAAGCTAGCCACCGTAAGACTTTCAGTTGCATGACTCAGATTGAGCCCCTTTCCCACAATTTCAGGTTCTCTGTCACTTAACACCAAGAATCTCTTGAGACCAGAAGGCTTGGGTAGCTGATTCTGCATATGGAGGAGGACTCTGGGGGAGCCTAGGATGGCTTTGAGGGGTGAGCACGATACCTAGGGTTAGCAGGTTTGGTTATCTTACCTAGCACGGGCATGCTGTCTAGAATCTTCTGTGGGAGGGTGGTCATCTGTGAAACAGGCTGCTCTGCTTGCCCGATGTTGCGCTTCAGTTCTGCGTGGACGGCAGCAAGGGCCTCCGGGTTCTTGAGGAGGAAGAGGAGGAGCCAGAAGGCCGTGGGACCCATATTCCCCTGCAATAGGAAGAGGCTAATCACTCCAAGATGACCAAGAAAGCACAAACAGGCTAAGCTGCAGCACAGGGCTCAGCATGCAGTTCCCACGCTGGCCAAGCACCCAGGCATGGCCAGTGTCTTCAGCTCCAGGCTGTGCAGCCAAAATCAGCCAGGAGCTTTGGTTGAGCCTGGTACCTACTTGAAGGCCACGCCTGGCATCCAGACCTCCAGTGAAGCCCCTGCTCTGGGGTAACCCGGGTAGCCCCCATCGGAACGAGTACATAGGAGGAAGAAAACCACAAGGCAAGAACACAAAGTGTCTGGGGATGACTGCACGCGGGCACACGCCGTCCCAAGTGCCTCTGAAGTGTCCACAGAGAGGTACGTCCCTCTACCCTTGAACCTGAGCTCAGCCATGAACTTGCTTTGACCAACAAATAGCATGAAGCGGATGGAATTAATAAATGGCAGGCCTAAGCCTTCAGAGACCTTGTTTGTGCACCCTTTTGACTAAGCCTCTGGGCCCACGATGAGAGATACACAGAGTACATTTAAGTTGTTGTAGCTGGGCCTGTTAAGACCAGCCAGACCCACAGACCCGTGAGCTCAATGAATGTCTATCAACACAGGTTGCTAGGTTAACTAGTTGGTAACAATAGCTGTTCATAGTTTGGAAAACAAGATTTCCTTACATGCTTCTTACATTACAGATAATTCTCTCAGAGAGTAAACAGAGAAACAATTACATGCTGTTATTTTTTTTTTTAGAACAAAAATTATTTAACACTTTCCCAAAAGATAAACTAGGAAAGTCAACGTCACGATGTGTTCCAAGTCCGGGTCAGACCCAGCTAAACGTCGTCACCAAGTTCCTTGTCACCGTCTACTCGTGCAGACACGGCTGGAGCCAGAGAAACCTCACCCTCAGGGCGGTTTTGTTCATCCTACATGCGGCTGTAGTCACAGACTCAGACACCGTCATTAGACACCGTCTCCCCCAGCAACGTCTTCACAGACATAACTGCACCGGGAGAGAGGAAGTGATTCTCAGCCCTAATACAGCAGCCAAAAGTCAGAAACAAGCTGTGTCTGTCCATAGAGACCAGGGAGGGAAACGATGGCCCGGCAGTGAGACCAGTGTGGGAACTTGTTTAAAAAAAAAAATCCCGGTTCCTTTGGGTCTGGAAGACACACAGGAGCAGACAGGCTACCACTACAGAGGGGTCAGGTGAGGGAACAAGATTATCTTAAGGAGACACAGGAACCAGTCCTGAGGTCACCTGTGGGACGGGGGCTGGGGGCTGGGGGGTTGAGGCGGCAGGCTGACTCTGTGTGTGCGGGTGTGGGTGTGGCGTGCACGTGTGTGCAGAAGCCCGGCGGCAGCCCCTCCAGCCGTTCTTCAGGCGCCGCCCACCTTGTTTTTTAAGACAGGGTCTCTCAGTCCTCACTGGCCTGGAACTTGACGTGTAAGCCGGGCTGGCTGGCCGGAGAGCCCCAGGGATCGGATGTCTCACCCCAGTGCGGAGATCACGAATGTGTGCCTTCATGCCTGGCTTTTATTTTATTTTATTTTTTACCTTCTTTGTAACATGGGCTCTGGGAATCTCACTCAGGTCCTCACGCAGGGAGGTGAAGGGAGTCATCTCCCAGCCGGGTCCTGAGCCTGGGACAGACTTTCTTTGCATGCACGTACCCTTTCAACCTGCTTGAATGTCTTTTGTCTTTTTAATTTTCTTTAAGCTTATAATATAATTATGCCACCGCTTCTCTTTCTTCCCATACATTCCTGGCTCTCAAATCCAAAGCCATTTTCACCCATTTCTTTTGTTTTTCAAGACAGGTTCTCTCTATGTAGCCCTGGCTGACTTAGAACTTCATATGAAGACCAGGCTGGCCTCGAACTCACAGAGATTCACCTGTCTCTACCCCCAGAGAGCTGGTGCATGCCACCGCCTGGCCCCTGATTGGATTTCCCATTGGCTATACTGCAGGAGTGTGCCGCACGGTTTTCACGGTGGTCTGCCATGTCCTGAGGATTGTCCACGTTATGATCTGAAATGGAAAGCTGGGCATAAACAAGGCCAAAGCTTTAGTGGCCTCTGCAAACTGCGTGTGTGCATGCACATATGTGCACCCCGGATTTCTCCTGTGGGGTCTAGCCTCAGCTACCTTATGAAGGACTTTCTGGTCTAACCTTATCTCATGGTCAGGCTGAAGGCAGAAGCAGTAGTGAAACAGGAAGAGGATGTGGAAAGGTGGCTGGGGGAGGGCAGTGTAATCAGCTACCAGGGCCCCCCAGACAGTAGTTGCCAGGGGCTGAGAGTCAGTTTGTCCCAGCTCTGCAGGGACCTCCAGACATCTCCTTCTGCCGCCAGCACACCCCAGCATTGAGCAGCTCAAATCTCAGTCTGCAAGAGCTGCCCAAGCCCCGGGACTCTGGGGTCTGTGCTGCCCCCTCCCAGGCCTTGGGATGCTGGAGTTTGTGCTGCCCCCTCCATCAGTCTGCTCCTGGCCCTGGGGCTCCAGTGTCATCCAGCTTTGAGAGGATCGGATGATGCTTTCAGAGTGCCCAGTGGGAAGCTTGGCCCGCAGGACAGCTCGATATCACTTGAAGTCATTCCTCATGACTCACAGTCTCTGATCTGCACAGTGCCTCGACCCCAGCAGCCACTGCTGGCTCCTCACCCTGCCTCCCAATCACTTTCTGTACTGGTATCCCCCACCTTCGCAGCACCCCTCCCCCACACCTCCTTGGCTGACTCCGTGACTTTCCTGCCCTTCTACCTGGAGTCCTTGGGTTGGGACCCTGTTTCCCCTCCCCCCACCCCCAGTGCAATGGCATTAAGTGCCATCTGTCTTGGGTCCCACAGTCTGTCTCTGGCCTACACCCTGACTCTGATCTCTAGACCATCTGCACCTCATGTGGCCAAACCCTGAGCTTCGGCCTTGATTGCGCCTTCCGCCATCTTCCCCAGCCGCTAACAGCCTTTTACCCTCCCGGGCTCAGACCTAAAGCTGACTAGATACTTGCTGATGCTGGCTTCCACCTGGCCCTTACCATGAGAGTCTCTCAGAACCCGCCACCCCTCCTTTGCCCTCCATCCCGCCTTCTCAGACCCACAGACTTCAGTTCCCCTGCCTCCAGTAGCGCTCTAGAGCACAACAGGCCACACCCTGGCGCTGTACAGAGCCTTACAGGGCATCCTCACTGGGAATGGAGCTCACCCAGCACCCTCATGCCCGCTTCAGGATCTTTGCACCTACTCTCTCTGCCCGGAACTCCATTGGAGAGACCCCATGACCGCTCAGCCCTCACTCCGAGGCCTGCTCAGATGTTGTCTGCCCACTCTCTCTAGTGACCTCACAAGCTCACCCATCCATTTACTGTGCTTTCCCTGAAGAGGCTCGCTCTGTAGTTGAGCGTTTTCATCTGCCCTGCCCACTGTGCTATACCCAGTGCCTAGAAAGAGGCCATGCACACATGGGCCAGAAGGCGTGTCTGTTGCCGGTTGGGTTTTGGAGACAAGGTTCCAAGTATCCCAGGCTAATCTCAAACTCACTAGGGAGGAGAGGGTAAGCTTGAACTTCTGATCATCCTGCCTCCGCCTCCCAAGTTCTGGGATGGCAGGCCAGCCCCATAGGCCTGGTTCTACAGATCTCTGTTGAAACCCCTGGTGAGCTCTTGTTACCTGCTGGGTGAGGGTCAAAAGCTCCCTTCCCTGCCCGGCCATGCCCTGAGGAAGGAGCTGCATAGCTGTGGTATAGGTGGGTAAACTGAGGCACTGCACAGTGTGATGACTGACATGCTAGAAAGTGAAAGCTGCTTCATACCCAGACAGGCAGGCCCCATAGCTGGCATCCAGAGCTGGCTGCTGGACCATACAACCTCTTGGCCTGCTCTCACAGCTCAGAGTTCCCCCAGACCTCTCTGCTGGGAGGCCCCGTTCCCACTCCTGGCCCTGCCCCTGGCTCTTCCCTGGGATCTGACTCTCAAGCGCCTGGCCAACTTCCCACTCAGCCGACAGAGGTCACTTCCACAGGGGGTTCTGAGGACACTTTGGAGCACCCTGTCCTCCTGGCCCATAAATATGTTATCAGGCGTGCATAGGGCCAACTGCTGATTAAGCCCTGCCCTGCCCCTGCCAGCCTTCGCCTGCAGGACGTTAAGAGCTCTGAGGACAACTAAAAATAAGTTGCCAGTCGATGGAGAGGAATCACCCAGGGACATCAGCCTATGCAACAGTCACTACCAAGTGGGGCCAAGAAAAGGCGGGGGGGGGGGGCTGGGTGGGGCGGGGCAGGGTGGGGTGACCAGGCTGAGACCACAGCATCCACGCCTGCTCCTTCCCCCATGGCGACACTCGCTCTATGACCAAAGTCATTGTTGCCATCTTGCATTCTCCAGCGGCCACCATAGCGTCCCTGCTGGTGACCTGTTCCTGTCCATAAGGGGAAGCTTAAGCTCTCAAATTGAGGCTGGAAAGATGGCTCAGAGGTTAAGAACAATTGCTGCTCCTTCAGAGGAACGAGGTTCAATTCCCAACACCCACATGGTAGCTCACAGCCATCTCTAACTGCAGCGCCAGGGGATCTGGCGCCCTCTACTGGCCTCCTGGACACCAGGCGCACAAATGGCACAGAGATAGCATGCATATGCGTACAGACAACACACATCTTCAAAACAAACTGTTTTTTAAAAATAAAAATCTCAGTTCTTCCTAGGAGGAGACTCCGTCACCTACTCTTCCTTTGGTGTGCTTACCCACCTGGCTTCAGCCAGATCAGCTCCTTGCTGCAGCCCCGACCCCAGGCAGGCTCCAACCTCAGGGCCTTTGCATTTGCTGTCTTGCCTGCCTGGGATATCAAACCTCTCGACAGGAGAGGCCTCCCCGACAGCTCCCATCCCAGCCTGCTTCCCACCTCACATTCACCTCCCCAGCCTCGTGCTTCCTGGACCCCAGCTCTGCCCCAGCCCGTCTGAAATGCAAGCGTTCCCAGAAGGACGAGCTGCCAGTACTCGAAGGAGCTTTTCAGTGATTCTCAGAATCACTGGTGTGCGCACTTCAAAAACAAAAACAAAAAATGCCAAGGTCGTGGAAACCAGTGAAGAAAACAGACCAGCAGACGAACGCGAGCTGAAGGGGCGGATGGCTTAGTGCCTCGCGGGATGCTGACGCAGAGGCCCCGGCTAGGGTGAGCCTCAAGCGGCTGCGATGGTTCTTCTCAATTGTTAACCTGAGGTCTAGAATCACCTGGGAGACAGGCCCCTCAGCATGCCTGTGAGGATACCCTTGCCTTAGCCAGCTGGGAGCCCAGTCTCGGGCGGCTGCACTCCTGTGCTGGGTCCCGCGCTGGGTTGCACCGTGAGAGGGGACAGGAGCCAAGCATAGCCTGTGTTCACGGTTCTCTACTTTCTGACTATAAGTGACTGTGAGTAGCTCCTGCCACTGTGACCTTCCCACCAGGATGGGCTATGATCTGGAACTGTGAGTTAAAGTTCCAGAAAGTTCCTTCCTGAAGTGGCTTTGGCCGGAGTATTTCATCATGGCGGTAGGAGAGTAGCTAAGACATAAGCACAATTGGGATGACTGTGAGACACAGGTTAGACCATGGTCATGGGGCTGGGCTAACCTCCTAGTTTGGCATCAGGTTGTGGTCACGTAGGAGATTGTTCTCAATCCGGGAGGCATTCTGACGTCAGTAGGGGGAAAGAGTTGGGTTATCCGAAACTCAGCCATGGACTGGACAAATCACAGCGGAAGAGAGGTAAAGAATGGAACCCAGGAGTGAGAGATTGGAGAGCCATGGTAGCTCACGAAACTATGCACAAACTTTCCAGGGTCTGGAGATAAAGCCTTCCCAGCATGCACAGGGCCCTCATCCATGCCAGCACCATCTAAACCAGGCATGTCGCATATCTGTAATCCCAGTATTCAGGAGGTGGAGGAAGGAGGGTCACATGTTCAAGGTCATCCTTGGCTACATAGCAAGTTAGAGGCCATTCTGGGCTGCACGAGACACACCTTTTTATCAGTCTGCCATTTTCCTATATGTTAAATAAGCAAAGCCTGTCAAATGATCCGCCTGTTTACAAAGCTGCTGGACAGAAAAAAGTGAGGTGGGAGAGTGGCCAGCAGGCCGCGTGCTCACACCCTCATCTGCTCACATCAGCACGCGAACGCGTAGTCTACACCTACACACCCATACCCACCTGTGTGGCCCAGAGCTGCAGCACCAGTGCCCGGGCCTGCATGTCCTCTGACACCCCCATCTCCTCCAGGTGCCTCAGGTAACTCTCCAGCCAGCTGCTCCGGTCAGCCCTGGTGGCCAGCCTAGCCGGGGACAGCAGCTTCCACAGGCGGCCTTTGACACTGCATGCACTGTCTTTATCCCCTGCAGGGACAGAGCACAGAAGAGGAAGGTTATAATGTCATCTCCAGCCCGGGACTACCCAGCCGCAGCCTTTCCCAGAGCTACAAGTGTTCTGGGTGCACTTGCACTTGTGCAAGAGCTTGGGGGGAAGCCCTGTAAGAGTTGGTTTTCCTAGGACTCACATCACTTAGCGGAAAGGCGTGCGCGCCTGCCCCTGCGAGAGAAAACTTGTCCTTAGCAAGAGCTCAGTAGAGATTTGATCAATGTGTGGACTCTCTAGGCGGCAACAGTCGCCCTCCCTGGGACCTATCCCAGAGCAAGACCGCAACATGCATGCAAAACAAGGGGGCCCAGAGAACCAGAAAGAGCCGTACTGACAGGTAAAGTCAGCAAAGGAAGAGCCCCTGAGGAGGCAATGTAGACTTGAAGAGAGGGGAGACCTCCAGGCCGCTCCGACCCACCCTCGGGCGTGACCGAGCGAGTGGCTCTACCTAGGCAGACTTGGTGTTTTCTAAAGAAGCCGATAATCCAGGTGTTCTTGTGGAAACTCATGTCTGTCTCTGTCTGTCTGACTACAGTTCCTGGTGCTCCTTACCAGAGTGAGGCCTTCAGCCTTGTACTCTCCGCTCTCTTCTTAGACACCTCTTTGGGCCCTAGGGACCTGGGAGGCACAGCCAGGAGACAGCCCTGTGGACACGGCTGTGAATGCCTGGTGTGTTACCTCAGGGCCATTAGAATCTTGTCACATGGTGACTTTTTCTGTGAATGCCTCTTGGTGGGTGTGGTGGCACACATCTGTAACCCCAACACTTGGGAGGCAGAGGCAAGAGGATCACCAGTTTGAGGCCAGCCTGGCTACATAGTGAGTTCCTGGCCATCCTGGCCTACACAGCATGATTATCTCTCAAGCCCTCCCCCATGAAGTCCTTTTTTATAAAAAAAAGATATTCAAATAAAATACACACAACCCTCATTTGTTACTGCACAAGACTCTTGAGTCTAGAGGCCCCGGAGGGTCAACTTTCCTTTATTATGTGTGTTTTTGTCAACATGACGCTTATATTTGAAATGTATTTAAAAAGATGGGTGGAGTGGCGCACACCTTTAATCCCAGCACTTGGGAGGCAGAGGCAGGTGAATCTCTGTGAGTTCCAGGTCAGCCTGGTCTACATAGAGAGTTCCAGGACAGCCAGGGCTAAGTAGTAAAACCTTGTCTTGAAAAAACGAAGAGAGACAGGGCGGGGTTGGAGGAGGGAAACCAGGTGTGGGTGCACACTTGTGACCCCAGCACTCGGGAGTGGAGGCAGGAGGATTGGGAGTTCAAAGTCATCCTTGGCTACCTAGTGAGTTTGAGGCTAACCTGAGCTACAAGGTATGCTGTAAGAATTAATTTTCTCTTTCCCTCATTTCAATCCTCAAAGGCAGGGATCCAGACACATTGCTGCCACATCTGGATCAAGGTGGAAGGCTCCCCGCCAATGCTCTGTACCATGACCTCCAGCCACCCCAGGTTCCATCCCCTCCTGCTTCACAGATCTGGGGTCTGCTCTCATGCTGCCGTTAGCTATTTGATCAGCCCCTTCTCAGGCACAGCTCAGTTTCAGCTCTGCTGCCACAGCCACCGTGGCCATGAGTATCTTTATCTGCCACCATATATGAGTATTTCTGTAGGATCATCTGTAGGAAGGGGGATCATGGGAGATCAACACTTGATATTTTGGTTTTTTTTTTTTTTTTGGTTTTGCCCAGTTGGTGTTCAGTGCACACCCCATCCACCAGGTCTGGGAATGCCTTGGCTCCACCTGAGGGCAACTGCCCAACACTGCCACCTGCTGCTCACATTGGGAAACGTATCCTTTCAAGGATGCGTCCTGTGCATCACTAAGCTTCCACGGAGGGAGGGACAATGAAGAAATGCAGCAAAAGAAGCAACATTTTCTGGAGAAGCAGCTGGCTCCAGGAGAGTGTTGTGGGATATTTTACTCCTGTGTGCTGTTTTGGTTTGCAAAAGGGCTTTGATCCCTTGTAGCTGGGAAGCCAGATGCCTTGCAGCAGATGCAGGCCTTGCTTCCTACCTATTCACACCCTTGTGGTAGCCCTGCTGGGATCTCCACAGATAGTACTAACTGTTTACAGTTGAAGGTGACCCATGACATGAAAGAACTGCAGGCAGGTAGGCCTGGATGTAGAGAGGGGGCTAGGGAGAAAAGTTAAATGAGGGCTGAGGAGAAGCAGGGGGGAGATTGGGAAAGAAATGAAGTCTCTGCTTAGCCTCCCGGGTATGGGATTCCCTGAGATTTGACATGGTTTGTGATTAATAAAGAGCATTGGAAATTTCAACGTCTGGACTCTCCGTCAAGCGCCATAACTTTATTTTAACAGGAGAGTACATGGGTTTATTTAACACACTGGACTTTGCAATCAGACAAAGGATGAGTGTTGCCTACTCTGCCACCTACTGGCTACATCCAAGATAAGTGATTTCACCTGTGCTAGCTTCAGTTTTTATTTATCTGCAAAGGGGGTACTGTATAAAAGCCTTTTTTATTAGTAGTGATTCAAGGAAGGATGAGGTACAAAGATGCAAGCCTGGACTTAGGAGGTTTCAGCCCCCGAGACTGAACTAAACTCTGAGTAGCTGCCTCCACAGCCTCTTCTCCACACACCTGCTTCTTCAATCTCCTGCTTCTTGCTTCTTACCCAGCTTCTACCTCTGCTTCTACCTTGCTTCTCCTTCTGCTTTTCTCTCCGCTCCTTTGTTTACTGATTGTTTCCTTTGGTATCCGGAGTGTATATAAAATGGCGTATGCCACCATTGCCTTTTGAGTTGGCTTACTTAAAGGTGTGTGCTATGTTGCCTTCAGATACAAAGTCTTATTTTGCATTAATGAAGAGAATCCTATAATTCACTTCCCAAATGCCAGGCCAGTCAACCTTGCTGCCACTAGGCAACGGTCAGACTGAGAGACATGGGGTGTTCCTCAGTTCTCCATGTTAGTCACTGGGGAAGAACCACAGAATTCCCTTTCATTTAGCATTAGCACAGAGGACAGGATTAGCCTGGCTAACATTTTTTCTACCCTAGAGCAGCCATGCTGCAGGATCAGAGAGCAGATTTCTATTACACCAGCCCTGGAAGATGATCTTTCCCAGAGCAGCCATGCTGCCGGATCAAGGATCAAGTGTTCCTCTACAGTACTGTGACATCAGCTCCCAGGGACAGCATCAGACAATGAACAACCTCTGTAAAGATGATTGTGAAAGCTCACAGAGAGGGCATGCAGAGGCCAGAGATGCCCAACAATACCTCAGTTCGGTAGGTGGGGGATTCGGGGCGGGGGGGGGAGGGACAGGACATGGAGGGGTGAGCATGCACGTGCTTTTCTGCCCTCTATGTTGGCAGCACTCTAAAGACTGATGGCTGCATTCTGACAACGCAAGTGATAACAGAAAGCTACCCAAGGGCATGGCGGATGTGGGTAGGCTCGTGAATTGCTCCATAGCTGTACACACCTGTAGGCTCCTAGCTCTTGGACGGCTGAGGCAGGTGGATTTTTGTAAGTTCGAGGCCAAGCCTGGTCTACAGAGTAAGTTCCAGGACAGCCAGGGCTACACAGAGAAACCCTGTCTCAAAACAAACAAAACAGAACAAAAACAAAAACAAACAAACCAGCCTGGTCTACAGGATGATCCTGTTTCAAAAAAGCCAAATGAAGCGTAAGGAAAGCATATCAAAAATACTGAGACCCTGCTCAGCCTGGCCGACTCGGAACGTTACATAGCAAGCAGTGCCGCTGTGACCTCGGCCAACCCTGACGGCCGCCTTCTAAGATGGCGTCATCCTTCCCATTTGTCACGGTGAGACCACAGAGATGGGGGATGCGAAGCCCAGAGTCTGTCTTCTCCCCGCCTTTCTGCTGTGCTGGGCCGCCAGAGCAGGTGAAAGAGAGAAGTGGCTAGCTCGAACACGCCAGCAGAGCAGAGGGAGATCCCAGCCCCCTCGTGGCAGATATGCACTCGGCTTGGTCTCCCCAAGAGCTCTAAATCCAACTGGGCCTGTCGGTGACTACCCTGGCCGTGCTAGTGGCCGCTTGTCAAGGATCCGGCTGCCGGAACAGCAGGAGGCCGCTGCCTCTCTCCACTGCTTTCTGCTGCACAGCTGCTGACGATCTTAGCGGTCATGGTGTCTGTTTCGGTCATTGGTAAAACTGGAAATAATCTTTAATTCAGTTCTTACTAGCTGGGAAAGGGGCACATTATGGAAAACAAGAGCATGGTGGTTCTAGCCCTAAAAGAAAATAATAATCTCCCTGACCCCCAAGTCCAGGAAGTCCTAAGTAAATGTGAGAGCTGTTCCGTGTCTACTATCGCTGACCTGACACACACAGAGAATGAGGGAATTGTATGACGAAATTATTCCTGGCACCGAAGGCACTGACTCCCCAGTACACGCAGAGGCCGAGCCTGGAGAGGGGAATTAACATTTCTGGAAAGACAAGGACACATAGATAATCGCCCCTGAGAATGTAAAGTGAAACTCTAATAGCTTGCTCACACTTCCGTAAAAATAAAATTGCTTGTTGGATTTTGTAACCGCATGACGCCAGCCTGAGGCTGACCGCCGGCTCCGCTTCTGAGAATCTGAAAACACTGACAGCTTGCCTGACAAACGCGATGATGTCGGAGAAAAACCTCCATCTAACTTACCTCTTCGGCAACGCCTGAATGATTTTGAGGAAGTTCTGTACATAATAAAAGACGGCTGGTTCATTCTCAGAAGAAGCAGAAGGAGAAGAGAGAGAGAAGGCAAGAGAAAGTAGAAAAAGAAAGGGAAAGTAGAGAAAGAGAGAGCCAGGGAGAGAGGGAGAGAGAGAGAGAAAAAGAGAGAGGGAGGGAGGGAGGAAAAGGGAGGGGGCAGGGGGGAGAGGGAGAGAGAAGTAAAGAATTCTTAAGTTCCGATGCTCTCCTGAGATGACTGGCTTTCAGCCTGTACCAGAGTTGCTCCCGGGCATCCCTTTCTCAAGACCTGACCTCAAGCCGAGGCTAGACCCCGGAAGGCCTCCATGTTCTGGATATGAAACGTGTCCCCCATAGGCTCATGTATTGAATGAACCGGTGGCATTATGGAGAGAGAAGCTGGATTGTGAGAACACTAGCCTCATGGATGGGTTAGTGCCCAGATGAGTTCACAGCTGGAAAGGGCTATTAGGAGCAGGGTGGGGGTGGGGGGATGGAGGCAGCAGTTCATGAGGAAGTGCCTTGGAAGGGTGCATCCTGTTCCCCAGACCCTTGCTGGCTGCCAGGAGGAAGCAGCCTTCTCTGCTGAGTGCTCCTGCACTGTCATGTTCAGCCACATGAACAGGCTCATAGGCAATGAAGTTGGCCATAGACTGAACCCTTTGAAACCAGGAGCCAAAATACATCCTTCCATCATTAAAAGGTTTTCCTTGAACATTTTATCAAAACAAGGTTTTTCACTGCTTCATTTATATTTTATTTATTTATTTATTTATTTATTTATTTATTTAGGTTGTTTGAGAGAGTCTCACTATGTAGCCTTGGCTTATCTTGCTATACAGACCAGGCTAGCCTCGAACTCACAGAGATCTGCCTGCCTCTGCCTCCTGAGTGCTGGGATTAAAGGTGTGTGCCACCATGCCTGACTCTTGTTCTTTCTTATGGGAAAAACCATCCTGTCTCTGCATGGGAACACTCCCCATTTCTGCTGTGACCTCATGGTGCTTACCCACTGACAAGGAGCCTCGAGCCAGTTTGGGGAGCAGCAGATCCAGTTGGCGGAAGGTGTGGAAGACATCAGCTGAGTGGGCGCGGTCCTGAGCTTGGCTCTCTTGGGTGCGTGGTGAGGCCTCCACTCCACACAGGGTCAGGTAGCCAGCTCTGGAGGGGGGGTGGTGACAGCCACTGGTCAGGTCCTGTCTTTAGTTCCTGCCCTGACTTCCCTCAGTGATGGACTGTGACTTAGAAATGTAAGATGAAATAAACCCTTTCTTCCCCAAGTTGTTTTTAGTTGGAGCGCATATCATAGCTACAGAATGAAACAGAACACCACCCCACCTTCCTGAGGTCCACCAGACATGGTCTCCCAGGAGAGGGTTTTCCAACTGGGGAGATGGGGGGGGGCAGGAATGGAGGAGGGTGAGACTGAGAGAAGAGAAGCATGTCCAGTCCCCACCCTGAGCCTCACCCGCAGTGCAGGCAGCAGTAGACCTGCAATGAATCCTGGGCCAGTGGGGGGCATTGGTTGATGGGGGAATAAATGGGTGGAGGGTGGACATACGGATGGACAAGTGGGTGGGTGGATGTGGGTGAGAGTAAGTGGACAGATGGGTGAGTGGATGGATGGATGGGTGGATGGGTGGGTGGATGGGTGGGTAGATGGGTGGGGGGGTGGGTAGATGGATGGATGGGTGGGTGGGTGTGTGGGTGGATTGATGGTTGGTTGGATGGATAGATGGGTGGATGGGTGGATGGATGAATGGGTGGGTGGGTACGTGGGTGGATGGGTGGGTGGATGGATGGGTGAGTGGATGGGTGGATGGGTGGGTGGGTACGTGGGTGGATGGGTGGGTGGATGGATGGGTGAGTGGATGGGTGGATGGGTGGGTGGGTGTGTGGGTGGATTGATGGTTGGTTGGATGGATAGATGGGTGGATGGGTGGATGGATGAATGGGTGGGTGGGTACGTGGGTGGATGGGTGGGTGGATGGATGGGTGAGTGGATGGGTGGATGGGTGGGTGGGTACGTGGGTGGATGGGTGGGTGGATGGATGGGTGAGTGGATGGGTGGATGGGTGGGTGGGTACGTGGGTGGATGGGTGGGTGGATGGATGGGTGGATGTATGGGTGGGTGGGTAGATGGTGCATGGGTGCATGGGTGGATGGGTTGGTGGATGGGTGGGTGGATGGGTTGATGGGTGGATGAGTGGGTAAATGGATGGGTGAGTGGATGGGTGGGTGGATGGGTGGATGGATGGGTAGATGGGTGGGTGGATGGGTGGATGAGTTGGTGGATGGATGGGTGGATGGGTGGGTGGATGGGTGGGTGGATGGGTGGATGGATGGGTAGATGAGTTAGTGGGTGGGTGGGTGGATGAATGGGTGGATGGGTGGGTGGACAGGTGGGAATGGATGGATGGATGGATGGATAGGTGAGTGAATGGATGGATATGGGTGGCTGGTGGGTGGGTGGGTTGTGATGACTGGAAAGATGGATAGATAAATAGAACATACTCCAGAGGACTCTGATGACAGGGTATCAGAAGTCTGACAAGAGCCATCCAGGCCACCATCATACCTCCTGTCTGCACCTCACTTCCCTTCCCTCCCAGCCCAGCTTCTGTGTCCCTGGAGACAACTCCAGAGTTTGTCTAATCTGCCCTTTCCTTTGGGGTAACAAGAAGCCCACTTCCCCCTGGGAGTACCTAGGCGTCAGAGGCCAGGCTCAGCCCTTCCCACACCTCAGCCTCAGCCTGGAAGGTTCTCTCCCTTCCCCCTCCTGGCTATGACTGTGGGCAGATGTAGGGAAGGCATAAACAGGGACATATGTCAGCTGAGGGTCCGGAAGACCGCTAGGTGGCGCTCGGAGCCACAAACTAAAATGCAGCTGATGGAGCCCGGTGTGGAAAGCAGCAGCTCCTGGGAGGCGAGGAGTTAATGGCCTTGAGAGTGTAGCAAGCTTTCCCAGCAGGAACCCAACTGCGTGGCCCTGGAGGGGAGCCCACTTTTCAGTGCAGTGAGGTGCTAGAGAGCCAAGGAGGCCAGAGTGGAATTTGAATGTGGCTGTGAGGCAGGGCTGTCAGGCAGTGGCGCCCACGGATCCGGCCATATGGATGTCATCTAATATCTGCCTCCCTGAAGCCTTTCTTGTTCAGGTGCCAAGGGCGACTGCAAAGACCCAGGATCCCAAGCCCGGTGGGGGCAGGAGCTCAGGCCACCCCCACGCCGCAGTCCTGGGGACTGGGGACTCCAATCCCAGGAGTCCATGGGGACTCCCCATGCCGGTGGCCACCATGCCCTTCTGAAGACCCCACACCTCTTTGCCACTGACTTCTCTGCCCCACAGGAGGATGCGGGGTGAAGGAGCCAGGATACCTGAGTGTCACCCTGTGGAGAACCTGCCAGTCAGGGACAAGGCTCGGCTGTCCCTCTCTACACCGAGTCCTCATCCTGAGTGACAGGTGAGCCAGCAGCACATAGGCCAGTACGGCCCTCCTGTGTGTGCAGACCGCGCAAAGCGAGGAGTGGCCCACAGAAGGTGTGACCAAGAGCAGCCGCCTATGACCCGGACAGTGAGTTCCCAGGGCTCCATTTTCACAACTAGCAAGTGGGGTCTGTAAATTACCATCTCATGGAGCATGGAATGAGTTTACCCACTCCGTCCACCCTGACTTGATGTCACCAGTGTACATACATTACACACATGTCAACGAATGGTTGCCCTTTATCAAAAACATATATGTGTTGCTCTGAACTTCTGGGAATGGTTAAAATGTCTTTTTTTTTTAAATGGTTCTTTTAATCATTGAGAAACAGAGTCCTCCAAACCCACCACCACCTGTTAAGAGCCTTCAGTAGGTCCTGCTGACTGTGTATTCTTCCCTTTCCCAGGTCCAGGCTACCACTACAACCCACCTAGGTGACTACCCAGGTCCTCGTGGTACCCCTGTCTGGTTCTCACCTGCAGACGTCCCCTACATAGGAGCATAAAGCTCATAAATTAGATTGCATCAGGGCCCCTTCCTAAGTCCTTAAAGGACCACCACTGCCCGCCTGAGCCTACATTCCAAAGCCTTCCTCCAGATGTGGGACTGGCTTCTGCAGACACCTCCAGCTGTTCTCCCCTCTGCCACTTGCCCCCTTTACTCTAGCCACAAATGGCCCCTTCATCCAGCTTCTTCCCACCCCAGGACCTTTGCACTTGCTGATTCCTCACCAGGGTCTTGGCACAGCAGGGGCCCCCACAGTTAGACCTCAGCGCTGAGGCTCAAAACACCCCCTGATACCCCGTCTCTGCCGTCTCAGGCATAAGGAACTCATCTGCTGTGTCCCCTGCTGTGCCCTGTGGGACCATTGAGGACCCAGCACAACTGAAGCAGTTGTCCTGGCTGCACTGTTTTTACTACAGTCATGAGGTCTGACCTCAGGTCAAGCTCCCCTTTTGGTCTCCCAAGCTCTTCTCTGCTAGCCACAGTAGAGATGCTCTGTGAAGCCCGACTAGGCGACTTGTGCTCTAGGGAATGCTTGGGGCCCTTTTGCAGCTAGCATCTGCTTTACAGCTCACGCTGTGTGGAGTGAATTCAGGGCCCCCCCTGAACCACCTCCTTCCTACATTCTGCTTTGAGCACCTCCCATGGTGTCCCCACCCACAGGGTAGCCCCAGTTCTCTTGGCCATGACAAGGTTGTGGGCTCACCTGAGTAGGGAGTTGTAGGAGAAATCCAGGAGGCCTGTCTCCTGCCAGCCACTGTCAGCCTTGGTGGGGTCACCCAGCAGGACGGTGCGGAGGTTGGTGAACATGGCTTCCGTGAGCGCCTGCAGGTCTCTGTGCATGAGCGTCCTGAGACCAGCAAGATTGCGTGTGTGTCAAAGCATGAGACATGTTTTACAGTAGAGACACCCAGGCACAAAGAGGACAGCATCGGGACAAAGCCACACGGCCAGTGAGTGGTGCAGCTGGGGCTAACCCTAGTCCACCCCACTCCACATTGTGTGCTTTGGCCAAGACAGTCTGTCCTCGCCTGGTGCACAGACTTGGACAAGGGACCCACGGGCTTCTGGACAAGGAAGGAAGCCAGCTCCTCCTCTGAAATCCAGCAGAAGGATGCTAATACAGCAATTCCAGATAGACAGAGGGCTGCTCATAGAACAACTCCAGATGGACAGGGCACGAGACAAAGAGACACTGGACTGCTGATCTGTTCTGCCATGTATGCCTGAGAGACACAGTCCGGGGGAGCATGTAGCAAGACTGAGGGGTATATAGGGCCTCCTTCATGCTGAGCAGAGCCTGGGGAGCTGCTCAGAGCCAAGGTGAGAGGTGGCTTGTCTATGTGTAAGGCTCTGCCTCAGCCACAGAGCAGCAAATGACTAGGGGCATTGCCCTGCCTGTGGAACCCAGTGCTGACAGCAGGAAGCCACAGGTGTGGGCCAGGCAGCCATTCCAGTCACATGTGTTTTCTAACTGTCCCTCCTGCAAGGTGGCTTCAGGGCTGTGCTGGTCAGTTTTTTGTGAACTTGACACAGGCTAGTTTAAGAGGAGGCAACCTCAATTAAGAAAAATGACTCCAAAGGAGCCAGCTGTAAGCATTTTCTTAATTAGTGATTCATGAGGGAGAGCCCAGCCCATTGTGGGTGGCGCCATGCCTGGCCTGGCGGTCCTGGGTTCTATAAGAAAGCAGGCTGAGCAAGCCATGAAGAGCAAGCCAGTAAGCAGCACCCCTCCATGGCCTCTGCATCAGCTCCTGCCTCCAGGTTCCTGCCCTGTTTGAGTTCCTGTCCTGACTCCTTTCAGTGATGGACTGCAAAATGGAAGCATTAGCCAAATAAACCCTTTCCTCCCCAAGTCGCTTTGGTCATTATGTTCCATCACAGCCATAGCAACCTGACTAAGACAGGGGCCGAGCACAACCCGGCCAAGGATGAGGGGTCGAAGCCCCCACCCTGGCCCGCACCCAGGCCCATCTCAGCACTCACGGTTTCATCCTGGCCTTCTCCTCGCTGGGGTTGAAATTTGGAAGCTGCACATCAAAAATTCTCTCCATGAGGAAGATGGCGTAGGGGTGGAAGTCCAGCCGCGTACGTGGCTCCCACACCACCGCGTCGTAAGAGTGCGGGTCCAGGAGGACAGTGACGTACCTGCCCCCCACCAGCACCTGTTGAAGGAGGGAGCAGAGGGGAATGACAGCGGAGCTCTGCATCCAGGCATCGGTGGGCAAGCGCCAGCCCCACAGGCCCGGGGCAGCAGCAGTCTTGCTTGTCCCTCCCCTCCGGTGAGTTAGGGCCTGCCACTCACCCATCCACTGCTGCAAAATTTACGCTGAGAGAAGTGACAATGTGCCCAAGATCTCTGTGCTGAAAAGTAGCGGAGCCAAGACCGGCCAAAGCCTTCTAAAAGCAAAGGTTGTAGCCAGGCCTGTCATCACAGCCACTCAAGAGGCCGAGGCAGGAGGAGCCAAAGATCAAGGCCTGGCTGGATTAGAGCGTGTTCAAGGCCAGCCCAGGTAATAATAAGACGCTGTCTCCAGATGAAAAGGGAAAAGGAGGGCTAGGGTATGAACACGAACACTGGTACGGTATTTGCCTAGCACGCATGAGGGCCTGGGTTCAATCCCCAGAACCACAAAACAGAAAAGAGTGAGCGGATGGATGGACACTGTTGGGTAAATGCCAGAGAGCTAACTGTAGGTGAGTGGGTGGGTGGATGGGTGGGTGAGCGATTAGATGAATAGCTGGGTGCATAGACGGACGGGTCAATGCTGGCGGTGATGGCAAATGAGTTGGGTGGATGGCTAGACAGACAGGCGAATGAAGGAGAAATGAACTGAAGGAACAAATAAATGGATAGATAGAAAGTAGGAAGGCAAGAGGAAGGAAAGAAAGGGAGATATGAGGTGGAGAGAGTCGGGTTGGGGGACAGAAGGATGGATGACAGATGGTTGACTGCATGACAGAATGTTGGGGACATGGGTGACAAGATGCTAAGTAGATCAAATCACAGCCTGAGGGATGAAGGCTGAAGGGCTGAGAGCTGGAGGCATTCGAGGATGGGGGAGGGGGGGTGTTTGGTGCTGAAGAGATAGACATGATGGGTGGGTGGATGGATGGGTGAACCGGTAGGTGGGTGGGTGGATGGGTGGATGGAAGGATGGGTGGTTGGATGGGTTAGGATGGATGTGCAGAAATAGATGTGCAGAGTAGAGGAGAGTCGGGTGAGCACTAGGGGGAGGTATGGGGGGATCTCTGGTAGATGGAGATAAGGTGGGAAGATGAATGGATGAACTAACAGAAATCGGTGAAAATAGAATCTAGAGAGAGACTGACAGACAGCCTCCCTGGGATGGGTGACAAATAGACAGTTCGGTGTTTGGGTAGCTGTCAAAGGAGCCGGTGGCCCCAGATATGAGTCAGCCACTCACCCCTTCCCTCCTAGAGATACTCACCGTAAATATGTCGCCATGCTTCTCCTTCATCCTGGTAAGGAAGCTGGCAGCGTCTCTCCCAAACTCCAAGGCATGGCCCAGCCAGGGGATGCTGCCCAGGTCCAGGGGAGGCTCGCCAGGTCGCCTGCAGAACCCACAGCACTTAGCACCATGTGATAGAGAGTGGAGGCCATGGGGTCATGGAGGAGGCACCGAGACAGACGGGAGTGGAAGGGGTCCTTTGGCTTCTGAGAGAAAGGCTTTCCAGCAAGAGGGAGCAGCCAGAACAAAGGCCAGGGGTTGGTGCTATGGACTCAAAGGACAGAAATGGGTGTGAATGGGCCAATGGAGTAAGGACAAGCGTGTGTAGCCATAGGTCATGTGGGGAGCGGGGCTGCGGCTTTGCCTCTGAGGGAAGTGGGGGTCCTGGGAGGGTCTGTGGCGAGGACGACCGGTGAGGTGGGGTCTGCAGACCCGTTAGCAGAGAATGGTCACAAGGGTGTAGGTGGCGGCTAGGGCCAGGCAGGGTCTGCTGCACAGGCACAGGGAGGAAGCTTCCAGAAGATGGCACAGAATTCTCAGAGCCAGTCTGGGCTCAAGTCATCTCAGATTCCCTCTCCTGCCCACAGGAAGGGAGCGGGGTCAGCGACAGGATGGCAGGGCACCGGTTCCATCACTGTGACTCCCCTCAGTGGCTCCAAACCCAGTTTTGAACGAGGTGTTTCCCAAAGAGAGGCCAAAATGACCAGTGGGCATTTCCTTGCTCACCAGGGAAACACAACCACATCAAGGTTCTATCAGGTACCTGTTCTGATGGCTGCCACACTTTTTGTTTTTGAATTAAGAGGAAAAATAAGAGTTTGAAGGATGTATAGAAAGGACTACACACAGAGGTCATGGTGCAGCTGCTTTAGAATCCAGCCTGGCAGTGCCTGAACAGTCAAACATGCCACATGATGACGCAACTTAGCCCCAAGAAATAGAAACGTGTTCACACATAAGTACACACACTGTTGCTCGCATTGCCCATGGCTGTTGTGGAGCAGAAACAACCCTGTGTCCATTGACTAATGGTAGGATAGACTACATGCGGTATGTCTATACTGTGGAGTATTATTCAGCCCTGAAGAAAGAATGAGGCAGTAATGAACCTTAGAGAAACGGTGCTATGAAGAAGCTAGACTCAGGGTCAGGAAAGCCAATGGGTTAGGTGTAGACTAGTGGTTGCCTGGGGAACAAGAATGGAGCATGGCTGCCAACGGATTCAGGGTTTCTGTTGAGGGAGAAAACGTTCTGGAATTAGGGGTGACGGCTGTTCAACCTCGTGACTACGCTATGGTTTAAACAGTGGCCTTTAGGGTGCGTAAATTACCGTCACAGTAGCAAGAAGGTACAGAACCATGATCAGGACGTGGGAGACTGCGCGGAAGAAGGTGATGAAGGAGGGTGTCCCTAGGGAGGGGCCTGAAGGGTGAGAAGACTCTGGACGGAGGGGAGAAGAACCAACAGGCAGAGGGGGTGGCAAGTGCAAAGGCCCTGGGGTGGCAGCGTGCTGGGTGGGGTTTTCAAGAATGCAGCAACTGGCGTGGCCCAAGCAGAGAAGGTATAGATGATTCACAGGTGAGGGTGCTAGGGGCGACCTTGAAGAGCGTGCGGTCCTGAAGGTCAAGGTGAGAGCCGGACTTCTAGGTCAAATACAGCGAGGATGTTGCAGGAGTCTCTCTCTCAGGCAGCAGTAGAGACAGGCCAGAGGGCGGCCAGGAGGGGGTTAGGAGAGTCTGGGGATGGTCCAAGAGGGGAGGCCTGGCGTCAGCTCCCCCACTTTCAGAGTGAGGGGCTTTGGCCCACATCCAGCAATTCAGGGGAGCACAGGCTTTCCCTGCTCCCCCACACGCCGCCACTCCTCCATCTGGCAACCCTAGCCTCACCTGGAGAGCGCCAGGGTGTGCCAACAGGATGGCCAAGGCTGGGGAAGACTGAAGCAGACCCAGAGGTGATGTTGGGGGCACAGGAAGTGCCTCACCCTCCAGCCCCTCAGCTCTCCCTCACGGACCGGCTTCTGAGTCACTGACAAGCTCAGCTGGGCTCAGAGGAGACCCACAGAGCCAGGTCTCTCCTCCTCTACCAGGGGCTTCCGAGAGTTGCCTGGGACTTCCAGGCCTTTGTGGCTCTTCTGACACAGAGAGGAACAGCCCAGCCAACGTGCACCTGTCCCTCCCAGCCCAGGCCCAAGTCTGGAATCAAGACCCAGAGCAGTGGGCTGTGCAAGGAAAACAGGAAGGCAGGTGGTTACCACCCAAACTTGGACACCATACTTCCTGGCTTCAAATCCCAGCTGGACTTCTTGCCAGCTTGTGACTTAGCTGTTCTCTGCCTCAGTTTCCTGGTCTATAAAATGGGAAGAGCTACAGTATGAACACTGTCTTATTAGGATGAAAGGGGGGCCTAGGAGAGCCCTGGCAGCCAGGAGCAACTGGGAGAGAGACCCCGAAGTGTATTGACGGCTCCACCCTAACATCAGTCAGTGTTCCCTTGCTGGGTAGTAGCAGCTGGTGTTTAGAAGCCAGAACTCAGTGGCTCTTCCCACCAGGTCCCTTTTACAGAGGAGAAAACAGAAGCCTAGAGAGACAGGCCCTCGCGTGGAGGTTCCTCACAGGAGTGCTGGGTTCCATCCAGAGCCCATGTGATCACCCCTAGTGAGCATTTGCACCCTCCGTTACAGATAGAGTCACAGAGAGATGTCAGCAGCCTGCCCACACGCAGGATGTGTGGTTGTCCCTGGGCTGTCTTCAGACCAGAAGGGCTTCCTCCTCCAGGCTCTCCCTACAGCCGAGATGGCACGGTGAACCAGGTGTTATTTCTGGCCATGCCTTTCTTCCCACAGAGAAACCCGCGAAGGCACAAAGGCAGGAAGCTGGAGCCTAGGCGCCCGGGGCCTGCGCTGGACCCAAACCCAATCCAGGCCCGGCCACATTCCAGGGTGACTCAGCCTGTGGACAGCAGGGGCGGGCGAAGGAGGCTCTATTTCAGAGCCTGCGGTCTCCCAAGGCTAATTGACACTCTCATTCTTTTGAGACACTGCCAGGCCAGCAGCTGGGGGAGGGAAGAACTTGAGGCTTGGCTCCTCCCCTCCAGGGTTCCACAGATTCCCACCAGGTAGTGGTCTCTAGACTCTGATGGGTCCTCCATCACAGACCCAGGGCCAGCTCTACCACAGCCTTTGTGATCCAGGGGAGGGGGTCCGTGGTGGCTTGCTGATAGTGCCCTCACTGGGTGTATATTCCAAGAAAGCAGGAGACCCAGTGTTCACTCAAACTCTGGAAACTGTTCCTTGGAACGTAGTAGGTGCTTAAAGAATATACATCACATAAATGCATACAGTGCATACAGTCCGATTCAGTGAGCAGGCCCACCTCCCAGAATTGCTGAGAGGGTCAAGATTGTCAGGGCAGGTGAAGCACCTGACATGCAGCCTGGGCTCTGGAATACCCCGGCTCAGAGGCTGGCTGGATCTGCTGCGCAATGCTGGTAGGCTGCCTAACCTTTCTGTGCAAACTTCAAGTCAGAATGGAGCAAGAGTCCTGGGAGAATTTGCTGGGAAACAGAAAGGGGCTCAGTTCTCTGCTGGTTGGGGAGCTCCATTTCTCTTTGACCTACTCAGCCCTGTCTTCCTCCAGAGCATACCATAGGCCTTTCCCATCTGCCATGAAGACAGGGTCTCTGTAAGCTATCACACGTCGCTCCCCCCACTTCGCTGCCTGTTAGAAAAAGCAGATGGCGGCTGAGCAGGCTGTGGCTCAGTAGGTAGAAAGCTCGTCAAGCATGCATGAAGCCCTGGATTCGTCCCCAGCATGAATAAACCCGCTGTGGCTGTCAACCCCTGGGACCTCAGCACACAGGAGGTGGGGAAGGAGGATCAGGAGTTCAAGGTCACACTCAGCCTGGGGTACACGAGATTGTCTCAGAAAGAAAAACACAAGGAAAAGAGGCTTGAGATTGGCAACATCCTGGTCTTTGAGCCCCAGGTTCAGTGAGCCCGAATTAAGGTGAAGAGCAGCTAAGGACAGTCCGGGTGCTGTGTCTAACTCCGGCCTCCTCACGAGAGCACAGCACACACAAGCACATGATGCACGGGAAGGGGCCAGGGAGACAGCCAAAGGTAGGGTCGCTTACCGCCAAGCCTGGCAACCTGAACTCACTGCCCGGAACCCACGAGTGGAAGGGGCAAACGACTCCCCCACGTCGTCCTCTGACCTCCACACGTGAGCCACAGCACACGTACCCGCATGTGTACACGTGTGTACACATGCACGCACAAGCATAAATACACGTAAACACGTTCTGAGAGCGCACAGCCTTCTCCAGGAGGACTCTTAGCTTTGATTTTCATTTTGAAGTGGACCGAGAGTCAAATTACAAATCGGCGTGAGCGAGCATGCCAGACCAGCAGCAACCGGGGCTGTGATGATGTTTAGAGAAGGCTAGACCATCAAGCTCAGGAAAGCATGGCTGTGTTTTCCCATTTCCACAAGAAGATGGAGACTGGAATTTTGTATATGGAGCCCTCCACCCCCGCATCCCCGTTTTCTCCCTTGGTACCGGGAGGAGCTAACCTGCTGCTGGATCACGTCACGACCTCTGTTTCACGCCTGTTAAAACGACAGACATCCATTTCTGCCTAGAAATCCTGCCTCCTGCCCAGCCCAGGGCAGGCCTTCCTCAGTGCCGAGGATCCCCTCTAACCAGGATACCCCTCAGCCAGGTATCCAACACTGAGACTTCTCTCAATGCTCCCCACAACAGCCAGTGCAGCCCAAAGAAGGGACACACTCGGCTAGGTAGGCGGCTAGAGACCGAGCACCTCTGCAAGCTACCTCAGGGTACCACGGGGGAAACTGAGGCCCGGAAAGCAAAAAGAATGTTGCTGGTAACTACTTGACTAGACTCCCTGGGCCCACACAGGAGATTCCTAACTCCACTTCTCAGCCCTCCACATTGGCCCCAGAGAAAACAGTCACAGATGCTAAGCAAGGCTTTAAAATTCTTGTCACGGTTCCAGAAACCTGAGTCGGGATGATGCTGACATGCACGTTAGTAAGAATTTGTTTGTCTACTTGGACAGGATCGTGGAATCGAGACTCTCCCTTTCTGATGCATGTCCTGGAACTTTAAGGAGGAAAACATCATAACAACTGTAACATTTTAAACAAAATATGGGGTGAAGGGGGTTCTTGGATCATTCATTATAATCATAGTTGAATCTTCTGTGCGCACAATATTTACACATTTAACACAGCGTGGGGCGGGAGACAACCCCAGATCACTTCTGCTGTCTTTCCTATGGCCGATCTTTGCTTATTTATACTTGAAAGAACATCACAAAACGTGAGAGTGTAAGAGGTTGTTTTGTGGATTGACAGGACAGCCGGACAGAGGTCGGTGTTAGATGATAAACACTTGTTAAACGCTTGTAGTTGTGACCTGCTTTCTTAACACTGTGCTGTAAGCCTCTTCTCTGAAAGCAAAGTTCTTATTTAAACACAATGTTTTCATTTTATGTTATTTTTTAATGCTGGAGTGCAGACACAGCGCTGAGCCACTGGTATAGCCTAGTTTTTACCGGGCAGGCAGGAAACTGGGAAATTGAAGGGTAGATGCAGAAACAGACTTTCTGTAGCCCTTCAGACCTCAGCTGCGTGATGGGGTGGTAGAAGTCACCCCCAGGTTTGGTCAGGAGAAAGGAATGGGCAGGGTGGGGGAGAGCCTTGTGTATTTCCACCCGGACTTTGGGTCCCGCCTACACACGTCTCCCAACACTCGCCTACCTTTTCCTTCCTTGGAACTGTTTGGTTCCGAGCTGTGGCCTTTATCGTCTGGGATTTTTGAGTGGTCAGATCAGCGAAACAACACGGGGAAAAGGAAAGGACTCATCGCTCCAGGGAATGGGAAGCGTCTGTAGCCCAGGGTTTTCACCACCACAGAGCTTGAGCAAGTTATGGGCCTCTCTGAGTCCCTGTTTCCTCCTCTACAAGAGAGGGTAGCCAAGGCTAAAGAGGGCTTAGTGGTTAAAGACTGTTTGCTCTTCCAGAGGACCCAGGTTCCATTCCCAGCACCCACACCGAATGACCTACAGCCATCTGTAACTCCAGTTCCGGGAGATCTGATGTCATCTTCCCGTCATGCATGCGTGTGGTTTATAGACACGCATTCAGACGAAAAAACAAAGAACCATATATACATAAAAACTAAAGAAAAAAAACTTTAATGGGAGTAAACAGAGGGCCCCTAGGCAGCTGAGGGGGGTCCGACTGTCACCCCCAGTGTTCGTGGTCTCTCCTACTTATGTCTTCCCAAACCTTCTCAGTGACCTTCCCAGGCGCCCATGTGAGAAACGGGTTTGTTGTTGTTTTTTCTATAAAAAGTTGGCTAGTCCACCAAGAGTCAATATTCCATAAATCTCCCCACCTCGTAAAACTTTTATGAAAACCTTTCCACCTCTCCAACCTGGTGAGACCGTGATGTTCCCGGGGCAGCTGACTCCGTCTCACCTTTCCTTCATTTCCTTTGCGTTGATTTTTTAAAAACTAGACAACTGTAAATGACCGAGACCGGACTCCAGCCTTTCATTCACTAAGCGGCCTTCCTACCCCGGATGCTCGCTAGCCTGGTTTGGGTCACGGTGCACACTTTTTATGAAAAGAAATTCCTTGCCTGTTTATGTGTATGTTGTTGGTGTGTTTCTTTGTGCGACATCAAGATTATTCTCTTCAGACAATTTTGAGATTCATCCTGGATTTCAATCCATCTGGGAGAGTGTTTGGAATCTTCCCCTTGGGGGGTAGACACATCCCAGCCTACCGTGCTGGCCTGGCCTACAGGGTCTTTGGCAAATGACACTCCTTCAGATCAGTTACAATCCCTGAATGTAAAGTTTCTCAGCAATTCAGGGAAGGCCCCAGGAAAATACTGCAGTGAACAGACTCGCTTTAGACACAAGAGACCTCCTTAGAGATGGAGAATTAAGCTTTAAGGATTGGAGTGTAAAATTAATCAGGCTGAGAAAAAAAAAGAAAAAGAAAGGAAATAGATTCCCCAAATGGGGAACCAACTCCCCTGACCAGCCCAGAGACTGCCCCACTGCACCCCACGTGCCCCTCTGGGCCCCACCTAAGGAGAGACCAAACAACGCAAGAGACCTCTGAAATCTAAGTGTAACTTCCTATCTCCCCTCCTTGGGGATGGGATTCTCCCTTTTCCCCCTCTCCAGCTAGTTCTCTCAGAAAGCCTGGGAGACTTTAGACCAGGTTTAGGGGAAGGGAGAAGAGACACCCACTCAGTGTAGTAAAGTCTAACACTGTCTTGTACTGCAGGTCTCAGGCAGCTGCTTTTCTGACTGGATAAAATCACCACGCAAGGCTTCTAAAGTTTTAAATCAGGATTAACTATTTTAACAAGTTGGTTTCTCAGGGACCAAAATTCCTGCCAATGTCAGCTAGAGAGATGGGCTCAGTGGTTAAGAGTACTTGTTGCTCTTTCAAAGGACACAGGTTCAGTTCCCAGCACCCACATGATGGCTCACAGCCACCTGGAACTCTAGTTCCGGGGGCTCTGACGCCCTCTTCTGGCCTCAACAGGCACCAGGCGCACACATGGCATACAGACATACATGCAGGGAAAACACACATGTACATAAAACAATATTCAAGAGAAAACTAACCCCTGCCAGTGTGAAGAGAGTCACAGATCAGTCTCAAACTGTGCCAGCCCAGGTGGGGACAGAAAGCGACCAGGGTCGCTTTCTCCTGCTCACTTTCCCCATGGGCTTCCAGAGGGATAGCGCCCCCTACAGGCACTGGGCATATCTCCTGTTTGTTGCATTTCCTTCATGGACACCCAGCCCAGCAACTGCCTGTACCTAGAAGGCCAGGGGACATCAAAACAACACCCAGATGCCATTGTTTGGCTCCCAGTTATAATTTGTGGTAAGACACAGGGACTTCCAGCCTGGGTCAGGACCGCGGAGTTCCTCCTGTGTTTTCAGTCTGCTAGTCTAGGGCTACACACCTGCGAGTAATGTCTTCTGTTATATCTACCCTAACAGAGACTCGTTTGGAAAAATAAAAGAGATGCCATTCCACAGTTAACCTGTGAAATGCACGGATCCCACAAGGATGCATATCCTGCCTGGGGAGGGCCCATTTTATCATGTAACCGTGACATTTGTTGCCCTTTGTCTGGTGACCTCATCAAGATGGAGACAGCAGTGTGACTCGGCTGCCATATTGACTAGTGACAACATCTGGATGGTGAGGGCCAAGAACCAATCATATGACAGGAACCAAGATGGCAGCACCCCTAAACCTGCCTGGTACCACTGAGTCCTAGGAGCATTGCACCCCTAGAATTTCCTATACCACAGGCATTTGGTCACAGGTCCCAATCTTCTTCTGGTTTTGGTTCCTCTCCTTCCTGGATGCCTAATGAGGTCATGGAAATGGGAGACCCTGGGGAGAGGCCATACCAGCTCTATTGCCAGTGAGAAGGTCAATGCGTTCTTATATCAAACTAAGGAGGTAAACCAGGCCACCATGGTGGAAATTTTTTCAATGTTTGACATATTGTTTTATATGATGTGTTTACTGGTCTTTAGAGGGGACTGAAGAGTTCTCCCAACCATGAGCTTCTAGCACTAGCCAAACACCATTGGGAAATGGTTGCGGTGACCAGATCTGGGAGGCGCATGTGAACTTACAGCAGGCCGGGGCTGCGTCTTGGGTACGTTGGAACCGAAAGATAGATGCTCAGGCGCTAGACAAGCTGTCCCTGGATGGTTTGGGCCATAATGCAGCCTTTTGAGGAAAGAAATCGCCTTGCTAGGTTATTTCTGCTCTGTCCCTGCATTTCTCTGTGCAACACTAAGAATCTTCTTTTCTGACACACAGAGGCATAAAAACCAGTTCCATCCTAAGATGAAGGGGCTCTCAGGTTGTCAGCCAACAAAAATCATCCAGAGGGCACTGCTGGGAGTGTTTGTCGTCCCCCACCCCGACCCCAGACCACTGTCATCATCAGTCACTTTAAACACTGCGCCGGAACACTGACTTGCCCCACAGGCTGGGACGTTCCCTGCTGGAAGAACGACCAGAACCCAGATGTCCTGCCTTCAGCATCAGTCTCTTCCGCATCAGCAAGTCACAGGCCCCTGCAGGCGACATATGTGAGACACAGAAAGCATAGAAACAGGGCCAGCAAGATGACTCAGTGGGTAAAGGTGTTGGCCACCAAGTCTGATGGCCTGAGTCGGATCCTGAGGACCCACACAGTGAAAGGACTGAGGCCTGCAAGTTGTTCTCTGGTCTCTACATGTGTGCTGTCATGCACACACACACACACACACACACACACACACACACACACACACACTAAAATGAGTAAATAGATAAATATAATTTGTTTAAAAAAAAAAAAGGAAGCTCTCACAACAACCGAAGAGTCCGTAGACGAAAACATGCACAGAAAGGATAAAGAAACCCACCAGGGACTTGCACAGAGCCACAGACAGATGTCACAGCTGGCATCTGGCATGAGAACAGAAACTCTGGAAGCTGAAAAAGATCCAGACAGAGAAAGCCCACAGCTAAGGACACCCAGCTATCTCTTCCTTAGAGGAACGGCTCTTGAATATTCCTTCTCTCTCTCTGAGGCGGAGAAGCAAATACATAGTTTTAATTTTCACCTGGAAAAGTGCCTGGAGCGAGCCGACTGTTGGAAAACTCAACTAGAGCATTGTTTAAAAATCAAAGTTCTCAGTGTTTCTGGGGTTTTCAGGCGCTCTAATGTAAACACACACCAGAGCTGCCTGCGCTATCTGAGCTGGAGTCTGTGTAGGAGAGCAACTTTTGAAACAATGTCTTTGGACTGACGTTGGGTTGGCAACTCCGGGCAACCGATGGTACAGGCAGACCCTGGAAGTTAACTGAGAAGACTTGCTCCTTCAGAGTCCGAAACTCAGCTACTAGCTAGGGCCAGGGCTGACTTTTAACTGAGACAAACATCAGGAGGGAAGTGTGATATCACTGGGATAAGGTTGCCACTTCTCTGTGTAACTCTCAAACTCTCTGAAATAGTGTCTGGGGGGGAGGGAGGGTGTAAATCTGGAAAGTTCCACCCAAACTGAGCAACAGGAAAGGCCTGGGGAAGAGAGGAGAGTCACGGTCCTATGCGGTTCAAATTCATTTTAAATACCTTACACAAAGACCTGCTCCCAGCTGAACTCCCCGGAATAAAGAGAAGTTTTTAGTTTTTCTCCTAAATGGCAGAGTCTCCAGAAGGCACTACACTTTTTAGGGACCAAGGATCCGGTTCGACCCTACCCAGTCTGTGGAATTGGTGAGCGTCAGTTTTTCCGCAGGTGGGTATGTCGTGGGATTCCACCTGTGAGTGGGAACCCTCGGGATCTGTGTGTCCCTAGCCGGGCCTCATGTCCTGTCCCAGCCTCAGCATCCCCCGCCCAGGACCGAGCCACAGGAGTGGAGGGGTTTGTGGGTGGGCGCGGGACTCCATGGAGGCTGCAGAGTGGGTAGCGGCAATTCTACCCCAAGTCCCACACCACCGACCCCCGGCCTCACCTGGCGTCCCTTCCCCTCCCCGGCGGCCCCGGGGACACTCACCGCGCGCGCCGGCGGCTCAGCAGCAGCAGCAGCAGCAGCAGCAGCACGGCCAGGAGGCCGAGCAGAGCGGCCCAGGACATGGCCCGAGTGTGCGCGGCTGCAGGGTGGCAACAGGTCACCGCCACCAACACTGGACCGCAGGATCCCCAGCCCAGCCAGCCCAAGACCCCCACTCTAGGGGCCCGACTGGAAAACGTGGGATGGAGAGGGAGGAGCAGGAGAAAGGGATGGCCCGGCTGCCGCCGAGGGGATTGGGGGAGGCAGATTCTGGCGGAGATGGGAGGGGGCAAAGAGGAGGAGGCTGGACCAGAGCGACCAGGGGAGCCTCCCCCGCCCACCCTGACCTGCGTTTCCCTCTCTGCAGTCTGAGCTTGAGCTTGGGACTGTTCACTTCTCAGGGGAACTAAGACCGCTCAGAACTGCAAGCCCGCGGTCCTGACTGTGTGAGGATCCAAGCAGAGACTCAGGATCCTGTCTGTGGTCACAGTACTTTAGGAAGTCAGCCCTTTGCCTGCTTTGCACCCCCACATTTACACTCTGGGAGGGCTTGGGCTTAGCCTATCGGACAGTTTCTTTCCAAGGCCAGTGGTCAAGGCTCTACTTACCTGCGAGCAGCTGATGTGTCTGTCAAAAAAGGGAAACTGCAGACTTTTGGGGACCCAGGTGGAGCTGGACCACCCCAGTCCTGGCACTTGTCGTCCCTCCCCGCCCTGTATCTCCCCATTTGCTCAGACCATCTCCCCAGTTGTTACCCCAATTTGCCCTCTGGGTCTGAGCTCATTTTCTGATGCCAAGTCTCCCCACAGTATCAGAAGGCCCTACCAGAGCTTAGCCTGCCTATCGGACCTGTAATCTCAGCCCTCAGAGGTAGAGGCAGGGAGAGCAGGACTTTAAGGCCAGCTATGGCTACACCATGAGTTGAAAACCAGTCTGAGCTTCATAAAACCCAGCACACACACACACACACACACATACATACACACACACACACACACACACCTGCTACCAAGACCCTTCTGCAGAACCTTCCCTGTACCTGCGCAGAGCCTACCATGGCTCCCTGTCACTCAGAGCACAGCTGTATCCCCACATGGTCCCCCAGGAACAAGCATACCTGCTGACCCCACCAGCACCACTAGACCTTGTCCTGTCCTCTGATCACAATGGTACCCTTGTCCTTGCCCCAAAGAGCTGAGCTTTTGGGTCTAAAGGTTTGCAAGTCGAAAACCTACTACCTTAGTTTCTCTGTATTCCAGAAGAAATCAGGAAACAGAGATTGACAAATGAGAACGGACTTATTTATGGTTTGGCAAATCAGGGTAAGACCTAATCTCTCTCACCTTGACTATGGCAGTCTAAAAATTTATAGAGACTCATGAGACAAGGGGAGGAAGGTATTGTCAGCTCTTCCCTTGAGTACTTTCCAGCAGGATGACTGGGGCCCCAGGCTGTCTCCATCACCTCGGCTCTCAGCATGGGGGTCTGTTCTATGTCCACAAGCCGATGGCCCCCACCAACACTTTATTTACTTATTTATTTAGTCTATTCCTTACTGAGTCTTGGTAGATGTGAGATTCCACACCATCTATTGGACCAGTGTGAACATTTCTGAGCTCCCAGAAGCCAAATACTGACTGCAAGGATGCAGCCAGCCCAGCAAGTGGGAATAGTGCTTGCTTTTGCCTAAGTACCCAGCTGCAACTGCGCTGGAAAGTTTGCTGATGTCTCTGTGGTCCAGGCTGGCTTGGTCTCTTGCCCTGTGCCCTTTGGTTTTAGTTTCCTCCCTTGTGTTGGTGCAATTTCTGAACACATTGCTGCTTGATTGTCCCTCACTGTAGGGTCTTTTCACTTGATCTAATCTGATACTACAAGGAGAAGACAGTGGCCAGGCATAGGCCAGTACCCGAAGCTTACTTTCTTGACAAAAATTAAACATCTGAGAAGTTTAGAAGATCTAGTAGATTTTAGGTTGTTTACCTGGAATCTCTTCTTAATTTTTTAAAAATAATGATGTGTATATGTATGTTTCTGTGTATGGGTATGTGCACATGAGTGCAGTGTCTGCGGAAGCCAGAAGAGGGCATCAGATCCACAGGCACTGGAGTTACAAGAGGTTGTGGGCTGCCTTGCACAGACGCTGAGAACTGAACTTAGGTCCTCTACAAGAGCAGTATGCTCTCCTAACCCCTGAGCCAGCCTAAACTCTTACATTTTGAAGAACTCTCTGAGTCTCCAGTAAAAATAATCCCTTTCCATCTCTGCACTTCTACACCTGGCCAGAGCTCTGTCTCAAGGCCCACTCAGGCTGCTTCTTTGACTAATTGTCCAGTAGAAGCTTCTCCATCTTTCTCTTTGAGGTCACCTTTAAGTTGGGCTACCAGAGGGTTGACAGTTGACAGTCTAAATTTTGGATCCAGATGCATTCCTGCTGCTGGGATAAAATATTCTGATGAAAAGCAATTTGGGTGAGAAGGGGCCTCATTTCCATCTACAGTTCCAGGTGACGGTTCATCATGATGGGGAAGTCAAGCAGGAACTTGGAACAGCTAGTCACAACATATCACCAGTCAAGAGCAGAGAGAAATGAATGCACACATGCTCACCTGATTGATTGCCTGTGCTCAGCTGTCTTCCTTCAATCTTACTCAGTTCAGGATTCCCCTACCTGGAGAATGGTGCCTGGGTCTGCCCACATCAATTAATTAAGCCAGTCTCTCATGGATACAGCTACAAGCTAACCCTATGTAGACGCCCCTCATTGAGTCCCTTCCCAGGTTGTGTTGAGTTGACCCAGTAACCACCATATCATGTAATTGACCAGGGTTTGTGTTCCAGGATTGTAGCCAAAGTATCAACAGATACAAAGTTTCAAAGGAGGACTCCAAGGTGTCGTTTTCAGTGTGTGTGTGTGTGTGTGTGTTGGTTCCGGGGTCCCGCAGTCCCGCCGGTCGGCGGCTGATGTCCCACCCGCAGCAGTCTGGGATCCATCTTGCTGGCCGGGCGAGCAGACCTAGACCCAAGCGGTGTGAAGGCGCGGCCCCGGGATCCATGGTTGGGTGACCTTTCGAGGAGCTGTCCACCCGCGGACCTGAGAAATGTGACGAGCTGCGAAGAAGGCCTGGGAGACAGCGTCTGGTGGACCCGAACTCTTTATTCCAAGGGCTTTTTCTCTTTTAACATCTTTCCCGGGAAAGGGCGGGGATTTCTCCCTTGGGCGGGGAAGCCTTAATTAGCATGGCAGGGAGGGGCGCACCTGGCCTCGTGGTCTTCGCAGAGACAAAGGCATATAATTCGCCACAGGGCAGGCAGAAAGTTTGCCATTCTGTTTACTGTGAGTAGCCAGCTTCCAGGGCTCAAGAGAAGGAGTCTGCAGAGAATCCTGCCAGCCCTGGAGAGGGCGAGGACCTCTCTTGCTGCTTCCACTTTACTCTTTATCCCAGAGGCCTACACTAAGGCCCAGAAGAAAGCTGGGGACTTTAGGGTTGCATCACTCCCTGGGTGATAAATGTTTAACCCTTCGAGCTATTAGAGCAGCATGTTCAGAATTCGAGTACTTAATCACATCTAATCTATCTGTGCTCAAAAATGAAGATGTTGGCTGTGATGATGCACGCCTTTAATCTCAGCATTAGAGAGGCAGAAATCACTGGATCTCTCTGAGTTGGAAGTCAGCCTGGTCTACATAACAAGTTCCAGGCCAGCCAAGGCTACATAGAGAGACCCTGTCTCAAAACAGACAAGGAAGAAGGAGGAGGAGGAGAAGGAGGAGGAGGAGGAGGAGGAGGAGGAGGAGGAGGAGGAGGAGGAGGAGAAGGGTTAGCAAGAGGCACATGATGAAAGGAGAGAAGCGACCGCTGTGAGCTGTCCTCTGACCTCCACATGAACGCTGTGGCACCTGCACATGAGCGTGTACAGCCCCACGTGCATAACAATCAATAAAATACAAATTAAAAAAAGATGACTTCCAGTGTCGTGTATCAATAACAATTGCAAAACTCTTGAATTTCATGTCCTAGCTAAACTTGTTAAGTGGCGCTCTCAGCAACTTCACAGATGTCACTTGCTGATTAACGTGTGTGTGAACTCACATCCCTACTCTGCTACAGGAAAAATCTAAGAGTTAATTTGATTTTTGTCTTGTCTCTGAATCTTTTTTGAGTGTGTGTGTGTGTGTGTGTGTGTGCGCGCGTGTGTGTGTGTAAGCCAGAGGACAATATTACATGTCATTCCTTAGACCTTGAGTTTGAGATAGGTCATCCCACAATCCTTTAGCTGCCTAGCTATGTCACCTTTATGGTGGGAGAACTCAAAGCCCAAGGGAATGTTCTCTCCTTGTTGCCTATGACTGTGAGAGAGGGACGACAAGAATTCCTCCACAGCAACTTCACTCTTCCCTGGGAGATCTCAATGAGCCATAATGGCTCTGCCAGAGAGCAGTGAGCAGGTGCAGATCTTGAAGAAGCGAACATCTTAATCACAGATTTACATAAAGCCACTTGCCTAGAACTTGTCAAGTGGTCTCAGCTGCCTGGCCAGTGAACCCCAGGGATCTACCTGCTTCCTCCTCTCCAGTGGGGATTACAAGCACACCACCAAGTCCAGTCTTTATTTTTTTTAAGTTAGGTTTTTGTAGCCAATAGCTACTGTGTGAGTCCACAGAGAAGACAAGGAGACACTTTCATAAGTGTGCAAAAACTCTCCCAGACCTCAGCAGAGGGAATTGTCATCGCAAGTGCCAAACTGGACAGCAGAACCCTGATCTTAAGTGTTTTTATTGAAACAGAAGCTCCTTGGGTGTTACAAAAACTCCACCCTCTCATCCAAAGGTCTATTTGCATAATAAAGGAAACCTATGGCTTAATTTCATCCCACGATCCTTTAGCTGCCTAGCTATGTCATCTTTATGGTAGGGGAACTCAAGGCCCAAGGGGAGTATTCTCTCCTTGTTGCCTGAGACTGTAGGAGAGGGACTACAAGAATTCTTCCACAATAACTTTGCTCTTCACTCAGTGATCCACAATGAGATCTCAGTGAACTACAATGGCTCTGCCAGAGAGCAGTGGCAGGTGCAGATCATGAGGAAGCAAACACCTTAATCATTGATTTACATAAAGCCAATGCCTGTAGCTAATACAAACTGCCAAGGCTTAGACAGCCCTTCCCCCCAAAATGTACAAAACAATTATTATAAACATAACTAGAAATAGACTTCTCCAACAGATTTTATTTTTATTTTTAATTATGAGTATATGAGTGTGAGAAAGTATGTGAATCTTGCATATGAGTGCAGTATCCAAGATGGTTAGAAGAGAGCACTAGCTCTCCTGGGGCTATTACAGACAACGGTGAGCCACCTAGTGTGGATGACTGGAACCCAACCTCTCTGCAAGAGCAGCACACACTCTTAACTACTAAGCTATTTCCCACTTACACATAAGCACATACACACACCATACACACAAAAATAAGAACAATTAATAAAAAGAATCTTTAACAAACATATACATGTGTGATCTTTTTTCTTCTTCATGTGTGTCTTTGCGTGTGAGTACAGTGCCCACAGAGGCCAACAGAGGGTTTCTGATTCTCTGAGGCTGGAGTTACAGGGAGTTTTGAGGGGTCCCATGTGGGAACTCATAACCCAACTGGGGTCATTGCAATCACAGCAATCTCTCTTAACTTCTGAGCCGTATCCTCTGCCCGGCATTCTCTTCTTTTAAATTGCAGCACGCATATGGAGGTCAGAGGACAACTTGCAGGAGTTAGTTCTCTCCTTCAACCAGGTGGGTCCCTGGGATTGAACTAAGGTCTTCATGACTGGCAGACCAGTGCTTTAACCTGCTGAGCCATTTTTGCCAGCCCAGGCATCCAAGATCTTATATGTAGTCCTTCCTTCCTAAAATCTCCTATTTAACAATTACAAGCCTGAAAAATAAACCCACAGCAACAACCTAATCAAAATGCTGATGGACGTCGTGTACAGGGATTTTGGTCTCATCTCCATAACTGTGCATCAAGCTATGCATATGTCTCAGCACTCTCGTGCGTGGTGGCCTCCATATATCAAGAAAACGTCATAAAGAATTACGTTTGGATTCACCCAATGTGTTTCAAATAATGTATTTTGATTAACAACAAAAAATATTTTTATATCCTCCTGTTTTTTGTGTCTCTTGGCTACTCAGCAAGAAAATAAACGTAAATTTAATTTATTTCTTAGAATCTAGGTTAGAAGAAAATCCTTATCAAAATCTTTATAGCTAATAGAAAAGAATTTAACCTAAAATTTTTATCTTGTGGGCGGCGTGGCTCAGCCGGCGAAGGTGCTAGCTGCCAAGCCCGCCGTTCGGAGTGAATCCCTGGGACCCACGGTGGAAGCAGAGAACTGACTCCCACGTTGTCCTCTGACCTCATGTGCTCAGTCAGTGGCATGTGAGTCCCCACACAGAACGTGCAAATTTAAATGCAAATAGTTTTTTCTGGAAATTTTGGCTTTCTGGATCTTTATCCCATAACAGTGACACCCCCAAACCAAGCAACACGGCTACTTGTGCCTCAGACAGCTGAGGCAGTGAGGTGGTGAGGTCCCAGCCATCGCCCCGCCTCAAATGTGGAGATGAAGATTTAAACAGACTCCAAGCTGACTGTGGTGGCGCACACCTTTGATCCCGGCATGAAGAGACAGAGGCAAGCAGACCTCTGAGTCCGAGCCCAGCCTGGTCTACACAGAGACCCTGTCTTGTGTGTATGTACGTCAGTTAAACAAAGTAAATAAATAACAGATACCACAGGTGCTGCAGATGAGCAAACCCAGAGACCCAAGGCTCAGCTCAACGAGACCCAAGCCAGGCTGGTGGACCAGGGCCAGCCAGTCCACAGAAGTCCCAGCAGACCAGGAGAGACCCCTTGCAAACAAAACCTGAGCTTCCCTGTCACATAGCCAAGCAACTCTTCAGCCCAGGCCTCAGTGACGCGTTTCTCCCAGGCTCCTGGCTTCTTTCAAAACATCTTTACAAACTAGTGCCAAGACAAAACAAATCCAGGTCCTGACCCCGGGCATTTACCAGGGACATTCCAGACCATAACACCGATCAGTAAGCTTCCAAAATAAGACCGGGGAAGGATCTGAAGTCTCTCACTCTGTCCATTTTTCACTGTGAACCACTCCTGGCCTCTCAAAAGAGACACCCTCAGGGCAGCTGTTACCCCTGCATTGTCAGGGCAGCTGTTACTCCTGCATCCTCAGGGCAGCTGTTACCCCTGCATCCTCAGGGCAGCTGTTACCCCTGCATCTGAACTGTAGGGCTTGTTAGCCACTGTCCTCCAAGTAGGGTAAAGCGAAACCGTTACCAGACACGGAGGTCCACAACCTGCTGCCTCAGTTTCCCTGTGTTCCAACAGAAATCAGGAAACATAAAGGATTTAAGAAGGGAATTTCTTCCATGGTGCCCACGACAATCTTATGATCTACCGAGTCCAGGAGACAAAGGCCAGAAGCTACGTGGGTTAGCTGTGGACTGTCAGGTTGGCCCCTGGTGCGTATGGGGACTTTGCCCCCCCTTTTCTTCATTGAGTCGCTTGGCAGCATGAAGAATCTGCTGTAGCCTACAAGTTTCACTGTTACAATCTCACACTGACCCCAGGACCTTTGCTACTCCCTGTCTCCAGAATCTTTTCCCTTGAGAGACTTACACAGCTTACCCCTATGCTCGTGTTCCCACGTCTCTGCATGACTGCCCCCTGCTCAGAGCAGTGTCTGACTATCCTAGTTCATTCCTGCTGCTGGGATAAGAAAGAAGAAAGAAAGAAAGAAAGAAAGAAAGAAAAGAAAGAAAGAAAGAAAGAAAGAAAGAAAGAAAGAAAGGAAGGAAGGTGGGAGGGAGGGAAGAGGAGGGAGGGGAGAGGAGGGTGGGAGGGAGGGGAGAGGAGGGAGGGAGGGAGGGAGGGAGAAAAGAAGGAAGGAAAGAAGGAAGGAAGGAAGATACTCTGAGAAGCCAGCATGGTGGCACACGCCTTTATCTCAACACGTGAGGCAGAGGCAAGCAGACCTCTGTGAGTTTGAGGCTAGCCTGGTCTACATAGCAAGCTCCAGGCCAGCCAAGGTACGTAAGGAGACCCTGTCTCAAAATAAAACAAAAAAAGCACCCTGACAAAAAGTCAGTCAGAGAGAAGGGGTCTTTCAGCTCACAACTCCATCACAGCAGGGAAGCCAAGGCAGGAGCCCGAGGAAGCCACTGGTCACACCACGCCCACAGTGAAGACCAGAGAGGAATGGATGCACGCAAGCTCACTGCTCAGCTCCCTCTACTCCTACAGTCCCAGGCCCCACAGCTAGGGAATGGTGCCTCCCACTTTCACGGTGACTCCTCCCTCCTCAGTTAAGGCCATCAAGCCAATCCCCGGAGGCATGCCCAACGGCCGGCCGGACCTCTTCCCAGATGACTCTAGATTGTGTCAAACAGACATTCAAAAAGCAACCATGACACTGACATTAATCCGACACTGTCACAAGTACTTCCTGTAGCCTGTCCCTGCTTCTTGGACCTCATGTTAGGGACGCGCTTACCTGCCTGCCTCACGCTGACCTTCAAGACAGACATGTGGATCTCGAGTGAACTCAAAGGATTCAGAACGGCAAGAGACAAAAGAAGTCTCCAGAATGTCGCGTTTATGTCTGCTGCCTGTCTGCTGGTGAAGCCAACAGTCCCCACAGGCTGTGAACGGGCCTTGGGGATGCTCCTCGGGACTCTCTAAGGGTTCACAGCCTGCTCAGCAGCTTCCAGTCCCCAGGTAGTGTGCCCTTTCCTATGCCCTAGCTGTGGAGAACAGATGAAATTTCAGTAGAAGGACAGCCAGCCAGAGTGCCTGACTGACACGGAGCAACCATCTATGTCAGCCAACCAAAGTTTCTGCTTCTTCCAGTCGAGCTGCTCAGTGTCTGATCAGGGCCTCCGTGTTCTCATCTGAGCAACGGAAACCGCCTGTCCTTCCTCCCAAGTCTGTGTGAGCCAAAGGACAGACGATGAAGTCAGCCAGTCCAAGGCTGGGCTCAGTACATGTTAGCTCTTTTTCCAGCAGAGACTTAGCCTGAATCCCTCCCAGAAGCCCTCTTCCCCATCACATACTAGGGAAGAGGGTGTGGTGGTTCCAAAGAGAACGGCCCCCACAGGCTCATGTATTTGAATGCTTAGTTGGTGGAACTGTTTGGGAAGGATTAGGAGGTGTGGCCTTATTGGAGGAAGTTTGTCACTTGGGGGCTGGATTTGAGGTTTTAAAAGCCAATCCATTCCCAGCCTCCCCCCACCCCCCGCCCCTTGCCTCCAGCTTGTGAATCTGCTGTAAGCTCTCAGCTACCATGCCTGCCTACCTGCTGCCAGGCCCCTTGCCATGGTGGCCACAGACGCTAACCCTCTGAAATCATGAGTCTCAAATTAATTTTTTTTTATAAGTTGCTCTGACCATGGTGTTTTGTCATGGCAATAGAGAAGTAACTAAGAGAGCAAGTATGTGCTCACTCTTGGCTCCCCTCCCCCAGGTGAACTTGGGGAACTGGGGCTTTGTTTGACCCTTCCCAGGAAGTATGGGAAGCCCTCATTGTGAGCTTTGTCCAGAGGTTGGCACCTTCCAGATTCCTGTTGGGGCTACTGGGAATTAAATTGTCTTTCTTCCTCTTTGCCCCCTCTTCTTTGGAGGTGCTTTGGGGGGGGCAGGGTGGGAAGCCGGTGCACTGAGCTAGTGGAGTGAACAGGCCAGGAGCGCCTGCCTCTAGACTTCAGCTCAGTGCAGTAAGCGGATGCCAGTGGTAAGACCCAGGTCACACGGCTCTCTGACACCCGGGGAGGGCTCATCGGTGTGGGGAAACCACTAGGGGTGCTCACCCAGGAGAGCTCAGGACCACTGCCTGGCTGGCTACTTCATTTCATCACATCAGGACTACGGTACATCGCAGGCTAAGAGGGGGTCAGACTCCAGCTGTGGCAATTTGGAAGAACACACAGGTGTGCGCGGTGGCACCCTGTAATCCCAGCACATCAGAGGACCCGGCTCTGAGGTCATCCTCAGCTACGTGCTGGGTTTGAGGCTAGCCTGAACTACGTAAGATCCTAGAGACAATTCACCAGTTAAAAGCCTGTGCTGCTCTTGCTGAAGACTTGGGTTCCAATCCAGGGACTGACATGACTGCTCACGATCATGAAAAAAACATAGTTCTAGGGGATCCAACACCCTCTTCTGGCCTCGTGGACACCAGGCACCCACTTGGTGCACATACGTTCATGCAGGCAAAACACACACGTGTAAAATAAAATAAACACCTTAAAAATACTCCGAAAGCCAAACTCACCATACCTCTCAAAATTCCCACCAGTCACCCTACACCCCTCACCCCACCCCCCCATGGACGCCTCCCTCTGGGACTTGAACCCCTATGTCATGTGGGTGCTCAGAGGGTAAGGAGCCCCAGCTTTCTCTTGGAGGAGTCTCTGCAGCCAGATGTCCCCTGTCCGGAAGCGGGCCGACAGCTGGGTGAATCTCCACTCGGCTCAGCCTCTTCTCTCCTTCCGGAGGCCACACAGTCAGTCACAAGGATAACGTGAGGACACAGCCCCTCGGAACAGGGGCCTGTTGGGAACACATGGCCCTCTGCTCCTCGCTGTGACCTGGCTTCCCCGTCCCAGGATCCGGTTTGCTTTGTGTCTGTGGCCGAAGACTACAAACTGTCCAGAAGGGAAAAAACACCATGTGCTGCTCTCATCGAAGCTGAAAACTGGCCCATCGGAGAAGCCCTGGCTTCAGCTGGCAACTTAGGACACCTGGATCTTTTTCGCAGCTCATTTGATCCCCACACAGACCCTATGGAGAGGGTACGTTATCTCCAATCTTCAGAAGGTGAACTCAGAGAGGGTCAGCAACTTGCCCAAGGCCACACAGCATGTCCTAGGGTAGGCTGGAGTACGAGCCTGTGGTGCCCACTTGGCTTTACGACTCACACAGAGGCTCCAACCTCCATACCCGGCTTGTGCTGTTCCCTGGCCGCATGCCTTCTTTCCCACGTTCTGTGGGTGGTGAACATCAGTTATGGGTACAGGAAGAGGGGTGTCACGAACCGGAGGACCTACCAAGATAGTGTCCTTCCAGCTTTCTGCTGCCGCTGTGAAGACTCCTGAGACGCTCACCCCCAAGGGGAAGGATTCCTGCTGTCTGTGATGCAGGCTGGCCTTTGTGAGAATGGGTCCCTGATGAGGCAGGACACTGTCACTGTGAGCTTGTGACTGAAGGGTTCATAGCACCCAAGAAGCAGAGGGCTGGGGGGGCTGGGGTCACAGAGGCCCACCCCCTCCAACCAGACCCCACTTTCCAGTTCCCACTACGCCCAAGAGGTCCTCTGACTTAAAAGTTCATCAGTGAATCAAACCATCAATGCCGTCAGCACCTCACGACCCACCTCCCCAAAGCCCGCCTCTGAACACGACCGCTCGGGGCACCGTGCCTTCAATGCATCAGGCTTTGTGCTGCATTTCACCTCCAAACTAGAACAGAATGCACTCCAGAGGAAGTCAGAGGGGGTTGGGAGAAAGGGGGAGAGCGGAGAGAGAGGGAGGGGAGCAGGGAGTTGTGGGGGTGGGGGCAGGATGGAAAGGAGGGGCAGGAAAAATAGGGGCTCAGAGAGTTCTAAGAAGCCTGAGGACTCCCACATCCCTCGTTGAGCATCAGGAAACATGGCCAACACCCAGTGCAAAAGGAGCCACTGTCTCCGGCCACAAGGCCCCAACTAGGGAGCCCTGAGAAGCCCCTGGCAGCTGTGTCCAGTGTCCCTCGTCTGTCCCTGGTGCAAGGCGACACCCTCCACTCTCAGGTGCTAACAGTCAAGTGAAAAGATGGGGACCCAGACTGCAGTCTCCGCTGCTCTGTGACGTATCCCAGCAAGCACTGCTAATGAATGGTGCCAACCTGCATGCTAGGGAAGGTACGGGGTGGGGACTGTGGAGACCGAATCCAGATGTCCATCCCAAATGACCCAGCCTCTCAGTCCCAGCCAGTATGGCTGGGCACAGAGACTGGTCCCAGAGGCCAGGTCTCCCGACTTAAGAGAAGCCAGAAATAGCAGCTCAAGATATTTCAAGACACAGGAAGCCAACAGCATATATCTGTCTCCTAGTTTGAGCCTCAGAGTCTAGCTCTGCCAGGAGCCTGTGTTCTGGAACAATCTGTAGTTGTCTGCATAAGAACCAGCCCCAAAGTGCTGTGAGACCAAGCAGAGAGGAGGACAGACCCAGGATGGCACAGTGGGAGCCACAGGACCTCAGTTACGAACACTTAGCAACAGCAAGACCAACTGACTTGCACAGAACTGCTGAGGTCAAAGGTGACTCCACCCTGTGAAGTCCTGGTGTCTGACATTAAGGTCAGGCTTGCTTCCCTGTCTCTCCCCACCCCCCTGCCTTTTTCTTACAATTTGCTAAGAAACTACAAGAAATACCAAGGGTTACTCAGGCTCAGTCATAGACTCAAGTGGCAATGACTCCAGGATTCAATGCTTGCCAGCAAGATGGCTCAGCGGTCAGAGCAGGAGCTGCACACGCCTCGCAGCCCAAGGTTTAATCCCTGGATCTCACCGCAGGAGGAGAAAACTGACTCCCAAAAGTCTTCTGACCTCCAGGTGTCCACGCAGGTACACACACGTGCATACACACACACACACACACACACACACACACACACACACACACAGAGGCACACACCACACACACAATAAAATACAAAGGACAAAGTATAATAAATTTGTAAGTACCCACACCAGGTATTTAACTCTCCTGCACTGTGCCAGCCTCGCTGTTGGGAATTTTAGAGAAGGAAGGGAGAGCTAACTCACTTCAAGTTTTTGTGCAGCAGATGAATCATGTCTAGGTCAGAAACCAAAGGAAGCAAGAAATGACTTTTCCCCAAAACCCAGGACTGAGAGCTCTCAGCTGCAGCAGCCTCCCGGGGGAGGGCCAGGATTAGGTAGAGAATGTGCTTGGAACAGACCCAGAGGCCCAGGGCACCCCAGAGGGACACAGAGCTGGCCGGCAGCCTCTGCTTCACCTGAGCCTCAGCTGCGGCTGGGAGGTGGCCGTTCACTCTGTGTCTCTGTCTCATAGGCTGTCATCCACTTTGAGTGCCCAGGGCTCCTAACCAGCCACTTTGGCAGTCCGGAGTGGAAAAGATGACGTAGCCAGCACTACCTCCACCTCCTTAACTTCTGCAGCCCTGCCCAAGGCCCGGCCTGGCAGGAGGACAGAGACGAGGCCCCATTGCCCGTCCCTCTGACCCTCACACACCCCGGAGCTGGCTCTCCTGCCACTTTGCAGGCCCCCCACCCCCCCAGCCAGGGAACCTGCCTTTCTCTGTGGAAAATGAGGACCAGTTATGGCTGTTCTCCTTGTGTCCAGAGTTGCTAGAGGGACCCCCCAAAAATGGAGGGGGACAGGGACAGGGCTGCCTAGCAACACTCTCCCTTCCTCTGCACCAAAGCATCGGGAAGAAAAAGGAAACAGGCAGCACAGGCAGCAGTGAGGGCCTGTGGACTTCAGAGTGTAGAGGATGCTTCCCCAAAGCAGCTGATAGAAAGGAGTCACAGGGGAGGGGGTTCGATGGGGAGGGGTCAGTGGGGAGGGAGAAGGGGGTAGGGGTCAGCAGGGTCAGTGGGGAGGGGGTCAGTGGTGACATTCTGGGAAGCTTGCCAGGGTCAGAAGCATTCCCTTAACCTCAGCACTCGGAAGGCAGAGGCAGTTGGATCTCTGTGAATCTGAGGCCAGCCTGTCTACATAGCAAGCTCCAGGCTAGCCTAGTCTACATAGTGAGACCCCCATCTCCAAACAAAATAAAATGCTTTCCAGGAAGTAGTTGCATTCTCTACCGCTACAAATGGAGAAGGGTGGGCAGGAACGTGGCGGGTGCCTATCATCCCAGTACTGGGGAGGCTGAGGCAGGAACAGTCTTACACAGCATGACTCTGTCTCAAACAAACAAAACAAACAGTTTCCAAATCAGGTTGGCATGAACTGTGGTGTGCGTGTTGTTGCATCGAGACAGGATCTTGCTATGTATTCTAAGTTGGCCTCGAACTTGGAGAAGTGGGGAGAATCCTCCTGCCTCAGCCTCCCCAGTGTTGGGGCCACCATGCCTAGCTGGAAAACAAAATGTAAAGGTCTTAAAACATTTAAAAACAATCGAATGACAATTGGGTCTGTGAAGGAACACAATAAAGCAGAAGTTTAGTAGCTCAGAAGGGACCTGTAGCCATAAGATGGAATGAACATGAGGTGGCCATGGCAGAGGGGTGGGTGGGGTGCTTGTGTACCCTGCATTTCAGAAATACACCCTGCACTGGGTAGAGGAGACACAGCATGCGTTTACCACAGCTCGGCATGTGCACACCATCCTGTCGGCCCTGGGTGGATGTGGCAGAAACCAACTAGGTTCAGTGATTTCAGAAGTGCCTGAGGGGCTGGAGAGATGGCTTAAAGGTTAAGAGCCCTTGCTGCTCTCGCTGCTCTTGCTGAATACCTGAGTTCAGCTCCCAGTTATATCAGAAGGAGGAGGAAGAGGAGGAAGTGGAGGAGGAGGAGGAGGAGGAGGAGGAGGAGGAAGAAGAAGATCTGAGCCCAGACTTACAGAGAGCAGGGCAGAGTGCAAGGGGTGATCAGGAGAGAGGCACAGATGACACACATCTCAGCCACGTGACGGAGAGGGTAGCTTGAGCACTGGAATGACTAACCACCTCTGTCCTTCCGTCCCCCGTTAAGCCAACTGGCTGGAGATGAGACAGAAGGCTGTTTTGAGGGCGTTAACCTGCTGGCTTCTCAGAGTGCTGGCTCTGTGAATAAAGCACAGCTCAAAACTCAGTTCCTGCCTCTGCTCATTGGCCGGCAGTGAGGGCCCTGGTTATAATCACACAGGGCAAAGAATGGAGGGGGGGGACGGACATGAGAGGAATTGAGACAAATTGGAGCTGCATGTGGTGATGTGGTGGCTCTGCTGCAAACCCAGCACTTAGGAGGTTGATGCAGGAGGATTGCGGTGAGTTTGAAGCTAGGCTGGGATACATAGTGAGTTCCAGGCCCAGCCTGGGCTATACAGTGAGACCTTGTCTCAAACAAACAAAAGACGAACTTGGAAGGAGCATAAATACAGTGATGGAAATAGTCATGGGAACGAGAAAGGAGAAACAAGTAGTCAGAGCTAAAGCATTAGCAAGACTAGAAGAAGAAGCGTAAGTACAGAGAGCAGGGATGAGCCAACAGATGCACAGCCCGGGTCCGCAAAGAAATGCAAGACACCTGGAAAGAGCGAATATGCAGAGACAGAGCGCACACTCGGGAGACGGAGGCACAAAGGATAGCCTGAGCTGCACAGCGAGGCTAGAGAATCAGGCCTGGCAGCGTACCCATGTCACAGCTCTTGGGCTCCATGAGACTGTGTCTCAGACAAACCGGGCTGGAGCCTATCTGAATTCAATCGCAGGTTCACAAGGTGGCAGGGGAGAACGACTCCAGAGAGTTCTCCTCTGACCTCCCCGCAGCATGGTGACACACGTGTGCTAGCAGCTAGCACTCACCACGCTCTAAACAAATAAACGCAAAGAGATGATCTGGACTGGAGAGATGGCTCAGTGGTTAGAACGCTTGCGGAGGACCCAGGCCTGGTTCCCAGAGCCCACGTGGCAGCTCACGAGCACCTACAACTCCAGGTGCAGAGGATCTGATGCCCTCTTCTGACTTCTGCAGACACCAGGCACACAGGCGGTGCACAGACATACGTGCAGACAAATACTCATACACATGAAATGACTAAATCTTCCAAAACAGAAAACAAAAAAACATACTGTTGTGGACTTCACTGTGCCAATGTCACCCTGGAACCCTAAACTCCAGTGTGATTGTGCTTGGCTAGAAGGCTTTCCTGAAGTAATTGGAGCTAAATGAAATGCTGGTGGGCGTTATCCTGCTCCAACAGGATTGGCAACTCTGGGTTTGATTGCCCAGTGAAAGAAGGTACAAGAGTGGCCAAGCAATTCCAGACCTCTACACATGCACACACGCGTGTGCACAGGCATGCGCATAAAAGTGGAACTTTTTTCCAACTCCAACATCACTAAGATAAGGGTCTACTGTGCAAACATGAGCCTCTGAGTTCAACTCCTGGCTTCCATGAGAAAAGCCAGCTATGGTGATCTGTTCCAGCAACCCCTCCCCCACTGGAGGCAGAGACAGATAGATCCCAGAGGCTCACTGAATAGCCAGACTCAGTGAGAGACTGGGTCCCCATGAAGTGAAGGGAGATTGGGAAGGCACCATTGTGTTGGCTCAAGCCTTTCGTCCCAGCACTCAGGAGGCAGGATCGAGAGGCTTGAGGACACCCTGGGCTACATAGTGAGTTCTAGGATAGCTAGAACTACATAGAGAGACCCTGTCTTAAAAAGAAAGGGGGAGGAAAGAAAGAGCAACAGGGAGGAAGGGAGAAAGGAGGGATGAGGGAGGGAGGAAGGACAGGCACCTGATGCAGACCTCAGGTGTTGTATAGTGAGTTGTGAAACATTCCATTAAAGCTTCCGGAAGTCCATGAAACTTACATGACTCTCAAGTCTGTGGCAGAAGCCCCAGAGACAGGGGTTCTCTCTGCTGAGCTGTTTGCACATCAAGCAGAGAGTGCCAGGGTTGCAGTTTCTGTGAACCATCACCTGTGTTGGGATGGGATTTTCAGGGATGCAGGGGTCTTTGAATTGTCCCTCTGACAGTAGCTCCTCAGACCAATAAATTCATTGGTTCATCAAGTTAGACATTGGGTATCATGTCTCCGCAGGATGAAAACATGCAGTACGTGAACACATATACCCCCCAAAATTAGATTAACTCTCTAGGCACACAGTTAGCAAGGGATGTATCCGACTTACACAGAGAGAACTCGACCTGACCTTTGAGGGACACTGGGAGAGGTGGAAAGGACACCATGATCATGGACAGGAAGGTTCATAGTCACACAAGGTCTACCACCCCAGGGTGACTCAGGAGGTCAATGCTAACAGAAGTACCAACAGCCTTTTAACTCTAAAAATCAGTAACGTGGGCCCTGCTGCTGCTGGAGACCTTATCCGTGCTACACGTGGAGGCTGGAAAGCATGTTGATGTCTGTGATCTGTGTCACCACTGGAAAGCATGTTGATGTCTGTGATCTGTGTCACCACTGGAAACCATGTTGATGGCCACGACCTCATCTGCCACCAGAGACCACGTCATTGTCTGGGATCTGCACCACCATTGTGATCCGCTTTCACATCCAGGATCCGTGCTGCCAGTTCAGACCATCTTGATGCCCGTGATCCATCCTGTCTCTGGGAAGCTTGTTGCCGCCCGTGATCCACACTCCTGCTGGTACCATCTTGATGTCCATGATCCGTGCTGCACCAAAAACCATGTTGATGCCCGAGGTCCATTCTGCCACCAGCAGCATGCGCAGGAGAGCTTCTGATGCGGTGATATTAACGACTGCAGATTCCTGCCGAGAGTAAGAGACATCAAGGGCTTTGGTGTGCCCCCCCCACAACAGGAAACAGTCCAGACGAGAAGCTATTGAAGAGCCTCCCTAAAAATTGTGATAGAGATGCTGAGGTGTAGCTCTCCACAGTTGGTGCCTTCTGGTGTGTGGGGGGGGGCAGAGTCGGTTTTCTTTAAGGGTCTGCCCACCGGGAGTCTGAACATGCCCCAAAAAGTATATGGTAACACAGAATGGAAGAATGAACCTTTTTTTTTTCTTTTTCTTTTGGAAGGCACAGGGGTGGGAGGGTGGACCTGGGAGGAGTAGGAAATGGATATGATTGGGATACATTGTATGAAGTTCTCAAATAATTAATAAAAAGATTGTGAAACCTGAAAAAAAGAAAAGAAAAGCAAAAATATCTAGAAAATTCTCCAGGAAGAAGAGAAGGAGGGGTCCCAGTGAACGCCATTGGATATCAGGGCTCCACCAGGTTCGTAAAGTTGATAATTTAAGCTCTTCTGCATTGGAGTATCAATAGATTAGTGGGAAAAATAGCCTAGAGATAACCCAAATCCATTCAGAAACGAATATGCAGTAGAAATCAATGTGGAGCCAGCCTTGGTGGTGCAAGCCTGTAATCTTAGGACTTGGGAGTCTGAGTCAGGAGGATCATGAGTTCAAGGCTAGCCTGGGCTAAATAGTGAGGTCCTCTTCCTCAAAATTAATAAATAAATAAAAACAAATATTTTAGCTGGGCATTGGTGGCCCACACCTTTAATCCCAGCACTGGAGAGGCAGAGGCTAGTTTGAGACTAGTCAGGTCTGCAGAGGTAGTTCTAGGACAGCCAGGGGTACACGGAGAAACCCTGTCTCAGACAAACAATGTGACAGATTGTATTTGCTTTTTAAAAAAGATTTATTTTATTTTTAATTACATGGGGGGGGGCAGTGGGTACAAGTGGACCAGTTAGCATCAAAAGCCATCGGTGAAAAGATGTGTTTTTCTGTAAGTGGTGTTGGGAGAGCTGTCTAAAATAATTGATACATGATGTCTGCTTCACACTTCTGTTGGAAACACATTCTCAGAGTACCACAAAGAAACACAGGAACAAAGCAGACATAACACAGCAGGCCAATTTCTTTTTGTAAAAAGGGTATTACTTCAGGACCCAACCAAGCTATCAGGCAGGCTGTGGGGCAGGAGGGCCACCAGGCTTTTATTCTAACACGGTGGTGACTATGTCTTTTCCCCATTGGTTAGAGTTGGACCTCAAAGTCCTTCGCAGTTTGTAAAATTAGAATCCGAACAACAGAAAAGCAGGAAATGGGGAGGGGTCTGGGAACAGAACAGGGAGGGGTCTGGGAGCCAAATGGGGAAGGGAACGCAGTGGGGCCTTTGCGTAAGCAAAAATCTCACCAGGAATGGAGACAGGCATGGAGTTTTACAAGGTGAGGAGATTTAGAGGGTGTCGGCTCTTAGGATGGGGGACTAGCTAGATGGAAACCAGGGCATCGGAGTGGTGGCCATGCCTACCATCACAGCCTTTAGGACGCTGAGGCAGGTAGATTGCTATACGCTTTTAATCCCCGCACTCCGGAGGCAGAGTCAAGTGGGCGGATCTTTGAGTTGAAGGCCAGCCTGTTCTATGCAGAGAGTTCCAGGACAGCCAGGGCTACATTGTGAGAATCTGTCTCAAAGAAATAAAACAATAAACAACAACAACAAATAATAATAGCTTTCGTAGAGCCGTGTGTGGTGGCACATGCCTGTCATCCCAGACTCAGGAGGTAGAGGCAGAAGGCCCAAGAGTTCAAAGATGACTTCAGCTGCACAGCAAGTTTGAGGTCAGGCAGACACAAATCAAAACAACAACAGCAACACAATACCATCGTAACAGAAGTGGGGCTTCTTCATAACTGCACTAGCTAGATTTATGTCAACTTGACACAAACTATAGTCATCTGAGGAGGAAACCTTGATTGAGAAAATGCCTCCCTAAAATCTGGCTGTGGGCCAGCCTGTAGAGCATTTTCTTAATTAGGGATCGATAGGGAGGGCACAGCCCGTTGTTCATGGTCCCACCCCTGGCCTGGTGGTTCTGGGTTCTATAAAAAAGCAGGCTGAGCAAGCCATGTGGAGCAAGCCAGTAAGCAGCACTCCTCCATGGCCTCTGCATCAGCTCCTGGCTCAGGTTCCTACAGTGTTTAAATTCTTGTTCTTCCTTCCTTCATTGATGGACTATAACATGGAAGTATAAGCCAATCAACCCTTTCCTCTCTAACTTGCTGTTTAGGTATGGTATTTTGTAGCAGCAATCCTAACTAAGACAAACTGGTACCAGGAGTGGGGTATTGCTGTGATAGATTCGACCATGTTTTTGGGAGGATTGTGGAAGGACTTTGGAACTTTTGGCTGATAAAGCCATTGAGTGTTGAGAGCTCAGTGGGATTTTTTATAAGAGCTTGGAAGAGAAGAATGTTGAGAGCTGTGCAGAAGATGGAGGCCCGGCTTGTGACGTTTCAGAGGGAAGTTTAAAGACTATCAGGGCTGTTTGCTATTTTGAATTAAGAGTCTGTCATTCTGGTCAGCTGGGGCTGAAGAGTTAGCTATGATTAACAAGGACCATCACCACTGAAATGAGTTACTGGGACAATTGATGCTGGTTGGATGGAGCTAAGAAATTAGCTCCAGCTAATTAAGAATTTAAGAAATTAAGAAGAGACCAGCGTCACTGAGGTGAAGTCTTCTGGAAAGTGTTTCCTCAGGGTCAACACACAGAAGCTGTGTTCCAGAAGTGGCTGAGGTGGTACCTTGTGCTGGCAGCCAAACTTGGTAGTGTAAGAGTCATCCAAGTCGTACTGGTTTTGAAGGCATGGAGAGCTGTTGAGGCTTGGCACTCTGTAAGGTCAGGAGAGGCCATTGGAGAAGGTGCAGCCTCAGAGGCGGTTAAAGGCCCAGGATTGAGGGGGTCATGCAGAGAAGTTGAGGCTTGTCACCATGAAGAGAGCCCTGGAGAGGCTATTGGTGAAAGTGCAGCCCAGTTGAAACAAGGGACCACAGCAGTTTCGAAGTTGCCAGTACCATGGGATGACCACCACGGCTCCTGAACGGCTAAGTCTCCCAAGAGAGAGTCTGATTGGCTGATCTTGGCTTATATAACACCCCCACCCATTAACCTTGATGGGTGGGCAAACAAGGAAGAGAGTCAGGAGGGTGCTTGCCCATTTCACAGATGAGGAAAGCAGAGCCCAGAGAAGTACAAGCCCTGGCTGACTGCTGGAACAGGACACCTCAGCCTGCAGGATTCAGTGGCTTCCCTGGACACAGGAAACTGCCTCAGACTGGCCTCACCCCAGCTGGGGCCTCTTCTGTCATTTTGACTAGCAGTGAACTGACTCCCTTCACACCCGCAGCCCAGCCCTGCAGCTTTAAAAAGAAACCGTGGTAAGAGGAGACGCCTATTCTCCAAAGTGAATTTTTTCAACATGGACAGACACTACTAACCAAACCAAATATACCCGGGCCTGGAGGCCGCCCAGGCTCCGCTGGTCAGAAGCCCAGAATGTTCCGTTCTCCACACAAAAGTAAAGGCCCCGTTTACATAGCTTTGCTGGGGGACTTGCGAGGCAGAGATCCCAAGTTCATTCCTGCCACCAGAGATCCCCTGCAGGAGCTAACACAGGATCTCACTGGGGCCGAAGGCCCCGGGTCCAAATCCCAACCTAACTATGCAGCCTCAGGTAAAGGACCTCGCCTCTCTGGGCCTGAAGGAAGTGAGGTACGCACAGCTGGACAACAGCCTGCTTTAGAGGAAATGTCATGGTAGGGATTGCTACAGCTCTGTCCAGCTCTTCCCATAGGCACAAAGCCTCAAAACCTCGCCTCGAAGGAATCGCAGACTCTAGCCAGGCTTCCTCCCTAGATCCAGCTTCGCTGGGGTACTGGGGAGTCAAGCCGCCTGTTGCTCAGCCTTCCTCCTCTTCAAGTCTCCCAGATGCTGTCTGCCTGGTCCCACCTTGGTGACAGGGAAACTGAGCCCCTGGGAGGAAGATGAGGGAGGGGAGGGGCCGCTGGGAAGACCCCTGCCCTCTGAATCAGCAGCAGGGTGACTGGAACCTCAAGGCATTAGCCCAGGAGCTGACTGCAAAGCCTTTTCCTTCCTGTGAGCTGTCCTCCCATTGCCAGTGAAGACACAATAGCAGAGGCTTCTGCACTCCTCGTGACACGTCACTTGGCCCATAAAGGTCAAACACACTCTCCCTCATTGGCCAACAGAACAGCGGCTTGTTGGCTCATGTAGGGAGAGCCCATGGGTAGAACCTTGGCTGCAGGAACAGCGGGATCCAGGCTCCAGGGACACTGTCAGCATCGTCTCCTGCCTCCTGCAGACTGACACCCACCACGGCCTCTGCCGCTGTTTTCCCCACGTCTGTGACTAGTTCTCAGTGAGTTTACTTGCACGTGTGCACCACTGCAGCAAGCCTAAGATGACTTTCGTGCGTAGAGTGGAAGGCGAGAGCCGTGGCCTCAGCCTGAGGCTCCGTGACATGCCTGCCCTTTGTCCATGGTGAGTGACAGCGACTACAAATGAGGCCTTGGGACTGAGACCTCTGATGGCGTTGTCAGTGGCAACCTGTGTTGTGGTGCACAGGTGGGGGTGGTGCACATGTGAGGGTACACATGGGTGCACATGCATGTGGAGGGGACATGCACAGATTGCACATGCATGTGGAGGGCAGAGACAACCTCTGGCACTGATCTCAGGTGCCTCCCACCTTTTATTTATTTGTTGTTGTTTGTTGGTTGTTTTTCAAGACAGGGTTTCTCGGTTGTAACTCTGGCTGTCCTGGAACTCACTCTGTAGACCAGGCTGGCCTCGAACTCACAGAGATCTGCCTGCCTCTGCCTCCCAAGTGCTGGGATTAAAGGCGTGTGCCACCACCACCTGGCTTGTCATTATTTTTTAAGACATGGTCTCTTCTCAGCCTGGCGCTCAGCTAGTAGGCTAGGCTGGCCTGCCAGCGAGCCTCAGGGAGCTTCAGAAAACACCATGCCTGGCTAGGGACTGAATTTAGATACTCACGCTGTTCCTGCAGGCACTTCCCCCAGGTGACCTCCGCACCCTTCCACATGATCTGGGCCCCGTGTGTCACCTGCCTCCTGGGCCCTGCTGTGGGACCTACACACAGTAGGAACTCAGAGCCTCTGTGGCAAGTTCTGTTCCCCTTTGGTCCTGTTTCTGTGTCCTCCAGAAAGAGGTACTGGTGGGCACCTCCCGCCCTCCCTGGTGAGGACTTTCCCTCCTCTTTCTGGAAGGGTGTGGTGAGGGCTCAGGGGTCAGAGCCTCACTGCAGTGCTCTGAGTCATGACACTTCCCAGCTGGAGGGCGGAGCTGGATAAGGTGAGATGGGAAGGGAGCAAGGCCACAGTGGCCAAGGCACTCAGGTCTCAGCAGATGTGAACGCCTGCCAGGGGTGCGGCCACCCGCCTAAAGCCAAGGCTGACCTACAGCCAAGGTGGTGACTGGGTTTCAAGGGTAGTGGCCCAGACACCTGACTCACAGGCGCAGACTGCAGTGGCCGGGCCTGCTCTAGTCATTTCCTGTGGATCAGGAAAAGAAATAGCCAGTTGTGGTGGCACATGCCACTATGGTATACTAAGAAAGCCATGTTCAAGGCCAAGGCTGATCTATGCCTGTGAAGCCAGCAAGACACTCTGAATTCCATCCCGGGACCCACAGAATGGAAGGGGAGACCCGACCCCTTCAAGCTGTCCTTCGACCGCTACACACAGGTGCACATGCAAACACACTAAAATAAATAAAATGCAACATACATAAATAAAAAGATTAAATTTCTGGTTTAAAAATAAAATGAGGAAATGGGGTGTTGTGGTGCACACCTTTAATCCCAGCGCTTGGGAGGCAGAAGCAGATACATACATCTCTGTGACTTCAAGCAGCCTGGTCTACATCGGGAGCTCCACCCCAGCCAGGACTCAAATAAACAGGAGAAGCAGAGGCTCGGAGAAGAGTGAGACCAGGCTATACCGTGAGTCTGCTACCCAAAGCCACGCATGACCCGGGATGCTGGCTCTCAGCCTGGAGCCTGCAGGAAGAGCCGGGAAAGCGGGGGAGGCCTAGGGCGCTACACACGGGAAGTGCGGAGAGTCCGACAGGTGACAGAAACTGCAAGAAGAGTCACACGTCCAGGATCTGGCTCGTGGTGGGAAGCTTTAGAGAAAGCAATGGGGACCCCAGTGTGAGCCACACACCACCAGTATCAGAAACCACAGCAGGGTTGTCAGAGCTGGTCAGTGTGCGTGGTTCTGGGACCCCGGGACCTGCATTTGCACAGCCCCCTCCCTAGGGATTCTGCAGCATCCTCTCTTTCTGTCAGTTCGGAGATGCGGCTGACATCCCAGTTAAAAGGTCTGGTCTCAGACAAGCCTGGCTTCAAGTCTCAGCTCTGCTGCTTTCTTGCTGTGTGACCTTAGGCCCGTTTCTGTACCTCCCTGAGTCTCGTTCTCGCCTCCTTTAGAATGGAGACAATCGTAGTTTTTGCCCCGCAAGCCTGTTCTAAGGAATGTCTAAGGCGATGCTTGTCATAGATCCCAGATCCTCCGAGTAGGGAAGAACAAGCCGGAGGCAGGGAGGCTGGGGACACGGATGCTGCAGAATCCAGGGGCAAGCCTGCAGCTGGCTGTGACGTCCTGGGGAAGATGTCCCCTGGCTGCTCTGAGGTGGCAGGTCTACCTCAATGTCCACGTCAGCCGCCCACTGTGGCCGGGCACATGGCAGCCTGCGTCTGCTGACTTCTGCCCTTCCACAGTTCCCCGTCCTGGGCAGTGCTCTCTCACACTGTAGAACGGGAGCTGCAATGCCTTGGGCCTTCCCTCAACTGCCACAACTGACAGTATCCCAGACAGGGCCAGCTGTTTCCCGACAGGTGAAGACAGCCATGTTCGGACCACGGCTCTGTTCTCATACACAGGGGAGCAGCGGAGCCCAGACACCCCATCCGTGTCTACTGTCTCCCAGCCACAGAGCTGTGTGATTGGAAAGAAGCCAGATCCAGGGTCCCGGATGTTGCCCTCAGCTGCAGAAGTCTCTGCTGCAGTGGCAGACCCCATCTGTGCGGGAGGGAGGGAGGAAGGGAGGGAAGGAGGGAGGGAGGGAGGAAGGAGACGATGTCTGGTCCCAAGAGGCAGCTGCCAACATCTAAGCAGGTGAGCTGGAGAGGGGAGACACAGACTCACTGAGGCTGGCTAGGTGGTCACGAATACAGGGGAGCCAAACTCAGACACCATCAGCCCTTCCCTAGGGGCCACCATGGATGGCTCCGACTCGTGCAACCAAGAGGATGGGGTGCTGAGGGGGCCACCCTCAGGACAGGACCAAGATGGCACCTTCTGGAGAAGCCGGGTGAGGGCTCTGGGCCAGGACCCCCCCCCGCAGCTCCCCAAGAACTTCAAACTAAATATTTATGGGGGACTCTCCTTTCCTGCCTATGTGGGGACAATTCAGGGGGAGGGGAAAGGTCAGAGGTCAGAGGTCAGTAGAAAGTATTCCCAATCCCAGAATAGTCGGTTCCCTCACTTGCTATCCAGTGCCACCCAGAGTGGCCCCCACTGCCAACACAGCCAGTTCCTGGCGGAGGAGTGGAATTTAAAATATGTTTTGGTTTCTTTAGAGATATTTGGGAATAAAATTATATGTTTCTTTCTCTCTGTTTTTTTTTTTCTTTTTCAGCCGGGCGGTTGGTGTTGAGGGCACGATTAATTCAAAAGCATCTTGCCCTGAGAAGACTGTCCTCCTAGACCCCAAAATACTTTGTTTATACAGATGGCTATGGTGAAGGACCAACTGAGGCCCGAAGAAAGTGGGTGTGGTTAGGACAGTGCCACCTCCACCCCTGTGCCCCCCCCACCCGCCCCCAGTCACAGCTAAGTCAGCCAGCTCTACTCCCCAGACACAGAGTGACAGCTCCTTTGAGGAGCGCTGTTCCTCCGGCTGTCGCTTCCTGTCACCTCTGACCTCTAGGCTCTATGACCCCAGAGCCTGTGACGCATGCTTCCTGTAGGACATGGTCTGTCCAGAACATAAAAGGCGCCTTGGGAGGACAGGTCAGTGTGTAGAAGTGTTTGCTGTGTGAACACAAGGACCTGAGTTCAGATCCCAGAACCCGTGTGAAAGCTGGGTGTGGCAGCACACGTCTGTAACCGGGATGACGGGGAGGGAGGCCTGTCCTAGGCTCAGCAGCCAGCCAGTTTAGCCAAAACCGCGAGCCTCTGGCTTGGTGGTAGACCTTACCTCATAAAGATAAGGCGGAGAGTGATTAAGAAACACATCCAGCCTCAACCTGTGGCGCCCACGCATGTACCTACACCATGGTGCACCTGCACATTCAACGCTCACGCGCGTGCGTGTGCACACGCGAAGTCAGAGAAGTCCCTAAAAACAGAAACCCAGCACCCTCACTCTATAAATAGTGGGAAAATTATATAAATAAAACCCCCAGTGTGGAGACGTTATCCACCAAATACTGCTACTGATGGAGACTGTAAGCCCAGAGATGACTCAGAGTCTCGCTGTGTAGCCCAGGCTGTCTCAGAAGCCACAGTCCTCCTGCATCAGCCTCCCAACTGTGGGGTGACAGGTGTGTACCCCATGGCCAGCCTCTGCCTTTCTTATAAAGGACTTGGCAGATGTCGGCAAGGCTCAGGCGGGCTAGTGCATGCTGAAGCTCCCCCAGCCCTTTACTTGAACCTCTCATACCCCAAACCTTCTGCAAAGCGACCAGGCCGTGGCTTCCCGTGGGCTCCCCTGACACCCAAGTGCAGCCTGCGAGTGGCTAGGGCTCTCTTCTTCCTGTCAGCAACAGAAGCCTCCCTTCCCAGCGAGTTAGCCAGTGTGCCCACCACAAAAGAGTATGAATGTCTCACAGATGGGAATCCAGTGAGCTCATTTATAGGAAGAGGCAGCGCAGGGACCACCCCGGAAATAACCACCTGTGCTTTCTGGTACCCACGGCCTGCCGGGCCCAGGATGAAGCTCCCGCCTAGGCCATGGCACGGAGACAGTAGAGGCGGGTCTGACCAGGCGGCCAGGCTCCTGGACTGTGGGGAGCCAGAGTGCTATTGCTATCCAGACCAACCTTCCACAGGTCACCTTGTCCCAGATAAGATAGCCTCTCTCACACTACCTGGGCACCGGACACTGCTCTGAGGAGACTCCTGTCCTCGGGACCCTTGTGTCTGAGGGTTCCATGGAGGAGGGGAAATGGGGTTGACATGGATAATTCTGAGACTGGGGTGGTAATCTTGTCATTTTTCTCCAGAGTCGGTTTCTCAGAATTAAGCCATGTATCCATCCTTTTCTCTGCTATCATCTAGGCAATCAGTCACCCACCCATCCCCCTATCCATCCATCCATCCATCCATCCATCCTTCCTTCCTTCCTTCCTTCCACCCATCCTTCCTTCCACCCATCCATCCTTCCTTCCACCCATCCTTCCTTCCATCCATCCTTCCTTCCTTCCATCCATCCATCCATCCATCCTTCCTTCCTTCCATCCATCCTTCCTTCCTTCCTTCCTTCCATCCTTCCTTCCTTCCTTTCTTCCTTCCATCCATCCATCCCTTCATCCATCTACTCACCATCTATACACCCACTCATTCACCCACCCACCCAGCCACACAGCCATCCACCCATCTATCTGCCCATTGTTCTGTCTGTCCACCCACCCCACCCACCCATCCATTAATTTCCCATGCACCTACCTACCCACCCACTCACTACCCACCACACACCCACCTACTCACCACTCATCCACGTAGCCACCATTTGTTCATTTATATTCCCAGCCACCCTCTGTTCATTCATCCCAGCATCTACATTGTCTATCCACTCATCCATCCTTCCATCCTCCATCAACTCGTCCCTCCATCTACCCACCCACCCACGTGTCTGTCCTCACATCCGCTCATCCACCCGTCCACCCAAGCATCCCTCCCTCTGTCCACCTCTCCCTCTATCTAGTCGTTTGTCCACATTCAGCCAGCCAGGCAGCAGACATTTATTGCAGGCTCAGGACATGCCTGCACCGCACGGGTGAGGGACAGGCTGGGGACTGCATAGGCTCCTCTGGAAGCTGCTCATCCTGCAACCGGGGTTTCAGGCCGAAGACTTCCAACGTGTCATGTCTGATGACTCACCTCTCGGACACAGAATCTCAGAGAAGCTTCAGGAAGGAAATTAATCGAAACAGCCATTCCAGAGGCTGTGGAGCAGGAGCCCGTCTCCAGGGTGCTGAGTGGGCTTCCCATTTAACTAGAGGAGAATGGAGTGGGGTGACCAGGGTGCTTAACTAAGCAGTCTTAATGACACCGGGTTTGCTTGGTCATTGTCTCTACTTTGTTTCTGCATGACACCCCAAAGAAGTTCCTTTCACCGGAGTCCCCATCGGATGACGGGGAGCTCATCATGGGATGACCTGTCCGTAGCCTTCACAGTCCTGGAATCAGATGTGACCACAGGTTTAAGACAAGACTGGAGACCCCAAATGTCTCTCTTGGGTCTGGAGCAGGACCCAGCGCCTGACAGTGACAGCAGGGTGCCTCCAAGATGCCTAGCTTCACCCCTTCATCCTCAAGGGGGTGAGACGGTCAGCAACCAGTGTTTTCTAGACGGCACGCCACAGTGACTCGCTTCTTCAGTGGTATGCCTGCGCGGAGGACAAGGGCAGGAGGGTTGGCTCATCTCGTTCCTAGTTCCCTTGGGACCGAAGTGGGCAGCTTCCAGGTCCTCTGGGGGCTGATGCTCACCCCTCCCTCCATCTCTGGGAAGAACCTCTCCTGGGAGACAGGGCTGGCTGGGGGCAGGGAGATTGGGATGCAGGGCATCTGTCCACTCAGGCCCCTCCAGTTTGGAAAAAGTGAGAATGTGCGGCTGAGGCTGAGCTGAGCTAGGTCGTTTGGAAGTGGCTGTGGACACAGCCTTCCTCGGGGAGGTTCCTGCCTGTGCAACCTCTGTCCTAGGCTGGAGCAGGTGAGGGCAGGGGAGGCAGAGAACTGGGAAGACCGACAGCACTATCTGCTGGGCTCTGGCCTGGTGCCTAGGTTCCTGCTGGGAGCCCCAGGGCTGGGCTCCAAGCTCTGCTGTCTCCACTCCTCCTCCCACACTCTTCAGGTATCCCAGCTTACCCCGGTCAGCCAGAGGGCAGAGGGCCTCTCATCCACCCACCGAGGTCTGCAGCCCTGGGACGTTGTCACCACCGCCAAAGTGACCACATGGAACGCAGAGGGCCACATCAGCTCCGGCCTCAGCCTGGTGGCTTCCCTGGCTCCAGGACCCTCTCAACGTGTCCTGTCTGCTCCTCTTCAGCCAGCCCAGGTTTCATGCACACTCCCTAAGGGTCACGTGGCTCCAGGAGCCTCGACAGCAGAGCTTTGTCTATCTCAGGGGCTGTGGACTGACCAGAGCCAGCAGACACTGACTCCAACCCTGGTTGTGTGGCCCTGACTACCACCCGCCCTTGAGCCCCTGTCACCTGTGAAGTGGCCAGGTCAGGCTTGCCACTTGGTCAGGTGTGTACTTAACATTCAAAGGAGCAGGACATGGTGGGCCACATCTGCAATCCCAGTATTAGGAAGACGGAGAGAAGACTATTTTGAATTCAAAACCAGCCTGAATAACATAGCACAGCCCTATCTCAACAACCTATCTCACATCTGGGCGTGCCAGATGTGGTGGTACACAATTTTAATCCCGGTACTCCGGAGGCAGAGGCAGGCTGATCTCTGTGAGTTTGAGGCCAGCCTGGTCTACATGGGGAGTTCCAGGACAGCCAGGGTTACATAATGAAACTCTGTCTGGAAAAACAAAACAAAAGCAGAAATAATAGTAACGAGATGGGGGAGCCAGAGAAAGAACAAGACTTGGACAAGATGGCCTGGTGGGTGACCTGAATTCAACCCTCAGAATCCTTATGATGGAGCAAGAAAAACAGCTCTCGAGGGCTGCCCTCTGACAGCCGCATGTGCACCGTGCTGTGTGCCCAGAACAAAGGGGTTGCAGTCCCAGAAAATAAAAGAGGAAGAAAGGGACGTAGAGCTGGAGGGAACTCAGAGCCCAGAGTTGAAACTCAGTTTTCAGGAGCCCAGGCGGGAGCCAGCAATGACCACAGAGGCTGGGTGGGGGACTTGGCAGTGGAGTCCTCAGCCCCGTCACCCGAAAAGGCCAGATCTTCCAGTTGCCAGGAGAAGCCAGGAATCTTGAGTTTACAGGCGTTTTCTCAAGTTGTAAGTGCTGACAACTAATTTAGAACATGTAAACACATCTGTGAGGGGATATGGCTATCAGCTGTTTGTTTGAGGCCCTGATTAACAAAGCACTCAGAGCAGAGGGAGTCAGAAGTCCAGAGAGGATAAGCCACTGGCCCCGGGCCATGGGGCACAGGAAGGGAGGAGGCTCAGTGATCTTTCTTCTTGGGCCACAGACAGCCGCCCAGGCCTGGGAGGGTGACCCTCTGAACCCCACGAAGGCAGCTCAGCCTCACCCTCCAGGTCTGACAGCTGAGGCTAAGGGCTGCGCTCATTAGCTCGCTTGCAAGCTCCTCTCCTCTGGCCTGCTCAGCCTTATCGGGTGCTGAGATCAACAGACTGCTCCAAGGAGGAGCCACCCTGAGAGGCAAGAGCCAGGGAGCCTGTGAGGAAGGGCTCACTCCTTCCACGCTTTGGTGACCACTTTGGCAGGAAGGACAGAGCTGGGGAGGTGGAGGGTGGCCCGTTAAAGTCTTGAAGCATGGGGTTAGGGAAAGCACCCGCCACACAGGCATGAGTACCGCAGTTCAATTCCCGGCACCACATAAAAGGCAGGCGTGGCCACGGGCACTGTGGTCTCAGCACTGAGGAGGCAGACAAGATGGTCTCGGCCTTAGGCCTGCCAGTCTAGTTAGAACAGCGAGCTCCAGGCACAGTAAGAAATTCTATCTCAAAAAGAAAAGCTGAGGGCAAATGAAGAGGCTATCTGGCATCAGTTCCTGGTTTCTACATACACACACACACACACACACACACACCACACACCACACACCGTACACCATACACATACACAGGCACCACACATGCACACACATACACACACATATGTACACATGCACACTCACACACACACACACACACACTACACACATACACAGACACACAGACACAAGCACACAGACACACACAGGCACACACATATACTCACATATGTACACATGCACACTCACACACGCACACACATGCATATACACATGTGCACGCATGCACACACACACAAGCACACACATACATATGTGCACATGCATGCACACATAAACACACAAGCACACACAAACATACATGCACATGGCACACACATACACACACGCACACAGGCACACTCACACACACACACACACACACACACTCCCTCACTCCTCCCTGGCTGCCCTCACGCTCCCCGTGCCTTCTCTGCCCAAGGACACACTCCCACCTCGGGACCTTTGCACTTGCTGTTTGTCCAGCCGGTTTACATCCCTCATTAAACATGTAACTCATATTCTCATCTCTCTAAAGCCTCTGCTGGCTCCGTGGTACTGTCCACCGGGGTGTCCCCTTCCCATGGTCTGTGCTAACTGATGGCCACCGACTTGGTAACAGAAAGTAACTTGGAGTTTATTTTCTTACAAATCTGGAGGTCAGAAGAGCAATTTGGGTCTCAAGAAGCTAAAACCAAGGTGGCGCATGGCAGGGCCCCCGGAGCCGTCTCCCTGCCTTCTGCAGCTTCTGGGAGCTGCTGCACCTTGGCACAGTTATGACACTGGAACCCCCTGGCTGATGAGGACAACCCCAGCCCGGGGTCAGCTACTAAGACATCTAGATGGTACCTGTCCCGGGCCCATGGAAACACCCAGGGGTGCGGCACCATTCGGAGACATTCCACAGTGACCGTACACGTGAGAACACCTGTGCACCAAGCGCCATCTCCAGGAAGGTGCATTGGCCTTGGTGCCTGGCATGGTGGGTGGCTTTGTGGCTGAGCTCATGGGTGATGGAGAAGAATGTGGTGGCTGAAGGAGGGGGAGGCAGGGAAAATGACTCAGACGTGCCAGGCATCTCCTCATCAGACAGGTGAAGAATCAGTGCTCACAGGGGCCTTCATGCCAAGGTCAAGGACCAGGGTGACAGCTTCTTTCTCAGAACACACTTTGGAGGGCTAGGAGCCTTAGAGAGCAGGCACTATGGGTGGGCAACCTCGGATGGGTGGCTTTGAGCAGGCTGGGCCAGGCAGTGGGTAGACCTCCGCCCAGCCCTAGGGGCAGGATGAGGTTAGTCACAGCAGCCTGTGAGGCTGCTCCCTCCTGCCCCATGTGGCTTCCCGGCTCCAGCCCACAGCCCAGGTTTCCTCACCGCTGAAAAATGTTCTGGCTCAAAGGATATGAGAGAGGCCTCAGAGAGGAAACAGAAATTAAGGGCTTTTCTGCCTTGGGCCAGCGACTGGCCGACGGGGGTCAGGGAAAGGGGAGTCCAAACACTTGAGACCACTGCGGCACACAGGTGCAGCCTGGACCTGGGCACCAAGGATGAAGGAGAAAACAAATGAGATGCGAAGAAGCAGGGCTGGCTAGATGGCATGCAGTAAAGATGCTTGCTGCCAAGCTTGACTTGTCTTCCAAGGGTCTGGGCACGTAGCTCCTGGTAAAGTGCAGGTGGGCATATGTGAGCCCGGGTTCCAACCCCAGGACCGCAAAACAGAAGACCCCCCTCCCCGCCACCTCATGACTGAAAAACCAAACACAAAACACTAAGCTGGGCGGTGGTGGCACAAGCCTTTAATCCCAGCACTCAGGAGGCAGAGGCAGGTGGATCTCTGAGAGTTCAAGGCCAGCCTGGTCTACAGAGTGAGTTCCAGGACAGCCAGGGCTACAACAGAGAAACCCTGTCTTGAAAATCAAACAAACAAACAAAACACCAGTGGATGAGCTCTGGGAGTTTTCCCTCCCACCCACTTACACAGCACCTTGGATGAGTGTCCCAGAGCCCCAAGGGATTAGGGCAGGAGAGGGTCCTGGCAAATGCTCCCTTCTCTGCACCCTGGCTGCTTGCTTGGCCTCTGGGCTCCACAGCGATCCTATGTGTCCCCCCTCACTGTGTCCCACCCGTAAATATTTGTCAAGTGGGCACAGGGGGCAAGGCGGGGCACGGCAGGGGTGTGGTGGGGGGGCGTGGTATGGCATGGCAGGGGCGTGGCGGCTCGCTTGGAGTGATGACCCCTCAGCTCCCCACGTCTGCCTTTCTCCTCTGTGTGGGAATACCTTTTAAAATCTTTCTTAAAACAAATACTGTCTCTTCCTCTGCTGTCTCTTTCCAACCATATATCCGCTGCTGCACTGGGGTCAAGCCACAGTTTCGGGGTGCTTGCTCTGGAACAATGGACCTGGGCCTCTTCAGGATGATTCTGAGTCCAGGTGGTAGGGAGTTGATTGGGTGGGGCTTAGACACCGTTCAGGGCCCACTTGTCCATGTCTGGACAACTCAGCCGAGGACACTCCATCCTCCCGACTCAGAAGCCATCCCACAGCTTCAGGAAAGTCCCGAGCCGGCCTTGTCCCAGTGGGAGTGGGTGGCGGAATGGCCTGTAATTTCAGTCTTTCCTTGTCCCTAAAATTATTTCCCACTGGAAATGGGTTCTCAAGGCCCTCCCAGGAAAGAGTTGGTGGGACAGGGACATGGTTTGCTCTACAAAAAGAAACAAAAGGAAAGGAAAGAAAGAGCAGCTCTGTGGAGACAACACGGGCTCTGGAGGCCTGGCTGAGCACCAGTCGTGTACCCGGCCTCCAGAGGTCTCTGTCTGGGTCTGTGCACGCCTTTAACCCCAGCACTCAGGAGGCAGAGGCAAGCACACCTCTGTGAGGTTCGAGACCAGCCTGGTCTACATAGTGAGATTCAGGACAGCCAGGGCTATGTAGAAAGACCCCGTCTCAAAAACAAATAAAAAAATAAAATAAAGAAAAAAGAGGTAGTGTCTGGAAGAGCAGAGAGGGAGAAGGAACAGCAAGGTTCTCTCCCAGGATTCCCCAGCCTACCCTGAGCCTGCACAGGAATCTGGTGGACACCTGCTCTGGAGACCCCAGACAAGGCAAGGAGAAGATCTGGCCTGTGGGCCCTGAGGCCCGAGGGAGTTTCTGGGTCATACAAGCCAGGGAGTCATCAACTGGGTGTTGTTTTTGCAGCTGCTCAAAGCCTGTGCAGGACACAGCATCTTATCACTAGGTGGTACCCTGGGCTCCCTCCCCACCATACTCTGGCAGGGCTCTGCCCGGGGCAGCCCAGCAGCCAGAGCCCACAGGAATGTTCTTCAACCCCAGGGCAATCATTTTTGTAACTGTGCTTGAGTGAAATGATGCAAGTTCCCCTATTTAATACTGAGAGGAACTTTCCTTTGCACAGAAGGGCTCAGTCAGTTTTTTAAAGGGTATCTGTGGCCAGGGCGTAGTTCAGCGGTGGAGAGCTTGCTTAGCATGCAGACCCTGGACTCCTGGGGTCAACAAAGTGGGGAGGAACTGAAGACCTGACCTATTGTTTTAAAGTATATGAATATTTAGGGTACTATTTATTATGTCATATGTATGTGTATATACACCTACATATATAGGTATATACATGATACATAAACATATATAATATGTAATATTACATATATATATATATATATATATATATATATATGATGGCCTGGAGAGATGGCTCAGCAGTTAAAAGCACACTCGCTCTTCCAGAGGACCTCTTCCAGCCACCACACCCGGTGACTCACAACTACCTTAACCACAGCATCACGGGATCTGACGCCCTCTTCTGGTCTCCGCAGGCACCAGCACCTGCATACACATGGCACACAAACAGATTTACCTAAATCAAACCTGTGTGCGTGTGCCCCTGTGAGTGTGTTCCTGTGTACGCGTGTGTATGAGCGTGCCTGCGCGTATGTGTATCGTGTGAGTGCGTACGTGTGCGGTGTGTCTCTGAGGGTGTGCGGAGTGTGTGTGTCGGGTGTATGTGTGTGAGATGGGGAATGCTGGTGTGCACGTGGGTGGGTGAGTGTGTGTAACAGACAGGACAGCACAGACTCAGAGTGGAGTGGGGAACTCGAGTACAACCTCCAGATCTCAGAGCTCGGACCTGGGTTCCGGTTCTGACACCTGCGGGCTGTGTGGTCCTAGACAAGTCAGCTGTCCTTTCTGAGTCTTTCTTCTTCTTCTTTTTTAAAATTGTTGTTGGGGCTGGAGAGATAGGCGCTCTCTTATGAGGACCTGAGTTCAGTCTCCAGCACCCGCATGGCTGCTCACAACCATCAACTCTGGTTCCAGCTCTGACACCTTTTCTGGCCTGCGAGGGCACCAGGCACACACCTGGTGCACACACATACGTGCAGGTGAAACGCTCATATACATAAGATAAAGAAATCTAAAAAAGCTTACTGTTGCCAGGCCTGTTGATACATGCCTCTGGTGTCAGCGCTCAGAAGGCGGCAGCAGGCAGATCTCTGAGTCTGAGGCCAGCCTGGTCTACAGAGTGAGCTTCAAGACAGCCAGGACTACACAGAGACTCTGTCTAAAAAAACAAAAGAGGGGGGAGGAGAAAGAAGGGGGGACCACCTTCCGGGACCCTACAGCACCTATGTTCCAGGGTCCACCTAAGTCTCAGGGAATCGAGCCCCCCTCCTTCTCCCACCTTTCCCTCTCCTTCCCCCACCTTCCCCTCTCCTTACCCCTTCTTCCCCCTCCTTCCCCCACCTTCCCTCTCCTTACCCCCACGGCAAGCTCCCACCATGCCCCTCTCCACCTCCATCGAATGTCACACCTCTTTAACGAGGTTCCACTATTGAGACTTCTCAAGTCACCACAGGGCCTTTGCACGCATTGTTCCTTCAGCCCAAATGTCTTCCTGTCTCTGTGGTTCTGGTGCCCCCTCCTTCCCCAGCACAAATGGTTAAGACAGTCACACTTTGTCCTGAGGCAACAGTCGCACGCTTGTCCCGAGGCACGGGACCTGCCTCCGCACCCCTGCCATACAGGATGGGGGAACTGTTAGTGACCACCTGCCCAGCCTGGTCACCACTCTGACTAGCAGGGACGGCTATGAGGTCATCTCTTTTAGCACACAGTGAAAGCTACAGGGAGCAATGTTTGTGAGGAGAAGTGAGCTCTCTGTGCAGGAAAGAGGTCCAATAGAGCCCCTCCCCCGCCAGGTCAGGTGACCCTGGGGCGGGACAAGGAGAAAGCTTGGGTACCAGGGGCAGGAGAGATAGGCAGATGGTTGCTCTGGGCTGTGGTCCTCGGCCACTTCTGGGGACCCTCAGGCTCCAGTCGCCCTCTGCTGGCCATCATGCGGAATGACAGCCTGGACGGGGCCCTCTGAGAGCTCGGCAGCACTTAAGGAGCACCTGCTGTGTTCACCCAGGAGCAACCCGCAGCTCTCCCTGCAGGGCCACAGGGGGAGAAGGTGGAGGATGGCACGCCAGCCGAATATACTGCCCTTGTGAAGCACCTATTATCTGTCCAGAGAGCAGTCAGAACCACTGTCCTGGTGCCTGGTCAGCTACACACATTTGCTGAGAACCTACTATGTGCTGAACCTGGGCTTGGCTGGGAGTTCATGTGGGTTACCATATGCTCAAGACTCTCGGGACATTTAAAAATATTTGTGTGTGTGTGTGTGTGTGTCTGTGTGTGTGTCTGTGTGTCTCTTGTGTGTGTCTTTGTGTGTGTCTGTGTCTGTGTGTGTGTCTGTGTGTGTATGTGTGCCTGTGTGTGTGTGTCCATGTGTCTGTGTGTATGTGTCTGTGTGTGTGTCTCGTGTGTGTCCGTGTGTGTCTGTGTGTGTATGTCTGTGTGTGTCTGTGTGTGTGTGTATGTCTGTGTGTGTGTGTCTGTGTGTGTGTGTGTGTCTCTGTGTGTATGTCCATGTGTGTCTGTGTGTGTGTCTGTGTGTGTGTGTGTGTCCGTGTGTGTCTGTGTGTGTGTGGCTTGCTGAAGCCAAGCCCACAGTTGGGGCTGGCGCCACCTGGTGGCAGCAGGAGTCATTACTGCAGCCTGGAGGGCCCTCCTGTGCTGAGGGTCCCATGACCCTAGCTTCTAGTTCAAGTACTATGTGTACCACCAGGATGACAGCAGGGGTGGCCATGGTCACCCACTGGCCCTGGCTCCTGGCAGCCAGCCAGTCAAGGCCTGTCCAAACAAGCCCCTCTGCAGGAGGTCTTTAGCTAGTTCTGGCCGTAACAGGCCAGGCTCCTGGCAGCTCCCGGCCCCAGGACCTCGGTTCACCCTGCCCTGCATGGGCTTTGTCAACCTGACACAGCTCGAGTCAGCTGAGGAGAGGGAACCTCAAGTGAGAAAATGCCCCCACCAGAATGGCCTGTGGGCAAGCCTGTGCTAATTTTCTTGATTGGTGATTGATGTGGGAGGACCCAGTCCACTCTGGTGCCACCCCTGGGCAGGTGGTCCTGGGTTCTGCAAGAAAGCAGGCTGAGCAAGCCAGTGAGCAGCCATGGCTTTGCGTCTGTTCCTGCCTCAAGGCCCTGCCCCGACTTCCCCTCATGACAGACTATAAACTGTAAGTTAAAAGAAGCTCTCCTCTCCAGGTTGTTTTTGGTGATGATATTTATCACAGAAACAGAAGGTAAACTAAGACACACCTAGGGCTGGGGGTGGGCTCTACAGCCAAGGGAGTGGGGGTCTCCACATCCTAGGGGGTAGGGGGTCTCTACAGCCAAGGGGTGGGGGGTCTCTACAACCTAGGGGTTGGGGATGTCTCTTCAACAGAGAGGGTGGGGGGGTCTCTACAACCTAGGGGCTGGGGGGGGTCTCTTCAACAGAGGGGGTGGGGGTCTCTACAACCAAAGGGATAGGAGTCTCTACAACAGAGAAGTAGGGTGTCTCTACAACCACCAAGGCCAGCAGAGCCTCAGTTCAACTCAACTCAGTAGCCAGTGCTGGTTCAAACTTCTAGAGTCTGACATGGGCAGTTTACTTTAGGGTTATTTAAGCACAGCGCAATACTGGGAAAAGTTTTCTGGTGAAATGAACTCAACCCTGTGTGTACAAAGCTTAAGACATGATTACATTGAAGCTCTTTTCAAAGCACATGTGACCTCTTCCATAGAGATGGCTCTATTGATGGAGAGACAATGCTCGGGGTAAGTAAGGTCTAGGAAGGAAGACTCAGAGACTCGGGTGTGGTCTGGCCCCACAGACAGCACAGGCCACCAGGGTGTTAACCACATCCACTCCCTTCCTTTAAAGAAACCACCCTGCCTGTTTAATGTTCCTGGTTCCCCTAGGGCTTATCTGTGAGCACAAGAGTCTCTGTACCCCCAACATACCCAAACCCTGTTTATCCCCCGTGTTTCACCTACTCTCAGGATATAGTCAGAATGTGACTCAGTTTCCCCCTGGAGACATCCCCCCCCTCTCCTCACAACATTCCTAGGCTCCCATCCTCCACCCTGGCCTCCTCATGGAGCAGAAAAAGCCTGTTAGGGTGCAGACTAGGTGAACCCCTCTGGGCTCAAAACCCTGGGGTCTCCGGCCTCATTCATAGAGTCATGGTACCAAAATGGCCTACAAGACTGATGGGCGCTGGGCTCTATGTGTGTGTGCGCGCGTGTGTGTTTATGTGTGGTGCAGGTGTGTGTGTGTGTGTGTGTGTATGTGTGTGTGCGTGTGTGTAGGCCAGAGATCTACCCCAGGTATGGTCCTCACAAGCTATCCCTAATCATTAAGAATTTTAAGGGAGAGGGAGCTAGAGAGATGACTGGTTAGGAGCACTGGCTGCTCTGGCAGAAGACCCAAGTTCAATTCCCGCACCCACCTGGTGGCTCACAATCCTCTGTCCTAGGGGATCTGATGCCCTCTTCTGAGTTCCACAGGCACTAGGTAACACTTGTACACATAAAGTAAAATAAATTCATTAAAAAAAATGTTGTTGCTCTTGGGGGTGGGGGGGCTTCCAGGCTGCGGCAATGTCTTCTGCAGCCACCAGGTGGCGCCAGCCCCAACTGTGGGATTGGCCTCAGCCCAGCCGGGGTAACTGTCAATGTTTGAGGGTTCACGGTGGGACTCTGCCATTCATGGCAGAATGTTAGGGCAGCCTTGGTCTGTTAACTCAGGCCTGTGGCATGTCTCTTTTCACACAGAGCCCATCATAACCGTCTCCTGACATTGCTGAGAGAAAATGATGCCCCAGAAGGGCCAGGTGTGGTAGTAGAAAACCTTTAATCCCAGCGCTTGGCAGGTGGCTCTCTCTGAGTTCAAGGCCATTCTGGTGTACACAGCAAGTTCCAGGCCAAACAGAGATACATACAGAGATCCTGGTTTTGTTTTGTTTTGTTAATTTTTAATGTTCCCAGAGAGGCGATTCACTGCCAGGCTAGTGCCCTATTTCATCTGTTCACTCAGCCTCCCTGTGGCCTAGCTTTGGGGTCTGCAGGAGTGAGCAGGAGGGGGTCACTGACCCATCAACAGCAGGAATTTCTCAGCCAGAGATGAGGCCCCAGACGCCTACAGCAGCTGTTCATGGAGGCGTGGCACTGAGAGTCAGATTGGCGTAAGCCAGCTTCTCCTTTACCCACAAGCCCCTACACACCGGAAACACTCTGGGATGGCTGCGCTGCAGTAGGAGCTCCGTGCCATCTCCTGAACCCATCGCCTCTCCCTGGCTCCCGTCTCCGTGCAGCCCTCATACGTGCCGGCACGGGGTCTAGCCGTACCCCAGCTAGTGAGTTAGCGGCTCAGGAGGTTGTGCGGGGAAACTGAGGACAGGTCTTTCCTGGCAGAGGGAACGGCCAATGCAGTGGTCTCAGGTAGCCGGCCTGCCATGAGGAGACTGGCTCACGTGCCACACACAGCTGCTGGCCTAGAGCCTTGAGGAGTCGGCAAGTCGGTCAGTTTGCATACAGAGGCCATTCTGACAGCTGGAGAGCCCCAGGGAAGCCAGCTGGCAGAGGCTTCCCGCTGCGGCCAACAGGATGGCCGGTGGGAAAGAGAGAAGGTGAGGATTCTCAGAGCATCGAGTTTCCCCGAGCGGGGAGCAGGCACCTGGTCACCTGGACAGCAGGGCCGCTGGGCAGCTGTGAGGGCCACATCACGCTGGCTGGACTTGAGCCATGTCTCTTGGGCCTCAGTGCTGTCCCTAATATGGTGTGAGAATGGACCAGATCTTCCTGGGAGGAATGGGGCCCTGGCCTGGGAGGCAGGTGGTCATCTGCAGAGGTCAGAGGTCAGGTGTGGTACTCGCTATGACAGTCAACGGCTGGTGGTCACTGTAGTGGTCACTGTGGTGGTCAGCTGAACAACCAGTTGGGCTCACTCTGTGACTGGTTGTCATGGTCAGCTGTAGTAGTCACTATGGAGGTCAGTTGTAGTGGTCACTGTGATGGTCAGCCATAATATTCGACGTGATGGTCAGTCATCAGGGTCACTTTGGTGGCCTGTTACAGTGCTCGTTGTACTGGTCAGCTGTGGCCATCAGCAGTAGTAGTCAATCGTAGTGGTCATCTGGATAGTCAGCTGTGGTGGTCACTGTGGTGGTTAGTCACACTGGGCAGTTGTAGCAGCCACGATGGAGGTCAGTTGTCTTGGTTACCGTGGTGGTCAGCCAGAGTGGACATGTGGTGGTCAGTTGCATCGGTCAGCTGTAGTAGTCATGTGGTGAGCGGCATGGTCATCATTGTGATCTGTTGTGTCATCGCTGTGTGTCATCACATCATGACGTCAATGTGTCACGGTAGCAGTCAACTGAAGTGGTCACTACTGTGACCGGTTGTAGGGGTCAGCTGTAGTGGTCAACGTGATGGTCAGTCACAGTGGTCACTCTGGGAGTCACTTGTAAAGGTCACTGTGGAGGTGAGCCATAGTGTTTACTACTGTTGTCTGTAGCGAGCATTACAACTAATGACATCAATGACCACCACAGTGACCACTATGGCTGACCATAAGAGTGACCACTAAATCTCACCTCCATAGTGACCATTACAGCTTACCGATGAGACTGGACACAATGGTGACCACCTAGGCTGACTACTACAGCTAACCATTACAATTCTCCACCACAGTGACCACTGTGGCTGACCACCTCAGTGAGCACCATGTGGTCACCAGGTGCCAGTGTTTCTTGAGCCCTTTTGAGCAGGCACCTCGGTTTTAACAGATGATGGTGATGACATTCATTTTAAATGGGGAAGCTGAGACTTAGAAGACCTGGCTTCATGTCCCCACATCAGGAGGCCAGTGTGACCACAACCCTGAGCCCCTTGGGCTGTGTAGGGTTCCTCGCAGCCTCAGGATCTTGCTTAGCCTTATGGAGCCTCAGTGGAGCATCGGGACCCACTAGGAGGCCAGCGAGGCCCACTGAGAACATGGGAGCATCGAGTGGACAGAACACGGGGCGGACCCGGTGGGCGGGTCCAGGACAGTCACAACCTGAGCATCATTGGCCAACAGACATGTCCGTCTGCAGAGTGCTCTTGTCTCAGGGAGTCTCACAAGCACCTCTCATGAAGTGTCACCCCTCTGCGGCCCATTCTGGAGTCACCAAAATGGAGGCTCAGAATGTCCCTTTAAGCTGCCTGAGGTCGCACAGAGAGACTCCATATGCCTCCTTGTGCAGCCTCAGTTTCCCCTCACCAACCAACTGCAGTTAAAAGGTGTGAACTGCCTTCATTGACACCCAACGCCTTCCAGGAACTGCCCGCAGGAAGCTCCCTGCAGGTGAATTTCCTCTCCTCAGCCTCTGTCTTTGCCCTTTGTCATGTCGGTAAGGGATTTTCGGTTTTTGTTACTATTCCATGGCTTTTGTTTTGTTTGCTTTTGTTACTGGGGATGGAACCCAGGGCTTCACAGTCCTAGGCAAGGGCCCTAAGCTCTCTTTGTTCTTTGAAGACACTAAGTTATCCAGGCTGACCTTGAACTTGGGTTTCCTATTTCCAACTCTGGAGTAGCTGGGATGATAGGTCCACACCAGCCCCTCCAACCCAAACACCATCAGGGTCACAGTCGCCGATGCCAAGCCAGCTCAGGGTGCACCTTGCCTCTGGTCACATGTCAGCCACAGAGGACGTGGCTGACACCCCTCTCCTCCAAGGTCCTGGACACAGCCTTGGGTCCTGATGCTGGACCCTCCACAGCCCTGCTCCCTCCAGGCTTTACATAGCTGTTATTTGTAGTGTGATCCCAACACCCAGGAGACGGAGGTAGGAGGATCGGGGGCTACGTCCTGCCTGGGCTACCGTGCAAGATCCTGTCTCAAAAACAAACAAGGGAAAACATCCTGCTGCAATCAACAGATTCCCAACAGCCTCCTGCCCCAGGACCTTTGCATCTACTGTTTCCTATGCTTATGACTCTTGAAGCTCCTGTCTCTCCGTATACACCCCAATTCTATCCTGGCCTCCTCAGTCACTTCCCTGACCACCTCTGGACCCTACCCTTGGCCACCGTGAACTCCATCATTGCATTTCCTTCACAACTCTTAGCCCTGTTGGGCACTCACTTCCTGATTGGCTGTGTCTTATCTCTCCACCCTCCTCCCCAGAATACTGGGCCCACAGTAGGGATTTGTGTCGGCTTTGTTTGCTGCTAGAGATGCAAGCCAGGTGGTCCGCAGAGGGCCTGGATGAAGCAGATGCTCAATATAGGCTTAATGGGCAGATGGAGATAACAGTCAGACCCGTGAGCCTCAGTTACAGCTTCAGTGATCTGACCTTACTCTTCCTCAAGAACCTTCCTGGACTCCCATGGGTCTATAGGACAAACAGCAAACTCCTTTGGGGGACATTCAAAGCTTTCTGAACTGTTCCCAAGCTGCGTGCTCACTGCACCCCCAGAAGATTCATACACAAGTATTGGGAAGGGCCACAGGTGGTGAGATGGCCGAGTGGGCGTCTCGGTCTGCCTTTTTATTGTTCACCAAATGCCGTGACCAAAGGCAGATGGGAGGGAAGGGTTGGTTTCACTCTGCAGATTAGGTCTATCATCTCAGGAAGTCAGGACAGGAACTCAAGCAGGAAGCTGGGGTGGGCACGGAGGCAGAGGCCACGGGGAACACTGATTACCAGCTTGTTCTTTACGGCTTACTCAGCCAGCTTGAGTCTTAGGGTTTCTACCTCTGGGATGAAACACCATTCCCAAAAAGCAAGTTGGGGAGGAAAGGGCTTACACTTCCACACCGGAGTCCATCACTGAAGGAAATCAGGGCAGGAACTCAAGCAGGGCAGGAACCTGGAGGCGGGAGCTGATGTAGAGGCCATGGAGGGGTGCTGCTTACTAGCTTGCTTTCCGTAGCCTGATCAGCCTGCTTTCTTAGAGAACCCAAAACCACCAGCCCAGGGACAGAACCACTCACAATGGGCTGGGTCCTTCCCCATCAATCACTAATTAAGAAAATGCCCTACAGCTGGATCTTACGGAGACATTGTCTCAATTAAGGTTCCCTCATTTCAGATAACACTAGTTTGTCGAGTTGACATAAGACTAGCCAGCACGGCTTACTTATACAACTCAGGGCCACCTGCCCAATCCCACGTCTGAGAGGACCAGCGCCCCCTAGTGGCGGCGGCGCTGACTTTGCCTCTCTGCTTACTGTCAAGTACTTGCTCTCCCAGAAGCCACTGGCTTCCTTCCTTCCGAGATACGACAGCCAATCCAGTATCCAGATTCTGAATATGAAGGGTCCTCTAGGCGCCGCCTACTTGATGTATACGTCAGCACATGGCCAGTTCTCGAGGCTGAGCCACGTGTTTTTAATTGGACAGCCCTGACGTCAGTATGTAACCACGGGAAAATAAAACTGCTCTCTCTGTCTAATTGGGTTATTAGCATGATCCTTATGTTTTGGAGGCCCCATCGAGAACCTGAGACCAGAAATTAAGCAGTTAGGTTTGGGGTTTTTGTTGCTTTCCTTTTTTCTTTTTTCCATCTGCACAGACGGCTGGTAAGTTTTGAACAGGCGGTGTTTTCCCAACAGGACGGGTGTGGCTGTCATTTATCTAGTTTTCGTGTCCAGACGTTCTGGGCTCCGGTGCGGACAAGGCTGATGAGCTGCACTGTCTCAAGAGCCAGAAGATTCGGGGGATGCCCTGGTTCTTCCTCTGATCAGAGGGTCTTTGAGGAGAGACCCTTTGGAACTGGGGATCTCCCCCCACCCCCCATGCCCTCCCGCTGTATTCTTACACAACTCTGTCCGTTGTCCGTGTCCTTTGGTTTGTCTCAGAGGAACGAGACTGCTCACGGACTGGCCTGCATTCCACCATTGGTTTGCCTCGGAGGAGTGAGACCGGGCCGTGCATTGGGCGGTGTTCCCATTCTGGTTTCTTTGTTGTATGTTGTTGACCAGTCTGTCTTGTGTTTCTGTCTGTTCATAACCTTTGCTGTGTTGAACATGGGCCAGGCTAGATCCTCTCGACCCCCGCTGTGTATTGAGCCAGGCTCACACTGCCCTATGTCCTTGGGCTAGGGATCTCAGGGCTCTGGGCACTCACGGGTGGCTCCCACAGTGTGACAGGGACGCCATCTCCAGCCAGGCGTCCAGGTCCAATGGGGGCTGCAGTGGGTGCGGTGCCGTCTCTGCAGGCTCTAGGGGCCCTGGCTGAGCAGACACCTTGCATCTAGGCAGACCCGGGGGTTGCCCCCGCCTGCCTCGGCCACTAGGAGGCTGCTGGCTACTGTTTTCCCACCCCCCTCCACGGTGCACCAGGCCCTGGTCTGTGGCGATGTTCAGCAGACAGGGGGCCACATCAGAGCCTGGGCGGCCCAGGTCACCTGGTAGAGCTCCCAGCCATGGGGCCAGCTCCCACGTACCGGATGTGTCCAGCTCCATCCGGCTAGGGGTGTCCAGGTCCCGGTGGGTCTGGTCCTCTGAGGGTGGTTGGAGGTCTCCCGGCTCCTCCAAGTCCATGCTGCAAAGGGGAGAGCCAGAGAGGTAATCCAAGCCATTTGTAAAAACCCTGAAACCAGGAGCTAAAATATGTCTCTGCTTATATATGTTTTTAAAGTTAAGCCTGAGACAGATATTCAGAAAAGCAGTTTGAGTTTGCTTACCACAGATTAAGATCCTTAATAAATACTGGTTCTCAAGGCCTTCAGAGATTTGCTAAGTATGGTTTTTACAAAACTTACTATGAGAGAGATTCCAGATTCTAACAGTGACCCCAAAATCTCCAGAAAACACAGATGGGGACAGAGCAACCTCACCTGGATTGTGGTACCACTAACCACTGGACAAAAGTGCCCAATGCCTCACCAGCCCTGGACCTGCCGAGGCTGTGGATAAAACAGGACACTGAAGAGGGGATCACTCTGCTTTGGCTAGACAGAGCAGGGACTGCTCCCTCTGGGTCTTTGTCCACAAAAAGGTACCATCTGGCCTGGCAACTAAAGACTGGCATTGCCTTGAGGCCTCTGTTCCCCATAAAGTCGCAGAGAACACGGAAGCCCAGGGTCACCTGTCTAGATATGGGTAAGTCTCTTGTCCTTTTAATTGACACAGGTTTATTAAGCTATCTGCTATTCCCAGGTCTCTGATGGGTTTGACAACCAGCTCTCCAAGGCTACAGCTAATAAAGGTGCTAAAAATATACTGTACAACTTGCTTAGACGTCATCTGAGAAACCTCTTATCTTGGGTGAGAAATCATGCTACAGTGTGGATTTCAGGATTTCAGTACTTAAGGTTCCAAATGTAAACTACATGAACTTTAACTTCTGCCTCTAGTTTTTAATCTGCCTCAACAGATTTCCACTTGGCTGACAGACGTCATCCAGGAACCAAACTACTTCAACTGCTGTGAGTCCTGGACTTGCTGAGAGCTGATGACCAGTCCAGCTGATGAGACCACTCCAATCCACTCAGCTAAATCTGTGAACCAGATGTACCCCTCAGTTTGACTAAAGAACCAGCCTCTTTGGGGTCCCTGACCACAACGCCCCCAGTTTCAGCAGGAAGCAGTCTGAGAGATTAGAACATCCAGTTCCCTCAGGCTGGAGCGTTTTAGTCAAAAGAAAACTCCCTGACATTGGAGACATAATAACTTAACTGGTGTGATGCCTATTGCCATACCAAAAGGGGTACTTACTTAAAAAGCCAAAAAGACTTAAAATCTATCAACATCTATTAACAGATAGAGCCATTAGCTCGGATGGTTCTATCTAATGTCAGCCAATATAGGGCTTTAAACTTTGTTTCCACTAATCACTGTGGGCCCTTACATCATTAAGATCCCAATTAACCATATCAATCGAGTCAATGATTTGACTGGGTGTATAATTCAAGGGGGGAATGAGAGGACCAGGGCCCCCTAGTGGTGGCGGCACTGACCCTCCCTCTGTGCTTATTGTCAAGAACTCACTTTCCCAGAACCCCTTGCTTCCTTTCATGATATGACAACGAATCCATATTCAGATTCTGAATACGAAGAATTACCTAGGTGCCGCCTACTTGATGTATAAGCCAGCACATGGCCAGTTTTCGAGGCTGTGGACAGCCCTGACGTCAGTATGTAACTGTGGGAAAATAAAACTGCTTTGCATGGCCATATGCAGGTCTCTAAGTGTCTAATTGGGCTATTAATGTGATCCTAACAAATCATTCATTAATCAAGAAAATGCCCCATAGGCTTCCCCACAGGCCAATCTGGTGGAGGGATTTTCCCAATTAAGCTTCCTCCCCACCAAGTGACTCTAGCTTGTGTCAAAGTGACATAAAAATTAACCAGCCTTAATGATGTAAGGTGCTAGACCAGAACAAAGTTCCTGAAATAGTTGCTTAATCACATCCCTCATGTTCTGAATGTCTCTCATGCTCCTCACTTCCCCAGTCCAGTAAGGACCCGCTTCCAGGTCCTGACCAATCAGAAAAACTGCCTGTTATGCTTAAAAGGCCAGTGTGCCTCTTGGGTGTCACCAATTTTTTTGACCCCAGCATGCTGGTCTGTGTTCCACTGCAATAAACTGCTTTTGTATGGCTGTGCATATCTCTCGGTGTCTACTTGAGCGATTTCGGACCTGACAGCATCTTTGCCACTGTCATGGCTCAGGTGGGGGGTGCTGCGGCGACAGGGACACATGAAGCCCCCAGGGAGCAGCCAGGGGCGTCTGCGGGAGATTCACCCAGTGCTCTGCCACACAATCGCTCTTCTGATCTGCACCCTTGGCCCTTCTGCAGCTGGAGACCTTTGTGAGTGATGGGCTGTGACCAGGGAGACTGGGTCACCGACTGAAGCCCAGCTGTCATCGGCTCTGCTACCCATCAGCGTCTGGGTATACCAGGTGACACGGAGGGACCCTGGCAAATGTGAAGAGCAGAAGCCCAAAACAGAGTGAGTGAACTGGGCAGGGGCACTGGGTGACCCTTGTGAGCTGTCCCACGCAGAAGGGGACGGCCTCCTGAGACCCCACGTCTTACATGTGGAGGGACTGCCCCGGGCAAGAGGCCCCGTCTCAGGCAGAGCCACACTCTCGAGCTGACACCAGCTTCCCAGGCTGAGCGCTCCAGGAGTCTCTGTCCTTAAGGAATGCCCACTGAGCACCGGGGCTCCATGTGGCTGCCTTTCACTCCCAGAAGCCTCCATCATCCACCACCTCCCACCTGGACAGAGCCAAGGGCTCCCCAAGTCCTGTTCCATGCTGGCTCCTTTCCCTCGACCCCACTGAAGCCTCAGGACTGTTCTAGTGCACGAGCTGTCACTCATTCCTCTCCACTGCTCATGGTCTATCCAGACAAGACATGCAGCGAGGTCCAGCTTCTCACCATGGCCCTGTGAGAGACCCCCCCACCCCTAAGTGCTGCCCTCCCTCCCTCCCTCCCTTTCTGTGGCTCTGGTCTACCTCTGTCCCTTCGCATCTATTTGTTGTCCTTACTATTTCTTCCAGGCCTCGTTTTATGTTATTTACAGCACGTGGATTGAACCTAATGCTCACACTTGCCTGGCAAACTCGACACTGAGCTAAATCGGACTCATTCAAGCCTTGAACCGTCTCCTGCCTCAGTCTCCCAAGTGTCTGGGATACGGAACTGTGCATATTAGAAACTTCCTGCGGCTGCCTCTGTCCCCTTCAGGCCTCCCATGGTGAGTCACCTCCTCACCGGCCCTGACATCACTGCCCTTCTGTCACGCCACCCAGCACTCTGCGGCCACTTAGCACTCTGTCTCCTCCATGTAGAACGAGCCCTGGTAGGACAGGTATCCCGACATTCATGTCTGCTCCTTGCAGCTATTGAACATGCGCCCACTGCGGGCGATTCCTGCACTCAGGGCCTAATAAAGTGCCTGCGATTATGTCTCCTTACCCCCTAGTCCTGCTCTTCCTGCTCTTCGCCTTAACCAGGGTTGTTGGGAATTCTTATCACTGCCCTGTCCTATAAGGGGGTGGCACTCTCGCCTTATAAAGCATGCGAAGCAAATGCTCAAATACTGGGTTTCACCCAGTCCAGTTCCTTCCCCTCCTTCGGTCCCTCCCTCCCTCCCTCCCTCCCTCCGTCCTTCCTTTATGCTTCTCTGGTTTGCTCATTTTGTTTTTGTGAGACAGGGTCTCTTGCAGCCCAGGTTGACATTGAACTTGCTATGTCACTGAACTTTTTTTCCTTCCTTCCTCCCCACCCCACCCCCTCTTTTCCTTTTTTTCTTTTTTGATTTTTCGAGACAGAGTTTCTCTACTGTAACTCTGGCTGTCCTGGAACTCACTCTGTAGACAAGGCCTCGAACTCACAGAGATCTGCCTGCCTCTGCCTCCCGAGTGCTGGGATTAAAGGCGTGCGCCACCACCGGCCTAAATAAGCATTTTTAAAGACATGACTTGCCTCATTGCCTGGACAAAGTACCTGATAAGATCAACATAAGGATTTGTCTGTGTGCAGCCCAAGGGTGCAGTCCATCACGCAGGGCTTGGCAGCGGGCGCTTGCGGGTCCCCTTGCATCCAGAGTCAGGAAGCAGCAGAGACAGCACCCCAGCCTACAGGATAGTGCAGCTCACGCGCGGGGCGGGTCTTCCCTCCTCAACTAACCCAGTCTAGGAGCCACTCACAAACGTGTTTCCATGGTGATCCTACAGCCTGTCATGTAGACAGGTGACGGTACCGTTCACATGAAGGCTACAGTCTCCCGATGACTTGCTCCTCACTGTAGGATAGTACTAATTGCAGTTGGCGTGGGAGAGTCAGCGAACCTGTGGTTGCCATTTTCCCGCTAAGCCACACCCTGTTCGCAGACTCTGTTTCCCATCTGTAAGGCAGGCTCAGTGAATAGTGAGTATCTATACAGGAAGGCCTTGGGTCATTTGGTCAAAGGCAGGGAACACAGGTTTGCCTAAGACCACCCAGAAGCCCCGTCTGTTTACCTGAGGCTGTGTGTTTACTTGTGAGTTACTAAAGTCATAGTGAGCAAGGGGACCCAAGCCCCTCCTACAGCCCGAGCCTCATGTTGTCACTGCTTCAGCCAGGTCCTGAGACTGCTGGCGCCTCACACCCTCAACCCTGCAGTACAGAACAGTGAGATGTTCTGATGACCTGAAACTGTAAGCACGCCAACTCAACACTTTCATAAGGGTTGCCATGGTCACGGTATCTCTCCACAGCAATAAACAGTGACCGAAAGCTAGTAGGGACATTTCACTCATTCACATCATTCTGCAGCATCTCCCATGAGACCCTGCTCTAGACAGCAGTGGGGACCAATGATCCTTCCCCCAGAAGTTAATGTTACAGAAGTTTATTTCTAGTTATGTTTAAAATGTTTGTTCTGTGCACTGTTGGGGGAAGGGCTGCCTAGGCCTTGGCGTTTTGTATTGTCTGCAGGTGTTGGCTTTATGTAAAAGATGTTTGGTTCCCCATGATCTGCACGTGCTGTCAGTAGAACACCCAAGGAACTCCTGCGTCAATAAAAACGCCTGAGATCAGACAATTGGGGTTCCACTGTCCAGTATGGCGTTTGCCACGACAGGTGGCTTCCTCTGCTGAGGTCTGACAAGGTTTGCAGCTATGAAAATGATTTCTTGTCTGTATTGCTGAGCAACACTGCTGTGTACTGCTACAAGTTACTACTAGATGGGTGAAGACAGACCAGTAGGCCAGAAATCGGAGTGCCAACTACTCATCTGGGGGGGTCTTTGCCAGGGTCTCACTATGTAGCCACAACTGGCCTGGAACTCAAAATGTAGGCCAGGCTGGCCATGAACTCACAGAGATCCTCCTGCCTCTGCCTCCCGAGTGCTACCAGCACCATGGCCAGCTCAGGATGAGCTGTTATTGACACTGGCGATCCAGCAGGGAACAAAGGCTCCTCCTTCGTGGTGACACACTTCAGTAGCCCTGCCCCGTCCCAAACAGAAAACAATGCAAACATTATGTGTGAACGAAAAAATAAAAGAGCACTGCTCCTAGGCGTGGTGAAGGTTTACTATAGATGCGAGGAAGAGCACAGCCAGAGGCAGAGACGTCTGGGGGAGTCCAGAGTGGACATGACTCTGGGCGGGGCTGTGTGAAGAGGGGAGGAGGAGAGCCAGGAGACCAGGAGATCAAGAGGCCAAAGGGGCAAAAAGGGTCATATAAGCCGAAATGGCTGGGTTATAAAGGAATCAGAGAAGCTGGAGGAAGGGAAGCCCAGCCCAGTCCCTGGGCTGCAGAAGTTCAGGGTAGGATGTAAGGTATGCCAGCCAGAGGACCCTGTAACAGGTAGGGACTGAGGGATGCTGGGAGAACCGGGCAGCCAGAGTCTGCTTTGAGATGTGTAATAGGCACCTCAGCCATTTGTCCTGGGTTTGAGACCTAACAGTGAAGGGAGGAGTCTGGAAGAGTCCAGAGAAGCAGGGAAGGAGGGAGGAAGGAAGGGAGGGAGGGAAGGGAGGGAGGGAGGAAGGGAGGGAGGGAGGAGTGGTCTCAGCCTGGGTGTTCACCCAGGGCTCTCAGGGGAGGTGACGCTTAACACACAGAAAGCAGCTCTGAAATCTTAAGGTAATGGACAAATTACAGGGCCTTTTACAAACCATTAATGCACCCCCCACACATGTAAGTATGTAGGCAAACTATTAACGGGAGGGATCATCCCCACCCCCACAAACATAAACTCACTCACTGCTCTTATAATAAATTACTATTAGGCAATGCCTGGAAAAGCTTTTAGGCAGCTGGGCTTCGGGGCTTCCCCCTAGGGCCGCGCTCTGGAGCTACTTTCTGACCTCCAGGTGCTCTTCTTGCTGCCATTTCCCCAAAGCAATGGCCTCCTGAGTCATCTGAAGTCTGGCAACGTTTACTGGCTGGCACTTAGTGGCAGAGGCTGCTGAACACCCTATAATGAAGCTCAGGCCACGGCCCCACCTCCAGTCCCACACGGAGATTCAGGTGAAGGTCAAGTGTGAAACTGAGATGCGTCGCACCACCGCAGAGGGAGGGGGTGTGGACACCTCGGCACGCTCTGCACAAACAAGGCCTGTTCTCATTACGGGGCAGTCCCAGGCGGAGGCCATTCTGACAGAAGCGGTGGGAATGCATTCGGACGAATTCAGTTCTGCTGGCTGGCTGGAGCCTGTCATGGGGTGTTGCGGCTGCCAGGAAGATGGCCCCCCTCCCGTTGGAGTTGAGACACGGCCTGCTGCATGCAGTCAGCTCCTCAGGGCCCGTGCCCTGGATCTTCCTGACACCTCAGAGCTCAGTTACCTGGCTTCCCACGGGTTCCCATTTTCCACTCTTCATCCCATGTCACTGTTGGACTGTATTCCATGCTTCTTAAAATGCCCAACCTTCCCCTTCTGTGTCCCTGCTGCCACACCTCTTTAGGGTACACATCAGCTCCATTCCTGCGCCCTCACTCACCAGAGGAACAGATCCGCCGGCCTGGATGGCCCCTTCCCTGACACCACACAGCATACTGCTGCCCGTCCACCTGCTGTTTCTGCTTGCTGGGCTCCAGCCCCTTAAACACAATACAGAAAGTGGTACCACACAAGCGGGGAAGCTGGCAGCTCTCAGGGACTCCTGCATCCTCCATCCGAGGCCCCTCCCTAGCCTCTTTCCTCCATCACACCCAGGGCAGCCTGACATCTCCTTTGCTTCTGACCCTTAGCTGGTGACATCTCTAGAAACTGCTGTGGAGTCCTACCATATGCAGCCCTGACTGCCAAACCCCCCGATTCCCTGACCCTCAAGATGTGCCCAGCTTTCCGTTGCTGCGGACAAGGAGCTTACCTTGCCCAGCTCTCCACCGCACAAAGCGTCCGCTTGACCAGGCATCAGCCTGCTGCCTCTCCCCAGACAGCTTGCTTTGAGAGCTTTTTCCCTACCTTATTCCCAGTGCCTAGGTGCAGTGCTGTGTCCTCTACTGTGAAGACACTGGGGGTGGGTAGAGAGATGGCTCAGAGGTTAAGAGCACAGACTACTCTTGCAGAGGACCTGGGGTCAACTCCCAGCACTCACATGGTGGTTCATGACCATCTACAACTCCAGCTCCAGGTGAGCCAACACCTCCTTTTGGCCTCTGTGGGCACTAAGCACACACACTGGGCACAGACATTCAGACAGAACATCAGACAAACTCATAAAATAGTTTAAAAGAAAATGACAGACTGGGCTGGCGCTCCCCTGGTGGAAAGCTGGGCGAGCATGGGTGATGTCCTGGGCTCTACCCCAGAACCATACAAACTGAACCTAATGGTGCACACACATCTTCAAGTACATACACATAACAAGTCTGTGGCCAGCCTGAGCTACAGGGATTGGAAAACGAGACAAAAAAAAAAAAAAAACCAAAAAAAAAAAAACCCACACATAAACAACAGGAATAGCGACCCTCAATTCATTAAAAAAAAAAAAAATTAACAATTTCCATTTTCGCCCCACGTCATCTTGGACTGTATTCAATGCTTTGAATTGTGATTACGCTCTGTGGGCAGAATCAGGTAAAAAGCAACTCTATGGTAAAAAACCATAAAGAATGTTCTCAAACCAAATCCAATTACGCCTCACTAACCCTGTTTCCCTGATGTCACCTATGTGTGGTGTTCTCCAGGGGGGTTGGGGGGGGAGACCTCCCTGAAAGGCAGACAGAGACAACCATCAAAGTTTGGTTCTTGAATATGTATTTTTTACTGAAAAAATCATTCATAAATTAACATACAAAAATGTACAAACACATGAGTGAATAATGTCATGACAAAGGACTATTTCTGTGAAAAGTGTTTTTTTTTTTTTAAAACATCTTTAGATTTCAGTGCAAAAATGTACCCCTGGCACCTCTTAAAACAAAGAGCAAGCTCAAAACAAACAAAAGGGTGGAATAAGCTAGCTGCGTTCAATGCCCCATCAGTGGTGTGGGTACAGTCAGTATGTGCACCCCTGCTCTGCGGCTGTCCTCTGAGGAAGGGAAGCGCTGACTAGAGTCTTTGTTTTAGCAAAATCAAAGTTTTGCGAATGCCCCCCTCCCCCGAAAGAAACCTCGTGCGAAGGGGCACCTTCTGCACAAGGCTGTCAAGGGCAAGGTGGTATAAGGGTCACGTCTGTAGCGTTGAGTAATTTCAGCTGCCAAAATACATCAAGGTTTCACCTGCTTCTCACCGTCTCCTTTAAGCACCCCGTGGTCTAAGGTGTGGCCTGCTATGGTTCTGACCATGACAGGTCCCACTTGGATGTGACCTGGTGGATAATGATCGACAGTGCCCACAAAGAGCCTACCCTAAAAACAAACTTGGACATGATTGCAAAAGAATATAGGCGACCCTACTTTAAGCAGTAAAAAGACCTTTTCTTTTGTCCCCAGATCAGCATTTTCTTTCTTAAATTAAGTATCTACCTTTGGCCCAAAGCAGTACCCTGTGGCAAGTGTGAGAACGCAGAGCTTCAACCTGGACACACTGCAGGCACCATGGCCCCTGCCTGGGAGCCCCTGCCTGGGAGCCCCTCCGAAGGACACCAGGGCTCTGCCACACCGAAAGCAGTCCTGGGTGTCAGTGTGGAAAAGAGTGAGGGGTGAGGGCTGGGCCCATGGCTGAGTGGCGGGGCACTTTGCTTAGCATGCCCAAGCCCTGGGTTTCATCCCTAGCACTGTAAAACTAACAAGGGCAGAGGGTCAAGACCGGGGACGGGACACAATCTTTATTGCTCTGTGTACCGTAAAACAAAGGCAAGTCAACGCAGCCGAGCAGCTCCTTGCCCAGTGCAAACAGAGGATGCGGCTCCCCAGCGCTCTCAAGGGCAGGCACCTGCTCTCTCATACGAGCGGGAAGCACTCTGCAATGCCATCTGTTCCCTAGATAGCACTCTACTCTACAAAAAGAACAAAAACAAGAAAAAAAAAAACAAGGCCTGGCCAGTCACTCCCACAATCCGTGGGGATCATATGTCCACAGAGCCAACTTGTACGATGCAAAACCCCAACCCCACGTATTTACACACCCTCACCCACCTATGTAAACCATGAACATCAAGGGCGCTGAAGGCAAAACGGCAAACAACGGAAGCAGGAGGCCTGAAGGAAGTGCTTCTCACCACACGCACCCCGCTTTAGGGATGGGGGGCTGTGGCAGGGAGACTCAGGAAGGGGGCTTTGGCTCAGGAAAGAGGCACCCTTTTGAGTGCAGTTTAGGAACTGCTGGCAGGAAGCAGGGGGACTTCTGCCGGGCTGACTGTCAGAGCTCTGGTGAGATCTCACCTGGACCCTGGCTGACACACAGCACCCCAGTGCCAACTGCTCCCCAGCTGAGCCCTTCCCAATCAATTGCTTGTGAGCACAACTCGGTGTCTTCCCAGAAACCAAAAAAGGGGAACAGAGAAACCACTGAGGCCAGCTGGCCACGTAGGCACAGTTCTTAGAAACTGTCACCAAGTTCCAAAGAAGAAAGGGGAGATTTACCCATAGCCACTCTCTGAGACGTTGAAGGGATAAAAAACAAGAGTCCAGAGAGCTGGGACATGCACACGGTGAGCACCCCTCCAGGGGAAGAGCTGCTACACAGCGCGGGTTGGCCTGGAACTTGCTATGTAGCCCACACTGGCCTCAAACTTCCTGTTCTCCATCCCCTGCCTTCCGAACTGGAGTGACAGGCCTGAGACCCATGCCCCCGCCTCCCATAACCCTCACACATCCCAGCTCTGAGGGGTCTGTGAGAGGGGAGAGCACTACGCCCCTAACAACAGTTCCTGCTTAGCTTGGAGTCTCTAGAGATCCTACAGAAGGGGGGAGGGGCGGGGGAGAGGGGCTGTAGTGACAGGTTCTTTGTTCTGCTGTGACACGCCCTGTAGCCACTCCCTCCTGGACCAACCGGGAGATGCTGTTTGTGGTAACTGAGTTGTTTGCCACCCAAGGTGATCTAATATATGAAGCCCCCACTTTGAAGTGGAGCCAGCTATAAAATTAAACTTTAAAAAGGCATTTTACATGGCTTATTTACAATCACACTTCTTCAAGAAGTGACTATGTGTCTATCACCCCAGGTCCCTCCCCTCCACCCTCAGTCCCCACCCAAAGCAGGTAATTTTTTTTTTCTTTAAAAAAAAAAAAAAAAAAAGAACCTAAACAAAATGAAAACCAAAAAGAACACCAGAGATGCAGAGAACAGTGTGGCAGTCCACCTGCTTCTAGCCAGCAGTGGCTGGCCACAGTGGCCTCTGGGCTCGGCCATCCACCTGCGGAGGGGCACCAAGCCTGGCTGGAATTCTGGAGGTTGCAGCTGACACAGGCCTGGGGTGGGGACGGAAGAGAGCAGAGGGCAGACATCTGTCTTGTGGAACAGAAGCCAGTGCTGACGACAGGCGTCCCCGCGCCGCCTGTCCCTGCTGGGCCCCACAGCGAAGGCCTTTGTGCGTGTGCTCTGTGACAGTTTTCTGGAACCCTCTGGTCCTGCGCTCCACTCCTGTCCCCATCCTGTGTTGACGCCTAGGATGGCGCACCACAGCGCCTCCACTTCCGAGGGGGAGGTGGGCGGGTGAATGCCGCTTTGCTCCTTGTCTCAGTACTCGGTCACCTGAGCCAGCTCGGGTGTCAAGTTAACAGTTATGTTCTTATACAAGGCGTCGTATGTGATGTTTGCAAAGTAGTTCAGGTTGTTGAGGCCGTCCAGCCCTTGCCGCTCCTTTGATTTCCTCAGCAGAGCGTACCTGGGGAAGCGGAGGACACAGAGGGACTCAGAGCCAGCACCCCAGCTCCACACAGCCAGGGCGGCAGCAGGGCCAGCACCCCAGCCACACAGCCAGGGCGGCAGCAGGGCCAGCCTCATAGTATCTCATCTACTGCCTCCCAGGCCCAAGGAAATGGGCTCAAGAGACTAGCCCAAGGTCAGAGTGTGGAAGCCCAGGAAAGAGATTACAAACAGAGGACGGGACAAAAAGCAGGCTTGGAGCCCTGCCACTGCCTTGGAGACGCCTTCAGAGCACAGGGATTGGCAGAAGGTAACCCCAACTTCAGCTGCAGAGGAGACCTGAGTATCTAAATCTCACCAACGGTCACTCCAAATGTCTACCTTGGTTATCAGAACAGATGCCCACCTGTGACGCCCAGCCACACATCTGAGGCAGAGGGGTGGTGCACCCAGTGATCCCAGCACTTAGGAGTCAAAGGCAGGAGGGTGGAGAGCTGGAGGCCAAGCTGGGTGACACAGATAGAGAGACTCTGCCTCAAACAACAAAAGCAACGAACAGCTGGGAAGATGAGGAAAGAAACTGGCTGTGAGGACACCTGACAGGAGCCAATAAATGGACCAACCTTCCAAGAAACTGAACTTCTCCTCGATGGTGATGGGGAATGGACTTGTACTTTCCTGTGTCTCCTTCTGGCCGGCTCACAGAATAGCCTGCATTTTGTACCCTGTCCAAAACCAAAGGGACAGAAGTGAGATTCTAAAGACCCAAAGACACCTGAGAGCCTCTCAGCAACAACCTCCGAGCACCTTCTTTCTCATCTAACTGATTTGGTGTTTACTTTGAGTTATCATTTTGTGTGGGGTAGGGGCGGGGTGTCAGGCCTAGTGCAAGTTAGGAAAGTGTTCCGTCCCTAAGACATACCCCAGCACCTGTCATAATGCATTTCTTGGCTGTGCAGTCACACTAGGCATCTAATTAATCTGGAGAAATGCCTGCACATGTGAACAAAGGGTGGTACACTCCCATCGAATGCCCGCCAGCAGCAGATTAACCAACACTTCTGTCTAAGGCAAGACCATGTAATTGCTACTGAAAATGATGGCTCAGTTGATAAAGTGCCAACCATGCAAGCATGAGGACTTGAGTTTGGATCTGTGGGAACCCATGAGAAAGCTGGGCACAGAGCCACGTGTCTGTAACCCCAGCAGGGAGAGGGATGGACAGCTGATCTCTGGAGTTCAGTGCTAGCTAGCCTAGCTCAGTTGATGAGCTCCAGGTTCAGTGAGAGACTGAGGGTGACCCCCAACACACCTCTGGTATCCAGCACCTGCAGGCTGGAGGGACGCAGCTTCGAGTAGGTCACCAGGCAGCCCACCCCTCAGCCCAGGGAGGCTCCACTGACATGGGCAGTTAGTACACAGAAGCCACAGGGCCCGTGGAAGCATTGTCACACGGCTCAAGAGCCCTCACACATCCCATTCTGACCAAATTCATTTCTAGGACCTTTCCCTAAGTAGCGGTGTGAACGGGACGGTTTACTAAGTTCCCACCTGCATGCATGGAGACACTGATGGCTAAACGTGCCAGCAGGAAGCTATGGCAGTTCCAGATAACATTCCATGCACAATGCGTTTCTAACACATCGCCCCTCAGCAGTGACACTCACCTCAGGCTGAGGCCACTGCCACTTACGGGTCTGAGAAACTGACACAGAGACCTGATGTGAGATGCTCACCATGTTTAAAGACAAACTGAAATGGTGACAATGTTATTTTGGAGTGCGCAGACAGGGGCAATTCATTTTTATTCTCATATGAATTTTACGATGAGCACGCGCTTCCTCTGCACTGCTCTATGAAGGAAGTCTTTTACTCGGTAGCCTAGCTGGCTTTGAATGTAAAGAATTCTCTCCTTCACAGCCTCCCAAGTGCTGGGATTGTAAGTCTGAGGAGACACTACCCCAGCTACTACCTTCCTTCTTTCTAACACTTAAGTACTGACAACTTTTTTTTACTTTATGTATATGAGTGCTTTGCTTGCATGTATGCATATGCACCTTGTGCATGCCTGGTGCCCTTGGAGGTCAGAAGAGGGCACTGGATTCTTTGGAACTGGAGTTATAACTGACAGTTATGAGCTGCCACGTGAGTGCTGGGAATTGAATCCAGGTTCTCAGCAAGAGCATCTAATGCTCTAAACCACTAAGGCATCTCTCTTGCCCAACATTAATCTTTAATTTTTTAGTTATGTGTGTATGTTCTTGTACGTCTCTGTGTGGGTATGTCCATTGTGAACACAGATGCCTACAAAGGGCCCTGGAGACCCTGGAGCTAGAGTTACAGGCAACTGAGAACCACACTTAGGTCTTCTGGAAGATCAACATGTGGTCTTAAGTGTTGAGTCATCTCTCCAGCCCCATATTCATTATTAAAAACAAAACAAAAAAACCTGTTAAGCTATTATTTAAGTTTATTTTTACTAAATCACCTTAGTGGGATGTAGAGGGTTTTTTTTTCAAGATTGGTTAGAAATGTGTTTCTAGTGTTTAATGTTATAACTGTAAAATTTTTATAACAGACTCCAACTATCCATCTGACTCCCAGCGTTCATCTCCATCGTGAAAGAGAAGGCAGCTGCTCCTAGAAGCCAGTCCAGGAAGGCTGGTGGAGCTGCTGTGCAGGTGCTGGCCTCCCACGAGGACAAAGTGGGGCTGGGCCTGCAAAGGCGGAGGGGTGCACGGGAAGCATCCCAGCAGCCTTGCGCTGGTTGCGTGCTTGAATGCTATTTTACATGTAGTTCTCTCCAATGCGGCTGCGAGGATACTGAACCACACATGTAGCTCCTGCTCTCTGAGACATGATAGTGGGAGTGGGGTGGGGGTAGGAGAGGGGTGTGTACCTGTTCCACAAGTCGTCATCTTCTCCGCCCCAGCCCCAGAACGCATTAGGAAAGCCATTGATTTTCCGAAACTGTTCTACAGTCAGGCCGCTCACTCCGCCAAAAAACTCTGTGTAGGGAAGCCTGAAAAGAGAGCCAACCCCGTTAAAATGTGCAGGGTTGAATTTCCTGATGAATTTGTCTTTGTTGTCTATAGTGTTGGGGATGAACCTAGAGGCTCACAAAGCCAGGCTAGAGCCCTGAGCACCGCACAACCCTAAGGCACAGCGATGGCAGCACACATGGTGTGTGTCCTCTCAGCTATGCCAAGACCACAGCCAGGGTCCGTCACTCCACCACCCAGTCACACTACTAACCCACTGGCAGTGCCCACGGCCCGCCTGCTCACTGCTGAACTGTGCGCAGCATTGCACTTTGCAAGCCACCCATCCGCTGACACAGCGGATCACAGCCAGCTGCATCTCGTCTCTGCGGCTGGCCCTCGTGGAGAGGAGATACTCACAGGTACATGTACTTGTCCAGTTTGGTTGCGAAGTGCCTGGGCATCTGTCCGCAGCCGTAGTAGTTGCGGTCGCTCTCGGGTATGTGATCGACATCATGGAAGATCAGGCAGTCCCAATCCAAATCCTTCATGGCTTCTTGAAAGCCGACGTTGAAAAGCATGGCTCTGTTAAAGGGCTGGGTGCCAACCTGAGAGAACAACGGATCCTTGAAGGAAAAACCTCACTGCCTTCATTACATACCAAAAGGTCTCTCAAGAGCCAACTGCAAAGACTGCAGGCCCACACGAGTCTGTGTAGCACTGCCCAACCCACACACAGCCAACCAGGGGGCTCACAGAGTCCTGCCCTGTCTCCTCAGAGAGCACTGTAACAACACGCGGCAGACAGAGGCACAGCCACAGGACATACAGGGAACAGGCCAGGCACTACAAGCCCACACCTGCACTGCACACGCAGCCCACCACCCCAGCACGCTGCCAAGCTGCTCCATCAACACATCTAGCGGAAGAGAGTGCCCACCACTCATCTTGGCTTGTTTACTCTGAAGGTCCCACTACAACTCCCTGAGCTCTCTACGGACAGATGTCCGAAGATTACAAGCTCTGTGGCAGGTAGACACCAGTTCACACTAGTTATAGGCTAGCTGAACTACATGTTAACCTCCACTTACTCTGGCCGGTACCAAAACACTCACAGGACAGGCACATGAATGTGCTGGTTGTTTCGTCAACTGACACAGACCTAGACATATCTAGAAGAGGAACTCTTAAATGAGAAAATGCCTCCTTGAGACTGGCCTTAGGCAAGTCTGTAGAGCGTTTTCCTGATTAATGGCTGATGTGGGAGGGCCAAGCACACAAGGACAGTGTACCCTGGGCTCTTCACACTGAAGACACTGTCACTTGCAGCTTTCCAGATTTCGGGCTCGGAAGAGAAAGAAGGGAACTAAGGATCACTCACTTGCTCGACCACATAGAAGGCGAACTGCAGGCGCTGGCGCTGAAGCATGGGCAGCAGGTGTCGAAAGAGGACTGGGAGGTGTTCATGGCGGTTCCGGAAGGGGATGAGGATGGCCACCTGCAGCGGATCACAGGCAAGGGTGCCACCGGTTAGCTGCTGGCCGAGCTGCACAGTGAGTTCTCTGGTGGAGACACACTGGGTACCCCTGCATGAGCAACCCTTGGGGAGTGCTGAGAGGCCCCTAACCCGGCCCTTGGTGTCAACTAGCACTGACCTGTGCTGGCAAGGCCATCTGGAACTAACTGGGTCCTGTCTAGACTGCAGCTCTAGGAGGCATACATACTCACAGTGAACCCACACAAAGGTCCCTCTAGAGGGTCGCAAACATGAAGTAAGCTCCACACTGGACATCTGTGGACATGTTGCCACTGCACTGAGCTTTCTCCCTGGCTGTGTCATGGCCCTCCCCTCACAGGGCCAGCAGCACAAAGCATTTTATTAAAGACTTGGTCAAAGAGTGGCCTTAAGCTGCTGCCTCCTCTCCTGACCACAGTCATCCTATAAAGGCCCTAGGGTCTAGCTGGGTAACTGCCCTGCAAGCTACTTATCTTCTAGTAACCTGGGAGACCAGACAGGAAGCATTGGGTCTGCAGAGACACAGCCCACAAATGTATCAGCTGACCTATTGGCCCTCCTTCCTGCAAATAATCCTGCCAGGGGACAAAGGGCTTCAGTGCCACCAGACACTACCAGGGTGCTGCCTATCTCTATGGCTACAGGACAGTCCTTGGGGAACCCCATTTCTCGAAAACGAGAGGCAGAGTGCAAATTCCCGGATGGATGGATGTCATAGCTCTCAAATCCCAGCAACCTCAGACACGTTCCAGCACACGGGGCCTGACTCCTAGCACACCTTCCATCGCGGCACGCAGTCCGAAGGCTTCCAATGGCCTCCAAGCTTGATGGTTGGGTCTCTGGAGAAGAGCTCGTGAATGTCGTCCATTCTGATCTCACTCATGTTTATGTCTATTGGGCCCTCTGAACAGACAGGGAGAGAAACAGTTTCCCAGGCTGAGCCACATCCTGCTCTCCATCCTGCCGCTTTCCCTCTAGTGTGCCACTGCCATCGGACAAGGACGTATACGGAAGGGACAGTACCTTAGAGAGCTGCCTCTGCAAGATGGAGGAGAAACGAAGGCTCTGAGGCTGAGGTGAGGCAACTCTTTCTCAAGACCCCTCCCTGCTACAGGGAGTTCCTGGTCTACTTCTCAACAAGCTGCCTGCCCTTCAAAAGAGCCTCTGGTGGGGGAGTGGGGGCAGCTGAATCGATGGGGGGGACGGGACAGAAGAGTGGCACTAAGGCCTGTCGGCTCTCCCAGAAGCAAGGCCAGCTGCCTGTCTTATCTCACTCACAAGTGATCAGGGGCCCAAACTCAGAGCACTCATCTTTGACAAAGCCTCCCCCCAAATCAAAACCTTGGCAATCAGTAAGTGCTAGGGGGAAGCCAGGTGTGGGGGTACATACTTTTGATTCCAGCACTCAGGAGGCAGAGGCAGGAGCTTTGTGAGTTCTAGGACAGTCAGGAGTACCAGTGCTGGGATTAAAGGCATGGCTACAATGTATGGCTTCATTTTTTTTTTTTTGTTTGTTTTTTAAAGCAGCATTTTGTTAAGAAAATAACTTCTGGCAATCAGAGGGGTGTGTGTGAGTTCAGGGGAAGGGGAACAAAGTATGACACATAAGAAGAAAGAAAGGAGAAGGTATTGTATCAAAACAGTTATAACCAGTGAGCAGTTTACACTAAGATGACAAAGGCGACAGGCAGACCTTCCTCCACACCTTGTGAAGGTCATTGCCAAGGGCAGAGCACAGGTCACTGGGGCACAGGGAACCCTTCCAGCCCCAAATCCCAGAGTAGGGAAGCAGGCAGGCCACCTGTCAGACTGTCCCTTTCATGTTAACTAGACACCTGCCCTGATGAGGCGGGAGCAAGCCGGATCTACTCACTCATGGAAGGGAGCCTCTCCGGGCAAGGGTGGTTGGCAAAGTAGGTGAAATCTTCAGGAAGAAATGTCGTGGTTGGGGGGAAGGCTTCACTGTGGTTCAAGTCCAGAGAATACTCTAGGAAGGGAAGAGAAAGGCAGCTCAGACAGGCACGCGCGCGCTGGCTCTTCCAGACCCCCAGAAGTGCTCTGCAGCTTGGTGGGAGCAGGTGGCTCAGTACTGGAGCCAAAAATCTGAAGCCCTCGCAGGAGAGAAGCAGAGAGACTGCCGTAGTGCTTCCTTCCCATTTCCCCTGCCACTGGGCTTCTGGTTCTCAGTTTACAGCCAGCGGGACTCAGGTGAGGTCTAAACAGCACAGACCCTCTTCCACCTGTTCTACCAGCACTTCTGACCCCTGACCTCAGCATCCTGGACAGCCACGCGGCTCATCCTGCTGACTTGTTTCTGGATTCACTCTGGATGACGCAGGCCACTGCATTGCCACTCCTGGCCATTTCCTGTCATTTTCCTGTCCTCTTCCTGTCCTGCAGTCTCCCAATCACTTGCCATAACTGGACTTGTGCACTGTTCAGTGTTGATCTGAAGATGCCATCAGCCATAGCTGAGGAGTATGACGCTATCTTTTTTTGTATTAACAGTTCTCATCTTCCACACATCAGTTTTGCATGGAATTGCTCCTGGTGCCCCCTGGAGGGGGGCTGGAGGGGGCTGGGGGGGCTGGAGGGGCTGGAGGGGGCTGGGGGAGGCTGGAGAGATGGCTCAGTGGCTAAAGCACTGGTGCTCTTGCAGAGGACTCAGATTCAGTTCCCAGTACCCACAGCTCACAACCGTCTGTAACTCCAGTCTCAGGGGATCCAGAGTCCTCCTCTAGCCTCTGTGGAGACCAGGCTAGCACATGGTGCACAGACACACATGCAAACGCTCAAACAGACAAAATAAACTTTTAAAAAAACTTTAAAAGAGAGATGGTAATTTTGAAACTTAGTGTAGCTGATGGTTTCTGTTCTGTCTCAATTGATTCACAGTGGTTGAGCTATGGCACTGTAGGCAACTTCCCATTTATAGCTGTCCACTGCTCTCTAGACTGTGCTGCTCAGGAGGCCGGTGCCATTCAAACGGCTGGTCTTTGTGGATGGCTAATATTCCTTTTTGGAAGTAGAAGAGCTTGCTCTTTGTTCAGGAACTGCAAATGGCTTTGCCTTGCTGAGAATCTACTTCCAACTCTGTGTTGGTCTTTCAAGCCTGAAACTCATTGCTCTCTGGTTCTGGAACAATTCAGGGCAAAGTATCCCCTGGGTGACACGTTCTCCCACCACCACATTGCTTTCCCTCATTTGCTCCCATCTGTCTCAGTAGTAGGGGCTTTAGAATGTGAAGTCAGGTAGCTGTAGGGTATTCTTGCTGGGTACTAGGGTTCAGAGGTCCCAAGGCATTTTCAGATCGCTCTCTGGGTCTGGTCAGATCTCCCAGAGGAATCTGTTCTGGTCCCCTGCCGTGGCCACAGTCCTGAAGGCCCCAGCACAGAGGACAGAGGGCACACACCCATACGAGGGACCTCTTTACCTGTGTGAGATTCTCAGAGCTCCAGTTCCTTGTCGGGCTGGGCACAAAGCCGCAGCCACAAGGCTGCTTGGCTACTTTTGGCCCTCCTGGGTCTTGGTCGCTCACTTTATTCCTTTTTGATTTTTTTGAGATAGTCTCCTCACACTTTTGTGTGACCTTGAACTCCTGATCCCAGCCCACCTTTATTCTGATTCCCAAAGGTTTGGTTTCTGAGCTCTGAGAGATTCTGGGGACACTGAACAGTGAGGCTCTTCTGTTGAAGAGCATTATCAATTATCAGTTAGCTTCCATGGGTTTTCCCCACTGTGGTCTTATTCTTAAGGTTTTGTACCATTAAACACACACACACACACACACTTCTCCCATCACTTGAGTGACATATAAGAGCGTGTGAGCAGATGTCTCTTTTCCAGGGAACTGTTACTGCCTCACAGGAAAAAGGCTCTTGACATCATCCTCCCATAATATCCAAGACTCACTCTGGGAAAGGGTGGGGCCAGTGGGGGCGCGGGGAGCTGCACCACAATTCTTTTGCGAGGTCTCTTTTATCAATCCTTTAGACTCATACAGGTGTCACAAACACTAAAGCTGATTCTCATTCACTCGGTGGCTAGAGATGTAAAATTTTCAACTCAGGCTGTTTTTTGTTGTTGTTGGTTTTTTTTGTTTTTTTAAAGAATACCAAGAGGGCCTCTAAGAGCCAAATGGCTAATACATTGAGGCCTTTTATCTAGGGACAAAGCCCAAGGAAGAGCAACTCTGAGGAGCACTGGACCGGTTTTGGGAGTGGGGTTAAGAAACATACTGCTTTGATATGTTTTAAATGGCAGGATTATACTTAAATTTTTTTTTAATTTTAGATTTATTTATTTAATGTGTATGGATGTTTTGCCTGCATGTATGTCTGTGACCACTTATGAGCCTAGTGTCCAGAGGTCAGAAGAAAACCCGAGTTCAGGTGGTAGTGAACTGCCACGTGGGTGCTAGGAACTGAATCTGGGTTTTGCAAGAGCAGCCAGTGGTTTAACCCACTGGGCCAGCTCTCTAGCCCACCCAACCCAGGGGTCATGCCTTTGTATACCAATCCCCACACTCAACAGCAGCACCACCTGGGTGGGGGGTGGCGGGGCTGACCTGGCTTTGTGAACACAAGACAAGCATTTTGCTTTTCAGCCACTGCTCTGTTTTTTTCAGGGGTGTCTCCTTATAGCCCAGATAGCCTTGAACTTGCACTGATCCTCCTGCCTGTGCTGCTCAAAGCTAGAAATTCAGGCTAGGACCACAATAGCTGGTATTACTTTAAATGATTCTGAGAGCTATTATTTCTCTTTAGGAAAAGAAAATGGAGCTGGAAAGATGGCTTGGCAGCTAAGAGTGATTGATGCTCTTTCAGAGGACCCAAGTTCAGCTCCCACGACCCTACTGGCCAGCTCACACCCACTTGTGACTTCAGTTAAAGGGATCCAACACTCTCTCTGGTCTTTGTGGACACCTATACACATATTCTCTCTCTCTCTCTCTCTCTCTCTCTCTCTCTCTCTCTCTCTCACACACACACACACACACACACACACAATAAATCTTGAAAGAAGACAGTGAAATGGCTCAGTGGGTAAACGCACTTGCCACTAAGCCTGACAATCTGAGTCTGACTCCTGGGGCCCACTTGGTGGAAGGAGAAAACAACTTCCATACCCACCCCATGGCATATGCATGCTCTGATACAAATAAATTAACAAAAAATTTTAAGACTGGGTGCAGTGGCACACACCTTTATTCCCTTGGGATTAAAGCACTTGGGAAGCAGAGGCAGGTGAATCTCTGTGACTTTTAAGGCTAGCCTGGTCTACATATAGGGAGACACTGTCTCAAAAACAAACAAAAAGCCATGTTCCGAAAGACGCCTTTCATTCAGAATGAAAACCCACCCTGAGCAGAGGAGAGATGACTCCCAGGCCTGCCTTTCTTTCAAAAGGGCACTCTTTGGAACTTTCTGAACTGAGCCCTGCCTTCCTATCTGGGGAGCAGACAGTACCCAGGCTCTCTCTACTAGAGCTTACCCGAGTCGTTGAGGCTGCTGTTCCTCCTGGCGTAGGCGCTTCGGACCACCTGCTCGTACACTTGGGCACCGATGGTTCGCACATTGTCCCGCAGCAGGATGCTTTGAGCCTGCACCATGAAGAGGTAGGTGTTCACTGTGGGAAAGAGGGCGGAAGAGCTGACTGAGAAGCAAGGGTGAAGCCTCTACCACACAACTCTGGGGCTTCCCTCCTTTTTGAACCTTGAAAACCTCTCTCAGCTCTAAAACCTTCCACAGTTTCGTCTCTATTGTCCACCTTGGATTCAGGACACACAGTTCTTGGTGGCCAGTAGGGCTTGGGAGTCTTAGCCAATCCCAAGTGGTTGTAGAAAAGCATAAACTGCACAGTTATGTCCCACCTTCACGTTGCCTTCAAGCACAATGACAATCAGAAAGACCTTTACGGACAGATGGAACACTTTCAAATGTCTCTCAGCATACCCACTGGATACTTGGTTGTCACTCAGAATGAAGCTACGGGCCACTCTGCTGCCCAAGGCACTGAAACTTAGTGTGTGTACCCGACACACCTGTAGAATGGCAGAGGAATGCCCTGGCCAGCCTGCCCACGTCCAAGGCAGTAAGGCAAGCACCTGGCTGAGAGTTCTTGGGTAAAATGAGCTAAAATGTACTGGGTAGTGAACAGGCGGGCCACTGTCACTGAGCGAGTGTGGCTCCTCCACTCCACCTGACTCCTCCGTCTGTGGAGAAAGGAGTGTCTAACGAGGGCGTGGACCATTTGCAAGTCGTACTTACTAGTGTCTGAAGTGGAATCTCTAACTCTTGGCTGAACTCCACTGTGGCCTCAGGCTGTAGTACAGGGCTTACTGTCTTGGCACTTTTCTATGCTCAGCACATGGCCTTGGGCGGTCAATTCTGGTTCAACAAGCTGTACTCTGGTGACATGCGCTGTTATTATCACCATGTCCCATACATAATAGGCAGCAATGACTGAAGGGACAATGCCAGCTCACCCGACTCAAGCCTCCAGTGCGATGCTACACTGAGGGGATGCAGCGGGGCAGCATGGGGAAGGGAGCTGGACAGCTCCGCATGAGACGACACCTTTGGAACTGAGGCCACAGTATCCAATGGAGCTCCATGCTGGAAGGCACATCCACACTCACCTCCACCCTCCAAGAGCAGGGAAGACACAGGGCTCATTCTCCAGTGGCTGGAGATGTAGCTGAGAAGCCTGTGCACTAGACTGACATCTCTTTTTCTGTTTCCAACTTGAAGTGCATGAGGGGTCACAGCGGGAGGGCAGCCCACAGTCCGTTAAACATAAGACTTAACCTTCCTCTCAGACCTCTCGGATTGCTGCTGTGGTACTGCTGTACATTCCCACAACCTGAAGTCTTCCTTTCACTTCCAACAGAGTATTACACCAGTTGTCAGAAGCTACCTTAAAAACAAGCTGTTCTTTATTCAATGGGCACAGATGGGTATCCGTGTGTCCGTGTGTGTGTGTGCACGTGCACTCGTCTGTGTCCGCGTGTGCGTCCATCCATGGGTGTGAAGGCTAGAGACAACCTTGGGTGTTATCCTCAGGAATACCATCCACCTGCTTTGTACAAGGCTTCTCTTTGGCCCGAAGCTCATCAATTAAGCAAATGGGCTGACCAGTTTGAGGACCAGGGACTCAAGTCTCCACTGCCCTGGTGTTGGGATTACAAGCACAAGGCACCATGCCTGGCATTTTCACATGGGTGCTATGGATGGAACTCAGGCCCTTTGGGAGCATTTTACCAACTGAGCTATTTCTCTGGCCCTAGACAAATGTTTATGGAAGCATGCAGAGTACATTGGTACTGCAGGCAATTCCAACCCACCCCTACCCCATGCTACAGAGCCACTGTGAACAGAGGGGCTCCACTGGTGTAGCCGGTTCCCTCATTCTTGCTCAACCCTCTCTCCCCAGAGGGTTCAGAAGCCAGTTTCTTGCATCTGCCCCCAGGCACTTGAACTAGGGCAGTCAGGGTTGAACCTCTAAACTGTAACAAGCTCCAAGGTGACGTGGGTGCTGTTAGCTCAAGGGTACACCTGGAGGCACACTGCTACAAGAACTTCAGTTGCGTTTACAGAGCATTAATTCTTTGTCTCTCTTAAACTTAATATTCCTAAGGATCCAAAGAGACAAGAAATCCATCCAGGCTGCAGTGGCTTCTGAGCACCTGCAGCGGTCATGGAGCAGGATAACCACTGTGCCCTGGCTCTACCACTGAGGGCTTTCTGTTTGTTTGGATTTGTGGGGACAAGAAGCCCATCTGTGGAGGCCAAAGGTCAGCACCACTGTCCTTGTCCACCAGCTCTTTCCACCTTATTTTTAAAGACAGGGTCTCTCACTGAACCTGGTGCCCACCAATTGTGTAGACTAGCTGGCCAGTGAGCGCTGAGGGTCGTCGGTCTCTTCTGCCTGCTCAGTGCTGGTGTTACAGGTGCACGCCAACCACACCCAGCCTTGCATGCGGCTGCTGAACTCAAGCCCCCATGCTGCACACAGGGCACTTTACACACCAAGCCACCTCCCCAGCCAGGCTTTGGTTCTGAGACAAGGTCTCCCTATAAAGCCCAGGCTGACTTTAAACTGGCTATGTAGTTCAGGCTGGCCTTGAACTCACAACCTCGTGCCTCAGCCCAAGTCCTGGGATAGTAGATGTGTGACATCCTCTCCAGTTACAATTGTTTTTCTCTTTTCTTTTTTTGTTATTTATTTACTTATTTTTCTCTTATAACTAAGTTCTTAACACCTTGCTCTGTCCTGCTGTCACAAAGGAGCCACGTGGCTTAAGGAAAAGGGTCACTAGGAAGGAGCTAGACCTTCAGCATTCCTCTTGCACAAAAATGTCAGATGGATCTTTCTAGACTTAACCACACATCTCCTGCTTTTCTGGGTCTGCTACTGATCCGTGGTCTGCTCTTTTGACATAGAAATCCCAGGAAACCTTCAAACCTGGTCAGCACTGAGTTCCAGGGGAAGCCTTCAAGGCCAGCTTTCCCCTTCTGTCCCAGCTGTTTCTGCTGCTGCGATTAAGAACACTCCCACACAAAGGAACCCAGGGCAGAAGGCTCTGCTTGGCACAGTTTCAGCCTGTCGGGCGACGCTCTGAGGAAGTCCAAGCATGAAGCAGTTGGAGCAGCGAGGAGTGAGTGAGTGGGCTCGCTAGTGCTCAGTCTGCTGCAGTTCAGGGTGCACCTTAGGCGTGGCTTTGGGGCCCTAGAGATGTGTTACTGGATAAAGGTGCCCTCAGCCAATCTTGACCACCAGAGTGCAGTGCCTGAGATTTAGGTGGGAGGGAGACCTGACTTCTTGAAAACTGTCCCCCACATTGATAAATTTAATTAAAATTTAAAATTGTTTTGTGCTGTATCATAAAAACAGGTCAAAACCTTGCATGGCTGGTTGAGGGTGCTAACTGCTCCTGCTATCAAAGTGAAAGAAAGCTGCAGGCCCCTCCCCCATGCGTCGCTGCATCTGTACCCTAGTCAGCTCTGTACAAGTGATTGGCAGACTGGCTACCAGCTTCCCTGCCCCTGCACACCACCCCCCCATATATTCACCTATGCCTTCAAAATAAAGTGACTTTTGACCATCCCTGAATGGAAGTCCCAGGGTAAATTTTATTATCCTGCCCGGCTCTCAGCGCCCTGATCAGATCTCCAGCCGTTGGACCCCATGGCCCTTCCCCCAATCCTGCCCACCACTCTCGTGAAGCAATCCTGTTATGCAGCCAGTGAGGGGATCCCATCAGGTGGGGTGGGAATGAGGAAGCAAGTGTCCAGTCCAGACCACCGGACTGACAGTTTTGCAATCTGTTTTATTAATAGTTTGTAAATATTGTCTTGTCATTTGACTAAGAAATTTACACAAATACACACTAACGCCTTTCTGTTTAACCACAGGAACATGATCAACCCTGAAAAAAATAAAAGACCAAGAAGGCAAATATTGTTAAACAAAGGGAAATAGTCACAGATTCAGACTCAGCCTGCTTGGGATCAGTACCATCTAACACTGTCCAGATACAAGGATTTCCAAGAACACAGGCAATCTGTAAGACATTGCCATCTGCAAAGACAATTCTACTTTGGATCGAGTCCAAAATGTTCCCTAGTGACATTCCACACCACACGGTTTCTCACTCAACTTTCCCTGCTGCTCCAGACAATCCATTTCATGTGTGTTCCTCCTACAATGTCTCATCCTCCACCCGGCCCTAAGGACCCGCCCAGCTGTAGAGGATAACACTGGTACCCACGCTGACAAAGAAGTTCAAGTGCAGGCCAAGCCTACCAGCAGCTACTCATCTGCTATCTAAAAACTGCCAACTTAAGTCCCTTTCAGAGGGCTTCACAACAGACAGCTCAAGGCCCCTGCTACTCCCCAAACCAGCACCTGGCCCTGACATGTCACCAGCAACATCAACGGGTCATCAGCAGAACTGGTTGTGGGAAATTCTGTTTGGGGTATTTCTGGTAATAAACCTACTACCACTTGGCTAGAGTCACCGGATATCTGCTGAATGTTGGTAAGTAGCAGCCATAGCGTGTTATTAATTCTTACTAAGCTTGCTGGAGGCAAAATCCCTTTAATCTTATTAGAGAAGCTGCTAATCGTCCTTCTGTTATATGCGCAAGTGACCAATTATAAGAACTTAGGAGCATTCCTAGAAAGTCCTTACTAAATTTAGCCACACAGGAGCTAGAGTCCAAATGGACACATGGCCTTCAGTCTAACCACTCAGAACTGCACCTTTATGAGGTGGATGCCATCGTGACCCTTTTTCCATTTGAGTGTCAACACTTCTCGTTCCAAATTCCCTCCGGGGCATTGGCCTACAAGACATGTGGTTAGTGAAGTCAGAAATCCCTTAAGGACAAAACCCAGGTGTTCTCGAACACTGTAATGAGCCTTATTTGACAAGCAGTACTTTCTGGCACCACGGTCCTGATCAACACTGGTTGAACTGCAGTTAAAAAGCCAGTTTTAGCCTGACACCCAACTGTGAAGTGCTCCTTGGTGTCAGCTGGTGCCTCTGCACAGACTTAGACTTTCCTTGTGAGAAGCAGCAGGCCCCTGGCTGAGCATGAGAGGAGGAGACGAAGGGTGCTCAGGAATGTGTCGCAGTGTGCCGGCTGCTAAGGCAGCATCAAGCCTGAGCCTTCTGATGGCACTGCAATTACTACCCAGCCCCACTGACTGAGGAATCTCTTATAACAAGGACATAGATAAGAAAAATAAGCTTTTCCATGGCTTACCTGGAGTGCTTCCAGGCACAGAGTGTCTCCTCTCTCCTACTGGGTTTTAACTGGCCTGCAGTTTTCTCTTGAACACACACTAGTAAGATTATGACTCAGAAAAATCTCTCACAAAACTATGAATTCTCACTTTCCAGACTGGAAGTAAACTAGTGTGATGTAATGAACCCAAGAGGAAAAGGGTCAAGAGCAGCACACTTGAGAGTGTTGTAGACTTGTGCATAGTGTGCCCAGAAAGCTAAAGTGCTTAGGAAGCAGAGAACACAGTAGGGCTGGAGAAGGAGAGAGCTGCCCGTGCTACGCTCAGAGTTTGAGCGCCACTCTGAAAACCATGACATTGAAGAAAGGGTCTAGGACTAGACTTCAAGTGGGCCAACTAATAGGAAATGCTCAAAACAAGTATCCACCCAAACACTAAGGTTCCAAAGCCATTCGTGGGGACTTGTTCCTGTGGAGCCGCACCTGGGCTGAGGCTGGAAGAGGCCAGTCTGGTCTACACAGTGAGTTTCTAGCCACCCCTTGCAATAAAGTGAGATTCTGTCTCTAGTAAATAAGTGCACAAACTGCAGTAGTACAGGCCTGTAATGCTTGCATGTGGGAGGCAGACACAGGAAGACAGTCCCAAGTTAAAGGTCAGCTTGGTCTGTCTGCACAGCAATTTAGACTCACTTGGTCTGTGAGATAGAAACTGGAAAAAAAGTCAAGCCTGACAACTTGACTTTGATCTCCAAGACCTACATTGTAGAAGGCACCAGGGTGATGTCTCTGCCATATGGGGTAAACACGGAGAATCAGAGCACATGTGTAAAAATAATAAATAAATAATGCTGTGACTCCCAGTGTGCTAGAATACCTGCAAAGCCATCTGACCAACATCTGCTAAGTTTCCAAATAGCTGAGCCCCACTCTAGCCACCAGAGATCACAGCTCTCAGCTCTCATGCAGGTTCATGAAGACTAAGTCCATTGATTCTGCTTCTCCATGGCTTCCTATGAAGTCAGTATACTTCCTGCATCCTGCTGCACTAGTGTGTTTCCTAATGCCGTGTATGTGTGTATGTGTGAGAGAGAGAGAGAGAGAGAAGAGAGAGACAGACAGACAGACAGACTCCAAGGTCACTGACAAGCAGGTTGTTGAGTCACAGAAGCAAGAACAGAAGTTGGCCTAAGTCATCTGATGCCCTGAAGCCAGATTTCACAATAGGGCTTTGTCTCTGGAGTCCAGGTCTCCCAGGTTCCCAGAGCAATCATTCTTTGATGTTATCTTTTTACTGTCAGGGTCACGTGCACAACTGATTCCCAGTATTCTTCAGTGCTGGGCACCAACACATCAGGAGGCATCCTGAGAATGAACCTCCAGAGACTTACAAAGTTTTAAAAATCTGATGCCGGAATGAGAGTTGACTTACACATTTCAGATCTACTCGTCACACATTCTGAGAGACAATAAAGACAGAGGTTTGGAGCACAGAGCAACACACAAATTTTCTTTAATAATAATTTTTAAAAGGCCATAAGGCTAGAGAGATGGTTCACAGTTAAGAACACTTACTGAACAATCATGAGAACCAGAATTCAGATCCCAGCACCCATGTAATGAGCCTGGCATTTCAGCTCCAAGGTGTGCAGAGAAAGGGGAATCCTTGGGGTTTGCTGGCTTCCAGTCTAGCTGAGGAACCCAAGCCCTAGGTCTATGAAAGAACCTGCTTCAAAGGCACAGGGAAAAAGTGACAGAGGTGGATACTTGATACATCTGACACAGGTAAGTCTCCAGGTTTGAGGCCAGCCTGGTCTACATAGTAAGTTCCAGGACAGCCAGAGGTATATGATGAAACTTTGTCTTGAAAACAAACAAAAAAAGAAAATGCTGAAACACACACAGAAATTTACACACAAATAAAATTTTTAAAAGAATTTTATTTATCTATGTATTGTTTTATGTGTGAGTGCTCTGTCTACATGTACACCTGCATGTCAGAAGAAGACACTATACTCCATTATAGATAATCGTGAGCCACCATGCAGTTGCTGGGAATTGAACAGCCAGTGCTCTTAACTGCTCAGCCATCTCTGTAGCTCTGTCACAAATAAATCTTGAAAAACAAAAACAAAAAACTAAGTGTGGTAGCTTGTGCTTGTCATCTTAGAGACCCGAATCCTCATCTTCCTAAGTGTTTGATGTTAGCCTGGGCTACATAGGATTGTGGGTTTTTTCTAAATCCCAGCCCTCAGGAGGCAGGGGCAGGCCAACCTGTGCTGCAGAGTGAGTTATAGGCCAATCAAGGCTACATAGTGAGACCCTGTCTCAAAAACAGGCAAACAAACCAACCAAAAGAGTGGTTCTTAAAAGAAAAGAGAAGGGAAGGCTACATTCCTTTCCCCTAAATGCAAGAGCTTTTGGCTGTAGAATTTGCATGCACACACTGTCACATTCCTTTGGATGCTCTGGAGCAACAGAAAGCATTTAAGGAAACTGGAGGTGGGTTACACACAACGCAAAGGGCAAAGGCCTTCCCATCCCTGGCACAAAAGACACTCAGTCCATCACAGTTATTTCCAGTCAGCTTATTTCCAAGTATTTAAAAAAAAAAAAAAAAAAAAAAAGGAGGGATAAAATTAACAGCCTTGAAACAATCCTACAAACCTGCCAGTCTTTTAAAAATCTGTATCATTAAAAGGCACGCATTGGACGTGAACACGCCTAAACAAAGCTAACTGGGCAGCTCAGGCCAGCTTCCGCTCTCATCTCTGCTTACAAGAACGGAGGTTATTTGCATACTTACATAGGTAAGAATAGCAGGACACTGACCAGCCCTCACAAGTGCCCACACCAGGTCCCAAAGAATTTAGCAAAGATGCTCAAATCTCACACCACATGCCCAGAGGGAGCCTGGGCCAGAAGAAACTGCACACAAGCCTTCAGACACTGTTAGCATCACACATGCTGGCCAGCACCCTAGACTGGTTGGTGCCGGAGGAAAAGATGCTAGGATCTCTCTGCCTGGCCCCTCCCTCATCCCAGCCTCCCCCTCTCCAACTGCAGCCTTGGTCTACCCTGTGGTTTCAGGTTCCTCCTGCTGCTGAGGCTTCGCCTGCTCATGAGCTCTTACCTTTCCCAATGCCCCTCCACCCCAGGACTGGAACTGCCCACTCCTACCTCTGATCTCTCCAGCTGTCATGCCCACCATGACACTGACGGCTTCAAGAGGAGGCATCTTGCCCTTGAGTAAGCTGCAGGTGAGCTGCAGCACACTGCTATGGCCACCAGAGGCTGCCGTACTTGGTGACCTCTGCTCTGCAAAGGCCAACAAGGGATGCCACATTCTCAAGTATTCCTTATCTTGATGCCCAAGAAGAGCCGCCCAGAACCAGAACTATGCAATTATGATATGCAGATGGTCTTAGGCGACTCATGTTGAGAGCCTCTAATCTATAGAAACCAGGACCTCAGGTACTCCTCTCCTGAGAGCTGCATTTCCACCACTCAAATGGCAGACATGACAGGAGTAAGAATCTTCCTCTGACCTCTATGGAGGCTTGAATACACCTTGGCAAGTGAGTATTACAGGTGGGAGGGTCATAAAACTACATATACCAAGTCTCAGGCTAGCCTGAACTTCTGTCTCAAAAGAAAACAAAACTCCTTCTGAAAGGAAACTGAATGGGGGCGGGAGGGGGGGAGCACGACAGAGAGGTCTGGGCTGAGAGGTGACAAGGCAGCCCAACAGATTCACCCTGAAGAAACAGCTGCACCGGGTGGGATGGCTCAGTGCATAAAGCTGCTTGCTGTAAAGCCTGTCAACCTGAGTGTGATCTCTGGGACCCACATGGCCTCCACACACATGCCATAGCACACACCCACATGCATACACGAACATACAAACAATGACAGATGCAATTTACAACTTAAAAAGCAACTGCTACAAGATGCTGAGGGTGGGAGTCAGAGTTACAGACACCCTGTGCCCTGTGCCATCTGTTGCATCTGGAACTGAACTTTTAATTCAGCAGTAGGGACAGAAAGCTGGGGAGAGACAAGGAAAACTAACTTTCCTCCTCTTTGTTTGAGGCAGTGTCTCACTACATGCCTGGACACAACAGCAACTAAGACCCTAAGCCACTGTGCGCCCCTACTGAGTCCCTAGTGCCCTCAGACTTACGGGGCTCCCAGCTTTCCCTTCACCAGTTTTCTCATCTCTGGCACACAGTCCAAATCAAATGTACAATACATCTCACTGCAACCCAGACTGGCCTTGGCCTTTCATCCTCCTGCCTCAGCCTCCAAGGTTCCAAACACCCTCTCAACGCAGCCTCCGCACTAACCCTCTTTGGAAGGCCATCTCACTCTTTGAGTTAGTAAGGATGTTACTATAATTGCATTACTGTGAGCCTCGAAGATTCTAATAGATTAATGGGTTTATCCATTCTTTGTGAATTTCAGTTCCTGAGGAGGCATCATTCAGTTCGTATTCAGAGCCAAGCTTTCGAATGGTCAAAGACTCAGAGAAAGCACTAGGAACTGCTCAGCCTGGGGCATACACAAGTAAAGCAAGGCTTTCCAGAACAGTCTGAGGGTGGTGGCCTCCCTCCAGTCCAGACAGCAAATGGCAGATAACACCTGTGTGCAGCCACAGACAGTATACAGAGCATGCAGAAGATGGAGACCGCAGAAGGCAGAGGCCGTGAACGGCTGGTGTTCTCTGCTCATCCACGGTGCCGCTCTTCTCTACTTGGCCCAGAATGTTCAGCCATTAACTTTCCCTTTGGCTTTGTAAAGTGCACGTCGTAAAGCCAGTTCTGAGGAGAAGTCCACAGAAGCAGAGGAGCCAATCTGCTCTATGACAAGAATGACTGACAAGGCCGAGGGTAGACAGGTGCAGTGGTGCTTGCCTTGAATCCCAGTCCTTCCGAGGCAGAGCCAGGCGGGTCTCAGTTCCAGCCAGCCAGGATCACAGCGAGACCTTGTCTCTAAACAAAGTTGCAGGTCAAGTTTAATTTTGGATATATCTAAGGATCTTGCCAACTAAAGCCTAACTCAAAATACATTAAAACTAAGAATCCTGTGAACAAATCAAGGATCGTTAATTCAGGAATAGGGACCCCAGTGTGACTATGTATGAAGTTAAAACATCCAGAGGCTATCTCATGTCCTCCAAATCATTATTTGGTTTACAAGATCAAGAAGACCATTTATCACCGGATGATGGCGGCACATGCCTTTAATCCCAGCACTTGTGAGGCAGAGGCGGCAGATCTCTGTTGAGTTCGAGGCCAGCCTGATCTACAGAGTGAATTCCCTGTCTCTCAAGAAACAGACAAAAAGAATACATGAATACCATTTATTGGGCTGGAGAGATGGGTCGGGGTTCAGAGCATGTATTACCCTCCCAGAAGGACCTGAGCTCCATTCCCAGCACTCACTTCTGGTGGCTCTCAAATGGCGGTAACTCCAGCTTCAGAGAATCTGAACCCTGTCCTCCAGGAGTACCCGGCCCCACATAGCATCAACACACATATATACATGATTACAAGTAAACAAATCTTAGGTCCAAATTCCTCATGTCTGACACGATTGAGAAAATCATCCATGAAGCCTGAGGGCACTAGGGACACGCCTACAAACACAGAGTTCGACAAGTGGAGGCCGGAAACCGGGGGCATTGATCTCCATTGCCTTTGTAGCAAGATCTTTAAGGGCAGCCCTTGACAGCCTACCTCAAAACACAGGTACCACACACACTCACCGGAGTGGGGGCAGGGAGGGACAGCCGTGGCCATTTCCGTTCTTGCCATTCCAACACCTGTCACAACAGTCTAGAGTAGCTCTGTAGGGCCAGCCAATGACCCAGACAATGCCCCTGCCACAAAAGACCGAAAGACTCCGAACCAAGATTTCAAAGAGCAACACTTCACCCCAGCAAAGCATGCACTCTGGAAGCAAAGAGAAAGACAGGCACAGGGCAACCAAAGTCAGATTGCAGGCACACCTAAACACAAATCACTCATTCTTAAGGTAATGCTACTGTTATGCTCATTCAAGGCCTCATATACAACATCAAAAAATAAAGAACAAATAAACAAATAGGTTAGAAGTTAAAACTCAGCCCACTGATGCCATGCTGGCAACCACATAGCTCTGAAATGCAGCAAAAATTAAATTACAGTGACTGTAATAGATTTGGCACTTTATTTTTAAATATTAACAGGACTGTCAGGAGAGTACGTTTATCATGGGATAAAGCTCAGCAGCAGCCCTGCTCACTCAGAGGCCAATTAGCATTTCCCATCTTGCCTGACAACAGCCTCTCTGGATGCTCAAAACCTCTTGGGATTCTGGATTTGCAGCTTGGGCCTCTCAGTGCACCAGGGGCTCCACATGCAGGACTAACCCAGCAGGACTAACCCACAAATCTATCTTGCTTTGTTTTGTTGAGTTTCTTTAGCTGTCTGAAGATTAAAACTCACATGATAAACTGAGTGTGGTGGCACATGCTGGTAATCCCATCTCAGGGCAGAGGCAGGAAGATCAGGAGTTCAAGGTCAGCTTGAAGGCCAGCCTGGGCTACATGGAACTCTGTCTCAAAACACCAAAGAGACTAGCAAGATGAGTCAGCAGGTAATGGAACTTGTGACTAAACCTAATAACCTGAGTTTGAGTCCTAGAACCCATACATAGGAATCAATCCTACACGCTGTCCTCTGACCTCCACAAACACATCATAGCACACATGCGTGCACATGCGTGCGTGCATACACACACACACACAAATAAACACATGGATAGGTGGATGTGAAAAACTCCGGAGAAATGAAAATAATAAAAGACAGAGGGCCAAGGGGCTAGGGAAGCATGAACACTTTGACTTCAGTGCCCAGTACCCACATTTAAAAGCTGGGTGCACTGGTGCGCACCTGCAACCTTGAGCCGGGAGGCAGAGCCAACAGATCCCTGGGGTTTGTTTGACAGGCAGCCAACTTAGCCTACTTGGAAAGCTCCCTGCCACTGAGAGACAGTGGGTGGCAACAGAGGAACCTGAAGCTGACCTCCAACCCCCATACATATTTGAGCACACTGTACACATGCATGCATACATACATGCATGCACACACACACTCATACTAAACACACATATCACGAGACTACTAGTTTCTCCTCTTGCCTTGTCTTTCCCTCCTGACTCATCTTTAAAGTCAGATCTGGAGAGATGGCTCAGCAGTTAAGAGCACTTGCCACTCTTCCAGAAGTCTGGGGTCTGATTGCCAGCGCCTACATGGTGGCTAACAACCATCTGTAACTACAGTTCCAGGGAATCCAACATACTCTCTGGTCTTTGGGTACCACGTGCCCACATGGTGCACAAACATAATACATGCAAAATATCCAGACAGAAGAAAGGAAGGGAAAAAAGGAGGCAGGAAAGCAGGAAGGTCAGTGGAACCCCCAAATTCTGAATCACCAGGGCCACCTGAGGACCTTAGCTCATAGTCAGGAACTCACAGCCGTGGGCTTCACTCTATGGTCTGGAGAACACTAAAGGGTTTCTCTCTTGTAACTCTGGCAGTCCTGGAACTCACTCTGTAAAGGTGTGTGCCACCACCACCCGGCTTAGGTGACTTCATATTCTAGAGTAGGGTGTGTGTCCTGGGGCTATCCCAAGAGGTGTCTCTGAATTCAAACACCTACAAGCCCTTCCAGACTCTTAGAGTCAATGCTTACTACATTCTATCTCAACCCCAGCTCCATTCGCTAAAGCTGCATACTTCTGGAACCCTCCATAAAATGGCTCTGTCTACTGAAGGGCAAATGGTAAGTCCTTTAGGGATTGTAATACAATCAAGTGTGGCAGTACATGCCTGCAATCCCAGTACTCAAGGGCTGATACAGGAGGATTGCAAGACCAGCCTGGGCTATACAGTAGAACCCTGTGTGTGTGTGTGTGTGTGTGTGTGTATGTTTACGTAGGGAAACTGCTGCTTGTTGTAATAAAAGGGAAAAATAATAATCAGACAGCACCAACTACAAAGCCCTACCCCAAATACTCCTCTACGCAGGCTTTCCAGAAGTGTCTTGCTAATTTGCAGTTAGAACAAACATGCTCAGGAAAATGATATTCCCAGCAGGACACCAGTGCTCCAGTGGGGATGAGAATGTGCCTGCGTTTCGGCCAAATAACTGATGCCGGGAGCAGCGGTACGAGGGGAGATGAAGTCAGCCTGTTAGCTGAGGGCTGTGCTCACCCTGCCAAGCCAGAGGATGAACTGCTCAGCTCTAGACAGTTATGTCAATCCATTTCACCTCCTGCACACCCATCAGTCACAGAGCAAGGTCACAGACAAACTCAAAGAAAAAAATCAGAGCTGGGAATGTGGCTCAGTGACAAAGTGCCTGCTTCTCTCCCATAATGCTCTGGGTTCAATTCCAGCACCATCAAAAGGAAAAAAGATGGCGGTCAGCTTCATGAAGACTGTCATCACTAAGTCCTAAGACAAGCAAGAAAGCAAACAAAACAAGCCTTGAGCTCAGAGCTGGAAATTTCACAGCTGAGCAGGACACAAGAGTTTGCCTGCTAAAGAGTGCAGTCCCTTCCTTTTGTTCCTCAACTGTCCCAACAGAAGCAGACCAACTGTGGTGCCATAAGACAAGCACTGGCCACAGCTTAAGTGGGTTGGTCCTCTGGGTGGGAGCTGTCAGAAGGACAAGCCTTGTAGCAAGTCAAGAGATGTAAGAAGTCGACTGGCCCCAGCTCGGTGATGTCTAGCATCACTGAGCCATGAGTCAGCCTAAAGTGTACAGGGGCCTGGGAGGGCCAAGTGGCATGCTCTTCCTAGACTCCCCTCCTGCACACACCTAGTAAAGAAGAAAGTGAAGTATTACTTCAGAGGTTTCCTATAACTTTAATAAAAAGAAGTTTTTTTATAATCCCCATCTACACAAACAAGCCAAGAGTCAGCTTTGATCTGGCCAAGAGCCACCAGTTTTTGGGGACTGCTAAGACTTAGAGAGTCCCGACCTGGACACTTCACTGTGAGCACGGTTAATGTTGTGACACTGGTGGCAAAAAAAAAAAAAAAAAAAAAAAGGTCTAGAAGCCCAGAACAGAGTCCCTGAAGTCTCCTGGACAGACTAACTTGATTCCATGATTCCACACAAAGACCAACACAACAACGGAACAAGGGTACCTCATCGTGCTTGCCCCTTCCTACTGCGGCTATGCAGAGTTGCTGGGATGGCTTAGTGGATTATGGGAAGTGACCAGAATAGTCTCTTGGACAGTAGCCTAAGCCCAGCTCCATCTGCAGGGTGGGAAGGCAAAGTGCTTCACTATGCAGTCCCAGCTGTCCTGGAACGATGGAGACCAAGCTAGCTTCGAACCCAGAGATCTGCTTGCCTCTCCAGTACTGGAATTAAAGCCATGTGGCTTGACCCAGCTTCCTTTTAAAATAACCTGGTCTCTAACTTTCTTTTCCACCTTTTTTTAAACTAAAAAGAACTTTTTTGAACTGCTAGTCCTTGTTGTGGGAGATTTTAGTTATAGATAATATTCCAGTAAACTGTCCTTGTAGCACTCACATCCTACCAGTAAACAAAGGAGCGGCTATCTGGCTCTCCACATGAATAGGACATTCCTTAGCCTTAAGGCAGATGAAGGTTAAGTTCCATTCATTTGTAGATTGGAAAGGGGGGGGGAGGAAAGACCACACAGGACAGAAGAAGAAGCTAGCAAGCAGGAGGAGAACAAAGAGGAGAGCATGGGGTGAGGAAGCCTTGGAGTGAGCTCTCTGCCTAGTGGCCCTGGTATAGAATTCCCTGAGATTTGACATGGTTTGTGATTAATAAAGAGCATTGGAAAATTCAACGCTGGACTCTCATTAATAATGGACTCTCATTATTGAAAGATAAACTAACAAGTCCTGATATGAAACAACATTAATCCTCATCTGTCTTGATATTCTATCAGGGCAAGGTCTTGACAACAAGCTGAATGTTGGCTAAACAAACAAGTACCCTGTTCCTGGCCAACTGAGCTTTCCTTCAGTGGACTAGACTCCTGGACCCCAGTCAGGTTTCCCATGGCACGTATGATAGCTACAATGCTGCTGCTAGCCTGCAAGGCCAGAGGCTGAGGAGACATGGCAGAGAACTCAGTCAGACTAAAATACAGCACAGCAGAATGCTTACCCAGCATCTAGGAGGCCCTGGGTTCAAACCCAAGCACCATCACCAAAACCGAAACAAAAAACCCTGTGAACTAATTAAACCTTTCGGGCTGGAGAGAGGCCTCATTGGTTAGGAACACTGACTGCTCTTCCAGAGTACCCAGCACCCATGGGCAATCCATCTGCTTAGGCAGTACAGGATTACAGGTAAGTCATCACACTGGGTTTGGGCTGGCGAGCATGGTTTTGTTTACCATACAATGGTTTGGCATTGGTGCCAGGGTAAACAGTTGAGCAAAATGGCAGTAGTTTCAACTGGACCCCCATATACAATTTCAGAAATACTTAAGTTGATGTCAGCTCAGAAGCTGCAAACCACATATCACTGCTTATCTGTCTACCAGCAGTTTCTGGGTTTCCGTACCTCACTAAACTGAATTAACTGTAAGGTAAATAGCCCAGTGGCTTGAACTGTCAACTTTGGAAGAGGATCTGAAAGGATTTAAGAAATATGAAGCCTAGGAATGCAGTCACATATAGGGGGAAATGCCTCCTATTGAGAAATGCCTTCCCAAGTACAGCCATTAACAGTACTCTTAAGCAGGATTCTTCCTTCCCGGGCGCCACCCTGTCCCAAGGGGCTAGTCCAAGGGCACAGGTTGACCATGCCCCCCCGGACGAGAAACTCCCAACCAATTAGTCTAACATAGAGAGCTCGGAGCCAATCAGCTGCACGAGCCCCCATCCCCAGACCCCTTTCCCCTGAACCCGATAAAAGGGCTGGGGGGGAAGGGATCAGGGCCAGCCATGCTCATCTCCTGCGTGGGATAGGCGGGACCCGGGACGCGCCGGTTTCAAATAAATGCCTCATGTATGTTGCAGCGGTTCGTGTCTGGTGGTTCCTTAGAAACCCGCCCGGCTTGCCCTAACAGATCATGTTAGGTCCTAAGCCACTAAGTGACTCTAAGCAGAGTAACCATTCTGAGTTTCTGTTTACCCACCCTTATCTCACATGAGATTAAATGACTTAATACTTAAAACATACTTAAATAAAAAACGGGTTAGAGAGCTGACTCAGTGGTTAAGAGTGCTTGCTGCTCTTCCAGAGGACTTCAGCAGTTCAGTCCCCAGCACCCACACCAGGTAGTTCACATCCACCTGTAACTCCAGCTCCAGGGCAGCCAATGCTTCTAGGCTCTGTAGGCACCTGTATCCTCATGCACACACCTAAACATTACCAAAAAAATTAAAGAGAATAAAAACTGGAATAAGGAAGAATTGTACTGACATTTAAATGTGATGCTATCATTCATGCCTCCAGCTTCTGTCCTTCATGATGCAATCATGGAGTGCAGGGGCTAGTTCCTTTCAAAAAAAACAGTCTGCAATTGCAAAGTCATCAGGGCCCACCTAGTTCCAGAGAACCAGCATTTGAATTTGTGCCCTCTCACATAAGAGAAAGGAAAATACAAAGCCAGACATCATTGAATCTAGCCTCCACAGAGTGGCTTTTTGTACCCTGTTGTTGTTGTTGTTGTTATTACTATTATTATTTATTAGGTAGGGTCTTATGAAGCCCAGGTTAGGCTGGCCTTGAATTTGATATATAGTTAAGTAAGGATAAGTTACTGATTCCCTCTCTCTTCCTTCCCAGTGCTGGGATTATAGGCACATTTACCACCACACTAAGTCTATGTAGCACTGAGGACCCAGACTATAGTGTCAAGGACCTAAACCAGGGGCTCATGCATGTTCAACTGAGGTACACCACCAGCCCCTGCACTGATTTCTTAACATCTTCCACTCATTAACCACAGTAGTAAACTACAATATTTTACTCTCAATTTAAGGAGAGAAAGGAAGGATAGGAAGAATTTGTCACTGCTTTTGCAGTCGGCCTTGACAGAGAAAGAAAGGTGGAAATCTTCACAGCCCTTTTAGGCTGTCCTAAGCTTAGAGGGCTAGCTGACAGTGAGTCAGACTAGGGTCTCAGCTCACTATCTGCAAACCCAATCTTTCCAACTGATGTTCTTCTATACAAAAATCAACACACCAACAATGGGCAAACCAACCAATGAACCACCAACCAACACCCACCCCGGCTCTCAGGGTTTCAAACCTTTTATACTCTAAGCAAAAGTTCCCATAAACCCAAGCGAAATATAATCCCCAAAACAAACTACATGTAGCAAAACAGCTGTGTCTAACCAAATTACAGCCATAGGCACCAAGCATTCCAAATCAAACTCATAATCATCCACCACACCTGGGATGGGAATGTAATGCTAGTTCAAACTCCAATTTGCATTTTTAAAGAAACCAAAATAACAAAAACTTCCTCCAAGTGCCCTGCTACAATTAACATCTGAGTGTCCACTGTGGTAAGTAACAGCATTTCAAAGGCAAATTAATGTGGGCATGGAGTGAGTCCAGCCTCCGTAAGAAGGCTACCTGGACTTAAACACTGGCTTTGCTTCAATCTAACCAGGCAACCTGGTCAAGTCACTCTGTCTCAAAACAACAACGACAAAAGCCAGACATACAATGACGGCTCACACCTGTAATTTTAGCATTCTCAAGGCTGAGGCAGGAGGACTACCACAAGTTCAAGGCCAACCTGGGCAGGACACCATCCTGCCTGGAATGTCAACAGCGCTGAGACTCAGGACCCTGTTCTGGACGAAGCGTTTAACTTCTCCAGTCCCTGGGCCCAAGGTTGAGGGAGAGTCAGCCTCCTGAAAGCTGTCCTGTGATTCTCACTGAAGAGAACAAAGGCTGGAATTTAATTCCCTCCCGGGAGGGACACACTTACAGTCGCAGCAATGGGGAGGCAAGGATCTGCTGTCTCTCATGAAGACTGTGTGAAAGATTTGTACTTTTACAAAACTAACTGAAAACTCAGGAGAGTCATATTCACACCATAGGTAGAAAAGTCAGAAAATAGCAGCAACCAATCCAGAAATCAAATGCAGGTCACCATGTAGACCCACTTCTCAGATCTTTCAGACAGCGGCGGACTGTTTTCTAAAGCTTTTTGAGATAGTTTCATATAGCCCAGGATTGTCTTGCCTCTCAATGTAGCCACAAATGACTTTGAACCCCTGGTCCCCCCACCTCACTCCTAGTGGTGGGGTTACAGCATTACCACCAGGCAGTCTGTTAACCCTTAGTCTTTTGGAAGTACAGAAATGCGCTGGTCAAGTCAAAGTGTGCATGAAAATGATTAATTGCGGAGTGCTGAGGATTCTCCTCTCCCCAGTCCCCAGCTACTGCTGTAGCCTCTGACTCAGCATCCGAAGACTCCGTGGGAGCCGGCGGACTATCAAAAGAGCCATGAATTAGTAATAACACCTTTGGCACCAAAGCAGAGTTTGGGAACCCAGAAAAAGCCTGTGGATAAGAGAAAGGGGCGAATGGCTGAAATGGTTCAGGGTGGCTTCCTGAGTCCAGGACTGCCCGCTGTGCTTCTTCTAGTCTCTCCCTCCCCTCCTGCCCCTCTCTCTTCTAGAAGACAGGGTCTTATTAGGTTGCCCAGACCAGTTCAAATCCTTTCTCTCTTCTAGTTCTTAATTTTAGCCCTAATTCGGACCTCTTGGCATCCCTCCTTGAATTCCAATGCTATATATTTGCATTCCTGCAATGACTCTCCTGGCTCCTGTCATGTAACTAGATTGAAGTGGAGACAGAAGCCTCAGTGCCAGTCCCCGCTGGAACATGCACCCTCACCTGGAGACCCCAGAGACTGGCAAGCTCTCTGATCACAGACAGGCACTAACTGCAGCAGCCCAGGGAGATTCTGTGAGCTGTCAGTCTGGAACGAGGGGAGCACAGTGCAAAGGTCATAGGCAGTGACTCAAGCAACTCGAAACTCAGGTCTACTTTTCTGGTAACAATAGGAAGTTAGGACTGGCAATCTCTGGCATGTCACCAGCAATTCTCTAGTGAGGTTTACTTTGCTTCTTAGGCGGCATCTAGCAATAAATGGGGTTGTCACAGCTGTAGGAAAAGAGTGCTACTGTTTCCCAGGGCATAAAGGCCAGCGAGGCTACCTGCAGCTCCCAAGACAGACACCATCCTGCCTGGAATGTCAACAGTGCTGAGACTCAGGGCCCCGTTTTGGATAAAGCATCTACGTTAACTCCGCCTTTTAAATTAGGCCAGTCCAGAGCTATAGAGTGAGGCTCTGTCTCAAAAAAAAAAGGCAGAGGGAGGGACTTGTCCCACACACCTGGGTCCAAGATTGAAGGAGAGAACAGAGTCTTGATAAAAATAATTTTAGGGGAAAACAGAAAACCAACCTTGGCAAACCACTGTATTAGTGAACAGCTTCTTCTCCTCTCTTGAGACACACACAGAGACTGAGCATGAGTGCTCCTGGTCACCAGTACAGTAGATCAAAGAAATAACCCTTGTGTCTCCATTTGTAAGACAACAGAGTTCCTTATTCAGCTGCTCTATAGCTTCAAAGTCCCCAGGCTAACCTGACCACGGCTTTGACCAGGTGCAAGAGTACTTTAAGGTACTAACTGCTAACACTGGAATCAGTATCCGCAAGGCTGAAAGAATCTTTAGTTTTCTCTATATGCCCAAATGGAATCCTTGACTGGAGAGCATGAGACACTGTCTCTTCTCTGAGGGTCACCGCAAGTTCATTTAACACAAATCAGCAGACTGGGTGGACTCAGACTCTTATGTAACAGCAGAGATGGGAGCTGGAAAGGATCCAAATGATTTGCTGTCCTGGCAGGAGCTCCTTGAAGATTGGGTAATTTATTCTGCTTTTCCCTGGAGACAACCTATAGATGAGAAACATGAGTCATACTAATAAAAACAATGGTCACAGACAGGAGATATTACCATGTTGTCACGTATATGGAGAAGCTGAAGTTGACCTCTAAGGTCCCATAGAGATGGGATCCTGGTCTCCAGGTGTGGAATAGAGAGCTGGAAGGGTTGGCTCATAAGCCAAAGAGGAAAATAACTTTCAATGCTTTGTAGCAGCACAATCATACATGCGACAAAAGCTTAATTACAATTCTGAAAAATTACACACATACACTGTGATAACTATGTGTGTAACAATGGCAGACAACAGTTAATTGACTATCTCAAAATACAGACTATTTTTAATGTTTCTAACACAAATTAATATATGACGGAGGCAACAGATAGGCCAATTATACACCATTCCCGCATTGTATATACGAACTGAGGAGCCATACTGGAGCCAGGCTCATGATGCACCCCTGTAATCCTATCAATCAGGAGGCAGGCAGAATCATCATTAGTTTGAGGCCATCCTGGGCTGCATAATGAATTTTGGGCCAACCTAAGCTACAAAGTGAAGCCCTGTCATAAAACAAAACAAAAACTATAGGGGCAGGAGGGATGGCTCAGCAGTTAAGAGTGCTTGCTGCTCTTGCAGAGGGCCGAAGTTTGATTCCCAGTATGTGGTGAGCCCCTCAGACTCTGGGCCTAGATTCTGCTCTGAGCATAGGCTCACAGGCTAATATTGCCTAGTTCCTTTATTGGGAAATCTCCTGAGCAAAACTGAGTCATAAAATATTAATAACTGCCCAAGAGTGGCTTGTTTCAGGGAAGTCAAGTTTTTCTAAAGTTCCTTCTCTGGCCAAACATTTAACTTCACCCAGAGAAGCTATTGTCCTAGGCAAGCATCTAACTTCACCCAGAGAAGCTACTTCCCTGGGTAAACATTTAGCTTCCCTGAGACAGATTATCTCCCAGGATAAACATTCTTCTCTGGCAGAAAGAAGGAAGCTTCAAGATTTAGGTTTAACTAGAGAATGGATGTTTTACTCACGTATTGTTTTACCCAGTGACTGAAACCTTCATTGTATCTGTGATTATTAACTTTGTAACTGCTGTAGCTGCATGTAGACCCTTGAGGAAAGGTGTATAAAAATTGAGACAAAAATTAAACTCTAGCTCCATTCCACCTGAGCTCAATGATACTGTGTGTGCCTGGTCTATCCCCTTCCCTCTTTGTCTCTTTTGCCCTCTCCTCATAAGGCCCTTCAGTCCCACCCCCCATTCAGGTACTTTCTGACTTGTCAGGCCAGCCCTGACACCAGTACCACCTAAAACTCCAACTCCAGTGGGATCAGACATCCCTGGCCTCCTTGGGTACCAGAGCGCGCGCAGACACACTCACACATACACACACAAAGATATATATGGGGGGGGGAGGCTACATATACTTAAAAAACAAAGCCCAGCAGTGGTAACAGGCACCTTTAATCCCAGCACTCAGGAGGCAGAAGCAGGGTCTGAAGCCAGCCTGGTCTACAGAGCAAGTTCCAGGGCATCCAGGGCTACACAGAAAAACCCTGTATTGGAAAACTAAAAAACAAACAAAACAAAATGCCCGGCTCTGGGTATAGCTCCGAAGGAGAGCTGCCTAGTGTTTGCCAGGCCCAGCTGGCACATAAGCAAATGCCTGGTTGACTGTGGTGCTGTGTCTAAGCCCCTGAGGCCTGAGTAGGTGCTCACGGTTAGAGGACAGGACGAGGCGGTGCAGGCCTGCAGCTCTGCATGAAGGCACACTTCACACACGAGGAGCCCCACCCCTGGTCAGCCAACCTCCCTGTGGACTGCCTAAACAGGAGTTCCTGCAGGGGATGAGAGCACACACGTAATCAATCCTTGCCCTGGAAAATACGTCACAACCATACAATGGCTGGCTGGTACCTGGTCACAAGGCAGTGACAGTGGAGCTGGAGACACCATGTGAGCCCTCCAGCTGTCAGGGCTCTTTATGAGCAAGCCAGCAAAGTGTGCTGTGAGCCTCACCTCAGCAGTTCCCAGACAGGGCAGGAAGCTCCTCTCACTCAGAGACCCTCTCTCCGCACAAAGCGTGGACCTATCTGGGCTCTGCCTAACACAGCTGGGCTTATTAAAGGGCACGGCGAGCCAGCGCCAGCGCTCCCACACACTGTGGAATCTACTTTTGTTTTTCCAACAACTTTTGAGAGTTTAGACTTCTTTATGACGCAAAAGGCTCAAATCCAGTGACCAAAGCACTGCACTGGGTCCACATCTGATTCAGTCTCATCAACGGGGACCAGACTTCTGGGGGAGGGGACTACAGAGGGTTCTCTGGCAGCTCTACTCCACGCAAGTCAGGGGACTCTGATTGGGAAAATTCTCTAACCTCTGGGCGCTTGGCTGCTAGGTCTCAGGTACCTGCATCTCCAGGGCTGACTGACATGTACTCACCCGCTGAAGGCCCTCACACCAAGCAGGTATGGGCGAGGTAGACTGACAGGGCAACAGAGAAAGACCACAGTGCAGCCAAGATGGGCTTCTCACACCACGGGTGAAGATTCAGTGAAATTACAAGGCTAAATGGTTTACTTTGTCACCTCGGGGTAACTAGAAAATGTCAGTCCGAGGGAAGCAAACAAAAACACCCAAGACACCGAGAGACACAGTAAAGAGATTTCAAGAATCTCAAGTGTGGTCACAGTGGCACGTGATCCTCACACTCACACTCGGGAGGCTGAGGCAGAAGGAGCATTTGAGCTCAGGAACTGGACACATCCTGGGAAAATTCAGAGGCCCTGTCACCAAAACAGAATGCCAGTTTTAAGCAAGATTAGTTATGGTGGCACATACCTGTAAAACCAGCTGTTGGGAGGTGGAGGCAGAGAGACAGGCTTGAGCTTGAGGCCAGCCTGATCTACACAAGCAGTCTGTACAGCACAGTAAGAATTAGTTTCAACAAATAACACAAAAGGGGGGTGCCCCCATCTTTACGTGCTTCTCCACGGAGCCCTGATGAAACTGAAGCAGGGAAAGGAGCATGGACAGGCTGTGACCACATGAACCTCCTTAGCAAAGGAATAGACCAGAGTTCTACATTGCCACCCAGAATGCACCAAGACAGGCTATCACACCTGGAATCTCACTTCCAAAGACACAGAGAGAACCTAACTACAAGGAACATCAGACAAACTCAGGGAGAGAGACCTGGGCCAGTTGAGATGGCTTGTCATCAAGGACCAATAGTGTCATGGTCATAAAAATTGGAAACAGGGGAACTTTTCCAGGGGGCCAAAGAAACAGGACAAGTAAATACAATAACTGTGACCTAGAGCCTGTGATATCAAAGGGGCATCGTTGGGGTAACTGTTAAACTTTAATACAGTGGTGGGGGGCAGCTCAGTGGTAAAGCATTTGCCTTGCAAGCATGAGGCACTAGATTTGATCCTGAGAACCCTTCCCCCCAACACCCTTAACAACCTGAGGATTAGATGGCAATCAAAATTATTGTTAACTTCTTAATCATAATAGTTGGGTCTCCTTTTTGGTATGTGTTTGTTTGAAAAACCCACTAGAAGAACTTGAAGGAAGAAGGACCCTTGTGTCACTACACAGACAGGACTGCTGAGGGCTGCAGAGGTGGCTCAGTGGCTAAGAGCACTTACTTCCTGACCCACATGAGGCAGCTCATAGCCATCTGCAACTCCAATTTCAGGGGTCTGACACCCTCTTCTGGTTTCTGCATGCACATGGCACACACAAACTCATGAAGGCACACACACATAAAATAAATATTTTAAATTATTTTCACATACTATTCAAATTATAACCCATTTTTTTCTTACATGGTCCACCTAAAACGCTTGTTTTGAAAATGCAAGTTTGTTCTAAAACAACTGAAATCTCTGGGAACAGTATGAGCAGAACTGGAGTTCTATGTGCCGCATGCAATTGCATCCCTGGGGATCAGTCCAGCTGAGCAGACTTGTGGACACGCACACATGCACACAGCAGGCCACGGCACTCATCTGCTGCTTCAGACAACTCTGGCCACAACACAGCCAGGCATGACCTTTGCATACTACTCCCATGAGCAAACTTCAAGATGTTCTCACGAACTGCATTCATGGTAAGTAATTCCTACACATCTCACATTTCAGACAGCAGATTTCCACCATGCCCTTGTCTTTGGGGTTCATGTGAGTCCTGGGGGTTAAATCCAGTCACTAGACTTGGTGGAAGGCACTTTTACCCCATAAACCACCTCACCAACCCTAGGGTTCTCTCTCTTTTTAAAAATATGTATGTCATTAGTGAAACTTATGCCTGGTACATATATAGCCCTCCCCTGTACATGGTGTAGTTTTTTACTAAACACTTTACGTGATATCATGAATTCTAAGACTATTTACATCACGCTGTGGCAAATTAACTCCACAATATAAATTAATATAATTGCTTTTACAAACAAGAAAGTGCACTCCGTGGATGGCCTTCTCAAAGTATACAGACATTCTTACAAGAGGTGGAAAAGGAAGCATCCTGTCTAACCTCAAGCCAGCTACCTCCAACAACTCGGAAGCCTGTGGATATCCGGAGTGCCTAAGGCTTCCAAGCAGCTGGCGGAGGAAAGAGTGGGGAAGCCACCAGGTCCACCCTAACTGAGTGCAACTCCTGCAGCCCCAGGACCAGGGGCAGCTGTGCAGCCTGCACAGTGGTGCAGGAGGAGAGAAAGGAAACAGGCAGCACACATGGGGCATTGGCCCTTGGGTCCACTCAAGACAACAGAAACCAGACGACTGTATGAGTCATCTCCACAGCTTCCTAATCCCTCAAAGGTCTCCTGCTCTGACAGATCAAAGAACACAAGGATCACCAGGTCCACACCAGAGGAGGAGATGAACTGTCAAACTTCCACAGTAACCCCAGAGTGGCACACCATTTGGTGAAATCTGAAGTTCTCCTTAATTTTTTCAATAGGGATGAAATTAAGTAGATATTGACACTGAAGAGTCAAGTATTTTACATGACCAATAAAGACAACATGGTTTCTTTATGATTTCATCTCAAAAACCCCTTACCAGAAATAATCTTATACCCAGACCGTGCTTATAGTTACAACAGAGAAGCACCTATCCCACAGAAAACAGCAAAGAACCTGTGGGAGGGTAGAGGCTGGAGGACCCGAGCGAGCTCAGGCCTTGGCTACATAAAACCATCTCAAAATAGAAAGAAGGAAAGGGCGGGGGTTGGGGGCAGAGAAGGAGAGGGAGAGAGAGAAGCCTAGCACTGACTCAATTGCTGCCATTCACAGCCTTCTCAAATACCTGTATTCAGAGAGGAAAACAGAAATTAACAAGGTGACAGAGATGATTATGAATAAGTTAGTGTCATTTCCCTCTACCACTCTTAAAGTTGACTTAATGGTTTAAATATTGTTCCAACAGAACAAGAATGGCAACATGCGCTAAAGCCTATTCAAACACAATTCATTCCAGAGCATTCCATGTCTGAGATACCGCTTACATCAATTCAATGAAGAGTCTGTTTTCCAACATATAATTCTTACCTGAAATACCAGCTCCAACCAAGCCACCTGTTTTAATTAGCACTAATAAGTTAACAGGGCTAATAACACAAAGATTAGATCTGCGGTGTTTAACTGGTGGCTTCTAGGCAATGATCTTGAACTCAAACCACGTGAGCCAGATCCTGGCTGACAGGTGCTTCGGCAGGTCTTTTCCCTTGCAAGCACAGACTTGGCTCTGCCCAAGGCTGTTGTAAATTAAGCACAGCAGAAATTAGCAACAGCTTCTCAGAAGGAAAGGCCAAGGGCGTGCCAGTGCACAGGTGGTGTACTAGAAAGCAGCGCCCCCAGGGCACAGGCAGGCAGCAGCATAGGTTCCTCTGACTTCCAGGTTTACCACGGCAGGTCTGACAGGACTTGGGCCCTGCAGAAGCCCTAAACCGCAAGGGCTCAAGCAAAGGCTGGAGTTTCTAGAAATTGAGATCATGAGCTTCAGGCCCTGCAAGCAATGTTCACTAGAGATTCTAACCTACGGGCAGGGTGCTTCCCGCTCACCTACCCAGCTCCCTTCCTCTGAGCATGGTCTCCAGGGCAGGTCTGCTGTCCCTGCTGCTAACCCACGGTGGGCATCCTTTTCCACAGACAGGTGTTAATAAATGTCCGTTGTTGGTCCTAATAAAACTATTTATTAAAACATTTTTTACAAATCTCAGGGGTCCAATCCCCCGGCGGCTGTGAGCTCACTCCAAGGCTTCCTCACCCCACGCTCTCCTCTGGACTCTCTTATCTAATCCTCCTGCTCCCCCCCACTCCGCCGACGCCTCCTCCCTGCTCCCTCCTTGCTCCGCTCTGCTCCCCCAGGTGTTTTTCTTCCTGTTTCTGCGCAGACCCTCAATAAACAGATGAACAGGAACCTCCCGGTGGGGGGTCGAAGCTGAGGATGGCACAGAGGTGTAAGCGAGTAAAAAGCGGATCTTTTACATGCTACAGCATAACTAAAATATCCACAACTAAAACATCCCACCACAGACAGGTAGCTGAGTCAGCAGACCCTCTGAAGGAACGAAGCCCAGTCACTCAAAGCTTCCAACGTCCAGGTTACAGACTAGCAGACCCCTTGGCTGTATTCTGCTTTATGCTGGGGCAGGCAGGAGGCTCTTCTGACATGCCACTTTGTTTAGTTTAAGTCCCTGTCACACCATGGAGGTCCACTATGCTATTCATTTTATTGTCGCTTTGACTTTTCTATAGTAAAGTAATCACTAGGGAAACAAATCAGCTGGAACCCAAAGCCAACTCCCCCCCCCCAAAGTAGCTCTTCACCTGGAGTTAATCTTCCCTAGTGCCAAGTGAAATTCAAACAAATCCAAATGTTCGAATTCCTACACATCTTAAGATTCCTAATACTGTAAACCAGAATGAAAAGGAGCCAGACTAAGTCAACAGCAAAACAAAATCAAACAAACACCAAACCAACATCTCATTTCCTCCCCTTCCCGCTTCACACACACTTAGACTGGTAGCCCAGGCCAGAGCCTTGCAGTGAGGCATCCAGCAGCCCTGCAGACAACACCACGGATTGCCCTGGCCTTGCTGCAATGAGATGGAGCTCTTCCTACTTTATGCTCAATAATACAGAACACATAGGAGAGTGACGGACTTCCCCCAGGGGCTTGCAATTTCATACAGAGTTTGGTTCTTCACTCTCCTCCAAAGAGGCACAACAGGTAACATCTCCAGATCCTAAGCAAAAATTGCCTCTTGAAGCAAACTTTGGACTGAGCATGGTGAGGTCCATCTGTAATTACAGCACTCTAGAAATTGAGGCAGGAGGACTGCCATGGGTTCCAGGCCAACCTGAACCACAGTGAACCTTGACTGAAAACAAACTCAGAGGGAAGACTGGCAGCATGTCTGAGTCCCAAAGACAAAGCCTAAAAACACATGGGAACACGGGAACCATCAACCCTAGCATTCCTCTAGTTAAAACAGGAAGCGGTGCCCACAGCACCATGTTCTCCAAGTCCAGGCAGACTGTCTCCTTATGTTTATCGATTGTTTTACCCTGAAGACACCAGGTTAAGGTTAAAGCAAAACATTACTGCATTCACTTGAAATACGCAGTATCAGAGCTTCACACCCTGTACAACTGCTTTACTGTGATCTGAAAGCACAGTTAAAACCCATCTTGAATTCTAAATTGGGGGGGGGGGGACCTTCCACTTGTCAAGTGCCCACAGGCCTGTCTCTCATATAGCCAGCACACATCTGACTTCAGTGGCCATGACGAATCTGAAACTGTGCTGTGATTCACACTTTTGATCATAATCAGCATTTTTACAAATCCAAAGTGTTCTTATCTGAGCCTGAGCTCCTTGCCTTGAAGGTTTACTGGTAGAGTCAGCACCCCAGTAGTAGGGACACCCGGGATCTGAGAGCATCTGTCACTTACTAACAGTCGTCCTGAGCACCTGGTGGTGTGAGAGCCAGGGCTGCAACAGTGACGGAGAGCATCAAGGCCCACGAACTTGATACTGAATGTGAAGCCCAGCCCAGCACCACAGAGCTGGTACAGTGAACAGTCCTGAGCTGGTTTGTGCTGAAGGGACAGGAAACAAGTTCATGAGGAGAGACAAATGCTTCCTGAGCACCTACTAAGTGTCACATTGATATAGTCTCACTATGTAGCTCCAGGCCTTTGACTCTCAGCCTCCCAAGTACTGGGATGACAGGGGTGTGCTGCCATGACCTTCTGTATTTAGAGACTTCAGGAGCCCCCATGCTTCTCCAGAGGACCTGAGTTTAGTTTCCAGCATCCAGGTGCAGTGACTCACAACTGCGGGTAATTCCAGCTCCAGGGGATCTGACTTCCTCTTCTGATCTCTAGATATGTACTCAAGACACACACACATAAATAAACAATAAACCTTGGGGTTAGAGAGATGGCTCAGGGTTAAAAAACTTGCTGTCTAGGGGCTGGAGAGATGGCCTAGCAGTTAAGAGCATTAGCTACTCTTCCAGAGGTCCAGAGTTCAATTCCCAGCATTCACATGGCAACTCACAACCACCTATAATGGGAGCCGATGCCCTCCTCTAGTATGCAGATACACATGTAGACAAAACATACTCATCTAAATAAGTGAATCTTAAAAGAGAAAAAAAAGAGGACTTGCTGTCTGGAAAATACAGATGAACACAGATAACAGGATTGTATTTTCCAAATCTCACTCTTAATTGTTTAACCCAGAAACTACTGTCTCTCACGTAAAAATGTAGTAGCCTTGCCTTGCACGTACTTTAAGAGAACAGCATTTAGAAGCAGAAAATGTTAATACGCTGAGTTATATTTCAGTCCTACTGAGCAAAATTATCAATAAATCGTAAACACAGACAGTATGGCTTGGCCCTGTTCATCAGAAGTTGTCAGAGGATGCTTCCAACTTAAAACAATGGGTGAATATTTCAGGTTTGGCAAACAGATGAGCCTTTTAACCAATCTAAAATCAGCTATCACAGGCAATCCCAGCACTGAGAGACTGAAGCAGAAGGCCGACAACCAGTTTGAGGCAGATCTGGGCTACATGAAACCAAGTCTCAAAACAACTAAGAACCTGAAATCAAGAATCCAATGTGAATTTAGATCATAAGAATGAAATCTTCACTGCAGCTCTCGAAAAATCCCATCAGCAATCTCAGACCTCTGGCGAAAGGCAAAACTGTCAGCACCAATGGGCAGATGGAGGGCAATGGTGGTCGCTCACTTAGTTGTTTTTGGAAACAGGGTCTTACTCTGTAGCCCAATTTTTTCCCTCTGGCCATGAACTGGAGACAATTTTGTCTCAGCCTTGAGGGCTGAGAGATTAACAGGTGCAAACCACCATGCACAGGTAGGGCTCTAGATTTAAGCCCTAGCATTGAAAATAAAATTAAACCATTTTATCTTTTGTGCCTCAAAATATAGTTAGGAAAGTGGCAATGACAAGCCACAGAGTAAACGTCAACATATAGAAAACCTTGTGTCTGATAAGGGTTTAATGTTATTCAAAGCATTACAACAAGTGGCCAACCAACACAGAAGATGCTGAGTACCAGCAGGGAAAAGAAAACTGAAACCAGAGTGAGATACCGCCTGGCTCTTAACCACTCTCTCTTCTTTTGGAGACAGGTTTCTTGTGGTCCAGGCTGGCTCTAACTCTGTTCTGTGCCTTTGACCTTGAACAATTTCTGAAGTTTCTGCCTCCATAGTGTCCTACCACACTTAGCAATTCTTTTCTTTAAAAAGTAAAATAAAGGCAGAAGCAGGTGGATCTTTGTGAGTTCCAGGTCACCTTAGTATACATAGCAAGTTCCAGGTCAGCCAGGGATACGTAGAGAGACCCTGCCTCAAAAAAAAAGAAAGAAAAGAAAAGAAAAGAAAAGAAAAGAAAAGAAAGGGAAAAAAAAAAAGATGGGGCTGGGGATTTAGTCGGTTGGTGAAGAGCTTGTCCAGTACTCATAAAGTCCTCGATTTAATCCCCAGCACGCACTAAAACCAGCATGGCAGCCCAGGCCTATCACATAGCACTTGGGAGGCAAGGGTAAGAGACGTCGCCATTAGCACCTGGGATCTCACTACAGACCTGGCAGACCTTGAACTCACACAGAGTTCAGCCTCCCTCTTTCCTAAGGAATGCTTGAAATACAGGCAGGCACCAGCACACAGGCACTTGACATTGTGTTTCTTCCCTCTTTAACCAGGGAAGGGTACCCAGTGTTTGCTGCCAATCTAGTCTCGGGGAAATTATAACCCAGAAAACGTCCCTATCATTACTCTGAGGACATGGAGGAAAATGTGCTTTACTTTAAAGACCAAATGCTTTTACATACAACTCATGGAAGACAGATATGGTGACTCCTGCCAGCGCTCAGGGGGTAAAGGCAGGAGGATCAGGAGTTCAAGGCCAGCCTTCACTACCCAAACTTGGAGGCCAAACTTGGGTCAAAAAGCAACAAACATATAAGCAGCAGACTGTGACTTGTGCAGTTATCCTGTGGAGAGAGGAGCTGGCCTACCCTGAGAAGCCCTGGGTCTGATGGAGGAAGGGGTCAGTTTGTCATTTCTGTTTGACTTCATCAGACAGAAACTTTTGGTAAGCCAGGTGAAAAGGGTGCAGAAACTCCTCTAAGGTAGGACACAAAACTGAAATTGGATCCAGGACCGAAGAGGTGGCTCAGTGGTTAAGAGCACCTACAGCTCTATCCGAGGGCTGGAGCTGGGTTCCCAGCACCCATGTCAGGTGATGCCCAAATGCCTCTAACTCCAGCTCCAAAGGACCTGACCTCCCGGGGCACTCTCTCTCACAACATACACACATACAAATAAATGTTTAAGAAGTTTCCATCTGAATATTTTATTTCAGAATTTTCCAAGGGCTGTGGTGGAACCCTATGCGCAAACTCAGAGACCCCCAGGGTTGCAAAACAAGGTAGACTTCCTTAAATGCTCAATTTTGTCATTTTTCTGAATGATAATAAAAGTTTAGCTAACACAAATATGGCAACAGTGCAGTATGTAGGACAATACTATCTTCTGATCAGTCCACTGATCCAAAATCTAAACTGAGCACAAATACTTTAGGCTTTGTGCACAAAGGGCATAAAAGCAGAACTCCTCATCTTGATGTGGCTCTTCGCATGAGATGGAATCTTCCTCTTGGTGGGCTTTAATCAGGAAGCTAGGAGGCAGCTCTCATGTTTGTTGTCTCATGTCCAAGAAAAAGGAAACAGGAACTTGGAAAGAGCAGAATGAATGGAAGCTTTATTAAGGAAACATGAGGAAAAAATTCCTGAGAGTGGGAAGAGCTCCAAGGGAGGAATACTGTCCAGCTGCCCTGCCCAGTGGGCTTTTATAGATTTTATGGTGGGAACTGAATGGAGACTGAGGTCATCTTTACTGGGATTGGTCATTTTTAAGCAGCAGGTGACCAACCAGGAAAGTCCACGAGTCCTGAGTAATGTGCATTCAAGTGAGGGGTCACCTGTGCTCCATGACTAGCTCACAGTGCACACGGGCCCTGTCCTTACTGCCTAAGAGAAGCCAGCTCCTGTATGAAGCTGGATACAGTGGTTCTCACCTCTAGTTCCTTCAGAGACAAGAGGATCTTGAATTCAGTGCCAGCCTGATCAACACAGCAAGAGATCCCATCTGAGAAACTGACAAGAGGGGTAGGGATGCAGTAGCTTGGTGCACTGCTTATCTAACATGCACAAAGCCCAGGGCCAGACATGGTGGCACACACCTGCTGGGGAGGTATAGAAGAGTTGGGAGTTCAAGGTCATTCTCTCTTACACAACAAACTTGAGGCCAGCTTGAGCTACATGAAATTGCCTCAAAAATGTTTTTCTTAAGCATCACTTCTAGGCTCAGCATGTGACAAACACCTTTAATCCAAGCATTCAGGAGCATTCAGGAAGCAGAAGCAAGTGGATTTCTGAGTTCAAGGCCAGCCTGGTCTACATAGTGCTTTCTCAAAAAATAAAAAATAAACAGCAGAACCCTCACAATCAGCAGTTTTATGAGGGGGAAATACGTTTTCTCTTTTTTCATCTTCCCAAGTTTCCACTTACTAGACACAAAATTAAGCAATAGGTTTAAGTGCCCATAAATTATAGTGTTTGGAGCCACCTGGAGGGTGAAACACTATCGTCCTCAGCACTGATATTTATTACAATGTCTTCCGACTTCTTATTTAAAAATAACAAAGACCTGTGCCCACTAAACGAAAAAAGAAACAAAAAGGAAGAGAAGAGACTTCTCCTAGGTATGACAGAGAAGAAAATTTATTGTATAAATGAGAGAGAAAGTAGTAGATATGAGGGAGAGCATAGCCAGGGGCAGAGACATCTGGGGGAGTCCAAGGTGGAAACGACCAGACTGAGCTGCCGAGGCCATGGAAGGAGATGGGAAGAGAGCAGGAAGAGGGGACCCTGGCCAAGAGACCAGGAGAACAAGACAGTAAGTAACCAAAATGGCTGGACTGTACAGGGAAAGGCAGCCCAGCACTTGGGGCTTGAGTTCAGGGTAGGGGGTGGGGGCGGGGTGTGCAAACCAGAAGGACCACGTAGGAATGGAGGAATGCTGGGAGAACCTAGTGGCCAGGTTCTCCTTGATATGTTAAATAGGTATCTCAGCCAGCAGTTTGTGAATTTGAGACGCAACACCCACTAGCATACAGTGATTAATTTACGGCCCAATTCTGTGATCACTTTCTTACCACTCCACACCCACAGCCTGGCTAGTATACTGCACAGCTCATCACCGTAACTAGGCCACTCCCTACCTCAAAGAGCTATTCCTAATTGATGCAGGTAACTAAGGCACCTGGGAACAATGTCCAGGCTCCTTCCACAGGCAGTGTCTGAGTCACCAGAAGAGGAACAATACCCAGGGCAACCAACTGCTTACTCAAACTAACAAAGGGAAGGGGAGACAGAGGGGAATTCGAGAAGGGCCAGCTCTCTGAATTATTTAAGTTGCCGCCCATGCTTGGGGAAACTGAATTCATGGGAGGAGCCCATTCGAATGTTCCTCACACAATGGCATCATATAAAAAGCCCTGGGTCAAAAGGCAATACTCTTTTTCACTTCACACTGCTGGGTCTGCAGGCAAAGTGCAAAGGGCCCTGTTTGCAGCTGAAAGTTGGATGAGGAGCTGGAAAAAAAGCAAGACTCCTCTCTGCAGATTAAAATCTAAAAGATGAACCGAGGGCAAAGTATGAGAACAAGACAGATAACATCCCAGGGACACCCAGAGCATCCTTTCCAGTTCTCTTCTCCCTGACACAGAACACAGATTCTGTCACAGTGAAGGCAGACTTCACTGTCCAGTCATCTTGGAGGCCAGGCCTATGTCCTCAAACAACAGCACCATACAAAGCATGCAATCACACACAAACCCTTCCCCATGCTTACTGCAGCCAAGTCTTCCCAGGGCAAAGAGACTCAAAAATAGGAGTTCTTGGGGCTGGGGTGGAGCTCTCTTATAGAGAGCTTGCTCAGGGTATGAGAGACTATGGGTTCTCTCCCCAGCAACACAGAAAGGGGCAAAAGGGTCTAGCTCATGCAACCTCAGATCAGAAAGTGACTCTATTCTACAGTCTATAGGTGAGAAGACCCAGCAAGGTTTTTTGGTTTTGAAGATTTTTGAGACAGGGTTTCTCTGTGTAGCCCTGGCTGTTCTGGAACTCACTGTAGACCAGGCTGGCCTCAAACTCAGAGATTCGCCTGCCTCTGCCTCCCAAGTACTGGGAATTAAAGGTGTGCGCCACCTCTGCCCAGAGCAAGTTTCTGCATCCAAGTGTGGATGGTGCCCAATCCCAGCACAGGTTAGAACAGTATGGGCCCAGCTCTATGCCAAGCCCTTTTACACCCACATTCCAATTTAATTCTGACAAGCACACAGAGAGGCAGTCTCCTCTATGGAGAGAAAGGGAGAGTGACGTGCCTTTGAAGCTAGGGCTGACTGGAACAGAGGTAGAGCTGCCACCTCAACTAAGGCTCAGTTCTCTGCAGGTGGGCCTGCAGGTCCCACTGTCTCCTCCTCTTTCTGCTCCAGGGCTCCTAGGACATGCCCTGGTGCTCCAGCACCACAACCCAACCCACAGACCAGTGAGTGACAATATTACTCAGCTTTCAATCAGGCTTTCGCCACCCGAAGAACTTAAAATTCTCTTGCATATATTCATCCCCCATCAGAACAGAAACACAAAACCTACCCTTAAAAGGGACCACAGGGGTAAATACTCTGGCCTCCCCACTTCTAGGCTATCCCACATCTCACTGTGTGCAAGAGAGATGCCACCTGCCTGTGCTGGGTCTGCAAGTGACCCAGGACACTGTGACACTGACTTACCCCTTCGGGACATACTGTCTTCTATTCCTGTGTTTCTTGCATCTAAACTTGTCACCATCTGTATACATGTGCCCCCTGGGACACCGAAACTCTTAACTCTGGGCAAGTGAATGACTCAGTCTGGCTGATACGCCATCTTTGAAATGAAAGGTGCAGTCAGAACTGTCCACATCTGGGAACAAGACAGATAGATATGCACATGCCAAGTTACTGAGCTGTTTTCTTAATTTCCTTTGTCTCAGTGATCTATGAAAAACAAAATAAGGTCAAAAGTGGGTCCTGAGACCTGGGGAATGACTGCGACTTCCCTGATAGCTCTTGATGGGGTGCCTGGAGGCCTCCTCTCTGCCCAGGCCCACCCTGCTGGCTTCCGATTAGCCCTTATCTACCCAGCCTCACCTCTACTCCTGCTATTCCTGACAGACCTCAGCAGCTTCATCCCTTACTTGTCGCCTTTAATTGGCTATATATCTCTCCCCTTTAAATGTCACAAAAGCCAATCAAGGAGACCAGGACCAGGTGAGTCAGTAGTATCTTGGCCATTGTGACTTTGGATTGTCACTCTCCCAAAGAACTCTAGAAATACATGGCAAGAGAGCCCCCACTCCTTCCAGGCTGTCACAATCCTCAGCTCTCTCTGACCTGACCATCAGAGGTGAGGAGCAGACCAATCTGTTATCACTGCCAAAGACCAGCTCAACTCCAAACCTAAGACCTTCTCTCCCAGACAGAACTTTGCAGAGAGGACGGAGAACATGGCCCCCATTCTGACAGCAACGGGTACCGTTCCTTCTGTAATTCAGCCTGCTCTCCAAATGCAGATTCCTAAGAAGGAAGGCAGGGCGCTGTATTCAAAGGCATCTGTTCAGAACTTGGTAGGTGGAGGAAGAATCAGAAGTTCAAGCTCAGTCTTGGCCACATAGCGAGTTTGAGGCCAGCCTAGGCTTCATGAGACCATGTCTCACCAAAATAACAAAGACTTCTGTGAGCCTGAGATGTGGAAGAAACACTGTGGGGGGAAAAAAAGTGTCTTCACAGGAGAAGGTGTTCTATTTTCTAAAGCAAAATAATCTGTATTCCCTCAACTGCATTTCCTCTAGAAAATCCCAAACGCTAAGCGTATGGAGACATTCAGAAGGCATTTTGAAGGCAGGAACAACAAAAGGCTTTTTCTGCCATAACAAACTGAAGGAAATCTGAACTTTTCCAGCCAGTGTTTATTAGAGGAAAAAAAAGCAAACCTATTTGATTATGCAAACCATGTACTTCCTCTATAATCTTCAGTCCAGTATTTTTTAGAATATCAACAAACTACCAGCATTCCATATGCTAAATCAGTTCATTAGATTGGTTGAGTTGTGCGTGTGTGTGAGATTATATGTGTGTATGTATATTTGTATGAATATATGTGTGTGTCTGTGTATACGTCTATAATCCCAGACACTCAAGGGGCATAGGCAAAAAAATTGCAAGTTCAAGGCCTGCCTAGGCTACAGATTGAGTAAAACCCTGGCTTGATGTCCCTATTTTTTTTTTATTTCATTTACTTGTTTATTTATTTATTGTATGCCACAGTGAGATTTTAAGTCAGAGCTCCTTCCACTATGTGAGATCAAACTCAGGTTATGAGATTTACTCACTGAGCCATCTCAACAGGCCCTCAATTTACACACACACACACACACACACACACACACACACACACGCCCGCGCGCGCTCCGAATGAAGGAAACCAAATGACTTCCTCAAAGCTATTTGGTCAAATCAGGAGGGATCTGAACAACTGGTTCTTTCTTGTCTTTCAAATACAAGCCACAAATCAAACGTTCCTTGGGACTAAGCAAACCAAAACAGGAAAACCATTCCCCACTTCCTTTCTTCAGCAGAGGAAAATTGGTTGAAGTGGCAAAACAGAACTTCAAACAGTAAAATTTCAGGAAAGAGCTCACTGTCGGCCTTAACCACACTCGGCAACACTCCCAAAAGTTCTAAGATCGGCAGAGGTCAGCAGCCTCTACACATCTTGCCAAATGAAGGGGCCATAAAGTTATTAAGATGTTTTCAAATCAGCACTTTATACCTGCATCTATTACTGCTCAAGTTGATTACCCTTTAAAAGATCTGGCCAGGCTACCAGCACTCTGAGCTCTGAAATTCCTCTATTCTGAGGGTCATAAATAAGATCAAAGTTTCCTTTGGAACAGAGTGTATGTCAACACTGCAGGTAAAAGTGATGAGAAAGAATCCTTCCTCAGGCTGTGGAGAAGGACTTCAAGGAAGGGGTAGCTCACATCTCAAATACCCTTCCTCTTCTTTTTTCAACCCCCTTCCCCAAAAATGGGGCCTCACACATGCTAGATGAGAACTCTAATGCATCACGACCCGGCCTAATTTATTACTTTTATTTATGCGTAGAGGTGTATCTGCATGTGTGCACATGTGCTACACACAGGTGTGAAGGTACCTAAGAGGGTCAGAAGAAGACGTGAGATCCCCTAGAGCATGTTACAGGCAGTTGTGAGCCTCCCCATGTGGTGTTGGGAGTCGAAATCAGGTCCTCTGCAAGCGCAGCCAATGCTCTAGCTCTGAGCCAACTCTCCAGCCTCCAGCTTGTCTGTGGACAGAAGGTCTCACCAAGCTGTAAAATACTGAGGATGGTGGCTCTCTTAGCCCTGAAGCACATGGTCGTAAAGACCACAAAGCAAGTCAAAATCGAGGACTGAAGTATAGGATCAGAGTGGTGGATGGGAGGGGTATCTAGGAGGAAATTCAAGTCTGCCGCTTTCCACTATGCCAGAAAAACAGGTCCGTCACTGTTTAGAAATGTACTAGACTGAACAATGGTTGCTACACAATCTACAAAGATACAACTTCATATGGTTCAACTTTATGTTCTTTATGTGGCTGCAGACAGTGGTGCACTCCTTTCAACACAGCACTCAGGAGGTAGGGTCAGGCAGATCTCTGTGAGTTCTGGGACAACCTGGCCTACATAGAGACCCTGTCCAAAAAAAAAAAAAAAGAGAGAGAGAGAGAAAGAAGCAAAAATATTTGTATGTGTGTGGATGTCTTGCCTGCATGTATGTCTATGCACCATGCATGTGCATACCTAGTGCCTGCAGACAGCAGAGAGGGCAATGGATCTAGAATTAGTTACAGATGGTTGTGAGCTGCCATGTATCTGCTGGGAACTGAACTCAGGTGCTCTGAACACACCAGTGCCCTTAACTGCTGAGCCATCTCTCTAACCCTCTAAGCTCCTTTTTTTTTTTTAAAAAAAAGTTTTTGAGACAGGGTCTATATAGTCCTGGCTAACCTGGAACTCACTATGTAGACCAGGCTGGCCTCAAACTCACTGAGAATCCTCTTGCCTCTGCCTTCCAAGTGCTGGGATTAAAAGCATGCACCACAACACACAGCTTAAGCTCATTTTTTATAACTGCCTCAAATAAGGTTTTCATACCTGAAGGCACATAAACCCTTACGTTCTCTAGACTGCCTCAACCTTTAGGAAAGATTTACCACAGCACAGCCAAGAGCATGGAAGAGGGGAGTGAGATGGCTCAGTAGAGGGCAACACTTGTTGCTCTTCGGGAGGAACTAGGTTCTGTTCCTAGCACCAACATGATGACTCACAACCATCTGTAACTCTAGTTCCAGGGGATACGATGCCCTCTTCTGATCGTTACAGGCACTGCATACACGTGGTAGGCAAAACATCCATACACATAAAATATCATTTTTTAAAAGGCAAGATAAAAGTCAAATAGCTAACTGTAACTGTGGTTATTCCTAAGATTCCTCCTCTTTACAGCTTCTCCCCACCCCTCTTATTGTTTACAGTGCTAGGAATCAGACCTGGGTTTGCACGCTGCTAGGTGGCACTCTGTTACCAGCAGCCTCCCCGGCCAGTTGTCCCTGTTCTTTACCAACAGACTTTGAATCTACAATTGATCTGCTCTCTCACACACTTCTAAGGAGCTACTAGTGAAATCCCAAGTGTGTTGCATCTTGCACTGAGTGACACTGGATTTGGGATTTTAAGTTTGGTGGTTGCACAGGAGAATCCACTGCCCTAAAATCTGCCATGGAGAAATCTGAAGTCAGTAAGTTTCATTTCTGTTGGGAAGTCTGGATTCTTACGCTTTCTCATCAAAAGGGAGACCACCATAGAGATACAGAGGATATATAGACCCAGACCAGAACACCTGTCACTTTCACAAAAGGACAAAAAAAGAGGGTCCAGCTGGAAGATGCCTCTGGGTTTAAACCTATCACTTCACACACATTTTATGAGAATCTAATATTCTATTCGCTAATGAGCTCTCTTCTCAATTAATTCCACTAATTAACTATCTATTCTTGTTCAGCCAGAATTCCTGTCCTTTTACTTAGCAAGCCTAACAAGTCACAATAATTAAACATCCCTAGCGGGATGCCTCTCACCAAGTCGGTTAGGGCAATCTCATGTAGGCTCTTCCACTTTCCCAGATCAGGTCAGCAGTATAAAACACCAACATTTAGCCATCAAGTGAATCAAGCTTTGAAAAATAACCAGGGGAGAACCTCCCACCCTCTCTGGAAATTTCTCTGCCGGTTCGGAGTTGCCAGGTCAACAGCGAACAGCAGCATTTCCTACTACGGATCTCAGAGGCACTTCCCCACAGCGGCACCCATCCCAACCATCCAGAATGCTTACACTCGGCCCCACCCCCAACAGCATCTTCTCGTTTTTCACTACGGGCTGAAGTTTTCTCTTGGACTCCAAGACCACATTAAGGCTGGCAAGTCGCATTCCTTAAACCTTTTTCCTTGTCTCCCAAACTACCTGTAACAGCAAAATTTTATTTATTAATTAATTTATTTATTCCGAAGACTCTGGGCGTCCGCTATAGCGATAAAAGCTCAAAGAGGCATTTATGGGCCTCCATCCTCTAAAACCTGATGCGGCTGGGATTCGTACTCCCATTTTGCAGAGGAGGGAAGCTGAGGGCCCAAGGTCATACAGGACATCTGACCTCAATGTCTCCTCTGCCCTTAACCCTCAGGCTGCCTCTGCCTTCTCATCGGCACTCCGTCTGTTCCGGGGAGGGCTAGTGTTCTCCCCAGGCCGTCTACCCTCTAAAGGGCGGGCCTTTGAGAAGAATCGCTACCCATCCCGTTTCTCCTCGGATCGCCCCCTTCTTTCCACCTGGCACCGTTCCCCTAAGGCCCCTGTCACAGCACCGCCTCCAAGGCCAATTCAAACTTCCCATCGGCCGCCGGAGCAGGTCCGGTCCGCTACGAGGAGCCGGCGGCGAGCAGCGGGCTCGGGGGACCGAGGGGGAGGGGAAGGGGCGCGCAGCCCGCAGCCCCGCCGGGTCCCAGCAGCGGCAACGCGCGGCCGCGGGGGGCGCGGGCGGCTGCGTCAGGGAGGAGGCCGCGCGTGCGGGCGGGCTGCGGGCTGCGCGGCAGGAAACGGCGAGTCACGGAGCGCGGGGACCGCCGGGGCGGCGGCGCGGGCCGCGGCGGGAAGGGGCGTGGGGCGGCCGCGGGGTCGCCTTCCTACCTATGCCGGGCGCCACATAGACGAAGTAGAGCAGCGAGGACGACAGCGAGAAGAAGAAGAGCGCGGCGAGCAGCGAGCGGCGCGGCAGCCGCAGCAGCCCCCGGCGGGCGCGCATGCTGAGCCGGCGGCCGCTCGAGGGCCGGCCCGGGCCCCGCTCCCGCCGCTCCGGTCAGCCCCCTGGGCCTCGGCCGCCGCCTTCCGGGCTTCGCGCGCCGCCGCCTCGCCGCTTTCAGCCGCCGGCCGCCGCGGGCCGGGCCACATGAGGCGGGAGGGGGCCGGCGGCCAGAGGAGCGCTGCGGCGGGGGCGGGGCGGGGCCTGGTGGGAGGGGAGGGGGCGGGGCGGGGCCTGATGCCGCGGACGGGGCGGGGCAAGGCCCGCAGCCTGAAGAGTAGATGGGGAGACCAGGCCTGAGGCCCGCCTGAAGGGGACCAGAGAAGGGCGGAGCCTAAGGCGAGGGGGCGGGACGAGGGCGGGGCCTGATGCTAAGGGCGCTGCCGCGAGCCTGAGGAACGCGCTGGCGGGGACTCCGCCTGAGGTCTGATGGGGAGGGGGGATAAGGGCGGGGCCTGAGGAGTAAGGAGGTACCACGAGCCTAAGAAGCATTTCGGCCAAGATTGGGTCCGAGGCCTGACGGGGACGAGAGAAGGGCGTGGCCTGGGACAAGGGGCGGAGCCGACAGGCCGGGTAGCGCATCTGTGAGGCGGGGATAAGGGTGGGGGCGGGGCCTGAATATGGGGGCAGGACGGGGGACTGCGCGCGTGCACTCTTCCCACAAGACCCTCGTGTGGCCACCGCCCATGCTGGCGCTGGCGCGGAGCGTCTCGCTAGTACGAGGTGGTTCCGCGCGAGAGCACCCCACGCGGGGCCGAGGGGTGGGTGCTGGACAGAGTCTGAATAACCAGGTAGCCCGCCGCCGCAGATGAGGAAGTATGCGGAGGTCGGGGCCATTCAGCCATTCTTTCCAGTCACCATTTATGATAAGGTGCCTGTTTCAGTTCCTGGGGCTGGAGGTGCTCCACAGGGCAAAAAAGATAAAACTCTTGTCTTCTGGGAACCTGCATTCATGTGGATGAAGAAAAAAAACAATAATAGCAATGGTAAGAGATATGAAAAAACGGAACATGAGGATGTTTTGGGTGCGGTCCGCACTAGTCGGAAAAAAATCCTCCCTCCGTAGGTGGCATGAACTCAGACGCAAAAGCGAGAAAGAACTGACTGTAGAATAAGAGAAGCCACACCAAGGAGAACAAATGCAAAAGCCGTGAGGGAAGAGGCGTGGTATACCCTCAGAATGGATCCTAGGCCTGCACGGGATAAAATCCAGGGAAGGAAGAAGAGATCCAAACAAGGTCACACTCTACAGGACACACCATGTTGACCAAGGTCAGGGAAGATGCTGAGAGACGGACCGGGCTTTACTTAATCCATTAGCAGCCTTTTTTGTCCCTATTGCACAAATGAGTAAACGGGAAGTCTGTGGGAGGAGAAGCGCGTTGTGAATTCAAGTTGTGAAGTAGGGCTCAAATTAGAAGCGGCCTGTCACCAAGGAAGGCCCTTGACCACTAACCCCCACTTCCCATTCTGGAGTCACGTGTTCCTCCGAGCCCTGACTTTCCCATCACCTCTAAAGCCATGCTCTCTGTTTACTTGTGCTTTGGTTTCCCAGATCAGAGCCCCACAAAGACGGGGATTTTGTTTCATTTTCTGCTGTGTTTGTACATATAACTCAATGCCTGGTACCCAAAAGAGCAGCAGATGTACTCAGAGCACCTGCTAAGACGAGAGGAAACAGAGAAGACTCCTGACTCTTGGAACAAGATCCACAGAAAAGGAGCTCAAGGCCGCATTCCTCAGAACCTTCAGTGGGAAGGCACCCTATGACGTTCAAGAGGGAACCAATGATGGCCACACATCCGGCTGACCACCACACTCACACACCAATATGCCTACACACAAGAAGAATCAATGTTGTAAAATTTTAAAATGAAGCATAAAAAGGTTGAGGTGGGTTTGGAGTGAAATGGGGCTTTTCAGGAAAAAGCATCTGGTAAAGAAAAGAAAAGGCTGTGGCTAAACAGGATCCTAAGGACATCTAATCCCACCTCCTCCTTCCTCTTACTCCTCCATCCTGTCAAGTTGCTTGGCTTCTGACCTCTATTTCTCTATGAGTAAAGCAGAAGTTCCCCTGTTCTTCCTTGCTGGGGTTCTGCCATGAGGATTCGGGACAGGAGTCTGGGTAAAGGGTCTAGCCTGTGGTAGTTGCTTAAGCAATTTGAGCCACCCCTATTCTTAACATAGTGAGTCCAAGGGTAGCCTGGGCTACCTGAGGGTCTGTCTCAAAGAAAAAAACAAACAAATCACAAGTAGCAAGGTGTCCTGCTCTTTCCTCAAACTCTCTGGAAGGTTCCAGATACCTGCTCTGAGGAGGTTGTTGCACATTTCATAAGCATGTAAGAGGGAGACAGCCCCTCCGGGCAGGGTTATCTCCAGTCAGACTCTGGGAGGCAGAGAAAACCCACGCCATTGTAAGGACACCCAGGTCCTAGAGCCACTAAGCGCTTCTCTGGCTGAATTTAGTTGGCTGGGAGGTTCCCTGTGGTCCATCAGCCGCTTTCGAGGGAAATGAAACTCGAAGAGAAAAGGAAAGTTAGTGCTTAGGCCAGCCGGTTCGAGAGCTGGTGAGTCCTCAGGGTGGACTCAGTACAAGCATGCGGACCTTTGAGTTTGAATCCCTAGAATCCACCTAAAAGCCCAAGTATCAGCAATGCCAGTGCTCCTGAGAGAAGAATCCCCAGAAGCTCACAGGCCGCTAACTTAGTGTGCTCAGCACACACACACATGCACCCACTCACATATACAAATGCACCCACGGCCACACATATATACAAACACGTGTCTGTCCACACAAATTAAAAAAATGTTAGATTTCAAACTGGGGACAAACTGCTGCCCTAGATACTTATTTAACATATGAAAGTGAACCAAATTCTCCCAGCATCCCTCAGTCCCTACCTGTTACAGGGTCCTCCTGGTTGGCATATTCCAACCCCTACCCTGGACTTTCCAGCCCAGGGGGCTGGGCTGCCCTTCCCTGTATAATCCAGTCATTTTGGTCGGCTCCACCCTGCCTCTTTTGGCCTCCTGATCTCTTGGTCACCAGTTTCCCCTCTTTCTCCTCTCTCTCCTCTCCCCTCCCCTTTCTCCTCACATGGCCCGGCAGTTCAGTCTGGTCATGTCCACCCTGGACTTCCCTAGAGGTCTCTGCGTGTGGCTATCTTCTTCCTCATATACACAAGAAACTTTCTCCTCCACCATACCTAGGAGCAGTCATGCCCTCTCCTTTTTATTTCTTTTTTCAACCGATCATTAAAAACAAAACCCTCTTATTTTGTTTAGGGTGTAGGGGAAACACTGTTTAAATGGTCTCATGTAGCCCAGGCTAGCCCAAAACTCCCTTTGTAGTAGAGGGTGACCTTGAACTTCTGATCCTCGGGCCAGAAACATGGCTTTGCTGGTAAGGACATGTATCACCAAACTCAGGCCCTACATAGTGGATGGAAAGAACTGCAAGTTGTCCTCAGATCTGCACAGTCTTGTCATAACGTGTGGACACACACGAAAATGAATGCAATTTTTCAAATATTTAAATTTTTTTATTTTATTTTATATATGTGGGTGTTTTGCCTGAATGTATGTCTGTGCATCACCCGTGTGCTGAGCCAACTCCCAAGGCCCAAGGGCAAAGAGCTGTTTCTGTGAAGTGTCACAATACTTCCTGGCGCAACCATTGACTGACGGAACGCGCTGATTTGGTCAGACTTTATCAGGCGCCCACTCCAGAGGACCCTGTCAACCTCACGACAAGCACACGGCTGATAAATAGGAAGGGTGGCTCTCCAAAAAGAAAGATACAGTTGATCCAGTGGAAGGAATACCAGATGGCAACAGACACTGGGGACCCGACCTTCACCCCTTTAATATTCTCTTTATGATGCTCGGAGACACTGTGTTCTCTGTTTCCTTCATTTACTGAGACCCAATTCAAAGATTTTTCCCACGAAGCAATGTCATAGAATTGAAGCTGGATTTTATTTATTTTGTAACTCTTATTCTGCATGCGAGAGCATGTGTGTGTGTGTGTGTGTGTGTGTGTGTGTGTGTGGTGTTGGTTTTCTCCTACCATGTAAATCCTGGGGATCAAACTCAAAGTTATCAGACTTGACAGCAAGTGCCTTTAATCCTCTGAGCCATCCCCTGGGCCCAGGGGCTCTTGAATGGATGATTCACTCTTCTCTCCAGCATCCCACGGTGTACCTGACTCCCTTGCAACTGGAATGTAAATGAAATTCTTTTGTTATTCTGACTTCTTATACAAGATCTCACTCTGTAGTCCAGGCTTTCTTAGAGCTCACTATGTAGTTGGCCATGAACTCAGTGGTCCTCCTGCCTCAGCATCGGAGTAGAGGCTTACATGTAAATGAGGTCCTGTTGTGAGATCTTCAGAGGCCTCTTCCCGTGGCTGTATCAGCTGACCAGTCCTGGTAGATGGGAGAGGCACAAGACAGGCTATCCACTGTCATGTCCCGGGTTTGGAGGGTGTTGGGTGTCAGGGCCTCAGCCGTGGTGATGGCAGAAGCAATGGTAGTTTGGCCATGACCCACTTCCTATCTTCCTAGTGGCTTTGTTAAGTACCTGTGTCCCACTATTAAATCCCTTTTTGGCTAATATTGGTGGAGTGGTTTTCACCAACTGAATGAAGCCCTGAGCAAATTGTCCAGTGTAGGGGCTGAGATGCAGCTCATTGGTGGAGCCATTGCCTGTCAGGGTGATTCAAACACTTAAAAAATTTACAGAAGCGCCTGGATAGGGTAAGTACAGGCACCTCTATTAGAGCGCCATACAGACGGGATTTTCTTTGGGGCACAGTGTCTAAGGCTATAAAAAAGAACTCATAATAGGTTGTAGTGGTACGCTATAATCCCAGGACCAGGAAGGTGGAGAAAGGGGATCAGAAGTTCAAAGTCATCCTCAGCCATATATGGAATTCAATACCAGGAAGGCTACGTGAAACCCTGTCTCAAAAACACAAAAATGAGCCGGGCGTGGTAGCATACTTCTTTAAACCCAGCTCTTGGGAGAAAGAAAGCCGGGTGGGAAACTATTCCGATGAATAGTAAGTACCTTGCTTAATCTCTTCGACAATGGGCTGGCAGCAGGGGGGTGGGGGGCACTTGTTCTCACCCTCCTTTAGAGGAAGGACTGGGGTGCAGAAGGGTTAAGGAATGCGCCCAAGCTCTCACAGATGACTTCATGTGAACCAGATGAAGCTGTGACTCGGTTCCACGTGTCTCATTCATCCTTGCATCCTATTGGCTAAGCCAGCCCCTGACACACCCTAAGTGCTTGGTAAATATTGGTGAAAGAATGAGTGAATGTTCTATGAGCTCAACAGAGTCTGCTGTGAGAACACAAAATAACAACAACCAAAAAATCCAAACATTAGAACTACATTTGCAGGTGAATTCCCCCTTCTCCTGTTGGAAAGAAAACCACCCACTCACTCTGCCTGGCCTGCGGCTTCCCTATCCCACACGGTGGATACAGCCAGACTGCAACAGTAGCAGTTCCCAGGTGGAAGTGGGGGTTGGGGAAGGTGGGGGGGCGGTGGCATGGCATGGCTCTTACCACACATCCATGCCTGCGTTAGATCAGAGCCTGGAGCTGGCGAGAATGAGACCAAATTTTCGGGAGAGGCTGTCAGAGGAGCATGTATCTCTCCTGTTTAATGCAAGGGTCGTTACATTTATGGGGTACAGGCAGGGGAGGGTCTTCGGTACTCAGGGATAAAGGCCATTGGTTAAGACAGGAATACTGGGATAGGCATATTCCAGGGGACAAGGACTTAAGTAAGCAACTCTGCCAATCGCAGCCTGCCTTTTGAGACGGGACAGAGTTTTGCTGTGGCTTGTGGTCTGTCAGCACAAAGGGGAGGGGCCACACTTCCTCCAGCTTTTTGGGATGAGCTCAGTAGCAAACACCCTCAACCTAACTGCGTGACCTTTCCACGAGGGCACTAAACTCACCAAAATATGTGGGACACAAACCATAGAGCAGAGAGTAAACGCTTTGCAATTACAAGCCATAAAATCTCTGTCACAACCACTCAGTTCAGCTAAAACTGCCACAAAAAGTACATTACATATGTGCATGAATGTGTGTCAATAAAACTTTATTTACAACATTTGGTTCCTGCACTCAGAATGCATCTTATTTCATAAAGCTGCTTACTTTAGATGACTGCACTTAGTTAAATCAAAAGCCCAAGCCAGGCCCAAGTCTCTCTCTTCCTGCTGCGTGAGATCATCCTGCTTCCTGCTGCCTACATCTGGAAGTCGAACTCTGTTACTTCTCCAGCACGGTCTGCCTGCATGCTGCCATGCTCCATGCCATGACAATAATGGACCAAAACTGTAAGCGAGACCCCAGTTAAGTGCTTTCTTTGATATGAGTCACCTTGGTCATGGTGTCTCTTCACAGCAACAGAGCAGGGACTGTGACACTTCAAATATCCCAACGTTTGATCCGCAGGCGGGAGCTCAGCCCACATTCCAGCATTCTGTGCAGAAGAAGGGACCCAGCAGACACTCTTCAATTCTGCCGATCGGAGAAGGAATCCCTGCAAATATCCACCAGTGCTCCCAAAGATGGCTCCTGAAGGCTCCTGCAGCTGCCCAGGAAGGAGCTGGGCTAGTGCTAAGGGTTTTGTCGTTTAAAGCCAACTTGGTGGATCTTGCTGAAGAAGGAAAGCCGGTGGATGGACAGTTTTCCCGACAGATGCACTAGGCAAACCATGGGGCCGAGCGAGATGGCTCATCAGGTGAAGGTGCTTGCTGGCAGGCCTTGCTACCTGAGTTTGATTCCTAGGACTCTCATGATAGGAGAGAACCAGCTTCTCAAAGTTATCTCTGACCTCTACATATGCATGTGCACACTGCATAACCCCCCACCGCACCACCCACACATACACACATACACACTTAAAAACATCATAGTTTGTAAACATTCCAATTATAAGGGAAAAGGCAGTCACACGCACCTGTAATTCCAGCACTTGCTGGGTGGAGGCAGGAGGACCAGAAGTTCAAGGTCAGAAAAGGAAGAATTAAAAGTAGAGACTTAGACAGGGCATAGTGGCACATGTCTTTAGTCCCGGCACTCAGGAGGTAGATAGAGGCAGGTGACTCTCTGAGAATTCTGAGGCTGGCCTGCTCTTCATAGCAAGTGCCAGACCAACCAGGGCAACATAGTGAGACCCTGTGTCAAACAAACAACAACACAAACAAACAAAGCCAAACCGCAGATGCTTGAACAACAATATTGATTCCAAAGGAGAAAACACAAAATTGAAATTAGCCAGTGACCAATTAAAATGCCTAGGGAAGAAAATGTATTAGACCAACTAGCCACTTGCCTCTGACCTTGGACGATTCTATGTATCTAGGGGCCATGTGGACAGAAGTGATTTTCTTATGCTTCACAGGACATGAAGGGGGCCTTGCATGGAATGCCAGGGTCCTGCGCAGCCCCTGAAATGGCTCTAAGTTAGGGAGTTCCTGGAAATTTCTGTGGAATGACTCCTAGCCGAACTGCATGCTGCCAGCCCCCAGCCCCCAATCCTGAGCAGGGTGCTGCAATGCACACCGTGCCTCTGGAGAGATGGGTGGGATTCAAATGTTACCTGGTCTGAGGAAAGGAGTAGAAGCCTTAGGCACTGTGTTGAGATGGGTATCATGGGATCAGAGTGTCACGGAATCAGGACGGAGTAACAGCTGCGTCACAGCTGTGTCAGCTCCCCTCCACAACTGCAGGCACCTTGGGAGTCCCTGGGGAGGCCTTTGAGCCAGACACACCACAGAACTGGGGACAAGAGCCATGATTGCCACTAATCCCCAGGCATGGTGAGGGTCAGTTAGTAAAGACAGGGAGGGGAAAATTAATATAGAATTTTTCTTTCTCATTTCTTACATTTATTTATTTTGTGGACAGGGGAGGGTTGGGGTATGTCTCGTTGCTTTCATGGAAGTCAGAGGAAAAGCTTGTGGGAGTCTGTTCTCTCCTTCCATCATGTAGGTCCCAGTTTTTAAACCAGGATTGAATTCAAGTTGTCAGGCCTGGTGGCAAGTGTTTTAACCCACTGAGCCGCCTTTCCAGTCCTGAGTCCAGGACATTTTTATTCAGTTTGAGTGTCTCTATGTAGGCCTCACTGGCCTACAACTTACTATGTAAATCAGGCTAGTCTGAACTCATAGAGATCTGCCTGCTTCTACCTCCCAAGTGCTGGGATTAAAAGGCCTGTATGGCCACACTCAGGGAGTCCAGGGTCTTAGCATCCCTGTCAAACACAAAAACAACTCTCACCCCAAAGAGACCGTGGACTTAGGGTCCCTGTGAATACCGTGATCCAGCCATCAGAGCATTTCAAGCCAACTTCTTGAGCTGTGCAGTGAGACTGTCTCAATAAAACAGTTCCATCAAGTTTATAGTTAAGAAAAAAAAATCATAAATCAGGCTACAGGCTATATGCAGAAATCTCCACTGTAGGACCAAATGCTATCTTGTGACATTCTTAGCTTTTGAGTCAATGAAAAGCTAGTAGTCTGTTTAAGTTACATTTCCTGGAAGTGTCACATGACAGTCACAAGGATGTTAGGAAAGAAGTGGTCTGGCAATGAATGTCTATTGAAGATGCTAAAGATAATTTAACTCTGAATTGGCAACATTGTAACTCTCCCAAGCTAAGAAGTTCTAATCAGCAAAACCAGCTAGCTGTTTAGAATCTCTAATGCAGGCGTGGCTTTGTGGCTTCCTTTCTAGGAAATTCACTTCACAGTTCCAGAGCCCAGGCCTGATCAGTTAACCCCAGGTGACAGCAGGTACAATGTTGGCCTTAGTTAAAGACCCCCCCTCCCAGGGGTGCTCTCAGAGTGGAGACTAGGTGGCTCCCGTTCCCATCCTGTGTTCTTTGGCTGAAGCCCTAAAAACTAGAGTTGCCAAAGGCTGATCCGCTGAGGTAAACAGCAGCCCAGAGACCCAGCATGCACATGGGAGTCCCAGGAAAGCGATTGGAGGAGGAGCCCTCAGCGAGGGCTGCAGAGAAGGCTGCCTAGCAAAACAAATCCCCCAATGGATGCAAACTTCCTTCTTAGAAGAAAAACTAGCTAGGGTGTAGGAGGTGTTGGCTCCTGCCTGGGACCCAGCACTGGAGACTGAGGTAGGAGAGCCAGGGTTCCAGGCCAGCCTGGACATAGTGTTTCAAGCCAACCTCTTGAGCTGTGCAGTGAGATTATCTCAAAATAAATTAAATAAATAAATGTAAAAAAGGAAGTGGGGAGTAAAAAGCCGGAAGGGGGATCGGGAAGTAAATATGACCAAAGTACATTGAACACAGGTGTGAAATTCTCAAAAAAAGAAAAAAAATTAAAAAAAACATTATATTTTGATTTTTATCTTTTTTTTTTTTTTTTTGAGACAGGGTTTCTCTATGTAGTCCTGACTGTTCTAGAATTTTCCCTGTAGACCATTTTAGCCTTGAACTCAAAAATCCACCTGCTTCTGCCTACCTAGTTTGTGCTGGGATCATAGGTATATCACACACACACACACACACACACACACACACACACACACCCCAGCTTTTGCTTTTGTTTTAATTAGCAAAGTCTCCTGTAGCCCAGGCTAGCCTTAAACTCCTGATCCTTCTCCCTTCACCTGATGATTGATAAGATTACAGGTTTGTTGTCATCCCTACACGTAGTTGTTAGGCTACTGTGTGGCTCAGCAAGAAAACCAGGAGGCATAATCATAGGTGCAAACTCTACCAGACCTCAGCAGAAGGAACCACCATCACAGCAAGCACCATAATGAACAGTGGAACCTCTAGCATCTGAGCTCAGGTGTTTTTATTGATTCAGAACTCCTCAGGTACTCTATTGATAGCATATGCAGATCATGACCAATCAAACATCCCCCACATAAAGCCAACACCTGCAGACTATACAAAACACCAAAATCAAGGCAGACCCTCACCCAACAGTGCACAAAACAATATTTTAAGCACAACTAAAAATAAACTTCCACAACATTTCCCCTTTTCTGCATCAGAAAAAAAAATTGTGTTATCTCTACAACACAATTTAGCACTACACCAGCAAAACCATTTACAAGAGGAACAATCATGAAGGTTGCTAATGCACAGGACCAAATTAAACCAAATATCTTTCAGACTTTTTCACAATGTCTTTGGACAGCAGAAAAACATTAACAATGTAAAATTATCTGGAGTTCACTCATGATCTTCTGAGCTCCTCCAAAGGGCTTAGTGCCAAGCCTCAGCTGCTCTCTAAAGACCCCTTCATGTCTTCAAAACCAGTACCACCTGGGTGACTCTTCCAGTATTAAGTTTGGCTACCAGCATGAGATACAACCTTGGCCAGTTCTGGAAGACATTTTTTGTGTGCTGAATCTCAGGAGAACACTTTTCCAGATTTTAAGATAGAGCCTCGTTTGCAGAGAAAGTAACTAGCCAGTTCATGTTTGAGTTCAAAGTTCGGTAGTATGCTCCAAAAACTCCTAAGTAATATGACAACCATTAGTCCTGATTCTTTTAGCAAGTGCTTTTCTTAGCACCATCACAGGCAAACCTTATCTGCAGGAAGGGTTCCCTCTTGGGATGGAGTTCTCATCACCATAGCAGATGTGTCTTCTCAGGACTGCCTCACCGGTATCTGGACCACTTGTAAGTGGCTTTTTTGGCCCCAAGCCCTTGGTTTCCACAACAGCAGGGGGTCCTGGGCCAGTGGGAAGAATCGTCTTTCTCACTACCACGATGGGGAAACATATACCCTTCTTCATAGATCTCAAACACAAGATTAGTTTGGGCTTCACACACACAAAAAGCCATCAACAAACTCAGTTTATAGAGCAGTACACTCTGGTTTCTGTTTCCTATGCTCTGGCTGCTGCCAGTGCCAGCAGCTGGAGGGAGTGTCAGCTCCATGATCAGGAAAAGCAGTCAAGACTTTGATCTTCCCTGCTCCCAGCTGAACTCTCTGTTTTCACCATGAAAATTCACCCCAAACATTTGTCCAAAACATGGCTCTCACCTTGGAGCTTCTTTCTCATTTAAAACTTTCTCTTATAGAGCTTTCCTTTTATTAATACCCTAATCTCTGCTCTGAGCATATTTTACCAGACTGAGCATATTTTACTTCAAAGTCTGGAGTTTCTTTCTCTTCTTCATTGTCTCCACATTGGATAAGCTGGCATGATGTCAGTGGCCCATGTTGGGTGCCATTTGTAGTTGTTAGGCTGCTGTGTAGCTCAGCAAGGAAACAAGGGGGCATAATCATAGGTGCAAACTCTGCCAGACCTCAGCAGAGGGAACCACTGTCACAGAAAGCACCATAATCAACAGTGGAACCCCAAGTGTCTGAGCTCAGGTGTTTTTATTGATTCAGAACTCCTCACGTGCTCTACTGATAGCACGTAGGATGAAACCCAGGGCTTCACATGTATGAGGCAGTGGCTACTGGCTAAGCTGCATCACCTGCTCCAACAAGTATCTTTCCGGACATTTCATTCACCACTTCCCCACAGAGTGCTCACTTGTCTCTCCTGTGTCTGGTAGCATTGTGTTGACTAGGAAACATCAGCTCATTTTTTCTATAAATTCTTTTTCTTCATTTTATAAGTTCTTTGTATATAAATTGCTATGCTCCTGGTGTGTGTGTGTTTTAGTCTTTTAAAAATATATTAGTGTGTGTGTGTGTGTATGTGTGTGTGTGTGAGCATGCATGAGCCCAAGTGCTCCTGTGTGTGGGTTTGTATACCAAGATGGATATGTGGAGGTCGGAGGGCAGTTTTTGTGGAGTCAGTGGGCTGGTTGTAGAGGAGCATTTAATCTTTTAATCCAGCAGCATGGCTGCTCTAACAAAGGATCACATTGAGAGGCCTGTGTGATAGCTAGGAAGGGATCACATCCAAAGGCCTGTATGAAGGGACCACATTCAGAGGCCTGTGTGATCCCAATGAAATGCTCTGAAGGCAATGGTAAAAGTGGTAAAAGTGACACCTTTAATCCCAAACTCTGAGATTGAGCCAGAGTGAAATCTGAGATTGAGTTAGAGTGAGGACACACTCAACTCTCAGGAAATAAAAGGAGGCTCTCAGCTCACAGACAGTTCAGAAACAGTTGGGAGAGTTAGAGAGTTAGTTCAGTCAGACAGTTTGAATGCAGTCACCCCAGTGACGGAAAGAAAAGCTGAGAAGAGCAGAGCCAGTCCAGAATAAGCAGAGAACAAATCTAGAGTCAGAAGCAAATGGTTTACAGTAGAGATCAGAGAGAAAAGAGGTATTCAGAGTGAGCTTGGTCAGCAGTAAGTCTCAGAGGCTGAAACATTTTAGGTTTAAGTTTGCAGATTGGATTGTACGGAGGTGAGAGAACCAGTGCCCCCTAGTGGTGGCATCATTGACCCTGCCTCTCTGCTTACTGTCAAGAATTCGCTTTCCCAGAAGCCCCTTGTTTCCTTTCGAGATATGACAGCCAATCCAGTATTCATATTCTGAATATGAAGGATCCTCTAGGCACCACCTACTTGATGTATAAGCCAGCACGTGGCCAGTTCTCATGGCTGTGCCATATTTTTTTATTGGACAGCCCTGAAGTCAGTATGTAACTCGCAGGAAAACTGCTTTGTATGGCCATACACAGGTCTCTAATTGTCTAATGGGCTGTTAACGTGAATCTAACATTTGGAGGTTCCACAGAGATGCTCAATGCGGCCTGAGACCTGAAATCAAGCAGTTGAATTTTTTTTCTTTTTTCTTTTTTTTTTCCATCTGCACAGCTGGCTGGTAAGTTTTGAACGGGAAATGTTTTCCCAACAGAATGGGGGCCTTGGCGGGTTGTGGCCGTCGTTTATCTTGTTTTCTGGGGTTCGGACATTCTGGGGCACTTTTATGGCTAGGCTAGTGAGCCAGAGAACCGGGGGATGCCCTGACCTTTCCTCTGGTCAGAGGTTCATTAAGACTGTTTGAAATGGAAGACGGAGCCCTTTGGAGTTAGGCGGTCATCTGGCTTTTACGTTTGTCTGTGTTTTCTGTGGGTCTGACCATGGGACAGCCCACCCAGCCGCTGCTCTTCCGACGTGACATAGCTGGAGCATAGCTCCCGCGGGGCCCCTGGGACAGGAGTACGGTGTTGGGCATGAGGGCCGGGCTGGCTGGTGTTGGGCTCTGTGGCTGTGTATGCTGCCGCAGAGGGCCGTGTCAGGTTCCAGGCAGCCGGCCTGTTTGTGTTCTGTGAGCAGCTCAGCCCTGCGGGGCGGGAAGTACAGTGTGGTATGTTCAAGGCCTCTGTCTTCTGTCGGGTGTTCTGAGAGCATCATGTGGGCATATGGAGAGGGGAGAGGCTACCTGCGCATGCTCACACTTGAGTCCCAGACCCTGTTCCCGTGCTGCAGGGGCTTGGGGAACAGCCCTGACTGTGAGGGACTGTTTGTTTCCCTGCTACAAGAATGGGAAAAAACGGGAAGGGGCTTGCATGGTGTCTCGAATTTGGCCCAGGGTGCCCGCCGAATGTTGGCATTCCATTTTGTGACAGCGCTTGTGGGAGGGGGAAAAACCACCTTACCCTGCCCTGGCTGCAGGACATGTGCACTTGTTTCTGGCACCCGCTGGGCACAGGAGACAGCGAGGGCCTCAGGACAAACAGTGGAAACAATAGGCCAACTCTGGAAAACTCCTGGTGCTTCTCTGTTCTATTTGATCAGGCCTGGTTCTTGTCTAGGTGATCACCAATATATGTCCTGTTCCTGTGGTTTATGTTTCATGTCTTGTTTTAAGTGTGCATAAAGGTTTGTCTTATTTGTGTGTGTGAATGGTGTTTGAATGTATGAGCTCTCTGTAAAACCTTTGGGGGCAACAAATCTGGCACTTTTTAAAGATTCAGACACCATGTGGTAGCTGTAGCTATGGTGGACTGGCTGGGGCCAATGACAGGCTATTTTGAGGGTGGGGCAGAAGAAGAAGAAAAAAAAAAACACGAACATTAAGTTAAAGCTTGTAACATGTGGTTTGCAACCATCTTGGCTGCCTACCTACTTGGGGAAGAAGACAGCCACACGGCCAGTGCCATCTTTACTGGGGTCAAAGAGGACAAATACCATGTGACTTCACCACCATCTTAATGGACGTAGCCACGTGTTACCAGTCGAAGAGACAACAGATCTGAGATATTTAAATTTAAGATGGATTTTGTATTGTGTTTTTCTGTCCTAAAAAATGAAGTTTATAAAGTTAGGATTTTTTTTTAAGAACAATGTCTAATAAGGTATCAAAATTACACACCTCTGTGCCTTCATCCACAGGAATGCGCCTTATGCTGGCAGCCAATCTTTTCCGTGTCAGAGACACTCAGATGACAAGTTAAGATATAAAGAGATTAAAACAAAACTACTGTTCTCAGCCCTTTTTGGTGGAGGTGGTCTGAGACCATCTAAATATTGGATGTTTACATTTCAAATCATATTAGACTTATAATTTTATGATTGGAGGTCATTTATAGGTCACTCCAATATGGGAACTCTGTCAAAATGGTTTATTCTATCTTAAAGTCTAGAAAGTATTTCTTCAGGGTCAAAGCACAGACGTTATCTTCCAAAACTGGCAGAGGCTGTATCTCGTGCTGACAGTTGAGCGTGGTGCTGTATAAGAGTTAACCCAGGTGGTGCTGGTTTTAAAGGCACAAAGGGGTCATGGAGAACAGTTGAGGCTTGACACTGTGAGAGGTCAAGAGAGGCCATTGGTGAAGGTGCAGCCTTAGTAAGTTAAAGCTTGGCACCATAAAGAGAGCTCAGGAGAGGCTATCGGTGAAAGTGCAGCCCAGTTGCAAGAAGGGACTCTAATGTCCTAAATATGCCAGTACCATGGGATGGCCACCAAGAACAGCAACGGCAGTGGACAGGAGCCAGCCAGGACCCAGAAGACAAGTTGTGTATGCTACAGAGGGCAGAGTCAAAGAGGTAATCCATGCCCTTTGTACAAACCCTGAAACCAGGGACTAAAATATGTCTCTACTTATATATATGTTTTCAAGGTTAAGCCTGAGACAGATATCTAGAAAACAGACAGTTTGCTCATCATAATAGATTCTTATTAGATACATATTCTCAAGACCTTCAGAGATTTGCTAAATATGTCTTTTAAATGTTCATTGACAAAACTTACTATGACATAGAACCCAGATTCTAACAGTGACTCCAAAATCTCCAGAAAATACAGATGGGGACAGAGCAACCTTATCTGGATTGTGGTACCACTAACCACTGGACAAAAGTGCCCAATGCCTCACCAGCCATGGACCTTCTGAGGCTGTGGATAAAACAGGACACTGAAGAGGGGATTACTCTGCTTTGGCTAGACAGAGCAGGGACTGCTCCCTCTGGGTCTTTGTCCACAAAAAGGTACCATCTGGCCTGGCAACTAAAGACTGGCATTGCCTTGAGGCCTCTGTTCCCCATAAAGTCGCAGAGAACACGGAAGCCCAGGGTCACCTGTCTAGATATGGGTAAGTCTCTTGTCCTTTTAATTGACACAGGTTTATTAAGCTATCTGCTATTCCCAGGTCTCTGATGGGTTTGACAACCAGCTCTCCAAGGCTACAGCTAATAAAGGTGCTAAAAATATACTGTACAACTTGCTTAGACGTCATCTGAGAAACCTCTTATCTTGGGTGAGAAATCATGCTACAGTGTGGATTTCAGGATTTCAGTACTTAAGGTTCCAAATGTAAACTACATGAACTTTAACTTCTGCCTCTAGTTTTTAATCTGCCTCAACAGATTTCCACTTGGCTGCCAGACATCATCCAGGAACCAAACTACTTCAACTGCTGTGAGTCCTGGACTTGCTGAGAGCTGATGACCAGTCCAGCTGATGAGACCACTCCAATCCACTCAGCTAAATCTGTGAACCAGATGTACCCCTCAGTTTGACTAAAGAACCAGCCTCTTTGGGGTCCCTGACCACAACGCCCCCAGTTTCAGCAGGAAGCAGTCTGAGAGATTAGAACATCCAGTTCCCTCAGGCTGGAGCGTTTTAGTCAAAAGAAAACTCCCTGACATTGGAGACATAATAACTTAACTGGTGTGATGCCTATTGCCATACCAAAAAGGGTACTTACTTAAAAAGCCAAAAAGACTTAAAATCTATCAACATCTATTAACAGATAGAACCATTAGCTCGGATGGTTCTATCTAATGTCAGCCAATATAGGGCTTTAAACTTTCTGTCTCCACTAATCACTGTGGGCCCTTACATCATTAAGATCCCAATTGATCATATCTATAGAGTCAAAGATTTGACTCCATATATAATTCAATGGGGGAATGAGAGGACCAGGGCCCCCTAGTGGTGGCGGCACTGACCCTGACTCTGTGCTTACTGTCAAGAACTCGCTTTCCCAGAAGCCCCTTGCTTCCTCTCATGATACGACAGCCAATCCCGTATCCAGATTCTGAATATGAAGGATCCTCTAGGCACTGCCTACTTGATGTTTAAGGCAGCACATGGCCAGTTTCCAAGGCTGCACCGTGTTTTTTTTAATTGGACAGCCCTGATGTCAGTATTTAAACCACAGGAAAATAAAACAGTGTCCAATTGGGCTATTAACATGAATCTAACAGAGGCTGAAGTCTTCTAGGTCTGGGCTTGCATCTTGAAGATTTGATTATAAGGAGGCCGAAGCCTTCTACGTCGAGGCTTAAGGTTAGATTGTATGGAGGCTGAAATCCTCTAGGACTGAGGATTGAATAAGCAAAGAATAAACTGCCCTTTGCCATGAACCCACAAGAATAAATAAAAAAAAATTCAATGCTTATATCTATGCTTACAGTTGGTTGTCTCCTTACTGGCTGACATGGATTCTGGGGATGGAACTCAGGTCCCCAATCTTGTGTGACAAGCACCTTTTCTGGCTGAGCCCTCTCGCCGGCCACACTGTGTGTCTTCTGTCTCTGCTTTTGGTACTTTCTTGACTCTGCACTTTAAGTCCCCTACAACTGCATTTTCCCTACTCCCCCATCCACTCTCTGGCTGCCTCAGTCCACTTGGCTACTATCACAAAATGCCACAGATTGGGGTGTCTTACAAGCTAGAAAGAGCAGACTTTACTTTTCACAGCTCTGAAGGCTGGCAGTCCTAGCTCAAAGTGCTGGCAGAATTCAGAGGGCCACTTTCTGATCCAGAGATATCATCTTGCTATAGTTCTAGGGGTAGAAGAGGGTAGCACTTCTCCCTAGAACCTCTAATCTCATCCATATGGAGTCCCTCCTCATGTCCTGCCTATTTCCGTGGTCCTCTACCCAACCCCATTACCAGAATGATGAGATTTTTCTGGGGTTCAGAACACAACAAACCAAATTCCCAAGTATGTCGACCTTGAGCTGAAGGAGTAGGCTCAGCACCCTCAGGTCTTTTCTGATCCTGTCCCTCCATCTTTCTCTCTCAAGGTCAGGGAGGGATTCGAGCCAGAGTTCAAAGCTCCAGTTCCAGGACAAAAGCCATTAAGAAGTCTTACTTCCAGTCAGTGTTACCAGGAAGAAAGGTGGGATTGTCTGTACAATAAACCTTGGTCACCTCACCCCACCCCTCCAGAGAGCATCAGTGCTGCCCCGGGCTCTCCAATTCCAGCCTCCCTGATCCAGTCATGATCTTCCTTGAGGCTCCTGAAATCAACAAAGGCTGGACTGCCCGGCTGTCTAGGGAAGCTTGATCATCTGCAAATAGAAACTGTGTCTCCTCTGTTTAATCCACCTATTGTCTGCTGATTCCAGCAAAACCTCAGGGATGGAGGAAAACACACCTCCACCTCCACAGCCGAAACACAAACTTGTCACCACCCCTCCGGGTTCTGTCTTCTCAAAATACACCCTCGTCGCCTCAATAACGTCAAAGGTCTCTCAATAACGTCAAAGGTCTAACCATAAACTCTGAGTCCAAGTCCAAAGTCTCTTGTCTAGAGGCTATGCGTGTCAGTAAGACACGGGTAAGACTCCGGATGTGATTCATCAGCAGAAAATGCGTTCTCCATTTGCCTGGGAGGCCAAACCTGGCATGTGCCAGGGTGCAATGGGCACAGACTAGACCCTCAAATACAGAAAGGTAGAAAAGTCCCCAGCAAGCCTCAGAACTTACAGTTGGAGAGAGCTCTGCCACAGGCCTCTGCTGTCCAGGCCAGAGGACCAGTTCTGCCTCTGTAGTCTTGCTGGGGGACAGTCTGACACCTGAGACCTAGCAGCCTTGCAGCCCACCCCCTGGCCTTGCTCACTACAGCTTGCACACAGCTCTTGGGAGCCACAGTCCTGAGCCTGTGAGCCCCAAGCTAGAAGGACACGGTGGTGGCTGGTATCACAGGATGGCGGGGGGCTCAGGGAGCCCAGCCCCCACCCCTATGTTGGACACTGCTGACATGGGGGCTTTGGCCCTGCAGCAGCTTCCTTCCAAGGGTGTCCCCACAGCTTTGGGAACACTCTTTAAACTCCAGGTAGAGGCTTCCATGCCTCGGAGTCTTTCTGGACCCGGTGGGGGCCACACCGAGGCACGCAGTGGATGTTTGCGGGGAGTAGCCTAGGATGGACAACATTGGCGACTTTAGTTCCTGCACCCACAACCCTGCAGGCATCCGAGCCCATGATGGAAGAGCAGCCCCAAGACCTGAACATGCCTGTGGGTCATTCCTTCTTCGGTCTCTTGGATAACAGATCTCTCCAGAGCCTGCTCCCATGGAGACAGGAAAGGGTTGGTACTGTCTGCTCATGCAATGGGGCTCCATCTGTCCTTCTCTGAAAGAAGCTTGTCCCCCTTCCTCTCCTCCTCCCAACCCCCTCCCTTCCCTCGATCCTCCTTCCCCCCTCCTTTCTTTCCTCTTTCTTCTGTCTGTTTCTCCTTCTCTCTGACAAGGTGTCACTCTAGTCCAAGCTGACCTCAAACTCACAGCAATTCTCCTGCCTCAGTCTCCCGTGCTGGGATTACAGGCTTGAACCACATCTGCCTCAGCTTTCTCATTTTTCCCCAGTGTAGACAGACTCTGAATCTCCCTCTTCCTGCTGACCCCCAGCTCTCAGGTCAAATCGCTTCTCTCTCCTCTCCGTTTGCTCTCTGCACTCAAGAAGCTGCACACCGCACCTTCCACACCCTCCTGAGGAACAACTTCCGAGAAAGATTCCATCCTATTACTCACGAGCTGTATCTCGCACAGAGCTTTGACCTGGACACAATCCAGCCAAGTTCACAGCCTCTCCATGATGAGGATGGCGTCCCCAGTTTGCAGGCAGCGGGCCCTGGTCACATTGTCACTCCTGTCCCCATCACACAGCCTTCTCTGAGAACAAGGGGGACAGTGCTCTCCACAGCGCATGGGGGCACGTAAGCACTGTCTGCAGCTCACCTCTACGATGTCTGGACCCCAACTCCAGAATCGCCCTTCAGGTTACTGGGACTGTGTGGACCTGCTGTGTGCGCCTCAGCCTGCACTCTGACCTGTTACAGTGTGGCTCCCATGTTTCATTTCGTATTATTGTATTCATCGTTCTGATGGAGACAGGGTCTCACGTAGCGCAGGCTGGCCTCAGACTCGCGACATAGTTAATACTAACCCTGAATTACTTTTACTATTATATTTTTATTCTATCTGTGTGTGGGGAGGTACGTGGGCATTCCGTGGCACGTGTGTGGTAGTTAGAGGACAACTTGTGGGTGCGAGTTCTCTCCTTCCACCCTGTGTGAGATCAAACACAGGTCCTCAGGCTTGGTGGCAAGCACCTTCACGCACCAAGCCATCTCACTAGCTCTGATCTTGAATTTCTGATCCTCATGCCTCTACCTCCGAAGTGCTGGGATCACAGACCTGCACCACATGCCCGGCTCTGAATTTCACATCTGTCAGGGCAGTCTATCCCCCGTCTCTTGGAACTAATTTCTAACCTTGGTCTTCTGGCTGTGAGGGTGACTACAAACAATGGGAACTTACCCTCTTTACCCTCTGAGCAGTTGTTTGTTTGGGTTTTTTTTTAAAAAAGATATGTTTATTTTTATTTTATGTGTGTAAGTGTTTTCCTGCATGTGTGTATGTGTATGCCTGCATGCAGTTCCCGTGGAGGCCAGAAGAGAGTGCCAGATCCCTCGGAACTAGAGTTCCTGATGGTTTTGAGCCACCATGTAGGTGCTAGGAACTGAGCCCAGGTCCTCTGCAAGAACAGCAAGTGCTCTTAACTGCTGAGCCATGTCTTCTCCTCTTTTGTTTGGATTAGAGACAGGGCCTTACTCTATGGTCTAGACTGGCTTGAAACTCACTATGTAGCATAGGTTGACCTTGAATTCACTGGAATATTCCTACCTCGGCTTCCTGAGTATCAGGATGATCTGAGCCACCCCACCGAGCTTTACCTTGTGTTTTAACAACTCTGCTCTACTCTCCAGTGGAAACTGGGCCCCTAGATTTATTTGTGAAGCAACAGGGTCAGCAGTGGATGGGTATAGCCGTGGTTGAATAGGTGGTTAGCATGTGCAAGGTTCTGGGTTCCCAGCTCCAGAAGGAGGAAGAAGAGAGAGAAGAAGGGAGGGGGGAGGAGGAGGCGGGAGGAGAAAGAGGAGGAGGAAGAGAGAGAAGAAGGGAGGAGGGAGGAGGAGGAGAAGAAGGAGGAGGAGGAGGAAGAGGAGGAAGAGGAGGAGGAAGGAGAAGGAGATGGAGGAGGAGAAGGAAGAAGAGGAAGGAGATTTTACGAGGAGAAGGAGGAGGAGGAGGAGAAGGAGGAGGAGGGGAGGAACAGCACAACAGCAATGATAATATCTGATATTTAATGCCAGACACACCAGCAAGCATGTCACACATACTACCTTAGCCTACTCAACAACCCTAGTGATCATATGCACAATACATTTTACTGTGTGTGGAGGTTTACACGCAGATGCTGTTCTCCAGGAGCCATGATGCTTGTTTTTTGAGACAGGGTCTCTCATTGCTCTCACTGGGATCTGGGGCTCACTGATTAGGCCAGTGAGCCCCAAGGATCTTCCTCTCTCTGCCTCCTAGGTGCTAGAATTACCAAGTTTATTTAGCCCAGCCTGGTTCCACTTCCAGGCCTGTTGTTAAAACCCCTTCCCAGGGGGAGATAGACAATATCTACCTCTTCGTCTAGGGTCCCAACAACAAACCGAGGCACAATTCCACCAAGTTTGTTCTGGGAACCAATGAGTGTATTGGGCTTCCTTAAAGACCTAAGTGGGGGGATGCTTACATGGATGTGGGTGCTCCTTCCACAATAGGTCACATCTGAAAGCCTTTACCCAACAGGGATGAGGAGTTCTCTGCCCCCAAAATGGATGGAGCCTGAGCTCTAGTCTCCCTTGACTATAGACCCTAGCCCCTCCCACAGGCCAGGTGCTATTAAGGCAGATTGCACACAGCAGGTGGTAGGGAATGGCTAGACACTTACAGGAGGGACTGATGGCCCTCCCCAACCTTCTGTGAGGGGACCTAAAGAGCCAACCAGCCCAGACAGGATGATCTTTTGCAAGCAGGAGCAGCTGGATTCTCTAAGACAGCAGTTGCTTGTCTGGGAAGACAGTCACTCACAAGGCCTCAGCCTCCCACTCTGAGTACCAGGCTTATAATGGGGTGCTGTCATGCTTGGCTTCTCTTCTGCTTTATTCAGAATAAACCCAAATACTGGGACTGGGGATGTGACCCAGCTGGTAGAGTGCTTGCCTAGTATGTACAAATCACTGGGTTCAATCCCCAGGACCCCAACACAGCATAAATTGGGCATGGCAATACACACCGTAATCCCAGCACTTGGATGGAAGCAGGAAAATCAGGAGGCCAAAGGGATCCTTGTCTGCTTAGAGTTGTAGGTCATTCTGGACTACCTGAGAGAGTGTGTGATGTTTTGTTGTTTGTTTTAGATTTATTTTATGTGTACGGATGTATGCCATGAGAGTAACTGGGAGTTATGGATGGTTGTAACCCATCATGTAGGTGCTGGGAATCGAACTCTGGTCCTCCGTAAGAGCAACAAAATCTCTTTACTGCTGAGCCATATCTCCAGCCCCCTGATTGCTTTTTGTCTTAAAATAAATATATGTATCTAGGGTCATTAGACGGCTCCGCAGGTAAAGGTAGGCTCTTGCTGCTGAGTCTGACGGCCTCAGTCTGACGGCCGGGGCCCACATGGCAGAAGACGAGAATCAACTCCGTATTGTCTTCCGAAGTCTCCTCGTGTGCAGCGGCATATGCCAAAAATAATAAATGTAAAAAAGAAAAAAAGCTCAAATGCCTCCCTGTAACCACCAGGCCCCGCAGCAACAGCTCTCACAGGGCCCTCCGCTTCTGTCACCCAGATTACATCGCTAACGGCTCTACCGCCCGGCTGCTGGTAAACCGCCCTGCAACCTCTGTCCCCGGGCCTTTGCACATGCTGTTCTTTGCCCATAATGCTCTTCTCCTAGATCAAACTGGCCTGATTCCTTCTCATCCTTTAGGTAATGTGTCACCTCCTCAGAGAGGCTTCATGGACCCTCTGCCTGATGTGGGTCATCTCCCTCTCTACTCTCTTTATCTTCTCCTTGTGGTTGCCTTCTGGTCATTTCCGTGGTATGTCTAAAGAAGAGCCTGGTTGTGCCGGCTAGTCTTATGTCAACTTGACATGCAAACTAGAATTAGCTGAAAGGAGGGAAACTTAAGAAAATGCCTCCATAAGATCTGGCTGTAAGGCATTTCCTTAATTAATGATTGATGGGAGAGGGCCAAGCTAATTGTGTGTGGTTCTATCCTGGGGATGGCAGTTCTGGGTTCTATAATAAAGCAGTCTGAGCAAGCCATGAGGAGCAAGCCAGTAAGCAGCGCCCCTCCATGGCCCCTGCATGAGCTCCTGCCTCCAGGTTCCTGCCCTGCTGAGTCCCTGACCCAATATCCTCCAAGGATAGACCTGGAAGCATAAGCCAAAGAAATCCTGTCCTCCCCAGCTTGCTTTTGTTGCAACAATAGAAACCCCAAGACACTGGTGAATGGTCATGGAGTCAGAACAGGGCTTGCCACTTGCTGTCATGGTTACGCCTTCTGGTGAGCCGACTCTCCCTTTCTTCATCCATATTGAATAAGCTGATAAGGAGGCAGAGTTGAGGGTCTCCCCTAGACAGAGGGGATGACGGATGATCCACTGTCTGCAAAAAGTGCCCTCTGGAAAGACCAAGAGGGGTCAGATGCTGGTCAATTGTCAACCTGATACAAACTTGGGTCACCTGGGAAGAGGGAGCCTCAGCTGAGGAACCGTGCTCTTCAGATGGGCATTTATGGTCGATGTGGGAGGGTGCAGCCCGGTGCAGGTGGGGCCACCTCTGGGCAGGTGGCCCCGGGTTGTATCAGAAAGTAGGCTTGGACAAACCACAGGAAGCGAGCTCGTAAGCAGCACTCCTCTGATTCCTGCCTCTGCTCCAGCTTGAGTTCCTGCCCTGACTTCCTTCAATAACTGGGATCAGGAAGCAGAAGCCAAATAAACCCTTTCCTCCCAAGTTGCTTCAGCCATGGTGTTCATCAGAGCGATGACAGGCAAACTAGGGTGTCAGGAAAGTGAAATCTACTGCGCTCCTCCTCAGCTCCAAACTCTCCCAAAGCTCCCCACTGCCCTCAAGAGAAAACCCAAACATCCTGCCTGGCTCTGCATGAGCCAGGGCCTGCCACTCACTCCTCTGCCATTTCCTACTAGGTTTTTTTTTTTTTTTTTAAATCTCAGAAGAAACCACACACTGGCTTCCTCTAAGTCAACGAAGGAGGCGTTACTCACAGTGTGTGTGAAGTACACATGAGTGTGAGAACTCCCTCCCTCCACCCATGCGCTCACCCTGCAGGTGCATTGGCAGAAGTGACTCCACAAAAAGGGGTAGGGGTGGGGAGTGTATGGATGTGTATAGGGGAGGGGGGCAGACACAGGGACCAGGGTGAGAGCAGAATCGCAGTTCAAAGGCAGAGTTGGGCTTCTCTGGGTAAGGTGGGAGAGGGGAAACATGATTGGATGGAAATCCTCTCACATTTGCCTGGAGGTCCGCATAGTCAGTATCGCACACATGCACACACGCACACACACAAGGCTTTCAACAGAGCCTTGATTTCTTCTGCTCTACGCACCCATTGGTTGTATACAGCAGATGCTCAAACACAGCAGTTAGGACCCAGGCCTTAATGGAACTTGTTGAAATCTTGGTGTTTCCACCTGTAGAGGTGATAACTGTTCTGACCCCCATGGGAGGTGATGAAGATTCAGGGGGGAAATCTGGGTCAAGGGGCCTAGGGTACGGAGCATATTCACTGAACACCAGCAGTCAGGCCGAATGTCAGAGTGTAACTTTCTCTGGGGCTCTGCCTTACCCTGGGCCACATGCTGGCCAGGCAGTCTCTGCCTTCTATAGCTGGCTATAGAAGCTTCTCCATCTGAGTCCTTCTTGACTTCTCACGAATCTTCAAACAACTTCCTGCAATATCTTCCCTTCAACAGTCCTGAGGAAGTTCTGTGGGTTTCAGGGACACATGAAGAGATATTTCCGCAGGAACAGGAACATTCAGTCCCCACCCCCACCCCTCAAGGGCATAGCCCCTGAGCCAACGAGATGTGAAGAAACTGGAGGCCAGGAAGCTGACACAGCTTAGTGCACAGCTTGTCATCCTGAAACTGAGGCAGGAACCCAGGCTTCCTCTCTCCAGGTCTGGGGTACTTTGGCTTTCATCTGTCAAGTAGTAGAATGCTTGCCTAGCACACAAGAGGCTCTGGTTAGGTCCTAGCACTCCGTAGTGGACATGGTGGTCCATGCCTGTGATCCCAGCACTCAGGAGGTGTAAGCAGAAGGATCGTAATTCAAGGACCGCCTGGAGAACTTAGTGAGCCACTGTCTCAAATTAAAATAATAATGTAAGTCAATGAAAGTAAAGGGCTGAGATATAGCTAGTGGGCTCAGCTGGTTGTGGGAGTGTAATCCCGTTACTTGGGAGGTAAAGGCAGGAGGATCAGTTCTTTTTACTTTTGAGATAGAGCCTTGCTATGTAGCCCTGGCTGGCCTGGTACGGCATAACCCAGGTTAGCTTTGAACTTGCCACAATCTTCCAGCCACGAGCTCCTGAGAGCTGGGATTATGGGCATGCCCAGTCACTTTGGCTTTCTTACCTTGCATGATATATAGCTCAGTGTCATCTGAAAGAACACTGTGTCCTGCTGTGTCAACACAAAACACAGATCCCATTAGGGGTGGGACTCACGTCGGTTGCTGGCCACCGTGTCAGAGCATGTCTGACTTGAACCTGTGCAGACTTTGTACTCACTGCCACAGGCTGTGTGAGTTCACACACGCATCATCAGTCCTGTTGTGTCTGGAAGACAGTGTCCTAGAAGCTGTCCATCTCCTCCGGCTCTGACACTCTTCCCACAGCATCTCCACCTCCAACCAAGAAGCTACTTGCAATTGATCCCTGCTGGAAAAGGGAAAACCAGTTCTCTCCTCTGCCTCCCAAGCTCCACTATGCCCAACTTTTCCTTCTTTATTATTAATTTTTTTCATACGATTATGTTTTCCCCTCCCCCAACTCCTTCCAGATCCTCTCCTCTCTACTCGTCCAACTCTTAAGTTCTTTCTTTCTTTAAAAAACACACATTCAGCCGGGTGTCACTGGGTATATCAACCACACTCCCGACCAGGCCCCGTGCCCAGTAGTTGACCAACACAAAATGGACTCCATATTGTTGTATGTGTATGTTTGCATACTTTTTTGTTTTGGTATTTTTGTCTAATTTTTGTTTGTTTTTATTTTCAACTCTGTGTGTGTGTGTGTGTGTGTGTGTTTTCTATTGTTCATCAATCTATCTATCTATTTATTTTTGTTTTTTTTTCAATGCAAGTTTTCTCTGTGTAGCTTGGCTGTCCTGGAACTTTCTCTGTAGACCAGGCTGGCCTGGAACTCAGACATCAGCCTGCCTCTGCCTTCCATGTGCTGAGATTAGAGGTGTACGCCACCACCCGGCTGAATGTGTGTTTTTTAAAGAAAAGAAAGCACGGAAAAGTTGGGTGAGTAGAGAGGAGAGGATCTGGAAGGAGTTGGGGGAGGGGAAAACATAATCAAAATATATTGTATGAAAAAAATTAATAATAAAAAAGGAAAAGTTGGGCATAGTGGAACTTGGGAGGCAGAGGCAGGGAGTTTGGGGCCAGCTTGGTGTACATGCGAGTCCCAGGACAGCCAGAATTACATTAAATGAAAAAGAAATAAAAAGGAAAAGATATGACTGCCCCTGGGTATGGCGGAGGAAAATGTTTATCGTAGATATGAGGGAGAGCCCAGCCAGGGGCAGAGACATCTGGGGGAGTCCAGGGTGGACTTGACCGGACTGAGCTTCCAGGCCATGTGAGAAGAGGAGTCAGAGGGCAAAGAAGAGAAAGAGGGGACCTGGAGCCTAGGAGGCCAAAAGAGGCCAAGAGAGAGGCCAAAAGAGAGAGAGATAACCAAAATGGCTGGTTTATATAGGGAAGGGCAGCCCAAGCCCCTGTGCTGGAGAGTTCAGGGTAGGGGGCTGGGTATGCAAGCCAGGAGGACCCTGTAACATAGGAGCTGGGGGATGCTGGGAGAACCTGGCAGTCAGGTTCACTTTGATATGTTAAATAGGTACCTCGGCCAGCAGAGTTTGAGACTTAGTATACATAATAAAAAGATCTTGTCCCAAACACACACACACACACACACACACACACACACTCTTTCACCTCAAAAGGAAAGAGAGTTTATTTTGGGGACAAATATGAGTGGCATGACCCAGGAACACAGATTTAGATTATACCCCAAATTCTATGTTACATGGCAATAGTTTGATAGAAACAGAAATAAAAACATAAAAGTTTTTATAGCAACAGAGAAATAAAAACATAAATTAAGACACTTTTCAACATTAAAGTAGGCGGGTTGAATGGAAGCAGGGACGTCTGAGCACTGGGCCCCGATGCTGTGTGATGCTCCTCTGCCTTTGTCTGGTAGACACTAGGACTCTGTTAACCTTCCAAAAGATTTTTATCTGTTAGACGCAGTTGGGTCAGACACAGAGGAAGGCAGCGGATAGTGATTTAGGGGCTAAAGATAGGTGGGTGAAGTGGCCCACGTCTTTAATCCTAGCTCTCTGGAGACAGAGGCAACCGATCTGTGTGAGTTCAAGTCCAGCCTGATCTACAAACAGAGTTTCAGGATAGTCAGGGGCACACAGAGAGACTCTCTCTCAAAAAAATATAAAATAAAATAAAATAAAGAAAGATAAATAAATGAAAGAAAAAGAAACAAAAGAGAAGGTAGCCCAAGGTAAATTGTAATTTTGCTCTGAATCCACAACATTTCAAACTCTCCACATCACTGAAGTTCTAATCTGTCAATCCTCCTTGCAGAAGATACAGTTTCTTTCTGGGAACTTTTGTCTACAGTGACAACCATCTTCTCTCCTTGGCCAGGCTTAAAATGTGGCTGCTGCCATCGAGGACCTGAATGTTACATCTTATTTCATTTTAAATAATTTGCATTTAAATGTAAATAGTGACATGTGGCTCGAGGTGGCAGTGGCTGAGCTGTCCTCGGCTTTTCCTGTGTATTTCCGGATGTGTGCAGGACCAGCGGCCAATTTGCATTTTGCCACTTTGCATTAATTTTCATGCTCCATGTATCCTTCTGATGCTTGATTTTTTTCCCCCCACTGAACATTGTATTTTGGGAGTCTTTCCAAACCAGGTCATAGAGAGTTACCTTAACTTTTTAAAAACTATTTAAATTACATTTATTTGTATGTGCGCTTAAGAACGTGTCCATGCCACAGTGCTCAGTGCTCTCTGTTCACCTTGTGGGTGCTGGGGTTCAAACTTAAGTCATTAATAGGCTTAGTGACCGGGAGACTCTACCCACTGAGCCATCTTGATCTCATCAACCCCTGCCTCAATCTTTTAAATTACTACTCAGAATTAAATAGTACAGATAGGCCACAGCTTGTTCAGCCATCTCCTATTGAAAGACATAGATGTCTTTCAGTTTGCCCCCCAACAGAAATAAGCTACAGCCAGGAACAAGCCCGGGCTCCAGGAGTGGAGTCAGAAGGATTGCCATAAGTTGGAGTCTACGCAGGGCTATGTGGCAAGAACTTGTCTCAAAGAAAAAAAAAGAGTACATTTAATCTCAGCATCACACGTGGAAGCAGGAGGGTCAGAAGTTCAAGCTCATCTGTGGCTATGTAGCAAGTTTGAGGCGAGCCTGGGCTACCCAAAACTGTCTCAAAAAAGATTTGAGAAAGCTAGAAAGAATGGTGCCAGGGAGGCACATGTATGGTCCCTCCTCGGCAACGAACACAGGTTTCAGTGTCCCTTACCGGAAATGCTCGAGGCCCGCAGGGTTTCTGATTTTAGCGTTGGGGACTTTGGAATAGTCACAGACTCAGCCGGCTGCACACTCCCGCTCCGGAGTCGGAATGTGTGTGGGTCTTGTGGACTTCCGATCTTATGTTTTGGGGTTAGAGAACTCAAACTGCGCTACTTTTTCTGTTTTTTAGGGGAGGTTGGGGTAGGGTCCCACTCTGTAGTACACAGAGTTTACCCAGAAGGCTAGCTTCGCACTTGGGCCATCCTCCTGCCTCCGCCTCTCGCGTGTTTGGATTACGGTTGCGTGCTACCACCCTGTACAATAACTATTGTCAGTTTTGTTTCTGAGAGGGGCTGGGAAGTGTTTTGCAGCCCAGGCTGGTCTCTGATTCCACATGTGGCTGAGGATGACCTTGAACATCTGATTCCCCTGCCTCCTCCTCTTGAGTGCTTGGATTACAGTCGTGCGCCAGTGCACTCCGGTTGAAGTGGTGCGGGAACGAAACTCAGGACTTCTGGCACGCCACGCGGACACCCTACCGACTGAGCTACATCCCCGCCCCTAGTAGTTACTATTTTAATATAAAAACTCCTGGGGAGGGCTTTACTGCATCCCAAGCGTTGCTCCAAGCACTCTGCCTGCATTGATGTTTTGTTCTCCAATACTGGAACAGAATCCAAGGCCCCTCGTGCTCGGCACCTGCTCTACTACTGAGCGTCAGCCCCAGCCATGATCAATTCTGGTTATGGTTGAACAGAGTGGGGGTTTGTTGTTGTTTTGTTTCTATAGTACAGATGCAGAAAGTGAGGCACGGCTTCACAAATTTTTCTCAAATTACATAGCCTGTAAGTAAGAGAGGCATTTGAACCCAGAACCTCCAGAGCCTGCCATGTCTGCTTCCTGTTCTAGCTCACACCATACCTGCATGCAGAAGGGGCTTCTGTCACACAAGTAGGGGTCTTTGTGCCCCCAGTTACTACTACAAAGTTCCTTCTCCAGAGCGGTGAGGTCCATCTTGGCCGAGCTCCTGGGCCACACCCCTTCTTCTCAGTCCCCTAGCTCCCTCCCTGGCCAGGGATGTGCTCAGAGCTATCTGGAGCCGCAGCAAGAGAAAGAAAGAGCATGTGGGCAGAGTTATGTAAACCATGGAAAGTGAGACCCACCCTGCTAACTGGAAGCAAGCAGCAGTCAGGCAGGGCTTCCTGGAATCCAGGGCCCAAGCTGCCAAGAATGGACCTCCTTGCTTAGTAACAATTGAATGTCACTGGGGTAACCCAACACTGCTGGTCAGAGAGGCCTCCTGCCCACGGGCTCACAGCGCAGCCTGTGTGAGCCAGGCCAGGCTCCAAAGGAAAAGAAGGGCCTGGCATGGTGCCCTTCAAGGCCATCTGGGGAGACACTGTACAGTCCCTGGCTCTATGTAGGTCACCATCTAACAGACACAAATCACAGACTGGGACATTCTAGGTAAATCTCAGAGACAGAGGCAGTGGTGGAGGACAAGCCTGAACTAAGCCAGGGTACCTATTTTCCTGCTATGTGTCCTTGGGCATGACATGTGCCTTGAAAGACTTATGGCTCCTTGGAACAAAGTTCAGCTAAAGCTGTGCATGGGTGTGGAGGCACCTACTAGATCATTCAATGCGATGGCGGCTTTTTTGGGAACCAGGTCTCACGTACCTCAGTTTGGACCCAACAGTCTTGAACTTGGCCAACTTACCTCACCTCTCTGTCTTTTGTTTTTTTGACGATTTTGATTTTGGGGGTGGTGGTAGTGGTGTGAGTTTTCTTGTGGGGAAGCCTGGTCTAACTCTGGCCCAGCTGGCCGCAAACTCAGCGGCCACCCACCTACCTCAGCCTCCCTCCCACGTGCTGGGACTGCAGACATGAGACAGGGGTTACACGGTCAGTCTCATGTGGTATTTCTGTTTTAACTCAGTCTCTGGAAGAACCCTCATTTGACACAAAAGGAAAGTGGGGGTAAAGGAGTCGGAGAGGGCGCTGGGGGGGGCAGGGGCACTGGCTGCACTTGCAGAGGACTTGAATGTGATTCCCAGCATCCATGTTGGATAGATCACAGCTGCCTGTAATTCCAGGTGATTCGAAGCCTTCTGGTCTCCAAAGGGACCTGTGTTCAAGTACACGCACACACTGGGGGCGGGAGGGAGATACAGGAAGTAAAATTAATTTGTAAAAAGCTTTTTATAAAAAAAGGTCAAAGAAGCTTATTTTGATCTTCCAGCTACGGAAAGGTAAAACCATGATCTGAATGTAGATATCTATATCCCCTCCCTAAGCTTTTTCCTGGAACCATGTGTCATAAGACATTTGATGACATCATTTAGTGACAGGACACAATGATCTTCTCAGGTTTTCGCCTTCCCAGTGATCTCTGTCAATTGCACTTTGGGATATACTTAGAATGAGGTCAAAGGGTGCCAGGTGGGGAATCTCAGACCTTGTTGCGTCAGCAAGTGGTTGACGGAGGTCAGGCTTTGAAGTCTACAGTCAGGTTCAAATCCCGTTCCAGGTCTGCGAGCTGCCTTGCCTGCGTGGGTGTCGGTTTCCCCATCTGTCGAGCCTGTCAGATGGAGCTGCTCCTCACTGGGACTTGAACTACACGGACACCTCCTTTGTAGGGAGTGGCAGCAATCAAAGCTGACTTAATCTCCCTGGATCAATGGGAATTCCTACTTCTCTTTTCCAAGAGAGACAAGAAAAGAAAACAAAGTCCCCAGAGCCACAGGACTCCTAGGAAGGGAGTGGGGTGTGGTTGAGGAGCTGGGATGAGAAGGGAGCTCCCTGAAGGGTGTCTCAGCCAGGAGTGACAGGACTCTGAATAAGATCCCTCTTGTTGATCACTGGTTCCCGTTGCTGAATCACAAGGCTTGGGCTGGGGTGGAGCTCAGCAGCAGATGGCCTGCTTGGCATTTGAGAGGCTCTACACATACACAAGCAATGCAACCAAAGTTGGTGTGGTGGTGCATGCCTGGAATCTGTAGTCCCAGTCCCCCAGAGCCTGAGGCAAAAGATGGGCCTGAGTTGAGGTTAGCCTCCCCTACACAGTAAGTAAAGCAAAATAAAAAAAGACTCGAGAGATGGCTCAGTAGGTAAAGGAGCTTGCAGCCAAGCAAGCCTGACAACCTGGTTTAAATTTCCAGGACCCACATGGTAGAAGAGAACCAACCCCCACAAGTTGTCTTCTGAACTCCACAGGAGTCGGTGGCATGGGTGTTCACACACATGTGCGCACACACACACACACTTATTAAAAATCAAGGTAAAAAACCATCATGGTGGTGGACATCTGTTATCCCCTCACTCAAGAGGTGGCAGCAGGAGAATAAGAAGCACAAGCTCATTCTCAGCTACATGGTGAGTTCAAGGCCAGCCTGAACTACATGAGATCTGTCTCAAAAAACAGGAAAAGAAGAGCTGGCAAGATAGCACAGTAAAGGCTTCTGGATACAAACCCTAAGTTCGGTACCCAGAATCCACATAGTAAAAGAAGAGAACAGACTCCCAAAAGTCCTCTGATCCCCAGTACATGCAGTGGGACAAGCTCTCTGTCTTTCTTTTTCTCTCGCTCTCTCACTCACAACTTTTTGTTTTTTGAGACAGGTTTCTCTGTGTAGCCCTGGCTGTCCTTAAGCTTGCTCTGTAGACCAGGCTGGCCTCGAACTCACAGAGATCCACCTGCCTCTGCCTCCCGAGTGTGCCACCACTGTCTAGCTCACAACTTTAAAACAAAACAAAACAAAAACATACCAGGACAGCTGCAATGAACAGCTCAAATGTCGCTCGAGGGGCAGTCCCTCTGTCCCTCTGTCCCTCTGTCCCTCCCTCCCCAGCTCTGTTCTCCAGTTCTTCTCATGTGAATCCCACCTTCGGGGGTAAGATGGGTACTAGCAGCCTTCCAGCTAACCACAGAGCCAAGAAATTCTGCCTTCTCATTGGTTTCAACAGCAAATCCCAGAATAAGGTGTGTGGAGGGGGGAGAGGGAGAGGATGTTGTTGTTTAACTGGGTCATGTGTCTATCTCTGACCCAGTCACTGGGACCACAGCTGTGATTGGCCAGTTTGGAGGCGGGGCAAGAGGTGTCAACAAATGCTTCTGGCCCCTGGAGCACCTACTGCACATGCTTGTGTGCACAGAATTTAAAATAAAAATAAATCTTAGTGGGCTGGAGAGATAGCTCAGTAGTTAAGAGCACTGACTGCTCTTCCAGAGGTCCCGAGTTCAATTCCCAGCAACTACATGGTGGCTCACAACCATCTATAATGGGATCAGATGCTCTCTTCTGGCATGCAGGTGTACATGCAGATAGAGCGCTCGTATAAATAAACAAATTTAAATATATATTAGAAAAAATCTAAAACAAACAAACAAAAAAGGTCAAAGCCTGTTTTCTTCTTTCTAGGGCCTAGCTGTGCTTACGCTGCACAGAGAATAAAGCCACTGACTTCTACACTGCTGAGCTAATCACAGACGTGTACAGGCTTCAGATAAGTTATCCGAAGGAGGTTTTTTCCCCTCCTTGGCAGAGCAATGCAAAATTAAAATGGGGAAAATATTTAATATTTAATATCAAGCATTAAAAAGAAAAACAGCCTGCTAACATTTCGATGTATCTTTATGCAGAGACTAGAAAGACAGTAAGAAAGTCCGTTTGCCAGCAAGAGAAGGCTCAGCAGGTAAAGGAGCTTGGTGCCAGGCCCAACGATTCAAGTTCAATTCCCAGGACCCTCATGGTAGGAGAGCATCAACAACTGAAAGTTGTCCTCTGACCTCCATATGCACGGTGTGACACACCCACACACAAGCAATCAATGTGAAAGCAAAAATTAAGTAAAATAAAAGGAAAATCCCAAAGACACTTGACTTGTCAGTCAAGGGAAAGAATGTGGGCGCAGTGCCACACGGCTGCCATCCCATCACTCAGGAGACAGGGGCCAGGGGATCCCTGTAACTGTGTGGCCAACTTCAGCTACAAAGTAAGTCTCAGGCACCCCGCTCTACATGAGACTCTGTTTCAAAGATATAAAAGCTACAAATGTACCGTGTACTTATCCGCAGAAGTGAAATTGATTTTTCTTTCTTTAAAATAATTTATTTAATTTTATTTTATGTTCATTGGTGTGAAGGTGTCAGATCACCTGGAACTGAAGTTACAGACAGTTGTGAGCTGCCGTGTGGGTGCTGGGAATTGAACCCAGGTCTCTGCAAGAGCGGTCAGTGTTCTTAACTGCTGAGCCTTCTCTCTAATTCTGAAATTAATTTTTCTATTTGCTGTTTTTGATGTTGTTTGAAATAGTGTCTGTCTCTATGCAGCCCTGGCTCTCCTGGAATTCACCATGTAGACTGGGATTATGTTGAATTCTCAGAGATTTGCCTACCTCTGCCTCCTGAATACTGGGATCAAAAAGATGTGTGTTTCCACCTCTGGCCCTGGGGTGAAGTGCTGCCAAACCTGGCAACTCACATAATGGGAAAAGAACACCAACTCCTATTGTAGCAGGGCCCCAGTCCTTAGTAGGCCCTGAGACCTTAGCACAACTGAC